>CM060480.1:14631823-15831823 GCA_030544235.1 Lepturacanthus savala
GCAGCCTAATTAATCCTCTCACCAGCTCTTTTTTCTGTTTGGTAACACACTGTCCGTCTCATCACAAAAAAAGCTGCTCTTACCTCCGCAGGGATGCTCAGTTCCTCCGTCAACTCCTCGTGTCCTTTTTTTTTTTTCCTCCCCTTCTCTCTTCCTTATCTACTTGTGCCTTTTTCCTCCTCTCCTCTGTAAAATTGATTGTGCCCCTCTCCTCTCTGCTGATGCTGCAGTGATAGAAAAACACACCCTCCTTCGGCCGCTCTCTCTCTCTCCCTCCCTGACTCTCATTGGCTGCCTGCTAGAGGTGACATCACCCTTCTTCTCAGCCTGCCTCCCTCCCTTCTCCTCTTGTTCCCTCCCTCCCTCGCTCTCTCTTCACCTCACTATGGATTCTGACCATTCCCTCATTGTACCCCGCCCTCCTCCTCCTCTCCTTCTTGTCCTCTATCTATCCCTCCATCCTCTCCATGTCTTTTTCCTCCCTGTGTACAGTCTGGATTTTTGGTCCAGCTGCTTTTATTACTGCTTTCACATTCACCCAAGCGGTGTCAAGCATAATAATGCATCCTGAACATGAGCATAGCGCACACAGCCTGTGGCCCTTTAGCACTTCTTCTCCCTTCAATCCAGGAGTTAATATGTCGCCGAAATAATGGCCATATGAGGCTTTGTGTTAGTAATCGCTACGCTCCAACAGGCTCAACTTTCATAAGCTCCTTTACTTCCGCTCTTTTACTATTCTGCCAGTAAGACACCGACTGGGCCTCAATTCATTATAATCAAAGGCGTGACTGGGATGGACTTACGCTGGTGAATAAAAATGTGTCAGGAATTACTGTTGTCTCTTATCTGATTGGGGGCGGGGGGCAGAAGAGAGACTGGATGCACTGATTTCAGGGGAATAAAGGGTTGGGTAGGAGATAAGATGATTGGTAAATGTCATTGGATGACTGTGACACAGCACATGACAATAGGGATCTAGAGGTCTTTTATTTCACATGATTTTATCACTTTTGCGTTTTGATTCCTGTAAATTGGATCAAATCCAAAATCTAGCAATATCAAACAGATTTTTCTAAAGTATTGCATGAAGTTGCACCAGTATATTTTCTACCATTAAAAAAAAGTCTTAGATCCTCTAAACAGTTACTATCAATTCCTTTCACACTGTTAAAATCTGAAACTGAGCTTTTTCAACTGTTGCCTGCAGACTGTGCACAGAACAGTTTACCCTGCTCTGTCACAATTTTGATGCGTTCAGATAATGTCTTGGGATGACACTTTTTATTCATGCTAAATGTTTTATTGTATAAAATGACTGTTTGAGGGACATTGTACCAAAATACAATTATAGATGTTTTGTCACAGTTACTGCATGTTTTCTGCCTTTGATCCCAGGACAGGTAGACAGTGTTGTGGTAAAAAAAAATATTCATAGTTGGAAATAGGCTATTACATGATAATAGTTACACTGCCTGGCAACAGCTTTGAATAAACAATTAGCCTGCATGGCTGCAGTCATGCTGTCTGCTATCGCCAACTCCAAAAATTGTCCTTGGAGGGGTTTGGAACTAGGCCTTGGGCGCATCTGGGTTTGTGAAGATGTCAGCTGCTGCATTTTGCATTATTCTTTTCTTTTTTGTTTGTCAGTCTGCCATGTCCACTGTGCATTTTCCCATCACTTCTAACTCTGCTCAATTTGTTTGACAATGTTATTTTTCAATGCAATCAGAAACGAAACTGATAAAAGATGACATATTTGTAATTAATCTGTGCGGGATTCTAGTCTAATGTTATTAATGTGTTGGCACTGACATGAACACTGGCACTGACATTTTCTAAGTGATTATTGTTTCTTTCAAAATGCATTAAAATGTATAGACAGGCTATTAATATTAACAATAACAACTTTATTGTATAGCACCTTTTTTGGTTTACAGCATACAGAATAAACAATCTATATCAAATAATCAGCATAAAACTCAATTTAGATGCACAAAAGAAGGAGAGTAAAAATGAAAAATGTAACATTACATCACAAAAGCATTTCAGGGGAAAAACGTGTCCTGAGAAATAAAATAACCATGCCAATTTTTTTATATGAAAAAATATAACTGGATGATTTTCTTGACATGGGGTTCAAACAAGTCCTGATCAAAAGTAAATCCTCCTCAGATTTTGCAGAGATTGAGTTGGAAAAAATTGTCTGACATCCAGTAATTTCTTTCTGTAATACAGTTGTTAGGATCTTAGACTGTTTACTGAGCTTGATGGGATGTTCGGGATGTACGTATAACTGTTTGTTGTTGCCATAACAGTGACATTGGACATAAATTATTTATGAATGATGTCACCTAGAGGGAGCACGTAAGTGGAAAAGAGAATGGGACCCATGATCAAACCCTGGGGGACACCATAGAGAATGTTTGTACCTGAAGAGATGGAGCCAGAAATAGATTCAAAAATATAATATAGGACCTGAACCATTTTAAAGCTACCTCAGGGACTTTGCCCACTTTTCAAGTCTGTCAATCAGAATGTTGTGGTCAACTGTGTTGAAACACAGCACAAAAGTCCTGGACCACTAAAATGGAACACTCATGAACAGGAGATCATTACAGATTTTGAAACATAGCAGTGAAATTGCTATTAAAATATCAAGATATCAAACATATCAAAAACCACACTGGAATGGTTAAAATAAATTATTGTCTGACAGATAAGATACTATTTATTTAAATAATGTTTTTTTTAAGGTTCTTCAATAAAAGGGAATTTTGAGGCAGGTCTGTAGTTATTCAGACAAGATTGAGTGAGACTGTTTTTTTTTTTGTTTTGTTTTGTTTTGTTTTTTTAAGAGCAGTTCACTTATTTTTAAAATAGGCAGGGACCAAGCCATAGGTCAGAGAGTTGTTACCAATCGATAAAATGAAGTGGACAGCTTAAGACATAATCAACTTCAGGGACTACGTCCAAGGGGCAAAAGGAAAATTTCATTGTGTGTCACCATTTCATAGAATCCTGGCTACAGTCCCGATTCCACAGTATCCTAAAACTAACATACTCAGTACAGCTTGAGTAATTGCAGGCAGCACCAATCATGTCCGAATCCTCCTATTTCCACCGAGCCACTGCAGTTTGTCTCTGTGCCATCCTGAGGGTACCGGCATGCCCATCAGCCATTGGTGCCCGAGAATCTGCCAGGCATGCAGACAAAAGCAACTGCAGGATCTGACAGCATAGGGAATAATGATGGATTAGGCTTGTTTAAATAGGGGAGAACCACCAGCACCACCAGGAGGCCGGACATTTGAAGAATCAGTGTTCAGGGTCAACACTGTGACTGGATGGACGCCAGTAGTGGAGACAAAAGCTGTGCTAGACTAGAGCAGAACACGCCATGGACAGGACCGTGCTAGATTAATCTAGAATCACATACAAGTTTGTTTGCTTTTTATATTTCACTATGAAACCATTACCTTTAAAATTTAACTAAGTGGCAGCAATTATCCAGAAAGTTACTGTAATTATTTCTTTTTACAGTAGAATATAGTATATTAGTACTGTACTTCACCTTGTTTTAGAATAATGTGTCTTCACTGCAAAATAAAAAAATAAATACTGTGATTTCAGTTGTAAATGCAGTATTTGGTGATTAAATGTATTATAATACAGCAACTCTTTGACCACTACAGTAATTCTTCACTACTGTTATTTACTGTAAAATATGCTGATATCTGACCTGCGGACAGACATCTAAGATAATGCTGAACTACATTATGAATAAAAGCAAAGACGCAAGATGATTTTTGACATGAGAAATTTACGTTGTCAACGGGAAGTTGTTAAGATGTAATAGTCAATGTGTTATTTCATCTGTCGGTCCATCTTGATAGCCTCTAATAATAGCTGGATTAATACAAAAGGCTATGCTGCAATATTTAGAGGCAAGTGGAGGATAGTGGGAAATTAGCATCCAGCTTGTAGAAGTCTTACTCAGACAAATCAATAGAGGTAATGGCTTTCCTGTATCTTTGTGCTTCTTTCGCTTCTGCAAAGCCAGAGTTTCATGTAAAATGGACCCGAGCAGGAAATTCCACTTCCCTCTCTGACCTCTGTATAAACTGATCTGTGAGGGGACATGTACTCCAGCTGTCACTCCCTCACACTGGACGGCATTTCACTCAGAAGCTATTCATCTGTAAGAGACTTCTGACTTGTCCTTGCAAAAGCTCTCTGCCCATTTTCCTTCCTCCCCAACTTGACTGTAAGTGAGTCAGCTGGCAGACTGATGGAATGATATATGAGGAGGAAGACAGGAGTGCAAGTGTACGAGAAAGAGAGAGAGAGAGAGAGAGAGGAGAGAGGAGGGGGGGGGTAAGCGAAGGCTATGAATGAACAACTTAAAGTACAGAGTTGCAGGAAAAACAGATGCAGTCAGCAAAAGACACAGAGACAATTCCATCAGTTTAAAAGCAAGGGGATGGAGGCAATATAGTAAATGGCTGCAGTGTGGGTGTGGACACTGGGATGAAGAGAAGCATTGAGCTGGAGAACACAGCATAATAGCAGAAAGGGAGAGAGGAGGATACCCTGTCACAGGAGACACTGTGGTGGAATCTATACGGACAGGTGTCATAAAAGCTTTAAAAAATGGATGTTGTCATTCCCTTAAAGGTCCATTGGATTCCTTGGGAAAATAAAGCAAACAAAATGTCATATAAAATCAGGCTGTGGGTAGGATTGAAGGATAAATCTAAAAAAGGTGGCAAGAAAAAAGCTACTACTCAACAACAGAGACTGACGCAACATGCCGCAGCTGTGGAATCCAGCAGCAATAGAGGCTTTATAGTTATTGCCTTCAAGACAATAAAGAAATGTTTTATCTTAAGAAATGTTCATTAAACAAAAACATAAAGATGATAATTCAGTGATCAGTGTTAATCTCTTGACTAATAATGGTTGGCAAACACAAACTGTTCCAGGGAAAAGTCAGCAGAGATTCAGGAAATGCTCTTTGGAGGAATGGATGTAATTTAACCCACATTTCAACATATGTTGCTCCTCTTGACTTTGTTATTCTTACTTGTTATTATACTTGTTATAATTGTTATTCTATGAGACATCTGCTTGTAAAGAGTAACTCAGACATCTCATTGATTGCGTTGCATTTTATATATTGTCACCCTATTAAAATAATTGGCCTAAATCATTTAATCAATTTTGTTGGAAAACACAAAAAACCTGCAAATGCAGAGAATGTTATATTTATTGACCATTTTAATTATATTAATACAGTTGTGTGGATCTTCTATATTAGATTGTTTACAGGGCTTGATAGGGATGTATAACTGTGTGTTGGTGGCATAACAATGAAGTTAGACATTATAAATTATTTATGAATGGTGTCACCTAGAGGGAGCATGTAAGTGGAAAAGAGAATGGGACCTATGATCATACCCTGGGGGACACCATAGGGAACGTTTTTGCCTAAAGAGATGGAGGCAGAAATAGATACAAATCTCTTAAAAATATAGGATCTGAACCTTTTTAAGGCCACCTCAGGGACTCCTGCCCACTTCACCAGTCTGTCAATCAGAATGTTGTGGTCAACTGTGTCGAAAAGCAACCTTAAGATCTTTCGAAAAAAGAAAGTGTACTGGAAAGTGAGACGACTATGGCGGTATTTCTCAGATGATGAAAATATAACTGAATGACTTTTTGACATGGGGTTCAAACAAGTCCTGATCAAAAATAACTCCTCCTTGGATTTAGTGTGAGTGAAGTGGAAAAATAAATGTCTGACATCCAGTATTTGATTTCTGCAATACAATTGTGGGAAGTTTCTATATCAAATAGAAAGCACATGTACTGCATGTTGTGACAGGTAAGAGAAATAAAACTTCAAGCTAAATCTTCAAGCAAATGAAAAAACAAAAGAAAGTTGATGAATCAGTGATCAGTGTTAACTTACGCAATTTTAAACCTGGATTAAACTGTCCTTTAATTCCACCAAAAAACCCAAAGTTAAATTTTATGTAGTGTAAAATAAACAAATGTCAGGTAAGTCAAATTAGTCCGTAACTCATTCCCAATATCCAGTTTTGAAAACTTTTTAAAACCTAAAATGTGGCAAATTTTCAATGTAGTAATGACACTCAATGTCCATTAGCATGTTTAATAGACTGAAAATCCTGGAACTTCCTTTGTTTATATTTGGCTACATATTTATTGAATTTATTGATATGCACAGCACTATTTATTCAAATATTATTAAAGTATAACTTGTGAAATTTAGAATAAATTACTGTTAGAAATTATAGCCTATAGCTTTTATGATAATAATCATTATCACTTACCACTAGAAATTGATTCAGTAATTATGTTTAGAGCTTTTTCTGCAGCATAGAAGCTTCTTGAAGTAGCTGCCATCATAAAACCTTGTTAAATTGTCAAGGCATTTAATGAGAAGAGAACATTCACTCCACAAAAAAAATAAAATGGCCTTAGTAAAATGGTCATTCTTCTATAGGACATAAAGAGTGTGATCCTTTCGACTAAGGATTAAGACAATTTTACCAGATTTTTTTTTTTTCTGCGAATTGGTTCATGACTACCAAGAGACGGAACAGAGCAGTCAACAGTCAAGACTCAAACTTTAGAGCCAGAAAAACTTCCTGAACTTTCCAGAATATTTTTCTTTTCTTTTGTCTCTTTGAATCTTGTCAAACCAAAAAAGTGTAAAGAACAGAAGACACAGAACAACATGAACACAGGAACAAACAAACGTCCAACTGACTCCCATCAAAACATGCATGAGACCAGAACAACAACAGATTCCCAGCCAAACTAAACACACAAAATACAACAAAACATTGAGATCTAACTAAATAGAGAAACACATGAATAAATGCACCAAGTACAGAAATTAACAAAAAAAATGGAAAGACATAAAGCTTCCAGATGTCAGATCAGATCAGATTAGATAATCAATTTTCATTGTTATTACTATTGATCAAATCGTTGTCTATAATATGAACTCATCATAAATGGATCAAGAGAGCTGAGACTTCAGGTCTAAAGGTCAGACTGTTATGATATAAAAAATTCCAGGGTTTAACCTCAACATAAATGAAAAATGCTTGTCAGAATATGTGATTTTTGATCCAAGTCCATCTGAAGAATAAACTGTTGTATATCAATTTGTACATCGGATGTGTTATTTGCTCTTCTAGTGAATTGTATAGTTGACATTTAATCAATGTCTATTGCCTGTTGCCATTTGCTTCTGCATTATTAAATAAGGCATACATCCTGTTGTGAAAGTTGCCCACTATTATATAAATGGGTGGATTTATTGCTTTTTCTTTTTTTTTATCATAGACATTTTTCACAGCATATATTTGGACTTGTAATTGTAGCGAAAGCACAGCTGTTATTAATAAGTTTAACAATATTATTAACTGAATATTAATTGAAGTGTCCCATTGAGCCAGCGAACACAACAGGACCCTCAAACTGAAGCAGCTAAATGACATTCAGTCATCTTTAATTTCATTATTTTAAGGTCAAATAAGATAAGACAGTCCTTTATTTGTCCCACAGTGGGGACATTGCATTAGCAACAGCAGTAGAGGCAGTACAAGTGACATGCAAGAAAAAGAAGAGATTGCACACAGTAGATATTTAAAAACATAAATATAATACAATACTATATAAGATAGATGCACCACATATACAAGATAGATACAAGATGGATACGCTACAGTGAGTAGGGTAGATTATTGCACATGAATTGCACCTGACAAATTATTATACAGCAGCAGCAACAGTGGTTCCAGCAGTGTTCGTTGTAAAGTGTTTGTTGATTGGCGTGAAAAGTTTTGGATTCCTGCACTACAGATCCAGGGAAAAAAAAGAAGTAAAGAAAAATGAGAACCTGTCAGGAGCGTCGAAGAAACGCTGGCAGCCACAGAGAACGAGTGGGGAAGATAAGAGGATAGTAGTGTGTCAACAGTAGGGGGGAAAACACATGGGGGAGAAAGAGCATTGAAATGACAGCTTTACAGAGAGAGATGACAAGCAACGGGTCCAAAGATAGAACAGGAGCGAGAAGTGGACAGCCAGAGGTAGATTGGACAAGTCTGTTTGCTCCTAGAGAGTCCGTCCATTGGCTGCATGGCTGCGTTTGGAGATTCATTGATCCAGTTAAAGCCATTAGCTGGCCAGAAGGTCAGCCAGCCATCCATGACCTGGCGTTAATCACTCATTAATTGAAGTGAAATGACTGATTTAGTTTCCTGCCATGCTTAGAGTGGCCCCACTTCCAGATATGACCAGCACTTCACTCGCCAGGAGACATCTCATTAAGTGTGTTAACTGCATGTAAATAGCTATGAGTGGCCTCACACAATCGTGCAGTGGTACACCAAAGGTTAGAGCATCCTCAAAGATAGGTTGATGTTAGCAGACATTCAAACTAAGGATAGTCAGACGCAGTAGAAACTGGAATCTGCAGCTTATACATAATCAAATTTCAATCAATGATATTCAAATACAGCTTTTGCATAGCATTTGTTTCTGTGCAAACGGCGCGCCATTTCGTTAAAGGTCCCATATCCTGCAAATAGACACTTTCTAGGGGCCTTATTAAAACCGTATCATGCATCAAACACACACAAGGAGAAACACACACAGCCATGGATTTAGAAACCTCATTGTTTTGTGGCTTGTATGTACTTCCTTGATTTTGTGATGTCATGCAGTAGCTCCATTGTAGAGGCTTCCAACACAAAAATCAGCCAATCAGAAGAGAGGCTCAAGAGTATTTATGATACGGACCAAAAAATGACTTGTATGTTCTGGAACTCTGGTGAGGTGTTTGAGAAAGGATTGTAAAACTATATTGAGTTGAATTTTTGTTCTTTAAACTGCAAATATATTAGAGTTATTAAAACTTCAAATAAAACCAGGACCAGTTCATGGTATGGGACCTTTAAAGTAAAGGAATGACTAAGACTCGTTTACTGCTCGTTTCTCTTCATTTGTGTCTTCCTCCAAAAATAGAACTGACCTTTTTCTGTCCTTATCATTATTACAACGCACCAGGAATTACATCATTCCATGATTTGTGTTTTTTATTGCGGCGTATCGTGGTAGTCATTAAAATGTCACCCAGAGGAGGTGGAGATCGTTTTTTGCACACTTCCTTATTTTATATTTACAGACACATAAACTGTTGCATTCCAGACTCTGCCAACCATTCCCACTGCAGTTATTCACCCTCTCTCTAAATGCTTCAGCAGTATTACTTTTCTTCAGTAATTGATAACGCTACACGGCCTGTAACATGGCGAGGTTTACATTCACGCCGTGGCTCGTTTCTTCCTAAATGCCACGAGGTGCCTACCGCTGTGCCACTGAGGAGAGGCGAGGCAGAAGCTTAAAGAGGAGGGACGCCACAGACGCAGTGAGGTAAATAGATGGCGACCACAGATCCTCTGAGGCTCAGAGGTAACAAAGACTTTGACCTTTACAGTAGACAAGACTGTCACTTCTGGTTTGGGTCTGGACTCTATGGTCTCGGCTCTTGTGTCTGTGACCAAAGGCCAGCCGACGTGCACCCACCTGCGCCCAAATTTTCTTTCCCCCCCGCAGCTGACTCTCCATTTCACCCTAAAGGATGACACACACACACAGAAATACATCAGCACATGAACGATAGCAGGAATGTTGAGCTTAATGCTGAGAGAGGGGGTAGCAGCTCTTCTGTTTTGAATAAGGAGATAGTTGTTTCAGAGTCAGCAGCCTAATCAGGAGGTGATGACAAAGAGCTTCACAGCAGCATATAGGCCATAACACCCTCCCTGTCCCGTCTCACTGCTGTCAGAAGTGAGAGCTGCTCCTGTCCACCTTGAAATGTTAAGCTTCTCTTTTATCTAAACATAAATCTCAGTGTAAAGAGAAGTGCGAAAAAAACGCGAGTCGGGGCTTGATCAACAGACCTCCACTGAGATGTTTTATATGTGGAACCTGTCGTGTATAAACCAAATTGAATTAATAGTGTGTGTGTGTGTGTGTGTGTGGGCGGCGGGGGTGGGCAGCTTGTACTGAAGATGAATATTCATAAAGCCTCACCTTTCCCCTTACAGAGCTTTGGAGGATCAAGAAAGTCTTAATTGGGAAGAAGTGGATGATGAATTCTGCAAATAAAGGGTTAAGCACTATATATATATTTTTTTTCAGTGTAAATATCTCTCAAGCTAAATTGAAACATTAAACCAATTACAGTAATGAACTGATTTTGTCCCTTTGCCCGTCTGGGCCGCTACAGCAGCCTTTTATCATTTTGCTCTGTGAGCGCTGTAATATCCTGATTTATTTCAGACACACACGAAGACAGCAGCGGTAAATGCATTAGGCTGAGAGCTTTCTGGCTCATACACAAAGCAGTCATTATTAATGAACTCCATTCCACCGGCCTTCATTTCCTCCTCAGCTCCTCCATCACTATTATCCATGCACTTTGTTTACTAGCAGAAAGTTTTCATCTTTATTGTTGTTGACAAAGTGAATTGTGTGGCCCTGTAATGGACTCGACTGGGCTTTCATTCCTCCTGTTGTAATGGAAGGCTACCGGCGGCTTGAACCACAGTGGATTATTTCAGCTCTCGCAACAGTCGCCCCTAAATTATACCCGGAGCATGAAATTGAAAAGCACCAATGACTTTGCTGTAAATCGGCATGCGGCGACATGCAGAAAGCCTGACATGGGGTCGTCCTCTGGGGTCTGTGTAGTGTGATGATCTCCACCTAGCGGAGGGGCCGGTGCACTGCATCCAAACATCATCTGCATTTCATCTGCAGCAAAAGACATTCAAAGTTGGTGTGTTGCCACATCATTTCTTCAACGGGAAATCTAAAATCCCCAGAGTAGCAACAACAAATGAGCCCATTTGTGAGGAAATGTGTTGTGCAATATTTTCCAGGAAAAGTCCCCATGTGAATTATCTTTGTCCTTTAATTGCAAATCAAAGCCTCCACACAACACACCCTTGCAAAATATGTAAATTAAGCATGGCCGAACATTGTATCTGTGCTTCATACATGTGTGTGTGGGGGGGGTTGGAGGGGTAGAGGGGGGGATAGCAGTCTACTGTAAAACCAGGGCTTAGTGTGGGGTCTGAAATCCCTGCATGACAGCACAGTAATTTAATTTATCACACCTCAGCACACACCAAATCAGCCATATGGATGTCCCCTATTCTGCAACTGGTGCGTAGGTTCTCAGCAGGGGGTTGAGGTGTGTGTGGGGGAGGGTCAGGAAAACGGCGAAGGAACATTGGCTGTAGTAGTTTGTGGCGGATTCGATTTCCACTGTTGTAGGATGCGCTCAAGTGGAACAAATTCGGCGTGCAAGAGCAGGCACAAGACGACGGATACACAGGGGAGGCATGAGAGGACGAGAGGAGGCGACAGGTGCAAACTGCAGAGATGTAAAAGCTTTAGTGGAGGCGCACGGTGCCCAACAGGGAGGGGAAAAACCCAAAGGCAGGACGAATAAAAGCGTTCTTTGGCTATTGTGGATACACAGGAGCACAGAAATTCAGGATTTAATTCTATCGCAAAGAAGCTTAGTAGAAACACCCGCACAGTTTCAAACACAGTAGATGGCGTTCTTCACTTGTCAAATCATGGTCAAACATTCCCGTGTTTGACATGTTAATCTTTTTTTTTTTTTTTTTTAAATCACAGAGTTTATAGCTATCAATAGGGTCCGCTCTAAGAATTACATGGATGCCATAAGTTCCTGTTAATTTAATCAGGGAAAAAAAGAGAAAAAAATGTGTTCACAAGAGTTCATTAAGAGTTTCCCTCCATGATGTGTTGTATGAACATTCGGCCTGTGCCACCAGTCTGTCAGTGTTCAATTCATCAGCACCAAAACGGGTCAGCCAGGGACATTGTGTGTGACATTATCAAGGGTACAGACAGACTGGAGGGCACACTAGGCCTGTGTCAGCATGGGAGATGGCATTGCTGCCACAATGAGTCCCTGTTATGCACACAACTAATTGGCCTAATCCTAAAACTGCTGGCAGTGCATGAGAAAAGTACTCGAGGATGGCATCAGTTATTCGCTACAGTTCTTCTGATGTGAAGGGACTGATTCACTTGCAAGGAAATTATTGTAGATTCAATAGTTACATCTGAATAACACCAATAGACAATGTTTTCAATTGAGAATTGTCCAATAACTAAGTATTTCGGTGTGATTACACATTAAATCACACATTTGATCGTGTTGAAATATCACTGCATAATTGGAATTGTTAAAAGAGACAATGGACGCAATTTTATGCATTTATTCATGTAGTTATTCCACTCTGATTCAAAGGCTCAAGGCTGGGTCAGCGATTTAATAGCCAAAAATACTCTAGAATTTATGGTTAATGTTTTTTTTTTGTTTTTTTTTTTTAAATCTCCTTCAGGTTTTCTCTTCATTTTTGTACCATCCTTCCTTAAAAATGCCACAAAATTGTTTGAAAAGTGCATTTTTGTGAATAACTCCAAAACTGCTCAAGTTGTTCATATACCCCCCGTAAAAATGTTCCCCATCATCAAGGCTTGTGAGGTCACAAATTTGCAACAAGAAACCAACATTTTTCCCCAAAGGTTTTATAACCATCCTGTTCAAACAACATTCTCTTTTTTCTTTTTACACAACCAGAGAACAAAAAAGATTAAACATAATAAACTCCCAAACCTTTTGTACAGAGAAATCAAACTAAATGAAGAAAACATCTCTTATATTAGTCCATGTTTTTATCCTCTGTATCGGCTCTTGCATTTGCCATTAAATTGGGAAGGGAGACACAATTGTGTCAACATGAGGCTCTCTGTGTGGTATGTAATGTTAATCAGTCCATTTCACTTGCTGGTTTTATCTGTTTTATATGGAATAGAAACCAGTAAGTCTAGGCCATTCAACAAGTAATCCAGTAATGTCTATGATAGTGTGCGTGTGTGTGTGTGCGTGTGTTCAAAGGATATCCGTGTGAATGTGTCAGGAGTAGGCAAATCTAAATCAGGTGTTTGTATGCATGTCTGTGTGTTAGGAGTCTCATAGTTTAAGCCAGTCCGAATCCCTCGGAGCATTCCTGAATGGCCAACAGCAGCATATGTCTCAGCTTCTCGTAGCTCTCATAGGCTGGGAGGTCCAGCTGGTTAAAGCTAAAGGTGGGAAGGAAGAAAACAAAAAAGGGGGAGCACACATTAAAATATAGTTCACTATGTTGGCAGTTTCAAGTCTTCTAATTATTCAAGTCTCTGAAGCGTTCCATGTATTTACCAGGTATGAGCAGATGGCAGGCGGTCAGTGGAACGATCATCACGGTGGATCTGGAACTTCTGGATGCCGTTCATGCCCTCCAAAGCGGCAAAACCCTGAAGGGGAACCTTGGACGTGCCGGTCACAAACTGTAGGAACTTGGCCCGGTCTGCCTGGTCAAAGGACCGCAAGGCCCTCCAGAACCACTGGATCTAAAGAAAGAAAAAAAAGTAATGGTAGTGTGTTTGATATGGATAGTTTAATGGCTGGAAGAATAAATATTGTTGTATGTGTTGCAGAAGAAGCAATTTCATAGTCCACCTGAAATAGATCCAAAAAATTATTTTTACAGACAATAAAACAGCCACACTGTAAATTTTCATCCTTATCTCAATCCAAATGAGGGATATAGTGATGCCGCCGTCTCAGAAGAACTACAGCTGCTTTCTGAGGCGAAAAATGTGGGTATGCCGAATCACTCCTGTCTACTATGCAATGCCAGCCGACAGGACAGGACTCTTACAATGCATCCTGGTACATGTTGGCACTGTCAATGTATTTCTACTTCTCAGATTTCTCCATCAATATGGTACTCACTGAGGAATTTATTATTTCAATTGAATACATTTACTATTAAGATTGATTTGGATATCTACATCAAAAGTGATGGAAATTTCTTTTAAATGGTACCTATACAAATTTAAATAATGTTGTATGTGTTTTTCCTTATTCATACCTGGATGGAGCTGGACTGGTATTTGTGATATTCAGTGTTGGCCTTTAGGTCGTCAATGTCAATAGTGGGTAGGCCAGAGATGAGTAGCTCCAGCTCCTGCTCAGTGAAGATGGAGATCAGCCTCTTGGGGATGATCTCGTAGAATCCCTCAAGGAAGGCTGCCAGCTGCTTGCGGATTGCACCTAGAAAACAAATTAAGTTTATTCACCCTGGGACGTTCCTGTAGATGTGATGATGTTCTACAGCTGCTGTTATTCTATCAATTATTTTGATGGCTTTTTCTTTTCCTTGAATTGAACAGCTGATTAATGTACTTGAGCAGCAGCTGGAGATTCCTGTAATAAATCAGCTGTCTTCTTAAAACACCTTTGGCTTTCTGCTGCATCTTAATCAGTTCCAACATTTCAGAGAGATGCTACCTCGTGTGTTCTTAATGCACTGCACCCTGTAGAAAAGTATTGTTTCATACATACAGCCCAAGCAGTTAAAATTAAATGTACATTTGAAAGATGTACAACAACATTAGGGATTCCATGATACTGCTATCGGGCTGATACTGGGCATAAGTACATGTACTCATACTCAAAAATACCATGACAATGATACACTTCATCCAACCAAGATACAGAATATAGGGAGTTAACTCGACAAGAGACAACCAACTTTGCAGCCAACGTTGGCTAAGCAGAGATTATGTCCAGAGACAACCCACATGCGGTCAAACTCAGACGCTCTTGCTGAGTATATTGCACTGGATGACCAGCCACTGTCTGTGGTCAATAATTTGGGATTCTGGCATCTTCTCATCATACAGGAGCTGAGGTATGAGAATCCCAGCTGTGCTGTGTTTATAAAAGTTTGAATGATGAATGTCAGTCTATGACAATTTCATTAAATTTGTGTTTGTA
The DNA here is from genome assembly GCA_030544235.1 of Lepturacanthus savala. Lineage (NCBI taxonomy): Eukaryota > Metazoa > Chordata > Actinopteri > Scombriformes > Trichiuridae > Lepturacanthus > Lepturacanthus savala. The sequence continues at coordinate 14,646,798 of CM060480.1, forward strand.
CTGCAGTCAAACATATGACAGCCAAGAAATGAATGTGTTCAAATAACTAAAGTAAGTAAGTAAATAAAAGGAAAAGTGCATGTGTAAATGAGTAAGTACTTTGTATTGGATGGTACTTAAATGTGTGAAAAAAAGGGACAATCGATTAATCCCTTAAGGCCGCCTGCTTACGGAAATTAAATGTTTAATACTAATAATAGTTGAATAACAATCTTACCTGTCATCTTCATCTGGCAAACCAGGTGCACATACTCCTTTTTGTTTTCTTCTGTGACCAGGATATTGGCTCCATTTGGCTTGAGGTCTCTCACTTCACACACACCAAACTCCTGGACCTGCACACACAGAAGAGCACGTGGACACTTTCATTGCTGCTCGTCTTGTCATTTTATTTAATTGTGTCACAGGTGGCTCTGATTGGTGGTATTTAAAGACAATTAGATTGCAAATTACTCTTTTGCAGCAATTATTTTATGAGAACATGAAGCATGTGGTATTTGAGCCCTTGAGGCCCAAAAGAGTTAAGAATATACAGTATGACAATCAATTTTCCGCATGAACCTAATTGGAACAATTAGAGAGTAGAAACAAACCTCTGTGCTGAATGTCAGCTCATAGCCCAGAGTGGACACATCATTCTCCAACAAGTACACCAAACCCTGGAAAAATGGGTAGTCCTCACTCTCCATGTCTGTGTACCTGGGAACACCACAGAAATACATACGATTCATTCAAATATTTAGGAATTAGACATACATATATATATATAACAATAAATAACTGTTAGGTTGTATGGAGTATAGTTGGATCACTTCTTAGATGTTACTAGGTTATAACTGCCAGTGGCCTCATTACCTGACACTCTTGCCCAGGATGTGCTTGTAGAAGCTGCGGGTGAAGTAGCACTCTAATAACCGGTTATCATAGACTGCTTTGGCCACCACACGACCCACAAACTTGAAGTAGCTGAGGTGGTTAGGGTTGCAGTGGGATGAGGGGTTGATGGTGTAGGTGACGCGATCGCCGGGTGACGTACGGAACAGGGCGTACATGGGGTTGAACATCTCTCGGGAGATGATCATGTACCATTCCCTCAGCAGGCCACCGGCATCCTGCCCCTCCTCTCCTTCGAACACAATGTACCTGCAAAGGAAAAGAGGCACAGTATGAACGAGGCTGAGTGGTTCTGAAATGAGAGGCAGGCAGTTGGATGGAGAGGCAGCGGAGCCTTACAGCCTGTTCTTCATGTCCTCTGGGCTCTTGCGATGCAGCTCCCTGTAGGAGTCCTCAAACACATGATCCCTCCTCACATGCACAGCCATGTCCTCCTTCCTTAGGCCTTCATCTAGACGCTCAAGCTCCTGGCGGAAATACCTGCAGAGATGGCCGATACACCGGCGGGTCAGACATTCAAACAACCAAAATCTGTGCATTGGACAAAATGTGAGATAATCCTCCTTACTTCCGCTTAACATCAAAGTCCAAGATGCGTATGTAGTCAACCAGCACTGCAAAAGGCCCATCAGCCAAGTGAGTTGTGGACTGGCGCAGTATCTGGTTAAGCACTGTGCGGTGAGTTTCTACATGGAAGGAGGGGAAAACCTGTTAGGCACTATACAACACACCAGATCAAAGCTTTAGCATTCGCCTATATCCTTCAGACTCACCAGCAAAGCGGAGGAATTTCTGGGTGTCTGGTGGCAAGTTTGATGAGATGTGCATGGAGGAAGGTTCCCTGGAGAAGAATGGGTCTAGGGATGAAGGTGTAGCAGGTGTAAGCGGTGCTGGGGACAGCGGTGGAGGCTCATCTTTGATGTGAGACAGCTGGCTCTCCCGGGTGTCCCTCACAGGTGGTTTGCTCTCTCGCTCTGTGGCATGTACTAAGAAGAAAGCCTCCACAGCAGGCTGGAGAACTGGGGTAACAAAGAATTTTAAGGAAACATATCACTCAAACAATGTTCATTATTATAATATTGCACACTGCATAAATAGACTTATTAAGATGGAGTCCACCTACCCAGAACAGCATGCTGGTCATGGGATTCCTCCAGCTCCTTTAGGCACTCCCCGAGCATGTCCCATAGTTCATCCAACAACAGCTGCTCGCTGAGCAAAGGGAGGTCTGGAAGTCTCTCCTCACTCTCTGACTGTCCGTTTCCTTCTTCATCTAAGAAATAAAGTTTAAAAATCAAACTGTAAAAGAATGTCTTCAGTGTTGATGAACAGGCTTCATGTCCACATTAGTTTCTTTAAACGTATTACATTTAGTCTGCTTGAGGTATTACTGCTGCTCTCTATGTTTTAGATGTAAAATCAATGAAGACGTAAACACGAAGTTAATGCAAGTGACGATGCATTAATATAACCAGGCTAAAGAGACATTACGAAAAAAGCCAATCTCAAACTAGGACAGTATGTTTTCAGCACCAGTTTAAATACCTTGTACAAGTGCTGACTTCATTATTTAAACAGATCCAGGTAAAAAACAAATATTATTATATTGGGAAAGGTTGAGATGAGTTATTGGCGACTTCTAACTAAAAAAGAAATATTCAAGTACTTTATGTGTGTCAGTGACATACCCAGAGGTGCGGGGTCCTGCTCTAGAGGCGATGGCTGGTCCACATCCATTGGCGAATCATCTCTCTGTGCTGCCTGGGCTTCTGATATTGACTGCACTTCAGACTGCAAAATACAAACCGGGGAGGACCAGAGAGGCAGAGGATGAACAACAGGAAACATAAAAGGGATAACAGATGGGAGAAATAATGATTGACATGGCAATCATGCCATTTTTTAAATTGTAAATATTAACCATCTTGACTGTTATATTGCCATGCATCATGACCCACTAGGGAGGGGAGGGGAACTGGGACTGAGTACAGGAGGAGGCCAAAAGCATGAAGCCAAGTCAGCCAGCAAACAGATGATCAGTGGAACAGATCAAACAGTTTGGAGCAGGCGGCACATTCACACTTCACATTTCAACAGTTGAACATGTCAATGCAAAGACATTAATAGAGAATGCAGAGGATCACGGACACATCTGTCTTTCTGTTGGAGTGCTCAATTGGACATTGTCACTATGTATAAACCAACACTTGAGGTAGCAGGCTATCGGCTGCCTTAGGGGTGGGACAAAAACAAAACAAAAAATCGACTGAAACTGATCCCGTATTCCTGTTTGGCAATGCATTTGTGCCAATATCGATAAATTTCTATTTTAAATTAGAACTACTCAGAATTGAGTTCAGAGTGCCAATAGTATTCACCTCCTTACTGAGGCGCTCAACAGACTGGTGAAGGTCAGATAAATTTTAATTGTGCGTGACAATGACAAATAATTGCAACCAAAATAATCATCAATAGCAGCTGCTGTCAGACCCTCTGTATCAACATTGGAGCTTTGACTGTCACCAGAAGCACATTCACAGCCTTTTGTTCAAGTTGAAGCTGAGCTAGCAGCTTTACTATGAGAGGGTGTGTGTGTGTAGCTATGGCCCTGCTATTGATCATGTCAATGTTACCGTCATCAACCCTGAATACCTGGTAAAGCTCTGAATATAGTGCCATTTATATTTCATCACCTCTCTGTTGTCTCTTATCACACCCATGAACTCTACCAGCAGCTCTTGTGAGGGGATTTTTTTTTCTTCAGTTAAGGATATTCTGATATATTTTACATTACTTATTTTTGATATATAGTTGTTATTGTGTGAAGAATAATGTGATAGTATAGTGAGTTCATTCATCAGTGATTCCCACCCCTAATGCAATATGCTGCCTGCAAATTGCATTATATTGCTACTATACCAATGTATTAATATATAAAAAGGTTGTATTTTTACATTTTAAAATAAGACAGATGTGCAATTCAAGTAATGGGTTAGCTTATGATTTTCCAAAAAATGCCCAAACTCAGTATAAGCAAAGCTAATTAAGACCAGAAGCATGTCAGTAGCTAATGGCTATTTCATAGCATTTATTAAGATGACCATCACAGTAATAAGAAAAATATACTATGATGGTCATAATATGTAATCAATAGATTTCCTGGCCCCACCCCCCAAGATGTCTCCTAGACTATGTGTGTGAGTAGGAGTATGCCTGCTGTCAGTGCGGCCCATGCTAACCGTGGCAGCAGCAGCCGTGCCAGCAGGGGGAGCAGCACCAGCGGGGGCATGGGGGGCCACCACTGAGGATCCGGCAGTGGCGGTGACAGCGGCAGAGGCAGAGGAGGCGGAGGGTGGGGGGGCCTGTGTGAGTCGGCGTGCCCGCTGACCCTCTCTCACCATCTGGATGATGGCGTCAGCCTCAGCCTCTAGCTGACGCACCGCAGCTTGGATGCTGCTGGCTGAACCCAGACTGGATGAGCCTGTCCGTTAAAAGAGGGAGAGGAGGGGTTGTATTAACTGATACAGGATCAGAACATTGTCGGCTTTCAAGAATTTTGTGTGCATTTTCCCTGACCTAGTCGCCCCGTCTGTTTGGCTTTTTTGTTGGCGCGTCGCGTGTCTTCACGAAGCTGGATGATGACCTGCAGTACTCGCAAGAAGAATTTCTGCGTTGATGTCTTGGAGGTTAGTGAGCTCATGCAGGGAAGTTGTAGTTCACGTCCCCCGAGGGTGCGCTTCTGCGCAGCCACAATCACCACACTTTCCGACCCGTCGAACCTGTGCCCCAACCAACAAATGCAAACAAGGTAAAGGAAATTGTATTTGTAAAAAAGTAACCTTCATGCAAATAAGAAACTGCCATTACATACGGAAATGTTCCTCTGGAAAACAGAACTACAGTTTAGATATGTCAGAAAGAGCGCAGTTTCTATTGCATGTGTGCTGACAACCCAATGTCAGGGTGGCTCAGAACCATCTGGCTAACCTGCTAGTCATCTTGCCCTTCAGCCTGCCGGAGATGGAGGAATCCTCAGGAGGGGCATCAGGGGAATGTGAATCTGCTTGTGCCCGTCTCTGCTGCTCCAGGTTGTACTCTCTAAGTTCAGCCAGTAATGTACCTGGGAGAGAGAAGGTTTGGAATCCAGTAATAAAGTAACTGAATCTGCTTAAGTAAGAGCTTGAGAATTGTCATAAGTGAAGCAGCACAGCACTGACCGATCTGTTTACAAAGAGTGCATCCGAGGTGTCTTGCTCCACTGAGCAGCAGTCTGAGCACAGTGTCTCTGGTTGCACTGTCTCCTCTGGAGAGCTGCAGTAGAATATTAGCTGCATCCTCCAGACCCTCCTCTGAACAGGAATGGGATGTCAACACCTAATAAAGACCAGGAATGGAGTCATTTTAGGCTAAATATACAGACAAAAACAACAGTGAAAACCATAAATAAAAGATGATTTTGTCAATATGCTTTAATGAAGGCTCATAAGGACAGGAGCCTGTTTGCATTTATCTTGCAACCAGTGATCTAAGTGACAGGTGTCCAATACTGACAGGCCTCAGGATCGCCAACCAGCGATCCAGCCAGCTAGACAGCAGTATTTGAATCGTGAACGGTCCAAATACTTTGTAATATACAAATCATAGTCACTCAGTGACATTAACTGATGTGAAAGCATGCACACATGACATACCTAAATGCATTTGGCAGTGTATTGAAGTAGATCAAGGCAAAAACATTTGGTGGTGTCACAGTCAATTTGAAATATTATGTAAGACACAACTCAAATACAGAAAAATCCACAATTCAACTGGTTTAAAAAAAAATAATTCACATGTATTTCATGTCACCACATAATGTTTTTGTTTTCCTTCTACATTACAGTTAATCGTGAACAAATCCTCAGTAACAGAAGGTAAAGTTGGGGTTGTATTCTTTTAGGCTGCTGACCAGGTGAAGCCCCTTAGATTGTTTTACAATGATGAATTGTTTAGACTGCAAATAATATTTTTCTCATCAGATTTTCACCTAGAGTCATATTTTCTGGAACCTTGAGCCAAAACCACAAAGCAAATATGGCACCTGCCTCCATTTAAAATTTCGTTCCACTATTGATCATTAACTTCTCTCATTGTTTTTCTAACTGGATTTGCATCAACTCGCACATATCCAGAAGTAAACACACTTTTCCATAAACAGTAATAGATTTTTACAAATCATGAAGACAGAATGATTGACACCCTTTTTTCCTGCATACCTCCACAGAGAGCTGAAGCTGTTTCTCTGTGAGTCCAGTTGAAGCCATCTTATTGTCACTCTCTGTACTGCTCGTAGTGCCCCTCTGTTTCCCTGTTTTGGCAAAACATCCAAATTGATTATAAAGTATATAGTGTTTTTTTTACTGAAATCATTGAAAAGCCACAATTAACTGATAACATTTTACTTGGAATGAATTAAAACTACCTGTGGAGATTATTCCAGTGGATGTTGGTATACAGATTGCTGTAGAGGAGGTCTGGGAGACTGCTAGACTTGTCCCTGAGGATGTACCCTGGGCTCCAGCTACCACAGAGGCTCCTGGGCCCACCACAGTGGGCTGGAGAGAGCCCCCTGATGCCATGCCCTGTGTTGTGACTGGGGCAGTGGCTCCTGAGCTGGTTGCTGTGCTGGGGTTGGCCGCCTGTGGGGTAGGGTGTCCAGCAGGCACCTCGGTTGCCTTGTTGTCGGGCAGGGCAATGGATATGAGGGAAAGCAGGCGCAGCAGCTTTTCAGTGAGCAAGGAGCTCCGTCTTATTACAGGGTGGGACAGCATATTCATCAGCTGGCCAAGAGGAGAGGTCTCCAGGCTAAACTGGGCCCCCTCTGCCTCTGCACTGCCCCCCAGAGGCACTGTCTTCATAGAGGCCTTTCCCTTGCGGCTGACATTCATGTTGTCCAGCTTGACCAGCAGGTCCCAAAAATCGGTGGAGATTCCCAGAGACTGGGGAGTAGCGAGAGAGGAGCCCAAGGAGTTCTGGGTGTTGGAGGCATTGGAGCTGGGGTTGCTCTGAGTCTGTGACCCTGACCTGGCACCCCCGCCTCCACCACCTCCCCCAGAGGAGCCTGAACAAAGACGAGAGTCCAGGTCCGAGGACGACGCGGACAGATCCTTACAGCGCTGCTGGGTGAAGTGACTGGGGAACACCTGTAGGGACACACAAAGAAAGTTGGATTATAATAACTTCATCATTTTTGTTACTACATAACATAGCATGTAAATCATGTATCAGATGTAGACAAAGATGGGTGGATTCTCACCTTAGCTAGCTGGATGAGTGTGTCCAACACATGTCGACAGACCACTGGAGCAGCTTGTGGGTGGATGTGGACAGTGGAACCTCCACCTCCAGCACATGTGACACCTGCAGTAGTCCCTGACACTCCTCCTACCAGTGTTCCAGATCCAGCAGAACCCCCAGCTGAGTGCCGGTCAGCGTGCTTCCTACCCGATACTCGCTGGATCTGGAAAATGTTTGTCCGGCAGCCCAAGGCTGCATCCATAGAAACAGAGAGCCAGGAAAGCTGGCTGGAGCTGCGAGACTCCACCCTGTTCAGTAGCTCTAGGGAGGAAGATGAGGAGGAGGATGAGGAGGAGAGAGAGGAAGTTGCTGAACCTTTTCCCACACAGCCTCCCTGGATGCTCCTCTTGCCACGAGAGTCTTCTAGACGCGAGGTCTCCACACACACCTCACTCTCACTGCTGCGCTGGAGGATGGATAATAGGCTGCGAATGACCCACCCACGAGTCTGAGAGTGGTAGCAAAGGTTCCTGAGCACACGGTGAAGACGGCTGGTGTTGAGCTTCGGTTCATCCACAAACAGCAACACCAGCAGGCAGGACAAGGCCTCATGGTCCAGCAGCAAGCGACCGCGCAGACGCAATAAGGAATCCACACTGGAACTGGATGGTCTGAGGAAGCAAAAAAGATCACATATTCAAATTGTGATTTGTCAAGAGGGTAATATGATCTGATCAGAATCTGGAACTCTTTTCAACACATAAATCTAACATTCCTCAATTCCATTCCAAACAATTGGATTATTATAAGCATTTGTGAGGCAGTTCAATCCATGTCTCACCTGTGGTTTGTTCCTCCACCCATTTGAAATGTACCTCCTCTCTGCACAGCCAGACGGGTGTACTGGACACCACGATTGCTCCCTAACCGACTGGTAAAGGCTGGTGAGCGCAGGATCGCTGATAGGGCTGATGATGAGCTATGACCAAACAGCCTCTCATGCATCAGTTGCCTCTGGCGTGCCTCTTGTTCTCTACGCAATGCTGCTGCTTCAGCAGCAATGTCCGGGGGCATGACAGCTAACACGCTGTCTTCCATGTCCTCCAGGACACTACGGCGGAGCTCTGAGGGCAGTGTCTGAATGAAGGTGACTGGATCCAGAGGAGTGTCACCTTGTGGAGGCTGTTGGGATAGCTCCCTGCGTTGCTGCTCTGCTCGTTGCTGGGCAAGAACCTAAGATGACCGATTGCATGATCAGTTAGACAAACTGATTTTGACAGACTTCGTTACTTGAAATTCATACCCTTGTCTGATTTTCTCACTTGGCATCTGGTTATTAAAAGGTGGCATTCTATCTACAAATCATCTTTAATAATTTTAGTCTCTCACCTCCTCCTGGATGGCAGGTGGCAAAGCTGCCAGGAACTCAGGGCTGACCTCTGTAACCCCTGGTCCTCCCAGTACAGGTGCAGTAGAGGTAGGCAGTGTGGTGGTAACAGGAGGACGGGAGGGTGGCCTGATTCCCAACTGATTTTGCAGCACCTCTCGACGGATGTCCTCAGGAAGAGCTGCCAAGAAAGAGGGATCCACACCCTCTGGCAGACTGATACCTGCCAAGGCAAAAGCACCACAAACATGAAAAGATGTTGATATAGAAAATAATCTTAAAATAAAAATATTCAAAACCATAGAAAAAGTTGTAACTAATGTTACCTGCAAGTGGATCCTCCTCATCATTACTGGTGGATGGGAGGGGCTCTTCCTGAATGGCCTGAGACTGACTGTCGGCACTATCACTTCTGGGCATCGTTTCTCCAGGGGATGAGACAGAGTTGGAGCTATAACCATAAAACGTATAGGGTTTTCAGTCAGCAAAAAATGTGTGGTGATAAACTGACTTGGATAGGAATGTGCTAAGAATCGTATGTGGTGGTTTAATTAAACTATACAGTGCTTTTATTTCGACAAACTGCTTGTAAGAAATACCAGAAGGTACTATCACTTCTAAAAACTAGCAGAATTGCTTAGTAAAACACTGTATGTCATGCAAAAAAAGCAATGGTGGAAGATGCTGACCTTTAATTTACATAGTATCTGTTGGATTAGACTTAATAGCTAAATGTGCTGTAATTAAAATGGACAGGCATTTTCAACAACCTACAACTTGCGTGCAAACATTTGTATTAACTGATCAATAGATCTACAGTGTACACAATCCTGTTATAAATGTAGATTTAGTTAGAGATGAAGCTACTCACCCAGTCTCTGTGTCTGTCTGCCTGTCCGTTAGCCCAATCTCCCCACTGCCAGACAGCTCCTGGGACAGGTTGGTGGTCTGGGCAGGGGTCTGAGCAGCTTCTTCTTGAGTGGCAGAGGCAGGGCTGCTGGTATCCATGGGTGACCCCTCCAGCTGTGACACACCCACGACTGCGGGCTCTGATGTCTCCACAATGTCTGGACTTAGGGAGGCTGAGAACAAAACAGTGCAGTTAAGGTTTAGAATGAGAAATTATTAAATCAATGAACTGGAGCAACATGTCTGAAGGGACTCATTTGTATTTCTCAGTGCTTAGAAAATCAATCAGTTTAATTACAGACGTGGGTCCTTACTGTTGGCCAGTCTGTATAAAGAGAGTTTTCAAAATTAGTCTACCTTCCCTGCCTTCATCCAACGCTCCTCCTCCTCCACCACCACCACCTCCTCCTCCGACTCTCTCACCGATTGTGGGCGCCGGGGACATTTCCATCTGAGATGCCTCTGCTTCACTGTTTGGCCGGTCAGCTGCCGACAAAGGTGGAAGGCCTGCTCCTGCCAGAGCAGCCAGTGAGCTGGCATGCGACTCGGCCAGTAGCAAGTCAGCAATTGGCTGGTGGACTTGCTGACTGATCGCTGTCTCCAAGGAGACTAGGGCCTGTTCATGAGGGGCAGGGGTGGTGGGAGTGACCTCTCCAGATGGTGGAGCAGTGAGGAAGCCCTCCGAGACCCTGGGTGGGTCCAGACATGACACGGTGCCACCCTGAGCCTGCTCACCCTCTGCAACATCCAGACAGAACATGTATGTGAAGAAAAAGGCATAGTGTTTTTTTCCCCATACACACCTGATTGTAAAAAAAAAAAAAGATTACCAATCTTAGTGTTTCAGTGCCCAAACAGTTTAAAAAGTTAATAGTAGTAGTAAATACTTATTCTGACATTAATACTACACAATTGGTGGTTATGTTACAAGCTGTATTCTTCTACACTTCCCACCATTGCGGACCTATAAAAAGAGTTCCTTACAATATTTAACATTTATAAAAAAGCATTTCCGCTACACAACTGCAGCACTTGTTTTCCAAGCAGTGTTAAAAGATTAATGATCAATGTCTGAAACGGGAGAACAAAAAGCAAGCATAACTAAACAGAACTGGAGTAACAATATGCTGATTAGTTATTGATCATTTTCTACATCGATGGCAAGGGCTTCTGCTGAGGAAGGCAGTAAGTTGTATCGTTATCTCCTGAACGGGGTGCACAATCCTGATCCCCAACAACAACACAACTTACTACCTCACCACAGCACAGCCAGCTGCAGAAAAATGCACTGAATACAAGATACCCATAAAGCAACTTTGTATACCACAATGTCAATAGGTGAAGTTAGACATTAGTTCTGTGCCCCTTCAGATTTCCCAGCAGTTAGTGAGAGTGAGAGAGAGAGAGAGAGAGAGAGAGAGAGAGAGAGAGAGAGAGAGAGAGAGAGAGAGAGAGAGAGAGAGAGAGAGAGAGAGAGAGAGAACAGTACCCGTCCCCTGAACACCTCACATGCAGGCAATTGGTATACGCTACAATTTATCTACGCTATAAACATCTCACATGCAGACCAACAGTAGAAGTAACAAGTTAACTACGCTCTTTAAACATCCCACATATGATATGGGGAGCAATCAGCAGACCTTACAATTTTGAGTTGAAGTTAATCAAGCTGCAGTGCCTATTAAAAGTTTCCCTGAGACATCTTACACTATGTCTTGAACATATCAGGAGAGGGAATAGCTCAAAAGCTTAACGCTGAACTTCGCTACTGATGTAATCTCCCCTCCGACCACAGTGTGGGTTGAAATGGTGAAGTGGCGCTGTAGGTAGTCCCGCTCGTTGACTCCACAGGCAGCGAAGAAGCAGAAGCAACTTTGTTTATAAGGCATTTTTATATCTTTCTTAAGAACCACTCATCCAGACAACTTCACACGTAAACTGCAGTCACTTTTATCTATTTAGAGAATGTCTCTAAATCGGAACCAAATTCAAATTCAATTCCCAGCAATATACCACCAGAGTGTGAAGTTGAACAGATGAAAGTTCTCAAGAAATGCAACACAAAGACACAGAGACGCACAGACAGATTTCTTGCTTTATAGAGGTAGCAGATAGTTTCAGTTTGAGCCATTTTCAAGTGATCGTGGATCTCCTTTGCAGCCGATGAAGATGCCAAGATGCTATGGCGTTGCTATAAGAAAGACAGTAGACTGTATAGTTATCTCCCAGATCTGGTGTGATCCTAAAACTATACAAACTACTACCTCATCCTACAACACGCTCTGCTGACTGCTTTCCTCTGGGTGCCCATCACAGAGATGTGTCCATTCCCTCAAGAAATGTGAAACATTAACAGAATCAAAAAATTATTTTACAAAAAGTCTGTACCTGCAGTGTTTTCTGCACCGTTTACTGTTCCCAATCCAGATCCCTATTGATAGAAGAGATGACAGTCAGAAGATTGGAAATAAAAATACTAAATGCTTCATGGACTCTTTTTTTAATAAAATTTCTCAGGGAAAATGTATCTTTGGCAGACCTGCAGGGTTTGTTCCCTGGCTTGTTCTGCTCCAGAGGCCCTCCTCTCATTCTGCTTAGACTCCTCCTCCTCAGCCAACTGCCTCCTTCGCTTCTCCCTACGCTCCTCCAGCTCCTCATCTCGCAAACTCTCCAGATGCTGCAGGATAGGCACCTTCACCACTGAAAGCAGACACAAGAGATCAGAATTAATCAATGTTCCTGTGGTATGTGTGTATTGCAGGACTTGCAGGAGCTCCAGGTGGAGCTGAGGTGCCATCACCGAGTAGGAGCAGATTGCCAGTGTCCCTGGAAGTTATTTAAGCTTGTTGCCCAGATGCCGGAGTCCCGATCCCTTCAACATTCATCAAGCTCTGTTTGCTCTTATGTCCTTTTTTTAAACACATGCCTCACTTCAGTTACTGCATTCACAAATGTCACTAATACCAATTTTCAAAACTTGTTTCATTTCTAATATTTGCTACCTTTTACTTTTTTGATTATTATTGCAAATTGTGGTTAGAACTGGCAGAAATAAACTGTGCATTTCCAACTACTTGGAAACTATGTATCAAATTATCATAAGTGTGAATATGTTCTTCAAATACCAGCTTCCACCCACTGATGGTGCACCATCATTTTGTTGCATCATCAATATCCACTAAAGACATGCACCAGTCACCCTCAAGACCTTGACAAGCTTACCTGCTACACAGTCATGCATACTCTCAGCATCCAGCACTTTACACTCATCTGTCCATCTAGTTAAGGCAGTGGGAATACTAGAGAGGGTGCCTAGAGACAGAAAAAATGTGCTGTTAATACAAGCTCAGTATAAACAAAAGAAACATATCAACAACATTGCATGGTAATTCTCACCTGCTTGTCCCCCAGTGCTGCTCTGCTCATGGAAAAAGTCATCCAGCAACTCGTCATCAGATCGAGCGATGATGTGCACATCCTCATTTCCGACCAAAAGTCGAGCTCGACCACGAGATTGCAATGGCAGAGAGCTGGACAGCTGCAATATGTCTGCTGCAGCGCTGGGGCCCAACAACCTTAAGAAGTGAGTAGAGGAGAAACAGGTATTTTAATCAGCGTTATTACTCAAAACAAACACAGCTGGTGTGGATGTTGTGACAGAGACGCTTTGTTAAAACTGAGCCACCAAGAGACAAGCTTTCACCTCTGCAATATGAGTGGAGGGTTGGGCTGGCGGTTTCCAGGGTAGTGGACATGAATGGTGTGTCCACTGTTGGCAGTGAGCTGGCGCAGTGTTCTCTGGCTACGACCCATGCCTTGCGCCAGGCGGCTGCTAGTGCCTGCCACACCTAGGGTGAGGGAACCGTGGTCAGCATGGCGCACCATCAGTGGGTGGGAGCTGGGGATGTTGCCTGGGGAGGGAGGGATGTCAGCTGATGGAAGAACAACAGAAAACAGTAGGCAGACATTAGGGGACGGCTTTGGTACAACCCTAAGTTCTGTATGTTTATGAAAAATAAAACTAATGGAAAAAAAAAAGGATTTTCTGTCTCATCAGTTTTTGTGTTTCAAATATATAATAATATATACACAATATATAATTTGGACTGTTTAAAAATTTAATGAGTGAAGCGAGCACAGCCAGTGTGGAGGAAGGTTACACTCTGACTGCAGTTTGAAACAAGTCTATCACAAATCATGTTCAAACTTTTTTTTTTTTTTTTGCAAAACACAAAGATACAATTTTTTCCCCATTTTCCACTAATTTCTTACAGTGGGCTCTGCAATAAAGTAACAACAGAGACATTTGATCTTTGGAAATGTTTGCAACAAATGATCCTTAAAAGCAACCTGCTTACCGTTGTTGGAGAACATGTTGTCAAACTCTATGATGAGGTCATCGTCCCTGTCAAACCTTTCAAAGCGAATGTGTGGTGCAGCATTGATGTCGGGGAAGTCCTCATCCAACTCCATCTCTGAACCTTCATCATCATCATCCTCATCTCCTTCTTCATCATCCTTGAGAAAAAAAAAAAAGAGGCAGCCGTGAGTTTTCAAAGACAACAGTTAGGCACTCAACACAGATTTGTTCACTGAACTCTAATGCAATAAGTCATACCTGATCCTCCTCCTCTTCTTCTTCCTCCTCCTCCTCTTCATCCTGGCTGTCTTCATCATCATTGCTACCACTAGAATCTTCCTCTTGTGTGTGCTCCTCATCCTCAGGTTCCAGGATATTCATGGAATCTGATGGAAGACGAAAACACCAAGATCCTTTTACAAGATCGAAACAACTCAGAAGCAGTGAATAGAACCAGTGATAACAGCTTTGATATTCTTCACAATGTTAAACACACAAACATCTGAAGTTTAGCTGTCTTACCTTCACGGTTTGCCTGAAGAGTGGATGCCTGGCTAATATTGGAGGGGGCCTCATCCATCAACACATCCTCTTGCGATTCATCCTCACCACTGCGCCCCACTGATTTTTTAAATGACAACAAATAAGACATGTGCACTGGGCTCTCTCATCACACAGCAGAGGGCTCAAACTGAGGATGAGGCAGGATGAGAGCTAGTTAGCTAGTTATACAAGGTGCCATAAGACTACATTATGATGTATTCAAGGTCTGATCAGTAAACCAGTATTAGGCCAGGGTAAATAAAATGTCATGATGTATTAAATGTAATTGTAATTTTGGGAAATTTTATGTTTTCTGATGTAATAAATGCAGTTTTTTGGAAGAGAACTCTCCAGCAATAGAAAATAAATGAAAAATATTGATTGTGGTATTGATAAAGACTCAGGTCATTAAGGAGTTTTGATAGCACTATTAATAAAAAGAAATAAAAATATATCTCTAGTCAGAATTTACTGTTGAAAAATGAAAGTTGAGTATGTTCAGTTTGTTTACATGGTCCGCTCCAAGAGAGGACCAGTTGCTCCCAAGTAATTTGAGTTTGAGACCCCTAATCTACCGATTGTGACTTACCTATAATTGTGCTGCTGACAGTACCAGCATCTCTCTCCAGCAGTTCATCAATCAGATCCACCAACTCATTCTCGACCTTTGAGCACAGGAAATGATATACAGATGCAATGTCAGCAATAGAGTGGAGAATAGGATATAACATCTGGTACCCACCTTAATGTCATTATGAACAAGAAATATAGACATCTATAGATAAGGTGAAATTCTATGTGAATGATGATGCGTAATACACTATTATTCACCTGCATAGCCTGAGTGCTGAGAACCTCTGGCTGGCCAGCAATGACCACTGTGTCTCCTTCTGTCTCACCATCCATCAGGTCACTATCTGTTCCCTGCACCCTGTGGTTGCCCTCCACTGGCTCTGCCTCACCAGACTCTCCTGGAATAGATGCCATACATCAGTGACATACATATTTGGAATCATTAGAGCTACTGTTTATATATAACATCTGATGTGTGTGGATACCTTGTTCCTGAGTGTTACTGTTGCTGTCCCTGGCGGTGCCCACAGTGTCATGCTCAGCCTTGGTCTTGCTGGAGCCTCCTTTCCCCCCGAAAAGACTGCTGGGCTGGTTAACAATTCGAGACAGAGTCTCCAGAGGCTTCAGGGCAGCATTCACAGTGTTGGCCATGTTGGGACTAAACCAATTAAATACACAAGGAATATAGAGTCATTTCCCAATTTTACACAACGGAATATATCAGTACTCCTACTCTGTGATCAACAATTATTTGCAAATTAAAATGGTGCAATTATATACCTAGACAAATCCAAACTGTGAGGCACACGGGCCAAGTCGTTGACCAGTCCTTTCTTGAGAAAGAGCCTTATGATGTTGTTCATTCCATTGTGTTGCGTTTTGGCTGCTGCAGTGCTGTAGAAACTAGATGTTGAGGGACACGATTCCATGATGGTGCTGATGATGCACATCACCGCCTGAAGCCTATGAGATCGTCACAGGAGGAAAGACAGCACGAATGGGGGTTTAAGTTTGTACACGTGTAAATGAATGTGTCAATCAGGATGTGCGTTGCTTATTTCTAATGCTGCTTACCTGGCATGTTTTTCTGCACCTTCTGTCATTGCTAGTGCTCGACTGAGGGCAGCCTTCACCTCATTGACCAGGGCCACCTGTGCATCAGTGCCTGTCCCGGCAGCTGCCAAGCTGGCCAGGAAGAGACGTGCCAAGGCAGGGGTGTCTTTGTCCTCGGAGTTCTGGGTGTGGGGCAGCAAGTGGTCGAGCACAAAGGCTAGGACACTGCAATCCTGTTAAGATACAAGGCGGTCAAAACGGGTAAATTGAAAGTATTTCGCAAGGTGTGACAAGCTGAGAATTTTGATGAACTACCCACCTCCTTAATGAGCTCAGACTGTCCAGCAGTGTAGCAGTAAGAGGCGATTAGTGTGGCGATGCCCACATAGGAGCGCACCAGCTCAGCCAGCAGTCTCAAGATGGTGGAGGTCGGCATCAGAGGCTTGCTTCCCTTTACCTTAGCTGCTTTACCTTCCTCTGAGGTAGTACTTTTCTCTCCCTCTTGCTCTTTCTTTTCCTCCCGCATCTCTTCTGGTGTAGAGGCTGTGGAAATTCAGATAAGATATTTTACACACAAATACACTAATGTGGTGGGAAAACACAAACACAAAAACACACCATTTCAGTTGAATAGTCAAAGCTAAGTCTTTAATGAATTTTACACCATTTACTTTCCAAAGCTGACAAGTAAATTACAATGAAACCAAGAACAATGTGTGTTCTGCAGCATGCATTCATTTTGATAAAACAATGTGATATGGGATGACAGGGTATCCGATTTGTCCAATGGACTTCTTCAGACATTTGAACCTGAAACATGAAAAACACTTTTGTTCTCACCTTCTCCTTGTGGTGTGCCAGACTGGGAAGATTCAGCCACACCTCCATCAGCAGCAAACACTTGAGTCTGAAAAGAAGCGACACACCCCTGTTATTAGCATGGTAGATGAGACATTTCGGTTTCAGTACACAAGCCCAACAAGACTACGTGTCAATGATACTTGCATTGATATGGAATGCAGACTGGGAGTCAAAGTCGCTGCCCTGCCGGGTGAGTCTGTACTGCTGGTAAACATCATCACCAACATCCTGCAGTATCTGGCACAGATCTTGACCACCAGGCACTGCTACTGCACGTTCTTCTGGACGCTCAGCTGTGCCATGCACAAATAAAAAAAAAATCAATCAATATGTTTAAATGACTATTTCAATGAAATGTCACATACAAGACTCAAGCAGATTTAGGGTCAAATGAACATGACTTACGCTCTTCAGGAGCATGGTAGGCAGCTAGGGCATTGAGCATGTCATAGATGACCTCCTTGATGGTGTCAGGGATAGACGGTAAGGGGGACAGTTTCAGAGGGGTTGTCTTCACCAGCTGCACAGCATTGGGCCCCTTAATCCGAAGGTTTTCAAACTCATCATCAGAAGCTACAGAGACACAACAAGTTGTGCATTAGGGTTAAAAATTCAACAAAGTTATAAAGGTTACTACACTTAAAAGCTTATACCAGGGATGGCCAACCCTGGTCCTGGAGAGCCACTATGGGTGAAGGTTTTTGTTCCAACCAAGCAGGAACACACCTGATTCTACTAATGAAGCTCCATAGCAAGGTTGGTTGGTACAAAAACCTGCACCCACAGTGACTCTCCAGGACCAAGGTTGGCCACCCCTGGCTTACACACTCACCTGTGCCAGCTCCACGAGGTGCAGGCAGAGCAATGCGGACACAATTGCTGGCAGTTTCAGCGAAGCACTCGGGGTTACGGCAGGCAGCTGGACCCAGAACCCGCAGGATATAGTTGATTTCCCTGGAGCCGAGGCTACCTGACACCACTCCAGAGGTGGTACTACCTGCTCCACTGGTCACAGCTGACCTCACCACCTGTAGCGACAGATTGGTCAGGAATTTGTTAACGGTATCCACAAAACCTAGAAATACCATTCAGAGAATATCGTATTTATAAAACAAACTAATGATGAAACAACTACTTGACAGTTTCGTCACAGGCTTTGCTTAACAGTACGAGAATAAACCAACCTTCTCCATGGTGTGCCGTAGTGTGGCTGGATCTTCTATGATGTGTCTAAACAGCAGAGTAACAAGTGGGGTGAAGCCATTGAAGCCGGAGCTCTGTGTCAGGCCAAGAATCATCCGTGTGCTCTTCAGCTCGGCAAACATCATAGCATAGTGGTGATTGCGCGTTAGGCGCAAACAAAGACGTAGTGTGGCGTGGAGGGTGTCTGGGTCCACGGGCACACTAATCATACTGACACAAGCACGAATGAGAACAGTGGTCATGTCCTCACTCAAGCCCTGCACAACAATATCAGAGCCCTGAGAGTGGTCAGACTCCAGAGAAGATGAAGGACCAGAGGTAGTAGTCTCCTTCAGCTGGCTGGAATCATCCTTAGGAGCACTCATCTCCACGGCTGCTCCAGAGTCTAGGTCAGTCTGGGTTTCCTCTGCTTTGCTCCTGTCTCCCTCTTCTCTCTCCGAGTCTGTAATGCTGCCAGTCTTAGCAGTCTTAGGCATGCGAGGCACTTTCTGGACAGTCAACATGACTGGCCTCCTGTTACCAGTCTCTTCATTTACCTGCCAAAGAGAACGGTTTTACAAAGTCTGACAAAGAATACCTTCAAACTTGGTGAACACAACCAGGCAATAAGGAAAGGTGTTTGTGTATACCTGCACCATGGTGTTAAACTGCACAGTGTATCTTCGGCGTCCAGCTGTGAAGCGTACACTGCTCTCCCCGGCCCTCCATGCGGAATCAATGGTGCTGTTGTTTGATGCACTGTAACTACACCAACGGCCTGAGCGGTCATCAAACCATCGCCAGTTATTCCCATTGGGCTGGAGATACTAAAAGCAGATAGAGAGATAATTCACTAATTGTGCATCTGTGGTAACAAAAAAGAGGCACAGGACAACAACAAAACCGTACAATGTAATGCGAGGCAATGCAATAGTTGATTAGTGAATCAGTATGGTCGTACTCACCCTAAGATTTGTTACTTAATTGTTTTGCCTTTTCATGCTTTTTCCATTCTGTGCTTGTTACTAGGCATATCTATTTACACTATCTGTACTATTGTGTATATAGGTATACTATTGTGGTTTGGTTTTACCTTGTTCATTTGGGCTCTGCGCTTTGAAGAAACAGCCATCTTCTCATAGAAGTCAATGATTAACAGTACTGGTGTGATCCATCTGCAGAAAGAAAGTTGTTTTATGTAATGTATTCATGGGCATGATGAAAAACTGGTGTAACATTTGTAGTTTTCCCTGTGGAAGAAGTAGTATGTAGGTCTGTATTAAACTCACTTTGGTGTCTGGATGTCTTTCTGTTCTTTAGCTGCCTGCAGACAAGGTTGCACGACCTCAAGCAGCTTAATCAGCAAATCAAGAATCCCACTGTTCTCCACCACTCTGGCACACACCAGTTTCAGCTCCTTCCAAGACAGAAAACACAAATTATGATCATTTGGGATGTGTAGATAACCTCAGGAAAAAAATAACTTTACCCTCTGCAAGTGAAAAACATATCATTTCAGTGCATTACCTCAAAGAGCAAGGTGAGAAGAAGAATTCGAGTTGCCAGCTTGGAGGCCTGGGGTAGTGTGGCCATCTGTCTGGTCCACTCGGACACTGTCTTTGTGTCGCTGGTCGTCAGGGGCACAGCTGCCTTGATCAGCACGTCGGCTGCCTCCCACACCTACACAAATGCACAAAATCAGGCTGGTACAAGCATGCTGTGCTTCCACAGTCAAGACTATTTAAATCTTTTTTTGTACTGTTGCACACAATGTTCAGTTTACATGTCTGATGTAAATGATATTTTCACAAAATTCAAACAAAGCTTTGCATTGAAGATGAAATTCAATGATGAAATATCACAAAGAGACTATATTCGATCGAATGCAAATTAGCAGGATGTGTCATTTTAAAGGGCATCTGTCACTTTGAGATTTAGGTTTTCAAATAAACATAACAGAAACCAACAAGATTGTAAGCCTACTGCTGTAATTTCAAATCTTAGTCATATACAACACTGGAAATCTGGAAAAGAATGAACTTTAATATCTTCAAAGCCTCCGAAATCATTGCATATTAAGTCTGAATAGAAAGTGCATGTTATAGACATGCATGTTTGCACTGACCTGGTGGACCACTTGGCCCAGGATGAGGTCTCTGTACTCTGGGCCACTCCTCTTAATGGCAGTCATCAGCAGGTCACACAGCCGGTAGACAGTGTCAGGCAGCTCATCTAGAAGATGAAAGCAACCGGGGAGCATGGAGTCGGTGAAGGTATGCAACTCCTGGGGGTCCAGCGGCTCTGCCTCCATGAAGCGCTCCAAGCAGCGGGCCTCTTCCTCTTCTGCCCGCTCCCTGGCTCTCCTGTCCTCCTCCTCACGCCGACGTGCCGCTTCCTGAGGTAGAAGCACAGATAATCTTAATGGCTGCTCAGCTAACAGGCTGGTGATTGAATCATGAGGTTCCGTTTAGCAATAGACTTTTTAGACCGTTTATCTTATTCTCCATGTAATTTGAACAGTGAGGATGAAGCACCTCAGGAGAGTCAGAGCGCTGCTCCATGCTGACCTCTTGCCCAAGTGACATAGCAATGGCCCTCATCATCTGGTCCTCTTCAGACATAGTCAGGTCCTAGAAGGAGCAAGAGCAACAGTGTCACTTCCTGGATTTGAATTCTAATGAGGTTCTAAAGAATCGAAAGAAAAGTGTTTCTGTTTACCCTTACTGCTCCACCAAGAAGTGGAGGAGGGTGCGTAAGCAGGTACTCTGTGGCTTGCTCCATGGTGCTGGTGTTGAGAAGGGCCTCCATGGCATGCTCTCTTGAGAAACCCATATCCATCAGCTAGAACATCACACAAAGAGGAAGAAGTATTTTTTCAAACAATAGTTGAGTGGTCTGTGCACACAGCCTGTCTGATACACCCCATCAAACCATTTTGCTTTTCGATAACACTATCAAGATATTCTTCCTCAAAAAGGTCTGAATACTAAATCTCAGATTTCTCTCCCTTTTCATGGTATAGCTATCTTCCTTCTCCCGAGTTCTCTCTATTCTTTGCTACCTACCCCTCTCCCTGATGGCTGTTATACCTGCTGGAGTTGCTGCTGGCGGACCTGTTCGTGCATCCCTCTCCAACTTCCCTGTTATAAAACAAATGGTGGCCAAGGATTCAGTTCATTCAGAATATGGGAGGGAGAAAGATTTTTGTCTTGTCGCTTACACAGCCACCTAGATTTGAAATTATACTGTTAACCTGTGCTGTCGAAAATATAACCGCTGTTGTGGCACAACGAGCTGAAAATACATAGCTAAAGTAGAGCACTTGGCAGACCTAAACAACGTAAAACAATTGAAGCAAAAATGTTAATACATAGACAATTTGTTCAGTTATTTCTGGGTACTTATCACAGTGATAACAGCCCAGAGATATGATGAAGTGTGTACATACTGTAAAATATTGAAAACGGTGATAAAAATACAACGGAGATCAAAGAACCACTGAGAAAGGTGCCACTGTGTCCTGACAGCTTTCCTACATACCTGTGTAAGCTGAGCCTGATTAACCTGCGGCTCGCGGCGGGGAGTAGAATTGGTCGATTCGTCTGCCGATCCTCCAGCTGGCCCTGCAGGGGTTGTCCCAGTGGCTGGTGGTGGTGCCTCTCCAGCGGTATTCGTGGATGCTCCAGGGGCCCCGCTGGGTGCCAACGTACCAGTGGAAGCTGCCTCGTCATCTGGGCGCACTGTCCCCTCCCTCTCCTTGGCCAGGCGCTCTTGGATAACAGGCTCTCCTCTGAGGATGTGGCAGAGGATGGCCAGCATGGATTCAGCCATCCTACCCCCATACACCTTTAGTGGCTTCCTATTCCACAAACTGCGGATGCAGTTGAATGCAGCCTGGATGAGGAAGAGACCGCGTTTCAATAATCAGATACCAATATATAACAAATTTAACAACTTTAGATAGGGAAATGCTTGACATGAAACAAAATTGAGTTTTGGACATTAAACTGGATGATTTCCAAATTAACTGACTACTGTCAAGATTTTAATCGCTTGAATGCCATGCCAACTTTAATCACCTTCCCATGTGGATAAAACAATTTCTATTTAAAGACAGCAATGCATGCTCATTTGAATTCAATAGCTAGTGGATTCTGACCTTCTGGGTGACTATGAGGAACCGAAGGGCGCTGAACTGGGGCATGGTGGGTGTGACCCCGGGCATTTTAGCGGGCAGGGAATGAGGAGAGTCCAGCACAGTACTTGGGTTCACCATCTTCTCCACCAGCATCAACCAGGCATCAAGGAACTCCCCTGTTCCATCTGGTAGATCAGTATGCTCCAGACCCTCAGAAACAGGCACCTTTCCACCCATTGACAGGGCCCAGTTGAATGTCCTGCACAAAGGCAACACAACAATGACACTGCTGTTAAATATAGAAATTAGATAAAGGACATTAACAAGAAGCTGGTACACAGTTGTTAATCTTAATATGTCAGTGCATTGGGTCGGACTTACTCAAATAAGGCATCATGCCCACCAGAGCAAAAGAACTTTTGCAGCATTAGGTGGTAGGGGTACTTCCTCTCATCAAAGAGCATGGGAGATGTGAAGCCCACAGAGCAGATGAAGAAAGTCAGCCTGCGAGATGAGAGGGAAAAAAAAAAAAAAAAAAAAAGACCATGAAACAAAACCCACTTTTGATCACTTTATGTGCAATAAATATTATCAGTTGAAAAATGTGGTAGGTGTAATCTGCTCTTACCTAAATCGAGGTGTGGGTGTGTAGGGAGGGGGCTGCCAACTCAGACCCTTGGTGAGGAGCTTAGTGAGGGCAGAGGCAGTGGCTCGGGCAGCAGGCGTTGGAGTAGTGCCTGTGCTTGTGGCATGGTGGGAGCGGCGTTGGCGTACCGGGGAGCCCACGCACAGCTTCACCAGCAGGCCAAAGAGCTCAGCCAGAGCCCTACCAAGTCGAGATGAAGCTGGAGAAAAACGAGGATGTTTGTGAGCTGTAATAACCTGATAGGATTTACAGTCTTATAATAGTAACAAATATAAAAAAAAATGTGTGTCTTAAAAATTAACTTACCAGAGAGTAGTGGTTTAATCTGCTTTATGCGGGTAGCCATAGCTGGGGTGAGTTTAGACTTGGCCTTAGGGTCAGTTGCAGTGGGTTCATCTGTCTCCATGGGAGCCAAGGTGTCCCCATCTAGACCCATGCCTTCCAACAGACCACCGGCAGATGAATCCACAGACACAGCCTCAGATTCTGCTAGACAAAAAGGTACAGATAATGTAAGTTGTTCCGCAGACATGTCGTCCTTTTTCAGTGAAAACGGGTTTAAAAGTTCCTTTACCCGTTCTCCTGGAGCCAGAGGCTGCGGTTGCTGCAGTGCTGCCAGAAGGCTTCTCCTCCTTGGGCACCAGTTTCTGCATGTCAGCCTGGCCAAATTCACAGCCTGGAGGCAGACTGTTGAGAAAAGGCAAGAGGTGTTAGAAGGTTACAGCTGAACACATACGGTAGTTAAAATAAAAGGGGTACAGAAGAAGAGATTCACCTGTTAGGTGTGCAAAGGGACAGCAGGACAGTACTCTCCCAAACCAGAGAGCAGTAGAGCTGACTGAGCTTGTTGAGAACACTCAAACCCAGCTGGGAGCCCCACTGGTTGACTGAGATAGCCCTGATCTCACTCTGCACAGAGAAAGAACAGATACAATAAAAGCCGTGCTATCATTCTTAAATGATCACAATTGACTTTGAAGAAGCTCATCTATCTTCAGCTAGAACTTTTGGTCATCATTGACCCTTATCTTGTTAGTAATTTAAAACATCTATAAATTACAATAAAGGGATATGAATAACAAGATTAAATCCTGGATTTATAACACATTTTGGCGCATTATAGAATGCCTATAATAATTAATACTTCTGAATTATTTATTATTACAGATATATTGTGGCTGTTATAATCCCTTTAAATAACTAATCTCAACAAAATAAAAATATCAAAAGACTTTTTAAAATGGTGTAATGGGGTGTCAATTAGTTTTCAGCACTGTATTAAGTTGTAATATTCATACAGAATCAGATCAAATATAAAAAGTATTGAAAAAATAACAGCCATATTTACCTGTCCTACTCTGCAAGTATGGACAAACATGAGGATGTAGGCGTGCGCTGCAGTAAGTGCATGTAGCAGTGGTGTGGCACGGGCTGACAATGTGGCGTCGGTGACATGGCCCGCATTCGCTAGTTCTCTGAGAAGGACAGATCCACCAGGCACCTCAATTGGTCGATGCAGTGGCTCCAGAGATGTCAGAATACTGTCCAGTTGGCACAAGCCCTCCTGGAGTACCTTAGGCTCATGTGAGAGAGTCTGAGGAGGCGAATTTAGCAGAAAACACGCTTCAGACTAAAATTAAGCAAATGGAACTATAAAATGCCCAGTCTTTTGGCCAAATCTGGCAATACAATATCACATTCATATCAATTGTGTAATGTTCCTGATGAATATATAAATATATTAAAATAAAAAACAAGAAAAATAGTGATGTTTCTTTTGTACTCACCAATATAGACTTGCAGACACCAGCCACAGCTTGGCAGGCAGCAGAGGTGGGAAAGTCTATGGGCAAGTTGGGCAGACCCAGAATAGAAACCAGAGGTAGCAGCCCCTTCTGGTTGACAAACTCCTGACAGTGGTCGTCTGTGGTATTGTTGCTCAATATGGATTCCACAAACTTCATCTGGAAAGCAGGTGCATCACGCATCAATGTGTGAACTTTGGAAGCATTGTTTTATAATGCGGAAAATTCCACAACCTTCACAAAACAATTCAAAAACGGCAAAGACTAAATACTCACCACATTAAGAATATAATCCATTAAAGGAATGGGGATCCGCTCCTCAGTGCCCACCACCCTGCAAGAAATCACACGTAATCAAAATGACAACTACAATCTAAAAATATTTAAATTTAATCAAATTACTTGAACAATATTCAAAGTCTGTAAAGGGTTGTTGTTCTATTCTACTGTGTTATGAACTCAGCGTCATACAGTTCAAGTGGCACTGACTGTCTGTTGCTCTCTGGTTCCCCCTGCTGCTGGCTGAATGTGTGGAGGGCCTCCTCTTCCTCTTCATCCTCACTTGAAGCTTCTTCAGCAGCATGACTGGAGCGCGCTGGGGGTACAGCCACTGTGCCATCCGCTTTCTGGATAGAAGGTTTCTGGCAGATGTACTCAGGCGCTCGACCCAGGTTGCAGATCTCCTCCAGTAACTGTAAAACACACATTTTCCTCAAGTATCCGGACAAATTGTTTGGTAACATCTGAAAGAAAAGTTATAAATAAAAAATATACATACCTTTATAATGGCAGTAGTAGCATCAGTCTTCAAAGTGGGTTGGTGCCTCATGAGCTCATCCACAGCACTGCCCAGGTTGGATGCAGTGTCACCTGAAGCCATACACACAACATGTCATCACCTCAAGAAGGCTGTACATGGGAGGCTCTAAATAACACAGTACATACAGTCCAACTCACCCAACGGGTCAGAGCTGCGTCGCCGTCGCATGGCAGGCAGGTAGTCAGGAGACAAAAGTACTTTGAAGAGTCGCTCAAAGGGCTGGCACTGAACGAAGGAGTGCAGGCCTCGTGCGTTCAGGCACAGTGCACTGAACACGTTGGGGAGAGATCCCAACACCTCACGAGTAGCAGGAACCTGGAAAAGAGAGACAATGAAAAAACATGCAGGAAAAAAACAATTTCAATAAATATTCAAAGCAAATGACAAGCTCAGCACAGAAGAAATCTAAAAGACATTTTCTGGCTGGACAGCTGACACACTTAATTTCATTATATGGTCAGAGGCCATGAGGTAAATAATGATTATACCCAACAGTCAGGGGTTAAAAAAAAACAAAAACAAAAAAAAAAACATAAAAGGATAACAACATAGCACAAAAGAAGACTTCTGCAAACTCACGTCTTTTATGAGAAGGGCATGCAGCATGACATCAGTGAGACCATTATCCTGCAGAGAGGAAAGCAGGGATGGCTCCTGGAACACAAACACCGTCACAACCTCTGTCGCTACAAACCCAAAAGAAGGCGACAAGAGAGGGGAGAAAAAAAAAAGAAATCATAATCCATAACAGTGGTAACAAATTTGACATAATAATAAAGCAGACAATGAAATTTTAACACATTTCTCCTTTCCAATTGATACTTGGTTCACTAAAATATAAACTTCTGTGAAATAAAATGGGATCATTTCTCAGGCAGCAGAAAACTAGACATATTTTTTGAAATGCCACTGTAAACTCACCTAAGAGGAAGAGTGAAGGGCCATAATATTCTGCATTACTGATGATGTGCTTGAGTGAGGTAGGCAAGGACCCATCCATTACTTGTGAGGAAAAAACAGGGAACACATAAGTCAACACATTACGAAACGTATAGATCGATATAACGGAAATTAGTATGATCATTGATCTCACATTCATCTACAGATTGATGCCAATGACTCACCATGGCGAATACCATCAGAAAAGGCAGGATCCTGGATGGCTTTCTTCAAGAAATTTAGCATTGACTTTAACAGAGCTGCCCTCTGGGGGATACACTGCATACCTAGAGAGACAAAGTGTCATATCGATGATATGTTCATATGATACAAGAACAGTAGTGACAGAAGTGGTGTGTGTGTGTGTGTGTGTACCTGCACGAGGCGTGTTAGTGGTGCTGCTCTGTGCTCTGTGGTCTGCCTCTGGTCTGGAACCAGAGGATGTTGATGGTCCAGGGCTGCTTTCCATGGCAACTTCTGACACTGTTAGAATGTGTACAAAATGTTAGCAAATCAACTTAAAATAGGTGGATTCTATAACTTACATACTATAACTTAGCAATACCAACAAATAGCTTAGAAGGGAAATTATGGTGTTGATTTCTGAAGGTGAAAACATTCCATGGGTATGAGAAATGGTGACTAACTCTCCATGTCTGTGTCCATGTCCTCCGACTCCACCGCTGTGCTGGGCCTCTGGATCTTTGGCTTGATGACAAAAGGGCACTCTTTCCTCGACAGGTCCACCTCATGCTATATATAAAAAGGCAACATCGAGAAGAATTAGTTCTGATCTTTTAGTAGATTGTCAGGAATAGAAAGAAATGCATTAGTGTATAAACAACCTCTAGCCTGGAGATGAAAATGGTAAGGCCGCTGTGGGACTGAAAGGCAGCCATATCAAGGTTGGTGATAAGGTCCACGACCCGGACTGCTCGTGTCACGAAGGTGATCTGATCCTGCTCATCACCTAAGAATTTTATCACCTACAAAAAAAAAAATATTAAAGAATGGGAAGACTTTGATTTCTTAACAAGAAAACTTCAATTGATAATGTAGTGGAACCAGGATATACCTTCAGAAGGGCTTCCATCATCCCACAGGAGACAAGGGCTTCCCCTCCGGCATCATAGCTAGCCAAGTGGTAGAGGAAGGAGAAGAGTGCAGTGGCAAACTGGTGTGGGTAGGGTTCCATCAGAGGATCTAAGAAAGAAAAAAAATAAAAATAAAATTATACAAGGTTCCATTTTAATGATCCTGTTTTCTTGTGTCTCACACTTTTGTAACCTGTGAACGGTTTAGTTTTGGCCACATTCTCACCAATCATTGCTTGTATACAGTTGCGCACCAACACAGGCAAGAAGCCATGGTACGAGGCAGTGCCGGTGCAGTCGATGATGTTGGAAAGCTTGGGTGTCCTCTCCAGATGGACAATCGAAGTTAAAGTGCGCAAAGATGCTGCCTTGATATCCTATAGTGCAAAGAAACAAGAAAATGAACAAGGGACAAGAAAGCACAGCATTTGTAAAGTCATTTTACACATTCAGTGTGGCACAGGCATTAAGTGTAATGACAGTGATTAAACAGAAAAAGTGAACCACTTTCTTACCACAAGCTGTTTGTCTGTAATCTGTAATACATCCACCAGCTCTTCTATCAAGCCATTATACAGAATACTGTTAGCTGACTCTTGGAGTGCATTGGAATACACTGTAAAGACAAGTAGAAACAGAACACACAGAAAATGTCAGCACTTAAAGTTGGGGCAAAATCCTGTCACGTCATCTTAAGAAAGATTCTACTTACCCAGTATAGAGATAGCATGAAGTCGGGCCTGCACGGCCTGCAGCCTCTTCTTGTGATTTGAAAAACCATGGGCCAGTCGAATGTGTGTGAACAGCAGGGTCTGCTTGTCTTTGGGGATGTTGTACATCACTGTGAGTGACTCCATGATGTCGGATGGGCTTTCTGAAATCTGAAAAGACAGAGTATCCCATGTAAGTTAAAGAATTCCAGGTATTATAACTCTTGATGATACAACTATCAATAATCTGATTGTACCTTGTCAAGCTGCTCGATGTGAATATAGTGTAGTGTGTTACTGCTCGTCTGCCAAGGAAATCCAGCATTAGAAATATATTGATTGATTGACCCAATATTGAAAAATATTTGTATTATACAATGATTTCACAAATAAATACTGTCTTTACCTTCCTCTCCATTTTGACCTCAGGGCCCGGTTCAGCATAAAACTCGAAGTGCAGAGTGGTGGCACTGGGAGGGTACTTCTGCTCATAGACCAATAGGGGGTAGCATAGTAAGGAAAAAACAAGTTCAAATAGTGCTTGCTCTAATTTGACAGCTTAATTTATAAACACAAAACTAACTGTTCCACAGCTGTAGGCAGTTTACAGTTATTGAACATAACCCAAGTCAAATTATTACCGTCATAAGCAGATCCCTGCAGCACTCGGCCAGACCAAAGCCATTCTCCTTTCCTCCCCAGCTCTATAGAAGGGAACAAAGAGACTAAACAACACAGCTCTTTTCTCTTGAGGGACAGCTGGAATTATGGCAAAATGAAAACAATAGCATTCACTAGACCTCAGCCAGGTGTTGCAAACGGGCCAGTAGAGGCGTCCTTTTGTCAGATCCCAGTCTTGTGATGTAGTTGGAGCGCTTACTGAACACATAGAGCAGGTTCAGCACAGACAGGACCACCTGCATATCACATGATGCTAACAAGGTGGTTAAATGCTGCAAAGAGAGAGGGGGGGAAAGGAAGATAAGAGTGTTTAAGTTAGTGGGCTACTTTACTTTCTTTTCTCTCTGACAGGTACATGATTCAGAAAAGCAGAGACATGGTAAAGATGGGAACCATACTTGGTTTACACCTACCTCTATGGAGCTGTACAGGTGCCTAGAGAAGCTATACTCAATGAGCAGAGCTGTAAAGTTGAGCACTGCCAAAAGCAGAGCTTTGAGCGGTCCATTTTCAGGACGGTCACACACCAGGAGCCATGACATATTCTCCACTGTCTGGCCTGCATCACACAGAATGCCATCAAATCGGTCCAGCAGATCCACCCAGTGGTAAAGCTCACACTGTTGAAGACATTCAAAAATAATTTTCAGTGATAGTCGTTCAGTGAAGGTAGACTATCAGAAATGTTTTTGTTTTCCTTAAAATATAGTATATAAGGGTAATGCCTCCTGAATGAGAGAAGAATTTTGGAATGGATGAAGGAAAGTCCAAATTAAGCATATGAGATTTTCCAAAGTAAAGCTAACATAAATGATATGACTTTTCACATGACTTGCTCCAGTGGGCAAGCTTGTTAAGTTTGTTTAATAGAAATTAACAAAAACATTGAAATTTCAGCCCTCCTCCACAATAAAGATGACTTTTTCCTCCATAGTCTCAGGCATGGATCAATCTTAAAAAAACACCTGTTTGGCATTTTACTACAGACAGAAGACTAAGCATTTTTTAAAGCTCAACAATCCTGCTCAGTCAGGGACAGAGCTATAGCAGTAAAGTTAAGAACATTATGCAAACCCAGACTGTTAATTAACATTGAGAAACAATGATAAAGGAAAGATAACAAATTACACAGCATGGCTCATGTCAACCTGTATTTAAGTTGATTTGATCAGAAATAGTTGCATGTGTGTGACAATCCAAACAGAAAAAACATTAAAATCACAACTAAATTGTGAATTTGGCTATAATGTGCAGGAGGAGAATGAACATAGGTTTTAATGGGCTAAGCACAGCTAACATGCGCCTAACATATCAGTTGCCTGTGTTACAGTTAATTAAAATAGTTGGGCATCTCTAACTTTCCCATGTGATTACTTGTTGTAAATGTGAATATAGCTGATTACACTATTAACCATCATATGCATTTTATAAAGTAAAAACAGTTTTTAACAATTAAGACGGCTTAGCATAGAAGTCAAAAAGTGCCCCAGCACCAATCAAATTCCTGGAATATGCCTCTTATTTCCATTACATTCCCCAAAACCCTGACCAGCAGGAAACATGTCAGTTTCCAAAGAAAAGACAGAGGGAACCTCCTGTCCTTTCTTAAGGGCTTACCTTGCCAATATTCCAGGTCTTGATATGCTGCAGTTCAACCAGTAGTTGCTCATCGCTGCATGCCTTGAGCTTCTCTATAAGTATCCTGCAGTCGGCAGGCTGTGAGTTTAGAAGAAGCACAATATGGTTAAAGACAGCCAGTCAGAGCACAGAGCACCAGTTGAGCAAGAAATGGTCAAAGAAATTCTTACGCATACTTACAGCTTCTGTAGGGGTTTTCTTTAACTTGCTTCTGTCGACCTTCATTGTCGATAATCTCTATTTGTCGCTCCTATTGCAAGATTTATTATTTGTAAATAAGTCGTAGCATTTTGTTATTTTTTTAAAGTAGCATATTAAACATAACACTCTCAAACCAATGAGACAATCAGCTATGAAATTAATAACTTAACTCTAATATAGCTTGAAATGTGCAGTGTACTCACAGAAAAAAAATTTGGCAATACCCACTTAACAGCATGTTCCAGTCACGTTACCTGCAAAATAATGGCAAAACAAAAATTTAAACTAGCAACAGTGTTCCACAAGCTCTTCATACAAATTCAAGTCAAGGTTATTTTACTTGAATTGCTCGATATCATAGATCTGCTGCAGGATCCTTTACAAATAGTACAACATCCTCTGTCCGTATACCCTTGATTCAAATAAGGGAAAACTCCCTTTTAAAAACCTCAGCAAAAAAAACATCGGCAAAAAAGAAGGAAAACCTCAGGAAAAGCAACAAAGGAGAGAGGCCTCTTCCAGGACAGACAGACATGAGTCAGACTTTTTAAAAAATGTACAATAAGTTATTAAATGCTCCAATCCCTGGAAAGAAAGGCTTACTGGCATCAAAAGAAAAAGTAATGCTGTAAATGAATTAAATAGCATCTAATATATAAACTGCATCCTGATAATATGGAAATGCATATACAACGTACTGTAAATCCACATACACAAACTCAGACCATCAGTTATCAATCTGGAATTGTGACAAAGCACTCAACAAATAGGCAAGGGTAGGTGATATGGGTATTTTCCTGAAAAAAAAACTGTAGATATCAAGCAACTTATAATCATTTGTTGGAAAGGTGATAACGATATTTATATTTTTTTAGATTATCTAGCGAGGTCTGCTCATCACAAAGCAGGCTGAGACAGAGCATTAGCTAATGGCTAGCTAGAAAAATACGACACCGAGTTAACTAATTAAACGCGGTTGGGCTCTATTTCATGGCCTAAAAAATATGTGAGCAACATTTTACGTGAAGCTACTTGAGGTTTAAGAGATTTCTTAATAAAGATAAATTGCAACCTCACTATGCTTGACCATCAGCATAAGTACTTGACGCTGACAGGTTAAAGTTATAGCTACCCAGCTAACATGCTAACGTCACCCATGCTATCAGCATAACGTTATTTACCTGATATTAACAAGTCACTATACACATGTTAAGCTGCCATTAATAGTCACAGACGAGCCTGGTTACCTTGGTAACTAGCTAGGACACGTCTGAGAAAACAAGACACGCTGGGAAGCTCACCGGACTGAAGGAACCGATCCGTAGCCTTTGCTGCGGAGTTGACGTTAGCCTCCGACCAGCTAACACTGAGCTACCGGTAACGTTAGCAAGCGATCCTCTGGAAATACTTCAGAGCATTAAAACACCACCAGACGTCACAAAAGTCAACCAAGTCACAAGCAAGTCGTGTATGCAGTCAACGGCGGACATCTAAAATATATACAACCAAGAAAATCACACAGTTTGAACCATTTGTGCCACAGCTGTCAGTCTACATCTCACAGAGCCACCATGCTGTCCTGACCTGACTCCGGACTAATTTAGGTCGGGGCTGCGCAGGCCGCAAAACAAGCCCCATCCCCGCTCCAGGTAGAAACGAAACTGCAACCCTACCAGTTGGCTAGCGGCAGTAGCACATGCGTGTGTGTGTGTTAAATAGCTAGAAGCAGGTAACGTTACTTTGACGAAGCTCTGATTCTTTACCCCGGTTCCTCAGCTTCACGGTCGTAGCACGCGTTAGCTAGTGAGCTAGCCGCCGTTAGTTGAGTAGCAGGCAGAAACGCATAATAACTCGCTGAATCATTGTCGGACGAGTCTAACGTGACACTGCGACTTGTGTTTTCAGTTTTCGATCACGAAAATTGACTACCGGCTACCGGCTCGGTGATGGAGTGGGTTCCCCCGTCCGTTGTGTTATTTTTCGGGGTATCCGCGCGTGTATCCATAGGCAGCACAGAGGCACTAGCTGCTGGCACAGTAAGTCATCATGACTCTGGGTAGTGTGCAAAAAGTGAATAACGTTAAGGCTGGGAATGAGTAGCCACTGTTTATCGATGCAGTGCAGATTCACACCGCATCGATAAACAGGGAAATTGGACCTCTGAAGCGCATCAACTTAAAACATTTTATGCGGTCCTCACTATTTAAGATTAACATAAGTCTTGATCTGACAACATCCACAGCAAACGTTCAGAAAAAAATGAATAAAGATTTAGATTCACACGCAATAATAGTATTTTCACTATCGGCATCGACATAGGAAATGCGTTTTAAAAGTGCATCATTAGTAATAAAGACGCAAAAATACTTGATACACAATGCATTAACACTATCATCACCACAGCTTCACTATTAATACATGCACATCTATAATAACAAGAAAATGAAGATCATATTATAAGATTTACAAAAACTGGAGCACATTTGTTTATGGCAAAAACAGCAATAAATAAATTCTAGTTATTTTGTCAGCTCATTAAATCTAACTAGACATAAAGATACATAACTTTATTAATGGCAATGATTAACTTTACTTGGATATTCATTATTCTTCAGGTAGCCAGTACATTAATCATTTGGAGTTTTAGGTAGCCACACATTGTGTTCCAGATTGTTGGCTATCCCATAAAACAGTATTTAAATGATGGAATAATTCTTCTACAGCCATCCTAATAAATCTACAAAAGCACACATCTAATATTCAGACTGACCATTTCAACTGTTGTTTTTGTATTTTATATTGCTATAAAAATCTGAATATATAATAAATTATTATTATTAAGTTACAGGATTTTTGTCTTGTAAGAAGAACTAATGGTAACATCAATTACCATTATGTAGATGAGGAAAGTAAAGTTAACAAATAGTACCAATTACCCACCAATACTGATTAGCATCATTATTAGGGCTGTGTGATAAATGTTTCATGTGACCATAGAAAACATCTATTGTGTCATAACCTGCCCTATCATCTGTTTTATAATGTCGCAAATCACAGTCTGTATAGCAATATTTTTTTGCCATTTGGACATTTCTTTGCACTCTTCCGCATAGCATGGATGTGATGCAGGAAGGAAACTTGCATGAAGGCAAACGAACACAGTGGTTTGGGTATGAAATGTCTGACATGGACTAGATAACTATACACAAATTATACCACAGACCAGTCCCCATAACAAACGCTAACCTCTTTTACTATCTATGCAAAGATTCTAAATAATAGGAGAAATATAATAAAATAACTAAGTACCTTTTTTTGTTGAGTATATAATGAATGAATGAATGAATGAAATGTAAACCACATGGCACTGAACTCTCCTGTGCTGTGGTGAACTCATTGATAAATGCAAATTACAGTAAATCTCATCAAAACCATCTTGATGGAGAGATAGGTATACAGGGAAGTGGAAAATAAATGTACATTGTTATGCGTGAAATGGCCATTTAGGGAAGCAATTCGGGGAGTACTTGAAGTTTATTAGGTTACTAAGAAAATAAAAAATCATGTCCTTAAATTTTGCTGCCAAAAATATATGGCAATTTTTGAGTGAAAACATTTTCTTTGTTCTCTTTTCTTGTCATTGTGTTATTGTTCATAATATATGGCTTAAATCATAAACTTTAAGTAAAGACTAAATTATTTAGGATGGTATGGGCTTGAAAGCAAATAATAATGGCAAATAACTATATTCATGTTTATCCAGAACTGTTAGTGTAGTAAATAGTTAAGCAGTACATACCAAAAACTGCTTTGGTTCAATAGCCCCATCATTCTTATCCGTGGCTTGCTTTGCAGTTTTCTCAAACTATCTGAAAACATGAAAAAAATATAAAATCAGACATGACAAAGACAATTCAAGCTTTAACATTCTTAAAAGACTATAATTGACAGGTTGACAACGCTGACAGAAACTGCAAGTACACTCAACTATATTAAGAAAGAAAATTGCACAATTGTGTATCTTGTGATTAGTCACATGCTGTTTACGTTTTTCTGGTATTAAATTAAAATCTATAACAGTAATGTACCTGTTGGTTTTCCTACAACTGACACTTTCAAATCTGACCTTCTCCATGATTTTTATGTCTTAGTGCGAGTATGTATACTTGTTTCTCCCTCTGCTTTTCTACACATAATTATATATATACACATTAAAACACATTGATTTGCCTTTGAAATCTGGTTGTACATGAAGACAATGTGCATCTTTGAGGTTTAATTTATCCATTCTTATTAGAGACATGGACTAGAAATGCATTGTCACCACTCCCAACTGAAATGGTCTAATCAGAATTTGAGCAGATTTTTCTGCCATGCAGCTAACCTTCTCAACACAGATTGGCTTTAGTAATGCCCATGCATGCATGACTTGATTATGTCAATCAGGTTGATTGTAAATGTCTCTAATTCTTATTAGCAACACCTCACAAATGTCAGCAGCACTTGACAACATGCATCCTGGCACTATCACTTAATTGCCAGGCACATACATTATTTTAAGTAAAATCACAGTTACGTGTATGATTATTTTCAACTAACCAATGTGCTCAAAGACATTAAAAGTGCCTCAAATATGCTGTATATGTTAATTTATCTTTGACATAAATTAATATACTCAGCCACTGCTTTGTTACAGAATAAATCAAGGCAGTATACATCCTTATCAACAAGTCCACTTGTCCTTTTGTCATGTCATGTAATGTCATCACAATGGCTACTGATTGTGAGGGTGACAAGCACCAAACACATAAACATACACAAGGGATCCTAACAGGTATCACATATTGACTTTGGAGGTATGTAATGGTACGTCTCGGCGAAACTATATAACTATTTTAATGTAATGGTAAACTTCGCAGAGACTAGTAAAAAAACAGTGTTTAGTGGGTTTTAAGTTTATGTCATTATTCAATTTGCAAGGCTCCCACTACCAATGTATTTACGGTAATTAACAACACCTACCTGGACAATTACCGTCAAAGAACAGCAGCATTGACGTTAACTTTCATTATTGACGTTAACTCAGACCACCAGAAAATACAGTAATGGCCATGAATAGTATCTTAGTCAGTTTAATATTACCAATCACTCACGAGTTAGTTGATTTAAGGTTAGTCGTAACCGTGTAAGATCGGCGCACATTGTTTAAAAACGTATTTAGGTAGCTACTACGCAGTTAACGTCCAGTCCACGCTAACGTTAGCAAAGTTAAAAGCTAATAAGGTGGCGTTAGCTACGTTCACGAGCGGTACAAGGTAGCGACATTTACTTCAACGGCTAGCGTTAGCTGATAATTCAAATCTGCAGTTCGGTTCACGTTTTAACGTCAACTCTCATCGTTTATTCAACTCATCGTTCCAGATGAAAGTGAGTGGCCATTGACCAAAGATATTGCTTTGACTTATAGCTGTACAGAGGCGCACATACCCCATCAAACACACAAATACTAACTCATGTCTACTGTGTGTATGAGTATGTGTGAGCCGCTTGTCTGTTTGCGGGTTTCGCGCGAGCTAACTAGCTAGCAGTGAGCGCTCCGCACAATGCTCTATCAGCTACATTAAAAATGGCGGTTTACACAGCAAAAGAGCTATACTTTACCCTTAAAAAGACACTAATTGTTTGGTCTCGGAGTCTGGTAACGAGTGAGATTCGTCAAGGGTGTTTGTTAAGGAAGGCAAATGTATGTAGCAGTAAGCTAAAACCCATGTCAATACTCTGGAATAAGTGTTTCTGCTTACCTCGGATGCGTGTTACATTCACTTCTCCATCTTGCACTAGCGAGTGGTAGGGCAGCTTAGATCTCGCGAGAATACCTGCTGCTGCTGCGTTTACCCGGGGCACTCCCTTGTAATTGTTATTAAAAAAACAATGCTCGTGCGTTTTCGTCCAGACGAAAGCATACGGACCATTAACAGGTATTTCCAGCCACAGCCTTGTTATTAGATGTGCACACGAAAGCACACTGCAGAATTCTCCAAGCTTTATGAAAAATATATTTTAATTCAATTTGAGAAAAAAACTGTATTGAAACTCACTGACAAATCAGAATTAAAGCCTGGACATTTTAATAACAAATACATTTAACTCCTGTTTGAATGAGAAAAGTTGTTTTTGAATACGAGCAATGGAAATAAATGTTCAGATGTCAAAATAACAATACAATACTTTGTACAAAAACATATCACCTGATCAAAAATGTAGTTTTAGTAGTAGCCTAAATTGTATCTACTACAAAGTGTAATTGTGTCATTTATTAAGTATAAATGTGTTTTAATACAACACAATTTTCCTTATTGCATCCTAACGACTTTCCAGTAAAGACCTGTACCACTGTGGTAAATGTAATGAAAACTTGAGTTCTCCAGTAGAACGAGTGAACAGCAAACCTTTCATTTAGCCCCCCCCCAAAAAAAAACAACAAAAAAACAACAACCTTCTGGTGATTTGATGGTCCTCAAATAAATTCAATGAAAAAGGAAATTTGCCCAAGGTATATTTTTTATCTGTTCCAGGTCGTATTTGAACACGTCATGTTTAAAACACACAGTACACATCAACACAAGAGTGAATATCAACAATAATTAATATATAACTAAATGGAGGAAATTAAACAAGGGCAGTTTTTTTTTCCGGCACACTTCCAATATTACACTGACAAGACAACATGAAAAACAAAGCATGACGATTACTGCGTACAAATATAAAAAAGAACTATTTCAGGTATTTTCCAAATACAGCAATGTATCATTTACAAGTTATGTTAAGAAAGATTTCAAAGTTTTTGAACTATAAAAGAACTTAAATTTCAACATATATTTACAGATCAATTTATATCCTGTATCTTCACAATGTTTTGACACAGTTAAATCTACACGTCTGCCAACATTTTGTTACTAGTACATTCTGTGGAAAGCAAGTTTGTGTCTAGATCTGTCCCAGAATGCTGCTGACACTTTGGGCACACATTATTGCAACCTGCAGGAAACTAGTCTCTTCATCTCACAATTTTTTTCCACTCTTCCAAAGTAACTATATAAATTACAAATATTACAAATATTTACAATGACAACCAAAATTATATATATATATATATATATATAAAGAAATCTAACAAAGCAATTGATACATTTTTTGTAACCCTTTTGATCTGGAGTAGTTGAATATAAAAGTAGGGACCAAGAAGTATGAACTTCCAAAAAAATGAGGTGTTAAGAACATTCTAAATTAACAGGCTAATCAATGACAAAATGCTGCCTTGTTGAATAAATATGATCATAATAAATATAAATCGTACAATGTTACTCGTGGCATCAGTTTAGCACTTTATGTGTAGAGCTACAGTATATTGGACGAGATATATGAAGTGACCAGTGACAAAAACATATTGAATACAGCGTGGCTTATGGGTGTTGACCATGAGCATACACTGGATTTTTGCAAAACTGTTTATTGTGTGTCAAGATTGATGTCTTGTTATCAAACACACGAATGTTTTATGAGGTAAAAATTAGATTAAAAAAAACAACTAAATACACTTCTACTGCATGACTGTGTGGGTTCTGTGTTCGGGATTACATTTCACCTGAAAGATTTTTTTTCCCTTTTCAAATTCGTGATTGAGAGTACAATGTTTTTTTTTCCATAAATACAGTCACCAAAATAGCCTAAACAAAAGGCAATAGACTTCGACAGCTTTTTTCTAAGCTAGTTAATCTAGCTAGTTAAATCAATGTCCATCTCTAATTTTAAACGGTTACCACCCCACCATATCCCATTGTCAATGTCAAATAGTAGTCTATTATTAAGAGTTATTTACCACTTTAAATGTGGTGTAGCACATTACAGTGATCGGTGAAGTCACAGATGTACTTCTGAAAATACCTGTTTTCCTGCAGATATGGGTGGAGTGCCAAAACATGCTGCTAATTAGCTTTTTGCAGAGTAATTTGTACAGGGCAATGTATATTGTGGATCAATAACAGGTGAAAACAGTAAACAACTTTATCTAGAGTATAAAATATAGATTACTATATCTACCTTCTTCTGACCTACTTTCACAAAAAAAAAAGCCTTTTTCTTCATTCCCACTGAAAAGTCTTCAGCCATATTTCCAAACATCTCTCACAAGAGAAGTTTGCCATTGCGGTGAATTTTCAGTATTTTTCCAAGTCTCTGTTTTGCTGTTGCAAGTCCTTTCTTTGGACGTTTCCCTAAATTAAAGTGACAGGGGGAAATACGTTAGAAAATGTGCATGTGCGTCACAACTGATATTAAATGATCAATGTTTCAAGTTTATGCTTACCTTGACCAACTCCTGTTGTGCCTTGGCTGGCTTGTCCTGCAGGGGATGCACCAGAGTGAGAGCTGCTGTTTTGTGGAGACAGGGAAGGCCTGCGTGACGTGAGGAATACACCGGGGGCCATGGCTCCACTGCCTCTGGGGCCTCCGGGGCCATAAGGTCCTGGTCCTGCTGTGTATTCATGGTCCAGCAGACTGGCAGAGTAGTAATCCATCCTCCTGTCTGGGCTGAGGTCCGCTGCAGATTCTGGAGCAGGTGGTGGGGAGGGTGGGGCTGGCTCAGTCTGAACAGGGGGAGGCGTGGCTACAGGAGCAGGACGCTGCTTTTTGGTGTACTTCCTTTTCGCAGGTTTTTGCTGCTCCTGAAGCATAACCAAAAGAATTAAATAAGTCATTATCTTTTATTGGGAATAAATATATATTTCTAATATACAGTATTCACTGGGCATTTATTCCACAACCAAATTAAATCAATGCTTTGCTTCTCAACTCACTTGTTGTGCCAATTTGGCAGCAGCTGCTGCAAGGCCAGTTTCTACGGAAGCAACTCTAGCCCCTTCTCTGGCTGGTCGCTCCTGTTTGGGAAGGGTGGGCATTACCCTAGCTATAAATGGGAAAAAAAAGATTACTTTATCAGCCATTAGAAAGCAAAAAACCTAATTTGATACATCTTGCTACTCTGTTTAAGACCAGTACCTTTTGGGCTCCAAGGTGTATCATCCCAGTTTTTCTTCCGCTTCATCTTAGCCTTGTTAGCATGGTCCTCCTCATCAGACTCCAAGGACGGGTAAACTTAAACAAAAATTGTATAATCAAATATTTGGTTGAACAATAATGCTAATGAATAGGTGGTTTGACTAGCACTGACTTGTACACCAACAGATGGCAATATTAAATACATCGCTCACCATAATCAGAATCTTTAAAACAGGTTCCCAGAGTCTCTTGTTCATCTGGGCTCTCTTCATCACTCAGGTGACGGGCTGGCCGCTTAATCGGTCGTTTTCCAGGCCGCTGGATGACAGGTTTCTTCTCAGGACTACCAGTCTTTTTAACCCCACCAGTCACCCATACAGCCCTGCCACCCTTCTCCTTGACCGCCCCTAATCCCTCTGTCAGGCCTCCAGAAATAGATAAAGGAGATGAGGAGGAGGAAGATGAGGACGAGGAAGGAGGGTTTGCCATGGAGAGCATACCCTGGATGGCATCACAAGTACTGGGAGAGGCTGGGGCTTCCTCACTGAGAAAAGGACAGAATTGAGCAATCATTTATCTTAAAAATAACCTTTTAAACATTGCGTAGAGCCAGAAATAATAAAACGTGTCTGTACAAGTTTTAGAGGATATTGGATTCTTGCAACAACACATTTATTCTTCCCACTTCTGTTTTAAACAAATACATACTTCAAACACCATGTATTTGAAATACCATCAGAGACTCTTTCCTATTTTGAGTGTTGAATAAAACACTGTAAGAATCAGTAGTAATTGAAGAAATCAAACCTAAGTGCTGTAGAGTCCAAGCCTGCCACTTGCTTGCTGGCCTTCAATAAGTCCAGAATGCCCCCTGCACCACCCTTCACTCCATGAGCAGCCAGTGCTTCTTCATCTGTAGTGTAATCCTCCTGAGCCATATGAGCAAACACAACATTGTTACTAAACCCAAAAAAGAATTTTGACAGTGTTACTATTGAACCAGTGCTGTTAAACAAAGGCAGATATGTATAACAACATGTAACAAACTGTTTTTTTGCATAAAACATGATTCCTGTTACATTTCACTGCGTTAACACTGGTAGTTAATTACATAGTCTTTGATGAAAAGTCACAAGCTCTTTATCATTTATTTACAGTGGGTATGGAAAGTATTCAGACCACCTTAAATTTTTCACTCTTTGGTAAAGAGTCAGAATTTGTCCAAATACTTGTGGCCGTGTGATATTATAGTTTTTCTTTTTTAATAAATCTGCAAAATTCTTAGCAATTTTGTGTTTTTCTGTCAATATGGGGTGCTGTATGAGAAAAATAGAATTGAAAAAAATAAATAATTTTAGCCAGTTTAAGGGGATCTGAATACTTTCTGTACCCACTGTACATACATGTTAAAACTTACTTTTTTCACTGAAAAATACATTGCACTATGTACCTATGACAATTAGTAAGCAGTTATCTCAAAACAACTTAAATGTCTATATTAGATACACTTCCTGTTCCAAAATACACAAGTTAAAGTACTGGTCTTATCAGTGATTGGTAATTCATGTAGGGCAACAAGCCTGTGCATTAAGATATATTATTTAACATTTCATTTCATCAAACCAGACTTAATAAAATACCTATTGTTGTGGGGAAATTAGTTCAGCAAGAGAAACAAAAGTGAATGTAAGCAAGCAGCAGTGAAATGTGATGAGTTGTGACCAGTAGAACCTGTTATTTTAGGTGTGGTAAACAAAACAAAAATTGAACACAAGGTTATGAGGTCATCACAACAATAAAATATTGTCAGCTTGAGCTTTTGCTACTAGGGACAACAATATCATGAACAATCAATTCCTTCTGATTGGGTCCCACAAATGGGCTTTTCGGTCTATGATAGTCTATCTGATATATAAATCAGGACAGAGCCAAAACAAGCTCCTTCTCTATTTTACCAAAATAATGAGTTCCAGGAGTGACAGTGACAACACCAGCGACTTTCTAAAAAGTCCAGAGAACCAAAAGCGCTCAGTGCAGCAGCATAAAAAAGGCAGAGACCTTTGAATATATATATATATATATATATATATATATATATATATATATATATATATATATATATATATATATATATATATATACATATATATATATATATATATATATATATA
The DNA here is from genome assembly GCA_030544235.1 of Lepturacanthus savala. Lineage (NCBI taxonomy): Eukaryota > Metazoa > Chordata > Actinopteri > Scombriformes > Trichiuridae > Lepturacanthus > Lepturacanthus savala. Next base: position 14,688,736 of record CM060480.1, read on the forward strand.
TATATATATATATATATACATATATATACATATATATATATATACATATATATACATATATATACATATATATACATATATATACATATATATACATATATATATATATATATATATATATATATATATATATATATATATATATATATACACACACATATATATACATATATATACATATATATATATACACACAAGGCATTATATACTGACTACTAGGAGGGCCAGCTGCTTAAAGATGGAATTCAGCATTTAATGCAGAAACTCTGATTGGTGTCTCTATAATGATCTCACCTCAATGTCAAAGTCCACCTCTCCTGGCTCCCTGATGCGATTGGGGTCAGAGCAGGGTTTTGCTCTCGGCAGCTTCCTAGGAAGACCTGAAGGCACATTTACACACAGTAGAAATTCTTAGAAATTACACTATTAGCTACCACATACATTAGGTGCTACATTTAGCTAACAACATTCAGCTTTACTGATTTCTTAGATTTTGCTGGCTGGGTAAATAAATTAAACATAAGTCAATACAAGGACGGTTTCATTCATAATACTTGTTTGTGATTATAATCTCACCACTTAGTTTCTTCTTCTTGCAAGATCCTGCAAGCTTGCGTCGTGGAGGAGGGGTCTCATCAATTTGTAGCTCATCCTCAGACTCCAAGTCAGAGAGACTGGATCCCTCCATGGCAAGATGTTTGAAGTTCCCAGCACTTCCTGCACCATTACTGTTGCCGTCTTTTTTGCTATAGACAGAAACAGTAGGTATGAAGCCCAGCATTTGGTAGGATCATTACATCCCAGAAGTAACAGTAAGTCAAAGCTTACCCTTTGATTTTTCCATTGGTCAGTACAAGCTTTAGTTTGCTTTTATTTAACTTCCCTTCAAATGCTTCCAATGGCAGCTCCAACTGAAAATACAATATAGATATATACATTTTCACTCAAGTATAAGGATGAAAAGATTAGGCACAAAAAATGTTGGATAATCGTACTGTTGCTTATATCCTCAAACTTTATACCTTGTTCTTGTTTTTGGACTTGCCAGGCTGAAATTTCTTGAGTGTATGTTTTGTGTGGATTTCAAGGAGGTCAAGTTCCCCTGCTTCTGCCTTGAGTAGACTTTTCTGACTCTTCTTCTTTGTTCCCGGGGGCCCAAGACCTCCTACCCCTATCACCTCCTTGGGTTTGGGACCTTTCTTTTTTCCAGGGGGACGTCCTGAATTTTGAGAGGTGGTCAGGGGAGCTTTAGAGAGCGGTGATCCAGGAAACTGAGGTCCAGTGCGGCCAATGTTTTGCTGAAAGATGTCCTATAAAGAGAGGGAGTGTATCTTTTAGCCCATAAGTCAAAAAACAGTGACACAAGGTAATGATAAACACATCCAAAATATATTAATCAATAGTACTTCAACGGTAAAAACGTGCTTAAATTTAAGTGACCATTTTATTTACCTCAACCAGTCGGATCTCCTTGGCCAGGTCCTTCACTAGTGTCTGGGTATTAATGGTTTCGGGAATCTCTACTTCATGATCTGCCAAAGCCTGAGCGCAATGAGGAAACAACTTGAATGAATCATGAATGAATTTTCCTTATTTTTCTGTAGTAACATTCCACTCCTTGTTTATTGCAGTTTATACTGTATTGTGCAGAACAACAATGAGACAAAAAGTAAAGAATATACAAAAACAGAAAGATATTATCAATTAAACAAGATTTTGGATACCTCTTTACGGGTCCAGCTGCGGAAAGCATTGTTCAAGGCCTTCGCTCCATGAACCAGGTAAGTGGCAGGGTGTCTGCGGTTTTCTCTCAAACCTATGCAACAGAATTGCATAAGGTTAATAACACAATTGCATGCAGGACCCTTAAGAAGCTCTCATAAAGACAATCTCAAATTTACATAATAGCATTTAACATTTCTTACCTCGGAAGGTATCAAGAAGGTGCTTTCCAACATACCAGCACACAGTCTCAAAGTTGGGAAATCTGAACAAGTCTGCTGTGCTTAATCTCTTCTCTATTTCATATGCCCTAAAAACAACACAGAACAAAACAGAAGAGTCACACATGAATGTTAAATGTTAAAAATTATAAAGCCGTAAAGTGTTTTTGGTATCCATGGTGCAAGTGCCATGAACATTAAATAAATTACAGCAGAATCAGTATATTGTGTTCGGGAGAAAACACCAGCGGGTTGAATATCTGTAACATAAGTGTTTTTTTTGTTTTGTTTTTTTTTACTGGTGGAATTTATCCTTTTAATATGCAATCGCATTAAAAAGTTACATTTCATTTTAATTTAGCTCACTCCTCCCTTTTTATATTGCTTTTTTTAGTGTGGTAATGTCAAGTACTTGTGTATATTCAAACAATTACTTGAAAGAATATTTCAGTCTTAAACCAAACACAGCTCTTGTTTCCTTTATGATCTGCAGGTCATAAGGAAGATCCATGCTATATTGGGCTGTACCAACCACCCCCTGCAGAGGGAGTTTAATTTCTGCCTTCAGGGAGAAGATGGGCTACATCCACATTACTATGCTTTCACCCCAAACATTGTTTTTTACTTTTAAAAAAATATGCGACCATATAAGAGTTTTAAGGATTAATCTTCTGGAACAAGGACAAAAGATAAAAAAAACTCCCACACACTGTCGATTACTAACAAAAGAACAAATTTAATCATATAACCTTTCGGTTCTAAGACCATCATCAGGAAATTATCATAACCTACCAGATTATGGTCTGAGAGCTGAAACTGTGTTTGATTAAATTTGCTCTTTTGCTAGTGATCGACAGCGTGCAGGAGTTGGTAACGCAGTGTTATGTGGATGGTAGGTGTAAACGTTGCAAAAGATATAGTAGTGTGGATGTAGCCATAGATTAAGCATAAATTTCCTACGCAAGGGACTAAATTATTTAAAGAAGTCTTTGTTTGAACTGCAATTAGAAGGCTGAATTTGCCAAACTGTTTGTGCTACGGATGTTCTTCACTCAGCATAACTCTCAGCTTTGTTTTTCATATTAAGCAATGTTATACTGTATTGTGTTGTATAGTATGTTACCCTTCATGTTGTATTTTACAGGGCTACAATCACATTTCCTTTAGTGGGACAATAAATAAAACCTGAAGCAGGCCTGAGGCAACTAACCGAAGCTGCATGTCAATATTAAGACTATGCAAAAAGTTTCCACCAAAGGCCAGGCAGTCCACTGGAGTAAGCACAGAATGAATCCACCCTGGAAGACAAACACATGACAAAAATACTTCATTGTAACTATAGGACTACCACAACGATGGGCTTTAACAATTTCTTGTGCAACTCGAATTGCTGCATATATATACACACACTACAGTTTACCTGTAGGAATGAACAAGGTATTTCCTTGTTTGACAGAGCACTTGTAACACATATCGACCTGATCTCCAAAGAACATCTCATTCTGGCTGGAAGAAGAACTCCACCTCTCAAAAAGTGCCAGGTTGGCTGGGGTCGGGGATATTAGGTAGAAGATTTTCTCGCCCTGATATCAGACATTAAAGAGAGAGGCTCTTAAAATGGTAGTGGGTAAGTAGGTAGTAGGGTATTTTTTTTAAGAGAAAGGTGAGTCAAAATCAGAATTAACATTCATAATTATGTATGGTGTGATTCAACAATCTCTGCACGAAACAGAATTGTCTGTGTTTTTCCTCTCAGTGCAACTCTTTCCTCTCACCTTCAGAACATGGTACCATACCGAGGTACCTCCAAAGTCAATATGGAAGTCTGTGTAGCTATCCTTCACTCCCATTAGGCAGTACTTCTGCACATTGGGTCGTTCAAACACGGACTCCTCAGGCCAGAGGTTTTCCACCCATGACAGTTTCCTCACAATCTTGGGAGTCTCCACCAAGTTTGAGAGCCTAAAAAGTCAATCAATGGTCTTTAATCTTTGAACCATCTGTAACAAAACAACTTACCTCATACAATCACATTTGTATTTATTAAAACAAATTCTTTTTAGATCAATAGAATTTAATATAAAAATAACATTTTGTCAACAAAACACTGCATTATAATGTATTAATGTAAGTATTAAATCAGTGAGGTAAACATCTTTGTGTACCTGGTCTCAGAGAACTCCAGGCTGATGACATTCAGCACTTTGTCTCTGTTGGGGCTGTTGTAGTATTCGACAAAGTCACCCAACCGCATCTTCAGATCGCATTGGCGAGACACGTCAATCACGTCGATCTCTTTGTCTGCACCTACAGACAATTTGAGAAAAGCATGCATGAATAAATCATTACACATTAGTCCAAATTCTTAAATGTCCAGTGTGTAATATTTAGTGGCAATTAGGAGGTCTTAGTAGAACAGACTTGTCAAAAATGGAATATAATATTCAAAATGATGTTTTAATTAGTGTATGATTCAATCAAAATAAGAATTGCTATGCTTTATTACCTTTGAGCTGTTTGTATGTATATGGGGAGCAGGTCTCCCTCCGCCGTGCCTGCCATGCTGCACCACCATGTTACTACAGTAGACCAGAACCAACACACCAAACAGCGGCTCTCGAGATAAACTTTCATGTTTTTTGCAGCTTTTTTTATGCTGATTAGTTGGTTGTAATCTGCAACCTCACCACTAGATGCCACCACAGACTACACAATGAACTTTTAAAGAACAGAATACAGCTATGCATCTACATGCAGTCCTACAGTTGTAGAATATTTACCGATGTAGTGCTCTACATCACTGACGCAGAATGATGAGGGGGGCAGAGTCATGCCTAGACCATCGCGCCTCAGCACCATGACAGGAACACTGAACGAATGCTCCTCAAGAAACTCCACTGTGAGCTGGGCCCCAGATGGCTTTAGCAAGACTTCATCCGCACTGTCATAAAAAAACATGTTTGTTAATAAATATGTCACAGCAAGACATAGGCTCTATAAACAGCCAAAATCAAAGATTGTCAGAGTATTGAAAGCAAATGGAAAATCTTTAATCTTCATGTCTGGTACAATTATTGGACATCATACATGGAATAAGGACAGTATCACCAATACTTGATCAGCACAACAATAATACAATGCAATATGGGTTAATAACAAAGCAATACATAGTATATGTTTAGTTTATGTATGTATATGTTCGCGCTTCACATTTAGTTCTTACAATAATTTATGATGTACATCTACAAGTACATGATTTCATGGAAAATGCAGCAATATTTTCACTTGGTGTACATTAATAAGGCTATTTTAACACTGTGGATCATACTGACATTGCACTCATCATTTCTGTTGTAGAAATTCAGATTTATTTGACAAGCTTGAATTCAAGAAATTTAAGCTTGGAAAATATACATGATATTACATGAATAACTTCAAACACTTGTTTCAGAGTCCAACTGAAAGGGTACATATTGTTTGACTCATCTCACTATCCAGTTTGTCTGCATGGAGAACCCTATATGCAGTTAAATAATGGCAATTCCAGGTGGCTACTTTCTGTGTTTATTTACATCTGGACTGGGAGACAAATAATTCATTTATCATATTATGCTGATCTGAAAATTAAGGGATGTTTTTTCTCCAATTGACACGGTTTGTACTAATTGATGCTGCTTCCTGCAGATTCTCATCTCCCCAAATCTCGACGACAAAAGTAGCAAGTGAAAAGTTAGCAGCACCCGTATAGTCACATATTTCCTCTAATAAAATTATAGTTTTATCTCTAAACCTGCCTTTTCCTTCGCAGGACACCAGAGTACAACTTACTTCGGAAAGGTGCGGCTCCGTAGCTCCCTAACAAACTGTGGGCTGCCAGTCTTAACAGGCTGACTAAGGTTTCTTCCTCCAACAGAACTTCCATCTGTCTGCTTGTTGCCTCCACGGCGTTTGCGCACTGAGAATTAGATCAAGTCAGAAAACAAAGATCAGAACAGTTGCACCACTGTATGTAAACCAATAAACATATTACAATGTCACAGAGGTGTAGTTAAAGAATGGTAACTTACTGACAGATGGCCCATGGGTGACCTGACAGTTGGGGCAGTGATACAAGTCAATCTCAGCTGCTTTGTCCTCCTCTACACCAACACAGCTACAAGGAATACATTTTAAAATGAGACGAAGGAATTGCAGAACGGTTAGCTTTATGAACTGTGATGGGTCCAATCCAGACAAAAGCAATACACAAGACTACTTCAAGTAAGACGTATTATCATAATTCATAGAGAATCAAACTGAATATTTGAATCTCATTGTGTGTGGGAAACAATATGATCGACGGCACTGAATGTGAAAATCACCTACCTTCCATGGAACCAGTCTTGACAAATGTCACACTCAATCATGAAGCGTGTCACATCATATGGCAGACGACACAAGCAGTACACCGGCACTGATGCCATATTGAGAGGCAGACAGTGCGTGTTTGTGTGTGTAAAAACTATCAAGAGTTACTAGTGAGAAAGTCTAAATCAAATTCAGATGGGATAGAAAATTTAGCAAGCTGAAGGATTTAATAATGATGTACTAATCACAATATTATCGTACTGTATGAAATGCAAGTATGTCCCTTTAATTGGTAGATTCCTGTTACAGATACACATGTCCCCAAGGATTCATCAGGAAACCTGTTGAGGTAAATGAGGACAAAACATGTTAATAGTTGACTGTGAGACAACAATAAAACAAAATGAGAAACCACTTCACACATTGAGTTATCTTACAACCTGCTCCTTTCTTAAAACAAGGTTTAAAAACTCCAGCAAACTGAGATGCAAGCAGTGAGTAACAGCTTATGTTTTGATAGCACAAAAATAACATTAGTATCTAACTATTTTAAGCTTGAAGTTGGAGAATTTAGAGCTAGCTTAAAGTTAAGCAGTGGTGCAATGCTAGATAAGTATTTATTGGTAATATTGGCACTTTACATCAGTTTTCATATTCCTATCCACTTTCACCGTTACTGTACCACATTTCCCATAAGAACTTGTTAGTTACTAGAAACTAAAACCTACATTTAGTGGAAACAGACTACAAAAGACCTATAAAAATAGTTTGAAAGCAAACTCTTGTTAAATAATCAATTTACACAAGTGTGATGATGCACCGGAAGCCTCCGGTGATGCACAAACACTGAGAATAAACTTTGAAATACTCAAAATTCTAATTTCTTGGTTGTATTGTTACGTAAAATAGTTAAATCCAGTTAAATTTTAGAAAATTTATTTTGACACTTAAATCCAAGTATCAGACTCTTTAAGACTTTTTAAACTTAAGCAAAAGTAATTTTCTTTTAAGATATCTACTTTTACGCAAGTGTGGCAGTCTGGTACTTCATACATCACTGACGTTATATCCTTCCCAGACTAAAAAAAATATAGATTTTTCTTTTGCTAACCAGCTGTTAACAGTCCATTAGCAAACTAGCAGGTCGTCTAGTTAGCTCGTTATTTGTAAACAAGCTATTCCCCGTGTATGTTGTTTTGCTATCAAAGCGCTAACGTTTTTAGCCAACAAGCTAACGTAAGACATGTTAGCCAACAATATTTGCTAATATGTTAATTTTAAATGATATAAAACACACTAGCTGCGGTGAAATAAACTCTTAAAACGCGTGAAATAGCTGACCAATTTCAGTCAAAACGAACAAGTGTTGTTTGAACAAGGCAACTGCCTAAAAGTGATATTTTGCAACTCACCGAAACGTAATGTTAGCTGCAGCAGGGCCAAGCCTCCAAAAGCCGCTGTAATCCCTACGCAAGCTCGGGGGCAGCTGCGGCCTTATTATGCAACGTAAATTATGAACAATTTGCTTCACCACATTTTTGTTTAACAACTCTGTATAGCCCAAATATTAAGGCCAGGCCCAGAAATCACCACTGAATCTGAAAATTAGAACCTGAAGCAACCTAAACGAGCACAATAACTTCAATTGACGGCGTACTTAAATGCACCAGCGCCATTTCAAAGGCAACAGCGTCAGACCGTTGTTCGTTGCTGTCCGCTGCCGAGAGAACAATAAAGTTGTGGACAGTGAAACGTGGAGTTGCATTCAGGGAAAAACGTTGCAGAAAGTTTATACAACAAAGTTGCAGAAAAAATACATTATTTCCACACACGTTTACAAATACATAATATGTAATTTTGGGATATAATCATAGATATATGGTTATATATATAACATTACGTATTTGTAAATGGCAACAGTATTAAACAGGCTATTATAGGAAGACATGCAAAGTAATGACGAATCTTGAAATCTGTAAATTATTATTTTAATTCATTATTTGATTCTCATATAATTAAACGTGTTATTGTAATGAATTTCTATATGTTTTACATATATTTACAATTTAATCTAATAGGTCACATTTACAACTGTTGGAAGTAAAATAAATTACAACTTTAAGAGAAAAGAAATAATTAAATAATGACGAAATAATAATAATAATATTGAGGGATATCATTTAGATAGTGTTTATTCATCAATTTATTTTTTATATTTAATTGAATATTTTAGCTTCAAAATCAATAAATTTTTTTAATTCTTTGCTGGATATGCTCAATATGTCCTCATTATATAGTTGTGTACCACAGTCCTTGAGAATATCTGTAATTAAATCTCAAAACAATGATTTATATAAGGATTTCTAGACAGGATTCATAGCATCATAGCTCATAGGCAACCTTCTCTATGCATCAGACAAAGGACTTGTGTATCTGGGGATACACCCCAGACAGGCACACACACCATTCACTCATACACTCACACCTGTGACTTAAACCTGCAACCTCTTGCTGTGAGGCAACAGTGCTAACCACTGCACCACTGTGTCACCACCATCAGATCCACTTACAGAGAATTAGTTTAACTTATCAGTATAAAAAGGACTGTAATAAGTTGATTTAAGTCTTGTCTTTTGGATCAATTCCAGTTTGTTCATGTTAACAATGAATCTTCCATGCACACCTGGATCAGGTTATGACTGAGCTCGCTCCCCATTGGAGGTTGAGTGACTCAGGTCATCCTCTGTTCTTCTGTTCTGGAAGCTGCCCTGGATCAATGCCATGTCATCCTTCATAATGTCTACTATAAATGCTTCTAATTGTATTATCATATTCAATGCTGCATTCTGTAATTTCTAGTGATTGTTGTTCTTTCCCTGTTCAAATGCTTATGTTCTATTATTTACTTACAGATCTGTATTTCCTGGAAGAGAGATACCTCCTCTGTTGCTCTTACTGAGGGTTTTATTTTTTTTATTTTTTCTTCTTTTCTGGGATTTTTTTAAAGGATGTTTTCCTCAGAGTCTAAGGGGCAGGGGATGTTTTATTGCTGTATAGAAATTGTCGCCCCCTAAGGCAAATCTGTGATTTGTGATTTTGTGCTATATAAATAAAATTCATTGATTTTCACCTTGTAAAAAAATATGAATCTTTACTGGAGGAAGGAGACATGCTAAAATGTAAAAGTATGCTGAGTTTTAGAAAGTGGTTGGCAGCAATGTTCATAGAAAATATGAGTTGAACATAAATATATGTATATGTTATTGCAGGTAAAAACAAACAAACACAATATCATAATATGATGTTTAACATCATTTATTTTGATTAGTTACAAAACATAAATAAAATCAACAGTTGAATTAGTTACAATTTACAGAGGCTAAATCACCAGCAACATACTTTATAGTTCTAGGTTCCTCTTTCCAAATGTCCTTATATCATTGGTTCTCAGTCATGCATTTTGGGACTCCCCAGATTTTTGTTGCATCAATTATAAGTTTGTTGAATCTGACCTGTAGCCCGGCAGAAAGGCTTCCCGTCATTCTATTATGTAACTTCCAGGTTATCATGGCTAAAAATTAAAACAAGATGTCAAAAATGACCAAAAGTTCTCTGAATAAAATTTTAAAAGACCCTGGCCTGTCAGGATTCAGAGAGGTATATAAAGGCAGGGGAGTCCCATGTAAACAGGGATGAAAACCAGTGTTTTATAGTTTCAAATAACCTCTGATTTATAATGATGAGAACACAATTTTACAATTTGTACAACCCCATCTCAAAATACAAAAATAATCTTTATCTTTTAGATAACATTTTGGTAACACTTCAAGGACAAAGCCAGCTCCATATCATGAAACATGGTCATCAAGCTGTAGCTTGCAGTCAACATGTTAGTATCATACATGACAGCACAGTTTCTCACCTTCACTAATAATGAACTACATCTCTGTGAAAATGTGGGTTGTCTTGAAAAGCAACAAATACAGAAAACCACTGTTATATCCTAGATTATGCAATTGTAGTTTGTGAACAACCATACCTCTTAGCACAAACTATTGCTCTTTAACCCTTCATGTTTTAAAAGTCTTTGACTCACATATAGCAGTCTTTAACAACCTGTACAATCCCGTTTTCTGTGGCACACAATCCATCTATCATTAATATAACAGAACACTGCTTTGACTGCAGGCTACTTATTATGCCAAAAATGTATTAACACCTGGCCGTTGGTGGTGACGTGTAAATGGCTAAATGCACTGGTAACCCAATAAAATGTAATATATCTTCGGATACTTTGTCTCTGCACCTACGAGTGAAGTGAAGGGAATTTGGTAATAGAGGAATGAAGCAGTTTTGTCTTAAGTAAACCTTTTGCAGTGTGCAAACTGCACATGTATGGCCCACAGTTCATCTTATGACAGATGCATTCACACTGACAGCCTGTGGTCAAAGACTAAATCACTCACAATTGAAACAAAAAATTTGTACAACGGCAAAGAAAAAAAAAAGAGAGACAAATAGACAAGCGAGGATCTCACAACAGTGTGGGACATCAAACCTTTGACCAGCGTATGGTCTAAGCTCTCACTTGTTTTGTTTCTTGAGGAAACGAGCCCAAGACATAGGCAGAGTAAACATTTTCAGCTGGGTTCAGTGACATTTCAGAGGCCGCTTCGAATGAAAGAAACAGGGATGCATTTTGTACTATACCTTGGGACTATCACAAAGCTTTGTCACACAGAAAAAAATAGACACTCAGAAATGAAATAATTTTAAAAGGCAATATGGGATTAACCCATACGGTCTCCTCGGACTATAATAACTTGGCAGTTTTTTTTTTCTTTTTTCATCTTCCTCCTCAGCATGACACTGTGATATACTGTGATATGCGATGCTCAAACTGAAAGCAAAAAAATGTCTTCTGTGAAAGCACGTCATACTGGAAACCGATTTACTCATGAGTGATGAATTATCTTAGTAGGCTGCAAATAGTAAATGTGAGATTCATAAATATACAGCAAGTGCAAGCGGTTTGCACCCTGGCAAGTCAAGTTAGTAAGGTCATGCAGGCCCGGGCTGAGTGTACCCAGGTATTTAACTGAACATAGATGGCACATTTCAATTCACCATCATGTAATGGATTTATCTGAATTTCTATTATATCACTTGTGGTAATTTCTATCATACAACTGCTTAACATAAAATAATACAAACGAAGCACATGCTGTATGCGGCTCTACACTGCAACAGCGATTTTGGTCGCATTGTGGTTTCGATGGTAGCCAGATAACTTAACCGTGCTCTACTCTGTAACATGCTGTTGTGTTTTTTTTTGTTGTTTTGTTTTCATTGTCCATTAAAACGCCTTGTGCTGTAGGCTGAGAGTTTTAAAAGATCATGAAAAGATCATCTATGCGTCTGGTTCTCATCGATGTGCTTCTACAAAAATATTTTATGACTTACAGACAAATCGTTACAATACATGCTGATCAATTTAGATGACCATTACTAATTGCACTTTTAAAATTGATAGTCCTTTCACTGTAAGCATTGACAAATCGAACAAAAAATGTCAACACATTGTCAAATATTTAGTCCTTCTTGTCTCTGCTTAGGGAGAGTTCAGGTCCAACTGAGTTGGTTTGCAAACAAAAACATGAACGTTAATTTCTGTCAAAAGACATAAGGGATATGCACTAGGATTACCCACAAACACTCACTCACACTCATAAACGCACACACACGCACGCCCACGCACCCACACACATACATTAAAGAATTTATACATCTCAACACCCACACATACCATTCTTCACGAGCCCCAGGTGCTGTGTTCCATATTACCCTCTGTTTGGACATACTAGAATCATCTCTCACATTCACTCCCCCATCTCATCCAGAAGTACACTGGGATCCACATATTGGTAGCAGTCACAACTTTAACATGTACACACAGAACTAACACTCCAAATGGATCTGCTTCACATCTCGCTCCAACTAGTATTTCAATCTCTTGCACCTTCATACTGGCCTCATACTTTGCCTTGGTTTCATTTCTGTCCCAGAGGAAGAGTAGAGGTGGGGGGTGTTGGGTGAATTTTGGCACTGGAAGGTAGAGCAGCAGTAGAGCAGGAGGAAGAGGAACAGGTGGAGGAAGATGAGGAGCAGGGGCAAAATGTCCCCCCAGTAGCGGCGCTGCTGTCCGCGGCTGCGGCGGGACCACCGCCGGGCAGCAGGGACGCGGTCGTGGACACTGGGGATGTGGGCATTTGGGAAGGCAGCAGCGGTTGGCTTTGAGGTGGCGAGTTGGGCAGCTGAGCGATGGGCTGTGTCTGTGGTCCCGACTGAGACTGTACGGGGGTTTGCATCCGGGGCTGTGATATCGGCTGGCGGAGCGGGGACTGCTGATAGGTCATCTGTTGGAGAGGGTGAGGCTGATGAAGGTGTAAACTTTGCTGCATCTGTGGCATTTGAGCCATGTGCGTTTGCGGCGGAGCTCCCGGAGAGTGCAGGGTGGAAAGGCTCCCTCCGCCTGTGTAATGGGGAGGGGCTGCCGCAGGCAAGCCAGTAGGAGTTGTGGGCGCCTGGGGGTTCAGTGGTGACACCGGAAACCAACCTGGTGGAGCCACCTGTATGGAATAGAGTGATGGCTACTGAGGGAAGACAACAAAAGCAATCTTTTGGTCCTGTTCTTGAAAGAGATGTGATTAACCCATTGATGCCTATGAGTCTTTAAGTCCAAGACTGTCATTTTAACTTATCCAAAAGTCATACAGCTTTTTTTCTAATGACATGATAGACAAAAAAGGTTTTAGGCAAAAAAAGGACGTTTCAAAGTGCTTCCTGTCAAATGACATCATCAACTTCCTGCTCCCTTCCCCCCCGAGAACATAAACAAACCCTCCCAGAAAGAGGTCATTTTATTTAGATTATTATGATTTCCACCCTGACAATTATATATTATCTATTTAATCATTCAGGTGTAGAATAATCCCCTAAAAAGGATTTTTTTACATGAGATAAATATTTTTTGTTCATGAGCATATTTGTATAAGCTGCAAATATAAAAGCCATGCAGGAAATCTTTGAAAACATCTAGGCTTAAACGGTTTAACCAAAACATTTGTCACATTAAAGCCACTTCAGCCATACACACTTTTTATTACTCTTCTTTTAGAATGAATCAATTCAATGATAAATAACCATTTGTTTTGTTACAGGAGAGCACAAACCTATGCACCACATTTACGCTATGATGTGAAGTCCTACCTCAGTTGGCTGGCTCCAGCCTCCCAACTCCTGCACCTGCTGAATCTGTTTGATCTGATTGAGTGAAGGCTTGGGTGGGGCGGGGCCCACCATCTCCTTCGTCCAGTTATCAACCAGTTTGTGTAGTTCGTCTGTGAATGTGCTTTTTCTCAGCGGACTGTGATCTGTGGAGAAAAATCAGGGATGCGTCATACACCGGTTGCCACTGAATTACGCGTTGTCTCGTTTTTTCTTACGACAAACTGTACCTCTTTTAGCAGGCAGTGAGGTGCGGTGCTCTGGGTTGCAGTACAGGGGCAGTCTACTCTGTTCACCACCTGAGAAACTACTGGACTGTTGAATCCCTAGATGAGATATATAAGAAATAGTTACAGAGACCAGAGCACCAGGAAGAAGACAAAGTTAGGGAGGAAGAATATCTTAGGAAACGCCTTACCGGGGTGTGTAACTCCGTTGTTGTCCATGTGAGAGTGAGGCCGGGGCCGGAGCTTAATTTTGGCCGGCCGGGGCCTGCGCGGAGAGAGGACAGGGGGTGCCGTGGGAAGAGGAGGGGTTCGAGACAGGGAAACAGGCAGACTCTGCCTTTGGTCTTTGAGGGAACGAAGCTGTCTGTACAGCTCCTGTAGCTCTCTGTTCTGCTGGGCCTGAAGCGATACCACTTCTTTGATGTGCCTATACGGGAGGAGTAATTTACACAATACACAAAAGATTTTTGAAAAATGAACTGTAAATGGAAAAAAATATGGAAAATTATGCCATGACTCGAAACTGAGAGATATAGTGAACTTGTGAGTGAAGTTTAATATTTCCCCTCCACGACTTACTTCTCTCTGAGCTTGTGCAGTTCTTTTCTCAGGTCTTCGTCCTCCAGCTCACTCTCATCGTCATCACTGCTGCCTAGGGGCGAGTGGCTATGCCCGTGACCTCGAGGCAGATGGGCCGTTGCTGGGGTCCTCTTGCTTTCTTCTTTGTCTCCCTCTTTTGCCCGAGATCTCCTCCTCTCTCTAACCAGATCAGGTGACACCATGGAGCTGTCGGTCTGCCTGTCTTCTTTCTTGGTCTCAGCCTGGGTTACGGAGAAGCGTCCCACTTTCCTGTGAGTGCTACCATGGCCCGATGATGCATCCTTCGGGGGCGAGGACTGGGGCACTGGAGTCACCTGATGGCAGAGGAGGTGGGAGCCATAAGCTGCTCGTTCCTTGTCTAGACTGCAATGCAGGTTCAAACTAATGAGTGGAAAAGATAAAAGCAGTTCTATGGCTCCACCTACTTGAAATCGTCCCTTGCGTGACTGAGGTGGATTTACGGGACGCGCATCCTTCTCCTCTTTAAGTGCCTGACTGCCGGATCGTCCATCTGATAAAGAGATAGGGATAAAAAAACAAAAAAAACAAGAAGGGGAAACAGGGACACAGAACCAAGCACACAGAGACAGATATAAAGAGCACGTATGACGAGGTAGACGCACACAAAAGCAACAGACACAGAAAAAATGTACACGACAGACATATAGATGCACACAGACAAACGTGGGACACAAACACAAATTCACAGTTAAAAATCACCCACCAATGTCACACATGATCAACAATAAATGATCTGAAATGTGTAAATGTAATGTTATAAATGGTAAATATTAAACTGAGGAATCAATGTTAATTGGTAGTAAAATACATGCTCAGCAGAAACATGTAATGGGCGTGTGAGGAGGGGTGGTAAATGCTGGTTCAATTAAAAGCAAAGGTTTAGTCAACTATTATATTAAACAAACAGTGTTACAGTGTACCCCCACCCACCCACACTTCCACTCTCTCATTCTCACTGATTCGCCAGTTCCACTCATATACCAAACAGCAAAGCCCAATATCACATTACAAATTTGTGGTCAGATCCACAATGATATTGTTCAATGTGTTTGATATTTGGGGGTGCTAAATTAGAGCATATACATGTATATTCAATGCATAATATGAGACCAACATGAAAATAATGCAGCCTGATACAGGTGGTACTTACAGATGATAATGAGTCACTATTAGACATGTGTGAAATATAACACATATGCTCATGCATGTGCATTGTAGCAAATAATCTAATCTAACAAAAATGCATGCAAGATGGTGGGAGTACTTAAACTGTGTGATAAAGCGTAGCCAATGTGATAAAGCATAGCCATATGAAAATCCTACCCATGTACAGAACCTGACAGTAACTTGATAGCCCTGGGTAATGTGCACAACATAGATATTTCATACAAATGCTGCAAATAGAAAAGTAATCTTCATAAATGCAGTAGTATAGTAATAGTATAGTATAGTATAGTATAGCATCTACAGAATAGAGTATTCTCATGGAGCAGTGCTATACTATATGAGCTGACACAGAGAAAGCGTAAAGATATTCTGAATGACAACTGATTAAATAATATCAGCTTAGCAACTTAGCATCTATCTTATCTGTGTTACGGTGTGAGTTGCTTTGCTTCGTGCTGTCTACACTGAGCCAGCAGGTGGAGGTGACGTGAGCTGGTTCCTGCTGGCAGTGCCTGCGGACTTGGGGCAGGGAAGGGGTGTTTCATATGAAGGGATATGTCCTGGGCACCGCTGGGCTTTACTCCAGAGCTCATCTGCACTGGGACGGGCATCAGATGCCTGATGCCAACCTCTTCCTACACTGTGCCAATCTCCCACCCTCCTCTATTCTCCACTGTTCTCGCCACAGGGTGAGTAACCCATGCAAAAAGAAAGATTGCCAAGAAAATGGAATTTAGTAAAAGGAATTCAGAAAATAAAATCAAAACAATGCATGTAAGGATGTCAACACAGACATTACATGGAGACTATTACTGCTGTCATATAACGATATGCAAAAAACAGGATTATTTAGCTGTAAACAATATCTATTAACATTAACATTTAAGTCATGACAGTTAAAAAAAGTTATTTGACTATGTTAAAACTAGGACTAGATATTATATTAAGTCCATGCCCAATCATTCCATTCTCTCTCTCTCTCTCTCTCTTTCGCTCTCTCTCTCTCGCTCTCTCTCTCTCTCTCTCTCTCGCTTGACCGCTTCCTTTAAAGGACGCTACCTTGCTGGACTCTGGGCTTCTTGAACAAGCTGGCGGAGTGACGCAGTTTGCACGCCCAGTTTTTGAATTTGCGAGTCCAGGATTTCTTGCTAACAGGATTTCTGATACTAGGACATGTCAGGTTTAGGCCAAAATATCCACCTCCTGCATTGTGCTGCTGCTGTCCATGCCGGAGGGGGATCGGGTGCTGATTGGGGGGCCACGATGCTTCTCCAGTGGTACTGGTGTCAGAGTGGGGGGGTACAGCCTAGAACAGTTTGGACAATTAAGAGTGGTTGCATGGATTTGCGACGCTCATACTAGAGAGACACTCGCTCATTTAAACATAGTAAATATCACGACAGCTGGAAAAGAAGAGTGCAATCACATTTATACAACTATTGAAATCAATTGGAATATTAACAGTAAACCATATCATGTGAATTCAGAAAAGAGAAAGAAAAAAATAATACAGACTCTACATAAAATCTAATCTGTGGTAGCCACTCACAAGAATGGTTGGTTCTCCTGGTACAGGTGGGCGCTGGGGCCCAGCAGAATCATCCTGATCAG
The DNA here is from genome assembly GCA_030544235.1 of Lepturacanthus savala. Lineage (NCBI taxonomy): Eukaryota > Metazoa > Chordata > Actinopteri > Scombriformes > Trichiuridae > Lepturacanthus > Lepturacanthus savala. The sequence goes on from CM060480.1 coordinate 14,705,939, forward strand.
GAAGCAGGAGAGAGGCAGGTGGAGTGGAGGAGGCAGAGGTGGAGGGGAGAGATGGGCCTGGCTGCTGCTCCACCGGGCCCGGCTCTGCAGAGTTGGGCGCTTCCTCTCCTCCTCCGTCCCGTTCGGGGTCAGGGGAGGTGGAGGAGGAACGAGAGGTGGTGGAGGAGGTGGTGGAGGATGAAGAGTGGGGGGAAGTATCTGAGGAGGAAGCAGGTGGGGGAAAAGACAATTGATGGAGTGACTGTGGCTCAGATGACTCGTCTCCTCCTGCCGACGTGGAGGCGGCCGATGCAGACGTCGGGGCGGAGGCGGTTCCCCCGGCCAGTGCTGCCGCGCTGCTGTACTCCTGATACAACAGGTTCCTCAGCTTTTCATCCAAGGTCTTTATGCGGTTGTCTACAAAATCGATTTTGGGAGGGCCTTCGCTGTCTGACTCGGCCACTGAGGAAGGCTGAACGGGGGATGGTGTCAATGTGAGAGAGAGTGGGGGTAAGGAGGTTTCAGCAGCTCCCAGGTTCAGAGGTGGCAGAGAGGAGTCTGAGGAAGGGTGAAACGGGGCAGAGTAGCTCCCTGTGTCCTCTGTAACACTCGTCTCTCCTGTGGACATCTCGGACTCCGACTGCTGTAGAGAGGACTGTTTCTGCAGCGGGAACTGCTGCTGTTTCTGAGGCGTGTCCATGGCTTTAACCGTCTCCCGCTGCTGCTCAGTGTGCTGCAGCTGCTTCTGTGGCTGTATATGTTGTTGTGCCAGCTCAGCAGGGATTTGGGTTGGTTGTGGAATCTGCTGTTGTGGGACAGGGCTAACATTTAGCTGTGCCTGTTGTTGAAGGAACTGTTGACTAATTGACAGGGGCAGCATTTGGCTTTGATCTGGCTTTAAAGCCACACCGCCCATAAACAGCTGATGCTGCTGCTGCTGCTGCTGCTGCTGTAGCTGCTGTTGCACCATTTGCTGTTGCTGTAAGTGTATTGTCTGCTGTAGGTTTAACTGTTGCTGCTGCTGGTGATCAATGAGGGCCTGCTGTGGGGGCACTATGGCAGCTTGGGGTGCCATGACCTGCTGCTGGAGCTGCTGTAACTGAGGTTGCTGCAGCAACTGTGGGGTGTACTGTGCTGTTTGTTGCTGTTGTTGAATAAGGGGCTGTTGGGTCTGCTGTAGGGGCATTGGTGGCAGAAACTGCTGCAGAGGTACAGACTGTTGCAAAATCTCTGGCTGAAGCGGTATTTGTTTCTGCATTAGTTGTTGCTGTTGCTGCTGTTGTAGCTGCTGCAGAGACTGCTGCATTGCTCGTTCCTGCTGCAGCTGAATTTGTTCTTGGTACGCCTGATGTTGTGATTGCTGCTGCTGCTGCTGCTGCTGCTGCTGCTGCTGCTGTTGTTGCGGTGTTGCCTGCTGTACCTGCTGTGCCTGTTGTTCAAGCTGCATCACCTGCAGTTGCTGTTGGGCTAGCGAAACCTGCTGTTGTAACACGGGTTGTAGCTGTGGCTGTGGTTGAGGTTGCGGTTGCTGTGGTGCTGATTTGGCTGCCGGGGTGAGTGTCTGCTGCTGCTCCATGCCAAGCTGGCTTACTGCGGGGGAGGCCGCTGCAGCAGCAGAAGGAGGGGGATGAAATGGGGATGAAGACTGGTCCACTGCAGACACACATGGCCTTGGCGCAGTTATCGCTGTATCCCCTATACTTTGACCTACAGTGGAGCTACCACTAGTTCCAGGAGAAGCAATGACATCAGGCAGAATGGCGGCGGGCGTGGGAGACACAACGGGAGGAGCAGGGGGCAAAGCAGAAAGGCTGGGGAGGTTGGTAGTGACAGGTAATGCAATGGATGAGGGAGCATTGGGAATTTGGTCAACAGAAGCTGAGGTAAGGACTGGCAGTTCAAGTCCTGCCGAAGCAGTGACAGGGACAGAGACTTCAAGAGCGGAGGCTAGCGCAGAGATGCTTTCAGAGGCAGTGGTTTGATGGGTGGGAGCAGCGGTGGTTGGGGGGGCTATGAATGCAGGGGCTGAGACAGTGGAGACTGGAGGGGAGGTGGCAGACAAGGCGGGGCAGGGGGGAGAGGTCATTCCAATCAAGGACTCCAGACTTGGGGATCCTTCACTTTCTACAGCCATAGAAATGGACACACTGTTAGTTTCTGTTATGCTGCTAAATCAGTCATGTTAATAAGCCATAGCAATTTAATTGATGTGGAGAGAGCTCACCTTTCTCTGTTTTGGGGGACTGGGGTATACTTGACTCTGTAGTGGGGGGTGGTGTAGCTGTTCCCTGGCCAGGAAGAGAGTCTCTGTGGCGAATGGTCTGGTTGATGAAGAAGCGCCAGCGTCCCACCGGGGAGGAATGGGGCACTGAGTCCACTGAGAAATTATATAGTTAGAAGTTATAAGTTAAGCATTTTTGTTTTTTTTTTATTTTTGATTAAGAAATGATATCCAAAGACTCACTTGTAGTTGGAGTGCTCATATGCACTTGGTCAGTAGATCCAGTCTAATAGGGAAATCAAATTCTCAAGTTCAAGTGCATACATAATAACTTAATTTGTACATAGTAAGAGTAGGTAACAGCACTTTGGTCAAACATGAGTTGTTTTTAAATGTGTTTTAAAGATAAAGTGATTGATTAATAGAATACATGCTGACATCAACATACCTGTAAATGTGTTTGAAGAATTTCCTGGGCTTTCTTAACTATGGCTCTAAGCTCCTCAACAAACATCTCTTTCTCCACATTAAGGACAAAGTCCTCCTCCACCTATGAGCAAAATGCAACCAAAATCAGCAAATATGAATACATTTAATAATATTTTTGATAAAATTATGCAAACTATGGTAATGTATGAACACAGTTTTCTACCATGTAATCTGCTATGTCCTCAGGTGCATCCCCTTCAATGTCAAATTTAAACGTCACCATCTTGTTGGTATGGGTCTCCAACTGGCATTCCACCATATTGTCCCCACTGCCAGATACCTGCGGAGGAGAAGATAAATAAGTATATACTTCTGCTGATCAAAATCTATTAATGTACATGAATTTAATTTTAATATGGTTTGTCAATTATTCCTGTTTATTCACCTGGCGCATACTCAGCTGGAACTGATGCGAAACTTTTTCAGGTCTCTGACAAGAAGCTCTCCTCTGAGTCTTTAATTTCTCTAATTTCCCATTAGCCAAGAGCTGAAAATTTTCTTCTCCATTTGCTGGCACAGACCTGTAGGCAGTAAAGACCAACAGTGGTTACTCATTGTCATGTAAATGACAGATCCTAGAGCAAGACACTGAACACATAATGCAACTACATAGGTCCATACTTTTTCCCTCCAAGAAAATTTCATTAAGCCATTTTGTCACTACTTTTTTCCCCTTTGCATCACTCTTATTAAGGTGCTCTTACATTAAGATGCATACAATCCCCAATATCAGGACTCATATGATGGATGGACATATTGCAAGACATGCGCTTACTATTACTGGCAAATGGAGTTAGTTTCAGACAATAATGATATCAGACATACCCTGATGAAGAATGACGTTCTGTACTTGACAGGTATGCACAATCCTGTAGGGTAAAATGAATACAAACACAAAGAAGTCCACAGGTACACAGAAAGAAACACAAACAAACATCAGCAACATCAGATGCAAGTGATGTTACAATGTAAATATGCATAATATTACATTAAATAACACATATTTTTGATGAATTTACTAGTTTCCTAAAGGATTAATTCCTGTTAGTTAGACTCAAAAAAGACATTTCAAATAATTAGATAGTTAATTCTGTCAGTATATCACCATAGTAAAATGATTACTTAATTAATACAACCAACGTTCACACTTCCTGTACCTGAGCAATGCCCAGCAGGGAACGGTCACAGTCTTGCAGCGAGGCTTGGGGTAGTTTGGGGACATTAGAATCAAGCGACTCTAGTGTGGCGACAGGTGGAGGAGAGGCGGGTATAAAGTCGGCTTGCCCTGGTAAGGTTACCTGAGCGGCTGGTGGAGATGTTGGCAGCTCTGGTGCAGGGGTTGCAGCAGGATGGTGGGATGGTAGGGATGTTAGGGAAGGCAGTAACGTCGGGGGACATGAGGTGTGAGAGGGGCTAAGGGGTATTTGTTGTGCAGGAAAGGCAGCGTGGGGCAAAACGGGCTGTTCAGCAACGTGTGTCTCAGTGTGCGTCTGTGTGTGGGAATGTCCCTGTGTCTGGGAGTGTATTTGGGCCTGAATGCCGGTCTGTGTGTGCGCTGGCAGCATCTGCTTGGCCTGGTGCTGCGGAGAAGGTGGCGCCCCTGCCACTACATGGCTACAGAGAGGCAGGATCCTGGTCTGGGTCTGATGCTCAGCCACGTTACTGGGGATTATCTGTGCAGGAGGATGGCTCACCAGATGCGATGCAGGTTGATACTGTGGAGACAGCTGACTCTCGTCAGCGGGTATCAAAGCCTGTTTTAGAGGAAGTGGCTGCTGGATGGGAGCTGGGATGGGCTGCGCTGGAAACTGGGCCAGTAAAGGCAATTGCTGCTTTGAAGGTGGTGGAGCGAGTGGTTGCTGTGTTTGAGAAAGCTTCTGTAGCTGTTGCTGGTATTGCTCAACAGATTGAGGCATAGTAGCCTGGGAGATGTTCTGGATTGCTGCAGGATCACCAGTGTTTCCTAAAGGCTGCTGTTGGGCCTGAAGAACTGCGTGTAGTCCCGTTTGGCCTGGAATATTGGTTTGTCCAGCCTGCTGCACAGGGTGAGGAGCGGCAATGAAGTTGGCAGGGTCCATTACAGAACTGAGACTAGCAGGTTTAGTTCCAATACTTCCAGCTGAGCCCGAAGACATGATCATCTGTTGATACTGCAGTACTGACTGTTGTTGCTGCTGTTGCTGCTGCTGTTGTGCAATATGAGTTACATCCTGTTGTAAAGGTGGCATAGATTGGTGGGTAGGCGGAGGGGCAAACTGAGAGGTTAAAAGGCCAGCTGCAGCCTGAACCTGCACCTGGCTAAGGGGTTGGCTTTGGGGTTGTTGCTGAAGCTGTGGCTGCAGGAGTCCTGGCATTTGAGTGTTTTGATGAACAGGAGTTTCGTGTTGGATCTGACCAGGATTTGGGGCAATTGTAGCTTGAGGCTGGATAGCAGCTTGGCTTTGCTGGCCCAACATCTGAACGTCGACAGCTGAGCACTGGCCATGAGGTGGTTGGGACTGACTGAGTGTTGGGTGCAGAGGCTGGGTCTGCATTAATGGCTGAGCAATCACCTGGCTCTGTGTGGGAGTAGCTGGGCCAGGATAACTAGTCTGTAATGGAATCTTCTGCGTCTGGATGGCTTGAGTCTGTCCTTGGATCATTGCCGCTGGAGGAGTGACTTGGGCCTCAATCATAGCCTGAGCTACTTGGGCTGTGGACTGGGCTATAAATTGGACTGGGACCTGGCCTTGGTTCTGGGGATGAGCCTCACATTGTCCTTGCTGGGTAAGGACTGGAGCTGGGATAACGCCGGATGTCTGGACAGGGGCCTGAGCAGTCTGAATGGCCATGGGGACCTGGGCCTGGGAGACAATTTGAGTTTGGTGCTGAATCAGTTCGGTGCTGACTGGAGCTCCAACTGGGAGGTGGGATTCCATGACGGAGGTGTGGTGCTGAGGCTGAGCAGCGTACGCCTGCTGCTGCCTGATCATTGCCACTTGTTGCTGTTGCTCCATCACTTGCTGCCCAGTAAGAGGGTTATGGGGTGTAAACTGGGTGGTGTTAAGTTGAGGGAGACACACATGCTGCATGTCAGCTGGCTTCTGTTGAATTTGCTGCTCGCCTTTACTTTGTGGCATGGCGGCAGCCTCTTGTTTCTCAGTTTGCTGAAGTTGGATGATGGTTGCTTGTTGTTGCTGCTGCTGCTCTTGAATCTGCTGCTGAATTATCGCCTGTTGATGTAATATCTCTGCTTGCTGTTGCTCTAACAGGACTTGCTGTTGCCGCTGCTGTTGCAACTTTTGTTGCAACAGAGCTTGCTGCTGCTGCTCAATCTGCTGCTTGAGTTGGACTTGCTGCTGCTCTTGCTGTTGCTGCTCTAGTTGAGCTTTCTCTTTCAGCTGTTGCTGCTGTAAAATAGCCTGCTGTTGCAAATGCTGCTGTAGTAGTGCCTGTTGCTGCTGTTGTTCCACTTGTTGTCGTAAAACTTGCTGCTGCAGTTGGTGTTCTTTTTGCTGTTGGGTCTGCTGGGGTTGCTGCTGCTGCTGCTGCAATAAAAGCTGTTGCTGTTGTTGTCCACTTTGCTGTTGATTCAGTGGTTCTTTTTGTATTCCAGCTTGGGGTTGTTCAGTTTGTTGATATAATTGGTTCTGCTGTTGCTGCTGTAAAGGGGGCTGCTGTTGCTCCAATTGTTGTAAAAGTGCTTGTTGCACAAGACCTTGCTGCTGCTGCTGCTGTTCTTGCTGCTGTTGCTGTTGAAGAAGAGCCTGTTGCTGTTGTTGATCCAGCAGTTGCTTGTGCATCAGGGCCTGCTTCTGCTCCAGATGCTGCTGCTGTAGTTGGGCTTGTTGTTGCTGCTGTTGAAGCAGTAATTGTTGTTGCTGCTGATCGAGCTGTTGCTGGACATACGTCTGGTGTTGCTCGAGTAGTAAATTTTGCTGTTGCTGTTGTAACAGAGTTTGCTGTTGTTGAAGCTGTTGTTGGAGTTGCTGTGGTTGTATCCTGGTCTGCTCACGAGGATCTCCTGCTGGTTGCTGATTATACATCTGGGGGTGTTCCCCTGGCTGTGGCAATGACATGGCTCGCTGCTCCATAGCGGTTTGCGTGGGTAATACTTGCTGCTGAGGAGTTGGCTGGACAGGTGGAACAGGTTGCTGTACATAGATCTGCTGCTGAGGTTCATGCTGATGTTTCTGGACAGCTATAGCTGAGAGGCTCTGCTGCTGATGCTGTTCCAATGGTGGCTGAGTGGCACCAACTTGTTGTTCAAGCAGAGTGGCCTGGGCCTCCATTTGCTGCTGTGGCTGCGGCTGGAGGGTGGAGGTCTGGGGATCCATCCCGATCTGTTGTTGTTGAACAATAGTCTGCTGAGGGATCATGAGAGGTTGTGTTTGCTGGTGTGCTGCCTGGGGAATGATGTCAGTGAGCTGCATGGGAGTGGCAGGGGGCTGGGTCTGCTGAGCGAGGGGCACAATGGTCCCTGCTAGTCCAGCAGGATCACTGACTGACATGGATGTAGTGAGAACATGAATGGGTGCTTGTGGAGAAACAGGAGGTATGTATGACTGTGAGGGGGCTATTGACCCATGGGGAGTGGCAGTTTGAAATGCATCTGATGGGAATGTTTGTGACTGTTCAGTGATATGACAGAATGATGATTGGTGTAGAAGGAAGAAGAAGAAGGAAAAGAAAGTAGTAGAAAAATTAGGTACGAATAAGCTTTGGCGAGGAGGGTCAATTATCATCACATTAAAGTTTATACAGCAGGGTTTCCCACAGTGTTTTATAGCAGAGGTGGGTTGCCTCACCTGAAATACAGAATGCCTCAGCTTCAATTAGAAACATTTAAACCACTTTGATAAGTCAATGTCACTTTTTATACAAGGCCACATTTTCAATGGAAAGGCTACTCAGTATTACATTGTACCACATCTAATTTACTGGGGGAAACCCTGTATAGCATACAGTCAGATGGACAACTTCAGAGGATTATAAGAATGATCGGTGGTTGGGTAAATATTATTTTATATTATTATATTATTTGCAAAAAAAAAAAAGAACCCAAAACGTGATAAACTACCGGGACCACAGCTTAATTCCATTAATAATAATTTTAAATGTTAATTTGTAGATTTCATTTTAATTCAGGTTAGTATTATCGCCCCTTTCACCTGAAAATATTGTTGAGGTACACTTGGTGATACCTGTGGAACCATGGTCGTGGGCTGAAGAAAAGTCTGACCAACAGGTGCCCCTCCACTCTGGCCTATGGACATGCTGGTCATACTAATGCTCTGACCAATAGGCACATTTGGAACACTTCCACTTTCTCCAATGGGAAGCATTTGAGGATGAGTCAATACACCGGAGCTCTGAAATGCAATAAAGGAGTTAATGGAAAATGTGATCATTATAGTGGTTTCAGACAACGTGTATTTCATAATTTATGAAGGCAGTGGAAACAACATATATACATACAGAGGCAGTAGGGGGCAGAGCAGTCTGGGAGTGGGTGTATGAGTCTCCTTGCTGAGAGTATGCCTGGCTCTGTCCACTTGCATAAGATTCACAGCTGACCGACCCAAGGCTCTCACCTTCTGCGTGAAAGATATTTAAGAAAAACTTCACTGTAAATATGTAGATTACTCATACATGTTACTTATCTAGGTACAAATACCCACTAAGTATTTTACATTTTTTCATTCTAATTTCCACTTAATCATGTATGATTCATTACAAGTGACTCAACATGTGCTGCTGGCATATGAATTATATATATATATAATCTACCTGGCAGACTGAGAGTTGTCCCACTAAGAATATGTTGCTGCCTGACATGTTGGTCCACTTCAGGCAGCTCCTCAGACTCCTGTCCTCCTCCTCCGCGTCCTCCTACTATCTGCCCAGCTGCTCCAGGCCCCAGCGAGGATGGGCAGGATGGATGGGGAAAGGTGTATGAGGTGAGAGTGGAATCTCTTCTTTCTTCAAAGCCCTGCTGCTGTTGGAGCAACTGCTGCTGCCGACGCTCCCGGGACTTTTTGATCAGATTTACTCTGTCCCGGATGGATTTCCCCACAACCTTGGCATCACTTTCATGGAAGAAACCTGACTTCACCTGTGATAAGGGGAAGAGAGAGAGAAAAAAAGCAAGAAGGAAAGAGAGAGACAGAGAGAGAGAGAGAGAGAGAGAGAGAGAGAGAGAGAGAGAGAGAGAGAGAGAGATAATTGATTAATCGTTAGTGGTAGGCTGAGAAAATTTAGGTCAGAGGGAACTACCTTGAAATGGATGATAAATGAGCTGAAGAATTTCCCTCACCCGATCTTTCTTTAAGCTTTAAAGCACCAAAAGATTTTCCCAGTATGCCCTATCCCATATCTGACACTCATTAAAGCCTTTTCCACAAGTTGTCTCTATGTCTCACCATCTCTAGAGCCACTTCCTCAGCGCTATCATTCTCCAGGTCATAGCTGAACTCGATAGCCTCGTTATCTTTGTGCTTGCCCTTCAGCTTTTTGGGCTCTTCAACCCAAATCCGTAGAGCCAGACAGTCCTGGGTGCCCGTGTCTTCCTCTGCCAGCTCTACACGGACCCCAGTGTCTTCCCCAAAGAATGCGTGATTCAGGAGATCTCGGATGGAGAGTCTGTCAAGGGAAAACAGGCACCAAGATTTTTAATGATGGCCTAATCAGCAATTCTGTAGAGTGCAGAATGTCATTTTATGAAAGAAAAACCTGCTTACCTTTGACTCTTGTTCTGACGAATGCAGCATTCAATGATCTCTTTGATCTCTGGGTCATTCACTTTATCAAAGCTGGCTGGTTTTATACCCTGCAGGACAGGAAATGGGAAACGATGGAATTCATTTTTGGGATATCGTATAAAATCACTGAAGGCATTTCATTTTTAAGGAATTAGATCTATACATGTCATTACCACAAATGTGCTGAATTTGTATGATGTACTCATGTAGGCAAGGAGACTCACGCTTGTGACTTTGCGATAGATCTGAGCAGCATTTTGGCACTCAGAGTAGGGGTATTCTGAAGTAGCCATCTCCAGCATGCACATCCCAAAGGCGTAGACATCCACAGACTCATCATAATGCTCTTCATACATCTCAGGAGCCATGAACTCAGGGGTTCCTGTTAAGATCAGATTCACAATCAATGACATTAATTATCAAATGCTACTTCATCACTATCACTGATTGCAAACTATATTTAGTGACACACTACACTGTTCACAGAGCACTAAAGCCACAAGTAAATAGAATAATAGAAATTCAGTTGAAATGTTGCTACCAATCTTCTTGGCTTCATGACTTAAACTTTATTAGCACTCACAATGCATTGCCTACCTCTTCATTGGTCTTTGTAGACATTAAGTGCTGCCTGCATACATTTAAGAGTGACTCTGTCAATAATAATCTATACTAAGTGCTGAGAGCTGAATGGAGAGAAATGTATATTTATAGGCCCTGACTATGTTTGCTGATGTGGCAACTACACACCTTGCATTGTTCTCAAAAGTAGTTGGTCTGCTTGTGTAGCATACCTATGACGCTCTTGGCAAATGACGTCCTCATGAGAGTTGCCAGGCCAAGATCCCCTATCTTGACCGATCCTGTCGGACCTGTTATGAAGATGTTATCACACTTGAGGTCACGGTGGACTATTGGGGGAGTCCTGGTGTGAAGGAAGTGAAGGCCCTTCAGGATTTGCCTACACCAGCTCCTCAAGACTTTGGGTTTCATCACCTTGAAGCGCTTCAGGTACCTGTGCAGATTGTGGAAATGCAGGATTTTGTAGTCAAAAAAAAAATCAATACTGTGATGGATAACTACAGTAAATGATCACAAGGACAGACCAAATTGTATAATCAATATGTTTTTTAAAGCCCTAAAAGACCCACACCTACATTCTCTTATATTTGAACTGCCTGGATTGTCATTTTCCAAGAGCAACTGACATATTTTTGATCCATGTTTGATTACATAAAGCGACCAGTCATCTTATTTCCAACATTATAAATACCTTTGGAAATCAACGCATCATAAACGAGACATGTATCTCGAATCACTGCATCTGAACAATATATTGTACATAATGAATTTAAATTGAGTATATTACATTTTTCCCCATAATGATAAGTTTGTGGTTTGGTGTAGTTGTAATTTGAATTATTCTGCTTTATATACATATATATACAGTATCCATCACTTAAATTAAAAGAATATGACTCACCACTCCTCCATGCTGATGCTTTTAGCCATCTTATTTTTTGTTTGTTTTTTTGGAGGGGCAGAAGATGGAGTAGCACTACCAATATTTACTGAACAACGGAGCCATGTGTTGATATTTGCTAACTCTGGAGACAGATATACAGCCAGTTTGCACTGTAGCTAATTAACACTGCTACGGATAATATCACTACTTAACATTTCATAGATAAGTAAATGATGAAGTACACTGTTTATTTGAATTGTTATTTTCATTTGTTATTTTAGGTGCCTCTAACATATTTTAGCATGTTATGGCCAAGAAATACTGCACTTATTGAATACATTTGTCTTAATATTTCCAACAGGCAGATGGTGTATTATTTATGTATTATTATTATTTTGTGATTACAGGATTTTATGTCAATCAAGCGATCACGTCTTAAAAAAATGATGTTTTGATGATATGTAATACAAATGACAAAACAAGAAAGCCATATGACACCTTAAAAGTCAGCTGATTTATAAAGTAAGAGATAATTAATAGAGATGAATGGGCTAACGTTTTGAGTGTTCCTGAGGTCATTAGTTCAGTGACCAGTACGATGCACTTCTTGCCACGGAGCACCGACTCCCAGGAATCATAGAAACGGACGATGTTGGGGTGCTGGAGTCCCTTCAGCATCTCTGCCTCCTCCTTGAAGCGCTGCTGCTCCGCCTTGGTCAGTTTGCGGTCCTGAGGCAATAGGAACATACCAGGTTATATGGCATGAAGATGAATATTTGGGGAAGTGCTTCCCCAGCGCTTTGCAAAATGCTTTTCCTATAGACTTGATAGTGAGTCCAAGAAAGAAATAAACAACAGACAAGAATATAGAAGCCACGCAATTCTGTTCAAACCAACATGAGGCTACCATGGAAACTATACTCATGACTGTGCATTAACACCTACTTCCACTAGATGGTGCTAGCTATGCAGCATTGTAATGATGCTGAGACAACACCCAAGCCTTAGCTTTATAAAACACATTTCTACCGCATCTGCCACAGTATGGCGGACAGAATGGACACGGCAGAAATTCAATTCACTTACATGAGCAGCATCCCACAGGAACAGAGATTGACAGAGCTGCTCACTCTGTTAAACACTAATACATAGATTATTCATAAGATGTAAGACTAATGCATGCAACAGTGTAGGTGCTCTGTTTGGATGTTATAATATATAATTTCTTTTCTTTCTTCTTCTTTCTTTTTATTATGTCTTTATAACGCCTATTATCGCCTATTTATATTTCTTGTATAATCTTGTGTTGTTTTCTTAATGACATTGTGTTCTAATCAATAACTATTGCTTTATTTATCAAAAAAATACAATTATCTTCAAGTCAAAAGGAAAAAGTGTTTATTAATATGCAAGTGATGTAGATGTATGATAAACAATTATGAAAAAAAAACAAGTATGAAAAACAGGGCAGACAAACAAACCTTTTTACAATGGTGGAACTGGCTCCAGTAAATCACTGTGTATTTTTAGACTTGTCACAAACAACTGTTCTTGTCTGTTTTCCCTTTCCATGTCTACAAATAACGCATTTCAGGTCTTTTGACCTTTTGTTGACCTTGTGACCCGTTATTTGAGAGGCATTTTTCGATGACACTGAAAATTTAAGGAAAACCTTAAGGAAAGTGTGGTAAGTTTGTATTTATTGATGCAAAACGTGTTATGTCGTTTATTTTGAAGCAACATATAAGGAAAAAGCAAAGAAAAAAAAAGATGTGTCGGAGTTAACATCTATGAGGAAACTGGATGGCAGCCATTGTCGTGTCACAAACAGACCTCACTATAAATAGAAGTCGTCATAACACTGGCTTTCCACTGATCAATTCCATTGATGTGGAGCTTTTTGCTTTACACGATGCTCCCCAAAGGGAGGCAGTGTACTGCAGACACTGTTGTTGCTCGTGCTGCATCGATCTACATTTATTCTTTATTTTCATACTATTCCTAGCCTACACTGTTTTTGGTCCTCTGCCTTTCCTCAGTTTTGTGTGTGTCATCTTGTCAGAGATCTTTTGCCTTTCGTCTATACTAGTTCGATGTCCTTTTCTGGAAGTACTGGTGGAGACAGGCTCTCTCTCCAAGTAGCATCAACAAAAAGACTGCTCCTCATTGCACTATTATGGGTAAGAATAAGTTGCTCAGCCAAAGCCTGTCCTCCTGTATTCATTCCCTTAACAGCAACTCGTGGTACCTCATGACCTGACATGTTCATGCGCGTGTGCCTGACTGTGTGCAGGTGTGACTGTCTATGCTGTCCGTCTCTGCTTTTACCGATATTGATATCTGTCTTTTGTCATGTGCTTTATTTGAACGTTGAGTATTATCTCAGTTTGGGTGCCTCTGCCTCACTCATCAATCAATCAATCGTGTTGGGAGACAGAGTGCTTTTTGCTGCCTCCTCAGTGTCTACCACTGAGTGTTGCATCAGACAGATTTGGGGTCAGCAAAGGTCACATAGAGTTCAGTTAGTAAAACTGTGTTTAGACAAACTCACAGAACCCTATTCCCCATCCACACAACCACCCATACAAGCACATACACAACCGTATTCAGTCAAACACAAGCACGAAAACAAAAATATCTCATTAAGTCATAGCCCTCTTCACGCTCCAACACAATCACTGCTGTTAAGAGTCCTCACTAACACTTGTGATGAATGTAAGACAATACTACTATATAAACGCTTCGACAATGAAATCGCACATTGTATGCCACAGTAAATTAGTCCAACTTTGGCAACACACAGTAATAGACTGGCACATTGCCTCCACAGGTGACAGAACAGTGTCACAACCAGAAAATAAAAGGAAATGGGGACGCGCCAGAGAAAGAAATAGACAGAAAATGAGAGAAAGAAGGAAGTTACAGACACAGTCGTATTGTGACCTGGCCTGGTCTTTCTTCCTCTAAATTAGCCAGATCCTTCATTTCTGCTGGTTTATCAAGTAAATACATTAGCTCTTATGCACATAGTTATATAGAAAGAATAGTAATAACATGTATTATTTAAAATATGTCTATGTATATGCCAAAAAAAAAGCTTGTAGTTTGTAGCTTGTAGTGTCAAGTGCTTCTGGGGGCAGTTATTCAGACAAATACCTTTGACTGTACACAAGGCAGCTCTATGAGGACTTGACTTTTACTGTTTAAAGCACTGTGAGTGGTCAATAGTTATTAAAATGATAAACAAGCAGTGAAACATATGCACCGAAGCCACTCTCTGTAAAGCCTGTTTTTAATTATATGCACATATTTTGATTCTCTTCATGAAAATACTAAAAGATTATGATGTTCATCTTTTGTTAAGATTGTCTCAAAATCCTCTTTAATGTACTAATGTAATACTCTGTTTTGGTTTTTTAGTTGAGGACAGTAATTGAGGTGGTGCCTGGCTAGAGCGTGCAGAAGGTAGGGCATGATGATGGTCTCTTGCCGAATCTTTTTTAAGATTTCTGTGTTCATAGTTCATAAATCGTTCATAGTTCATAGTCGCTCCGGCTAGACGTGTTGTAAAAGTGTCATGGCTCCTTTAAGAGTAGCCTGTGTCTAAGGACTGAATGGTAGAGTTAGGGAGAAAGTCAGTCTGTGTAGGGTTGGAGAAGTAGGCCACTGGAGCTCTGAGAGCTATGATAGCATGTAGCTCTTAAAGTAGCTGTGCAAAGTGTGTACAGTTTAGTCTGCCTGTCAGTAAATAACTAACGCAGCTTCTCAAGACCAAAGCGGGGCTCCCGAGTCTTGCGTGTCACCTGATAGGAATGTCATCAACACACCCCTTCACTCACACAGTGTGAAATAACCTAGACTTTGTACTAGGGGGCTGGCTGATTAAAGTCTGTTTGATTCTGAACTCAGGCTGCTATTGTAAATGTGAAATTGTTCTTAATTGGTTGTCTGGGTAAATGAAGGATATATACATAATAAGTAAATTCAGACATTTGTGTCCATATATACAACTCCCCTAAATAATGTCTGGATGATGTGAGGATTTCAGTGCATGTCTAGAGGCTAAAGACTTGTTTATTCAGCTCTATAACCATTTTTGATGGTTTAGCATTTTTGGATTGTTGTATCAGACTGTATCGTCTCATCAAATACTGAACATTAGCTTTAATTGAACTGTAATTAACTACAGTACATTTTATGCGTTTCTGGTATTTCATCCACACTGGCATAGTCGGTTTGGTCATAATGTTCTTATTATCTGGAACCTCCTTGGCAAGGGGCCTAATACCTTAACTTGTTAAACAGAGTATGACCTAAGACCTGGTTGGGCACCGTGAGAGTTTTTTTTGACGAGACATCTGGTGGACCAGAAGGTCAAACTGCAGGTTAAGTAGCATCATAAAACACATGGACATGGACAGAATGTGGTTTAGAAGGCGCATTTGGTAGACGGTAGGAGGCTGGTTGTCATGAATATCAACGTATGTGAATCCTAAAACATTTATTTGGCTAACACTGTTTGTCTGAGAATCACATATCAAAAGACAGCATAAGATGAATTAGCTTCCGTGGTTATATTCCTGTCTGAAGGTGGTGTGTGTTGCAGCTACACAGAGACAACAACAACAAGAGGACTACCAAGAAAAAGGCATGAAATATTATTTCTGTAGTTGGACATTTGCATTTTATGAGAGTGTATAGTGGGTATGGCCGTGCAATGTGGGAGTAAATATGTCAGTGTTTAGAAATCCGAGGTGGCGGGTTGTTGGGATTAGATTACTGTAAGCTACAACAGCTCAGAGTAACAGGATAGATAGCTGGAAAAGGACTGGCCTGCGCACCAGATTAGAATGCCAGGTCAGTGGGCCAAGTTCACTGTAGAGGTACAGGCTACTTTACTTCCATAATGTCTAGCTGGCCAACTGGAACATTCACAGGTATAAAAGATACACATCTCAAACTGTACATCAAGTAAACTGTACAGATATGTACTTGATATCATATTAGGTCTTCGTACAACTCTATTCTTCATCTAACAAGAAGACTAGGTCAACGCATGGTATATGGTTGGACTGTGTATAAAACACTAAATGGCTTAATTACCTGGTTACCATCAGACATAAGACGTTGCCAGCATTTTTAAGATGTTCATTTTTATGTTAGGTTTGATTATAGCACTTGTCAGACAGTAGTTATAACTCAAAGTGAGGAACAAAAGGTCATAAAAGCATAAAATAAAAATCTTAAAATACATTGCATAAGATTTGGTGTTTAAACTGTATTGTGCTGTTGTACAGAGGTTTGATTTAGGCTATTTTTTAAATTTATTTTATATATTATTTCATTTACCCAGTAACTCACAAATTATTCCTAATGCTAAGTATATTTAACCCCGATACAGTGCGTTCATGTGTGTAAAGTTTGCATTCAGAAATGTATTTGTTATATTGTTTTTACTTTCTTTACCATAAAGATGGAAGTGCTGCTGTAGCCAATAAAAAAAACATATGTAATGATTGAATTGATGGATATTTATGCTACCTGAACAAAATCTGTTTTGTATTTTTGTCACCGGACGGCCTTAAACAGTAATCAAATGTCATAATAGTTTGATCTTATTGCTTATGATCCAGTATTATTGGATTTTGATTTGGCCGGTCCCATGTGGTAAAGTCTCAGACATTCGATAGCAATTGGATCTTCATTGATGGTTAGGTAATGAATACTGTGTTGGGAGGAAACAGCCCGGGGGACACTAACCAGCTGTCAGTGCCCTGATAGAACATGTGTCTGGCCAGTCTGGTTGGATCGATTCCATCCGGGTCTAGTCAGTTCATCCCTAGTCCATTTGAGTTTGCCTCGTCTAAATTTAGTCACTGGTCAATAAGATGTCTTTGTACTACCTGGCCTAACCCTAGGGCACATGCAATTCTCATGGCGAACTGTCAAATTGAATAGTCCCTGCCTATGTTTATGTGAGCAAAGGTTCCAAAGTGTTTAAATGCGAGTAAGAACCGCACTACAATGTTAATGTAACCCTAAACCATGTCAAAGTTCAAATTCTGTAATGACCTTAATAAGGATGAGCCTTTCTTCTAAGAAACTTGGCTCAGTGTTTGTATCAGGCAGCTTCTTAAGACGACATTTATCTTTAGACCTAAAACCGCAAAACAGCTCTGAAAAGTTGCATGTTAAATTATCTAACATTTAAGGTGGAAACTGTCATCATGGGTGACATTCGGTGCTACAGCCCTGATCGCTGCTCGGGTTTTGCTAGTCTGCTGAGCGTGTCTGGTCTCAGCTAAGCTGAGCTGGACCAGTCTGGGATGACTGGGTTGAACCAGTCTGGTTTCTGCCGCCCGAGTTATGCTGTCTGTGCAGGGTTTTTGTTCCAGCCTGACAGGCACCCACTGTAATTAACTCCCTGGATCACTCTGCATGCTCACTCACACAGACAAAAAGTGATGGAGGGAGGGTGGGTGAGAGAGCAAGGGAGAGGAAGGCTGATAGACACACATACACCGGCATATGTTGACACAGACAGGCAGGAAAACAACAGCTCGCATGCAGAAATGTCGTTTACACCACATATACAAACACAATGACTTGGGGGGTGATAGGTGGCAAAATATATGACTCAAGTATTAGGAAAGGAGATATATAACTGTGCCCTTTTTAATGCGTGGAATTCCCAGGGAAAGAGACAGGAAAGAAGAGAAATGGTGTCCGTACTGTGAACTTTAATTACCCACTCTTTCAAGCTGCATTTGGACAGCTAATCCCCTGGCTTCCCTCTCTTTGTGGACACAGGAGAAGAGGAGCTAGGTGCTGCCAGGCTGCAGTCTCACAGGACAACGGTGATAGCAATAAAAAGTGTATTGGCTACTCATGTCCAGGCTGTTTATCATCATACCCCATCCTGTGCCTTCAAACTGGCAGCGCTGCACAGACTGCTCATGGTCTTCTGGCATGATATACGGGCAGAATATCTCATGCGCCTGTTCTTTAATTACTGGAACCAATGTTTTTTAATTACAAAACAAGTGAATTTCAGGATTAAAAGAATGTGAAAAACAGCAATTTGCCAGGCATTAAACCAAACCATGATATATTATTTGTCTTTAATCGCAATACAATCATATTTAATAAAAAAATTGTCTTTTTGTCATCCTTAATTAAGATATGCGTAATTTTGTTACATCCAACACCGTGATCACAAATTAATCAAAATGTATCGTTCCCATCGCATCAAGTCAATTGTGTCTATCGCGTCATTATTATTCTGATCACTATTGTCAATTCTAATGCCGCTTTGCATTGAAGCTGCGAACAAACTATAGTGAGCTGGAGTAAATAGGGCAGATCATGTGACCCGAGTGACCAGAACGTTGCTCTGAATGTGGCACTCGATCCATCTATAGACGTGTGACCGGGCCTCTGTGTGCATGTGTTTCTGTGTGCGTGCATGTGTCTCCCTGCGTGTGGTAACTTAGCATTAGCTACACAGCTGCTCTCCGGGAGGGATGCCATGGTAATCCTCTGTTTAGCTCGTCATTCTCGCCCTCTGTCTCTCTCCCTCCCCGTGTCTCTCTCATTTCTTCCTCACACTCTGCCTTTTTTTCCCTGCTCCTTGCCGCTGCTGCGTGTCAGACCTTCTGTTTTTCTCCCAAAGGCTGTTTTCCTGTCTGTTTATAACCTACAATACAATAAATTGTACAATTGTGTACAATCTCATTAGATGGTAAAATATGCATCGAGTGTTTCTAATAGTCTCAGTAATTTATTATTGATGTAAACAGTAATGTCATGGTGCCTCATAAAGAAATAGCCAGTAAGAAGTAGTTTTTGTAAATTAGATTCAATTTGACAAAGCTTTTACAAGGACAAAATTGGATATCACAGATTCAATATTGGTGCACAAATCAGCTTAAGCCTACTGTCTTTTCATTTTCAAAAAGAGCTTTACTCGCTCAGATCTGCTCACACTGCAGTGCCATGGCAATAATACAGTGTGGCGCTTTACTGGCATCATGAAAAAAGCTTCCTGGTGACTAAACTATAAAAATGATGATGATAGGTTCACTAATTATAAAATTCAGGTGATGAACATTGGCAGATGCTTTTATAATATTATCACTCCTAGTGTTCATAATGTGTTTTCAATATAGGCTAAGTTATGGGGGATAAAATCCACAGTGCTTTGCGAAAGATGCATTACAAAATATATCTGAAGATAATATGATAACATGTGGCTTCAGGTGTAAATTAATCAAATCTTTTCTTCAGTCTTCAGTCTTTTTAGTACAGGTACTCTTTTTGTTACTATTCTTCCACTGCAGCTCAACAATGAATCATTGTCCAGAAATAGTGTTTCCCACAGGATTGGATTACATTTGTGCACACAGAGGGAGGCACATCCACACTTTCTTAAATTAATGATTACATAACATTAACTTATAGTTATACTTGCTAGCTAGGCTAGCTACATTCTTGCTAATGACATTTTTGAAGCATTGATGACATTTCCTTTTTATTCTACTCTGAATTTAGAGGGAGCGTAGCCCGTATACAACATTTTAGAGGGAATTAATTTTGAAATACAACATCATCATTTTTTCCTCTGATGTGTAAGTGGTAGTTTAATATGCATTAATTTTGTTTTATTTATATATTTATGAACTGGTATTCATTAATTTTGTGTGTATACAACAGAAAAGAGAGAGAGAGGGAGAGAGAGAGAGCAAATAGGGGCTTAATGAATTAATGAGCTACATTGCTCTACAATTATTATGTGATAATTTGATATTGTTGTGGGCAGTCATGAATAAAATAAATCAAGGTATGGAAAATATTGAGGCGTTTTTTTTTTATTTACTATAAAAGAGCCCAAACTCTAAAGGATGTTATTTAGTGGATTTGTCTAATTTGGATGGTTGAAGCTTCATATTATTTTCAGATAAACTTCTGGACTGTAGATTTTGTCCCCATCGCTTACATACAGGGAGAATGATCACAGCAAGGAAATCCCTATTCAAACAAACTTTAACATTTATATACCTATTCTTTAATTAATGAAAGACTATTATTGAAGATAATACAATACCTATTGCTGAGCATACGCAGCAAAATCCACAGTGTTAATATAACACAAGAGTTCATTTTAACGCTAGTAGTGTAAAAAATTAACTCTTTAAGTGTTACATTAACACTGGTGATTTTACTGTGTCTGAAAAAAATGAGACTGTGGCAGCATGATATACCAAGCAGCAGCAGACTGCGGATATGCCCCTGATTCACCAAGTGTTGGAGGAAAACAAGTGACAAGGTGCCTGCTGCCGTTTCGTCTATCAGAGACTGAGCTCAAAGATTAGTCAAGGCTTTTGTTTTGGATTTAGCTCCGAATCAAACACATGACTTGTCATTTCTCATAAAAAGCCGGCAGTCGAATCAGATGATTTACCACAACACTGCTCGCTATTGTCTGTCTCCCACCACATGTTGAATTCACACATCTAACTACGTTCTCCAGTGCTTCTCTGAATAATAAATCTGCAGTATCGCTGCGGTATGTAAAGACAGCGCTCTGATTCTGAACAATTAGCAAATTTTCCTCCCACTGCAATGTCAATGCATGACTAAGAGTTTGCTGATACACCTACATATGCTACAGTGCTCATATTTGCTCTGTGTGCACAGAATGCATCCCATTCAGAGCCTCCCTTTCACATGACTATTTCCATTTCATCCCTCAACAATACACAATAGACAAGACTAGACCATGATATGTACTGTAGCCCTGGCTTTAACCAACGCTAAAGCTATAGCAATCTAATCTTGATATACTTCATAGTAACAACAATAACTGCTACAACTTGTGATGCGTGTTTACTGCTTGGTTCGTGACAACATTAGCTTGTTTACAAGGTATTTTACATGAAGTAAGGCAGAGTGATCATACATTTTCTAGCCTCTAATGCAAGCCCTAAAATGAACACTTTCCTGAAGTGTCATGAAGGAATTATTATAAATCAGGTTTATGTGGGAAACTGCAGTTTCTAATAGGACGCCTTATCACAACAGGAGGACGCACAGACAACCCATGATTCCATTATTTATTACAGTTCTAGACAACAAGCCTCCGCTTTCACTTTGTGCTGTCACTCAACTACAAGCAATGCTCCTCCTTTTCACCCTGGGTTTGACTGAACTACCGTCACACAGTATGAATAGTGAGCAGACGCCGTGCTGAGATTTTCAGATTTCAGGAGGAAGAGCTCCTGGGACACATCTAATGCGATTCATTTAAAAAAAAAAAAGCAACATTGGGCTTGTAGCTCTCCTGAGCAGACTAATTGGATTTTTTTTGTTGTTGATTTCCATTTATCTCTTAGGACTGTGTACACATTCTTGGTTATTTGAGGATATTGTTTATTTTGGACTTATTTATCAAGCAGCTATTTGTGCTGTGTAATGCATATTTTATAACTAAGCAGACAAGAGAATGGTTCGTCTTACCTGAAGTTCACACCAAGCCACCTCCACCCAAGTCTCCGTGTCCAGGCCTTTATACACAGTCTTGAAGGCTCCTCTGCCCAGTTCAATGTCAAACTTAAGGAACCTGCCTCCGGGAGAGGTAGCCACAGCCTTCATCTCTGCCTCTTCCTCCTGCTCGCGGTCCCTCTCCTTCCCCCTTTGGGTGGGTGTGGAAGAAGGCGCGTCCTTGCCAGGCTCCTCCTGGCTGGTGCTGGGGCATGATGGGTCGTGGCCCAGTGCAGCGCAGGATGAGGCAGCCCCTTGCTGCTGGGCACTGTTGGTGAAGACTGAGTCGAAAGAGCACAGCTCCAGGTGGGGTGCGCTGTGCGGCGCCTCTGGGGGCATCTCCACCTCGTCATCCTCCTCGCAGATCTCCACGCTCTTCCTGAAGAAGCGCTTCTCCCTCTTCAGGCGTCTCTGGCCAGTGTCGACTGGAAAAGTGGGCGTGGAGAAGGAGACGGGTCTGTCTGGGGTCTCCGCGCCCTCCTGGCCTGATTCTCCTCCTCCTCGCGTTCCCCCGTCCTCGCCCCCTCCTGTCGCGCGGCTCTCCTGGGTCTGGGAGGAGGGGAAGTCTGAGGAGGTGGTGTGCGTCCTCTCCCTCTGGGTGTCGACCCGGTCCTCCCGCTCCGTGTCCTCCTCCCTCTGCCCATCAGGTTTCTCTGAGGAGTCCTCGGTGCCTGTGGGCTCTCCTGGGTCGGTAGCCATGGGGGATGGCCTTTCCCGCTCCTCCTAGACCTCCTCCTCCTCCAAACCTTTGTTCCTTCGTCAGTCCCCGTCTCTCTCTCTTTCTGTGGTCACCCACTAACCTAGTCCACCAGACTTTTCTTCCAGTGTTGCAGGTGACTGGCGGCTGTCTTTGGTCAAATCGGTGACCCTCTCCTACTTTCCTCCACTTTCCTCTGTTTCTTTGATGCTTTACAGAGGCAAAAGAGGGTGAGACCACAGCTGTCGGAGAGTAGTTTCTGTCCTCACTTTCCTTCTCACCATCTCCTATGTTTTCTTCAGGAACCCACTTAGGTACATCACTAATCAAAGTAAACCAAGCGTTGCCCAGCTCCTATAAACACACACTAAACCAGGAGTCTTTTCAAATCTGTTGGGAAAGCTGTGGTCTGTATCTTTCAAACTGCGGTGTGAATATCTTCAAGTAAACCCTGCAAGACAAAAACAAAACAAGACGTTGCATTAAAATTCAGACAAGCAGAGAGACAAGAGGTTATATATCGGTATCTTGTTGCCATAATTAAGGAAGGCGAGTGGGAGACTTATTTGTCTTTTTATGAGAAACAGCTGAATAGGAAAGTCAGAGGGTCCTCTATACTATAGATCAAAGAAGTGGCATCACAGAAAAAGCCTCACAGCATTTCTGCAAAGCCTTGGACTACCCTAGTCACTAAAAAGTATCTTTAAGTTGGTTTTGAATGGATATTAAATTCTAAATTATTAAAGAAGAAGGGTTTCAATAGCATTTTTTTAAGGGTAAGTACTGCTGGATTTTTCCCTTGAAAATGTAAATGTCGATTGCCTGTAAAATGTCTGCCATTGTATTTAAATTGTTGAAAAATGCTGAAAACATTAAAGAAAGTCTACTGTTATATGAATATATTCTATTCTATATTCTGTTACTGGTCTTTTTCCATAGCCACTTGCCAAAGTGACCTTCATTAATTTGACAATGTTAACTCAAACTAAGTGGGAAAATTTGAAAATGCCTCTATATAGCAACGTATTGAGGAGCAACCGTTCAATCATCTTAATCTGCCAAACAAAAGCTTCATCTTTGTTATGAGCTTGACTCTGACAATTGACACTTTGACACAGCTCATGAATATCCAGTGAGCGTGGTGAAGAATTCCACATGGCTTCATCTGTCAAGTGCACAATTACCAGTGTATCGTGACTGTGTTGTGGTCAACGGCTCCATTAGTCAACAGAGAGCTTCAGTTAGGAGGAGGCGATCCTAACCAATAAATATTGATGATGAGCTATAGACCAGTTCTGTGTGAATAATTCATACGCTGAGGCACCGTCGAACTGTACTACACATCTGCAACAAAGGGCTCATAAATATAAACAGCTATAATTATGATGATCATTAGCAGGGGAGTTGCTGAAAGTATTACTCTGTATGTATCTGGCCAGTCATTCAGGTGCTGTGGTAATGGGCGGTTTTAAATTGGCCCTGAGTATTATACTTTTCCAGACTGAACACTGCAGGTTTCCTCTGACACGGCAATCTCCCTGCAATGCTGTAACTCATTCGCCGTTTAGGATTGTTTGTGCGTGTGTGTGTGTGTGAGCGTGCGTTTGTGTGTGTACACTGGTGGGCATCTTTCTGACATCTTAACTTCTCTTCTCCTCTATCACTCCCCATCTGTCCCTAGGTATTATATCTCCTCTGCCTTCTGACAGCAGATGATCTCTTGGTGGCTGCATCACCGCCGTTTCATTACATTCAGCCAGACTTCAGGGTCTTGAGAGCCAGTACCAGAGACAGGGTTGTGCTAACAAATTGTGGATGCAATAAAGCCACCGAGTCACCATTTATGATTAAGTCTCTGAACTTACAGGAAGAGAATGCGCTAATGCATACCAAGAACAAAAGCTGCACCGAAAGGAATGTGGCTCTCCTGGGAGTGTAATGGTGCTGTAAATGGAAAGTAAAAAGTGCAGTCCGGGTCAGGTTATTAACTCGCTTTGCATATTAGTTTACAACTCAACACGTATTACTTTACACATGAACACGAAGGACTCTCCTGGGCTGCTGCCATTAGCCACCCCTGGCTCAGGTTGCAGCACTCTTTGGTACGAAGTTATCCACCAGGACCACAGATACAGCGGCCCTATTTTGACGACACTAAAACGGTAATTGTAATTGGTAGTTTCCACAGCGCAAGTGTCAATTTCATGTTCAGTCCTATCGTGTAAATAGCACTCAGTGTGTGCTCAGTGCCAGTGGCTATGTTGCAGCCATGGTCCGCTGCAATAACAAGGCAATAGTAACTCAAGAACAGTTTAACTGACCAAATACAGGTATTACGTGCAAACATGACACATTGTGCTACTTAAGCGGTGCAAATACTAAGATGCGCCGGCAGGCAGGTGCACAACGCCCATTCACTCTACTCTTTAAACACACGGAGGGATTATAGAGCAGATTACAAACATGGCCAATAAACCTAAACCAATGTCAAAGAGCATTATTGGATATGTAATGAGGAGGAGCCACTCTGCGGTTTATGCTTTTTACTAAAGGTGCAGAGGAAAGACTAGTGCGTCATGTGTCTTCCTGATGAATCCTGAGCTCCATCAGAGCAGCAAAATATTTCAGAAGCTAAAAGTTTCATTCTGGAGAGTTCTTCTGTCCCGTTTATAACAGTGTTTGGTTTTTCTGCCGAAATGTCTTAGGATATTTACTGCAGTGCTTCGTGTATGATTTGCAATCACCGAAAAGAGCCTCTCTAATCTTTACAGTAAATCTGATTTAAGTCCAAATTTACTAGGAACTTTTGTTTTTTTTCACATCTTTTTACCAAATGAAATACACCGCTTACATTTTTTTGGCGAGTTTAGCCAGTATATATGATTTTCTAAATAAACACAAATAAACTGTAAACTATAGGTATGGTGCTTAAACCACATGCCCAAAAGAATTTATTGGACAAAGTTCAATATATGTCTCTTATATATCCTTACAGCTTATATCTTGTTATTAAATACTGTGATGCCTGTTTGTCAGAGAATGAAAAAAAAGATTTTCAAATTGGTACCTAGCATTTGTTGACAGGTCTCAGAGATGAATGGTTGGCACACGGAATTGTCGGTGAGGCTTGAAGGGATGGGGAACTATTATGAAGTGGTAACTGGTAACTTTGACTATGTAACTGAAACTATTTCAGTGCACTGTAAAATCCTGTCATTCTAAATAATGTACAGTCCATTGAATCAATGAATTTAACCCTCCACCAGAGCTATTTTTGACAATCTGCCCTCAAATATTCCTATTTCATACAATGTCTCTTCAACTTGCCGAACCATCAATGCACCCAGGTGCAAGTGCACTTGGCTTTTACAGTTTTTTTCAATTATTCACGCACAAAAACTGGAAATTATGACACAAAGACAATGACCCGTAATGGCATGTGCCAAATCCCTAACCCAATTCCACTGAACTATAATCAAATTACCTGCTTTAGACTCATTTTATATTTTTTTTCTTTTTTTTTTGTACTGTACTGTCATATTTTTAATTGTTTGTTCTGAGCAAATCATTTACACATCCATTTTTGTTTGTTGTGATGTATGGGCTACAGCACTTTTGGAGAACATGAAGCCATTTTTTTGTTATTGTACGTTTGTGTGTAGTTTCATATCATATTCTGATAAAAACATTATACAATAATGTTTAACAATGAATAGGAATGTTTCTGATAAGGCCTTCATATGATGTTTTCCAGTCTATAGAAACGTTTTCCATTCATCAGTGTTATGTTTACTCGTATGATAAAATACCATTTTGAGGAGACATAACACTGGTTTGAAGGCAAAGAAGCATTTTGCAGGACACATGTAGGGTTTTGCATTTCGTGTCTGTTTTGGATTTTGGGATTTCTATGTAGAGTTTGGGGAAAGTAAGTTTTGCTTTAAAAAAAAATGTGTGTTAGCAATTAAGAAAAACTGTTAACTGGATGGGAGATGACATTCTGATTGGTTGAGTTCTTGCTGTGTCAAAAACACATCTATGAATAATTTGGGAACCAAAGGAATGCCTTTGCACCACATGTCATTGTTTGTGCCTATTAAGTGCACCCTCTAACTATCAAAAATGACTTTGACTCATCTCTCAAACCGCACTTGCGCTGAGACCAATGCGTTTGCGTCATCAAAACGCAGCCCACAGTCTGTCTTAGCCATTGAAGTCTGTTCTTCGTTGTCTAACGAGCTAAGTCAAAGTTACGGCGGCGAGTCTGGACCTTTTCTTCCACTTTAACGAGCAAAGCCCACCATGACCACTGGGGACCACGTCTAGTGGCTCACTGGAGCTATTATCTCTTTTATGAGACGGTCATTAACACTTACATCAAGCCTGTTGCGTCTCCAGGCTCAAAGCAAAAGCATCTGACTATACAATGCTAGTAGCTGTCAGTCAAATTAAAAACACAATAGGCTGATATTAGACCAACTGCTAAGAGGTTTCCCATCAACAAGAATGAATTCCAGTTCAGCGACATTCCCAAGAGAAACGTGCTTTGAGAGGCAAACTGTAATTGGTTTTAAGCAAGTGGAGAGCAGAGCACAATAAAAGACAGCAAGAAATGTAATTATGTTATTATGCCACGTGTGTGCCTAAGTGTTAATATGATCTTTTATTAAGGTGACAGTGATATAGCATATTGGATACAGAGATATAATTGAGAAACCATTTATAGATAAAGTAATAATGGCTGTTTGGAGCTAACCCAGGGAATTAAATAGTCTACCTGACAAAGCCACCGATTTTCTCATTATTATGTAAAGTTCTATTATCCAATTATTGACAAAAACAGCCCTGCCACAATGTCCATGATTTGGTAATTAGCTTTAGTCAATTAGCAATAATAAAATGGCTGTGTAATTTTCTTTCAACTACTCATTTCAGCGCTGTGGTTGAGAAGAGAGGCTATGTACCTTGACAAAAATGACGGTTTTAAGACTTATTAAAAGCGAATGATTTTTAATTAAGGTGGCCCAGAGGGAATCCACTGTAGCATACAATGAGTCTAAAAAGGTAAAGGCTAACAGGATGTGGGGGACATAAAGGGGGAAAAACAACAGGCGATAAAGAGAGGGAAGTTTCCCTTTAAACATGAGCTTATTCGCCCATGTCCCCAGGGCAAGGAGTTCCCATGAAAGCCACATACCGGACAGAGTTATCACAGTACATCAAACATGTTCAACCCCATCACTGTCTCTCACCCGTACTCAGTCTCTCTTCCAGACACACACACACACACACACATACAGAAATCACACTGGTGCAAACTTTGCGTTTCGCTCTCTCTTTCTCTCTGTCCCTCTCATACTCATTCTATCGTTTATACACAGACAGACGCACAGAGACACATCAAAAGCAGACCCTGTAGCGCGCCCAAACCGCATGTGCCCTTTCAATGAAAGAATGCCGAAAGGAATTTCCTGACACCAGCCAAATGACCAAGCAACTGCCCATGCGGGCAACTGTGGTAAACCAAAGTTGAAGATAACAAAACGCTGCAGGCCCGGCTGAAGCGATGTCATCTCGCTTCGGCAGCAAAATGACTCCAGCATGTAGCGTGTGGCAAGTGAACATGTCGGCACCGTCGTCTGTTAATTTCTCTTTCGGTGCTGGAGCACATGAGAAGTGAACATCTGACGTGTTGCGGTCTGCGTACCCTCCAGGCTACTATGGGGCTCATAGATAGGGAGGCGGGGGGGAAGACACCTGCAGCTGCCTAATCATATTCTGAAATGTGCAGCCGAAATCATTGTGACACCTTTGCTCCATGACTGCCAAAGATGGGATTCCTGTTCTATTCTCAAAAGTTGCCGAAGAGCACATTTTGTTTTCGCAAGAACTTTTGATTGGAGACAAGGGAAAAAGAAGCTCTATGTAGACTTACAGTCTCAAGACAGACAAAGAGAGACAAAAGTGCGCACGTGGATGTCTCCCGTTTCTATAACTTTACGCAACAAATGCACCGGGACTATCTGCCTCCTGCACTTTTTTCATCCCTTACTTCATGGGGATACACACATTAATCCCCTGGAACCAAACTGCCGCTAGAAAATTAGGCAGGCAGACAAAGGAAGAGCCAGGGGGACTGTGTGTGTGTGTGTGTGTGTGTGTGTGGGGACATGTAGATGAAAAGAGTGAATAAAAAGTGGCGAGGGGGACAGGAAGGGATTGTAGTTGGTGGGAGCAAGCGGACAGCCCGAGTTTCAAACAGGGAGAGGGAAGGAGAGATGGAGCGAGGGGGGCCGGCTAGTAGAAGGGGTGGGAAAAATGTGTGTGTGAAAGAGAACAAGAGAGAGATAAAGGGAGGGGGGGGCGGCACAGACAAAAAAGAGGGCTGGGGAGGGGAGGGGAGGGGGCAGGATTTTGCCTGATAAAATATGTGCCAATGTTTGTGTGAATGAAAGCAGTGACTATAGCTAAATTTCTGCCTGAACAAAAGCAGCTACAGTTGTGTGAGGAGAGGAGAGGAGAGGAGAGGAGAGGAGAGGAGAGGAGAGGAGAGGAGAGGAGAGGAGGAGAAATGCTCCTCGTCGTTGAATAAGTTTGAAATCATGGGGTGATTACGTTATAGTTTCCATTAGTGTGTCCAGTGTCACTGGGAAACAGGAGGGACATTTTTCCTTGACTAGTGTCACAAAAGTCAAAAGTTGTGTTAAATGCATGATAATGATACTGTGCAAACAGTTATGATACTTGCAATCTAATTAATTTTGAGTATCATAAACAGGACATGTGTTGTCAGGTATATTTCAGGTTGTGATAATGTATTATCAGCATGCATGTTGAATGTCTTGGTTCCTCATATATGGTTCCTCCATCAAATGCCAACAGTTTATATAATATGCATTTGTAGAGAACTGGACTGAGTGATCTTTGTTATACCAGGAACTCAGGAATAAAGCAGAAATGTTTTGCCCAGTCTCTTAGCTGGAGGCTGCATACTGGGAATTGAGTGAAATATGAAAAAAAAGAGAAGAAACGGACCCTCGATCGGATTGTTATCCTATCAACACCTGCCTGTCACAACACTTCCCTCTATCCAGCCTTTTTCCAACATAGCATCAGTCCCATAGATATTTAAAGGTGGAGGCAGAGTGATGTAGGTAGACAGGACAGATGCAGCAAAAGGCCTGAGAGCAGCTGGGCAAATTTCAAATGGGCCCAATGTCAAGCAGGAAACTCTTCTGAAGATCACAGGTCTACGTCTGAACTCTGCAGCTCAGCGGTAGACCAGACTGGCAGGTCAAAAAACACAGAGCGGCTCTGTTGAGAGAGGCCGTGTCTTACAGGCAGGACTCCTGTCATGCAGTCACACCAGGACAATACTGTAAGTGGCAGGTGTAAACCTTCAAAGAGCTGGCTGTTTTTCTGCTGTAAGAGGATCAGACTGTGATTGGGTGGCTCAATTATGATTAATCGCCACATTCAGGACAGGTGCTGTGCAATATATGCACCCAGGGAATATTCAGAGAATGTTACAAATTGAACTCACCGCTAAGGTCTTAATGAATAGAGCTTAAAAATCACCCAGAGGAAAAGCAGCATTCATTTAAATGCAGTTGAGTAATTTAATAGTGGTGAACATGCTTCAGAACAAAAAAAAAAGATAATAAGATTGAAATTGCCCCTGCAACTCCTCCTACTCAATGACTGCACAAGTCAGCGCAGCACATATCACTGTGAGTATTCTGTGTTCCGGCATTTTCTTTAAAAAAAAATCTGACGAAAATATTAAATGCTGGCCTCTAGAATCAAACACACAATGGTTGTTCTTTTCCCATTAGGGAAACTCAATGCTGCAAAACACAACAAGGACTTTTGTCCAATCCAGGTCAAGCATGGGAGAGTGTGCAGTGTAGGTAGCACACACAGTGTACTGTTCCCTGAGCGAGATCAAGTATGGAGTCAGATCAGTCTCATATATAACTAATGCACACGGAAGGATGCACAAATGTATTTCAGGATGTAAATGACTCTCTCCAAAAAAGATGTTGTCAATGCACACACAAATATTTATCTTTTTGTACATAAATGTTAAAAGAAACCCATGTATAAAAATAATATATTTCACTAATTTGATTTAAATACCGGTGAATCAAATAAAAGGAAAATAAGATTACACATTATGGTACAAATCTTTTTTTGCAGCTCTTTGATATTATGATACATTTAAAGTTGTTAACATAGCAATGCATAATATTGTTTAAAGCCAGAAGGTGTAACTTAATCTGCAATGTTCATTTTCAAATAGTACATCTGAAAAGAGGGGCGACACGGTGGCGCAGGGGTTAGCGCTGTTGCCTCACAGCAAGAAGGTCGCAGGTTCAAGACCTCCTTGGTCCGGGGTCTGGGACCTTTCTGTGTGGAGTTTGCATGTTCTCCCCGTGTCTGCGTGGGTTTTCACCGGGTACTCCGGCTTCCTCCCACAGTCCAAAAACATGCTGAGGTTAATTGGTGACTCTAAATTGCCCATAGGTGTGAGTGTGTGAGTGAATGGTGTGTGTGCCCCACGATTGGCTGGCGACCATCTGGGGTGTATCCCTGCCTCTCGCCGTAACGCGCTGGGATTGGCTCCAGCAGACCCCTGCGACCCTAATGAGGAATAAGCAGGTATAGAAAATGACTGACTGACTGACATGACATCTGAAAAGATCTGGTGTAACCCTTATATTCAGGTTTGATTGTTTAGTTTGAGTATTTAACCTGTTTGTATGTTTGAGTATGATGTTGTAGGCTTTTTTTGAAGGTCTCTTATAATGAAAGTCTGTGTGATGTGATGGGTTATTGTCAGTAT
Source organism: Lepturacanthus savala (assembly GCA_030544235.1). Classification (NCBI taxonomy): domain Eukaryota; kingdom Metazoa; phylum Chordata; class Actinopteri; order Scombriformes; family Trichiuridae; genus Lepturacanthus; species Lepturacanthus savala. The sequence goes on from CM060480.1 coordinate 14,736,914, forward strand.
TGTCAGTGTGAAAAAATAGTATCATGGTTTTTATTTTATAGAATTTATTCAGTATAATGTTAGACGATCAAAACCGCTGTTAATGTACAGTTTGTACTGTAGTTTTATACTGACAGATACATACAAAAAGTAATGTTAAATGTTAGTTTTTACCATCATTGGATGAATGACTTGTGCAAAGTTTTATAGGACAGCATAAATCAGGCATCCCCATGAGTAACTGTTCATGCATTGTATGTAGGCGAGTGGGGAATTCGTATTAATCGTAAATGTTAAGATATTAGGCTATTATTACCTTTCACAATAAGGCTGGCAGGACAAATTGCACTAATGCTATAAGGCAGGTTCATCACAGCTGTAGCTATGCATCACACATCTTTGTGTGTGTGAGTGAGAATGACAGAATCACGTTGAAAAAAAGGGGGAGGCATCAATTTGTTGTGCTCAGTTTTCATTCTGTGGTGCTGCGCCACAGATGTGTATGTGTGGAAAACACTGCTGGCATCATCAATAAAAAACATCGTCCACCTGAGTAATCTTTCTAACATCTTTGAAAATCATTATTTAAAAAGCCTCACAAGGCTGGGATGCTGCTACTAGCTAGCTAACATTAGCTAGGTAAACAGATCTCTCCTCAGAGGATAATGGCGACTGATCGACTCTTTGACCACAGAAAACGTATATAATGTGATCAGCAGACACACAGTACTTGTTAGTTTTTGTGCTTCGTAGGCAGAAGAAAATTATTTAGAAAATTGCCCCAATGCTTTGTGTCTTTCCAAAATTTCATTTATTTAGCTAAACTCATCTTAAATTGACTGCTGAAGCCAACAAGCTTCAAAACTGTAGTTCATAATGCAACTTTTGCTTTGAAGGTTAAACGTCTTTGTTTCTGGTTGTGAATTGATCTGTGTCAGAGTAGTAGTAGTTTATATATTTATATGCAACAATAAATATTCATGTGCATTGAAAAAAGTATTTGTGTATGTTGAAAGAGAGAGTGGAGAGAATAATTTATATATATTAATCCAGAAATACATTTGTGGATCCTTCTGTGTGCATTCCTTCATTATGAGACGGAGCTGACTCCATACAATAGCGAATGTGTGTTATCTAACCCCCCTTTTTGTTCCCTTTTCTTCCCCTCAGCGGAGCAAAACCATCCCATACCGAAAGAATTCCTCTGATCCAGGTGAGAGAAAGGCTCCTTAATCAGCCAGTGATGAACCGGGATTAAATGCTACTAAAGTGGCTTACTACTCATGGAGCTCATATCAACAACTGACCCCCTGTTACTCCTGCAAAAGGTTTTGTTTTGTGTTTTTATAGATGATGAAGTACTCAGAAATCAGCAAAGTTCAGCTGCAGTCAGCCTTTTTGTTTAGGACACATCTCCCCTAATGTTTTGAGTACACCATTGTGACTATTAGATGCAACATTTGTATATAAATCTATAAAATATCAATAGAAGAGTTGAGAAGGGGGGATGCTGCATGCCATGCATAATGTATGGATATCATACGCTATCATAAAACAGCCAATAATTCATGTACCTCTACTACTGCTCAGAGATGGTTTTACTCTACCTACCAAATATTGTGCTGAAATGCTTTAATCAAAGACCTCACATGGTGTGACTAGTAGCGTAGTACTCATTGGCTCTGAAGCAAAATGCAATTAATGTATGTTATTTATAGGCTACAGCATAATACAACACAGCGCTGTCTGGATGTGCAGGCACCATGAAGTGCAGCTATTGGCTCGCTGGCAGCTCAGCTGACTTTAGAAACGACGTGCAAAGCGCTGAAAGACACACAGAACGCTCACCATATAGCGCTGAAGCATAGTGACGACTGAACACGAATCAAAAATCCTTCAGCGTCAAAGACAAATGATTCAAACCATTGGTGTCAGGGGGCCTGAGTCTGCCCGCAGCGCTGCACTTGACTTAAGTGTTTTCACACAGCATAATGTATTTAAGGATATTAAGCACCATACAAGAGGGTAAATAGGCCTACTTAATAAGCTATGTCGTGGTTTTAAACAGACTGGACAGTATTATATATATTTTTTCCCGCAGGGGGCTACGGAATTCCACCATAATACCAAAGAAATTAGCAGTATTCGTAGCATAACGAGGGGAAAACACAACAAACGTCACTCACCCAAATGTAACATGGTTTCTCGTCGGTCCAGCGATATCTTTACAAAACATAAACAACAAGCTGCGCAGCCGAGATAACCAACCAGGCAGCTGATATCTGAAGTGGTTATTTCGTCCTATGTACAAACGTTATTACGCGAGATTTACACCGGGCTTTTCGCCTAGAAAATTAGTCGGGGGAAAAATTACCAAAAAAAAAGATTTAGAAAAAAAAAACGCTGTCCGTTTTGCGCTTTTCCCCCCTCTCTCTTTAGATTTGATGCGTTCGCTGCGGTGTTGTTGGCTTGAAAATCCCCGGCGGAGTCGTCGAGCCTCGGTCTGTGTGAGAGAGACAGGCGGCGGAGCACTGGATGTACGCGTTCCAGTTCACACGATGCTGCCGACGCTTTACGGGTCCCCGCGCTCGCTGCTCGGTTTGTCGGCTCCGAGTTGCGCGACCGGCCATTCATGTGTGTCCGAATAATGTCGGTAACTTATGTACATAATTTACAACGCACGACTCCGGCGGCCTTCGGCGGGTTCTCGCGTGCACTGAGCGCTCTGGCCGTTGTCACTTGCCACAGGGCTCATCATCCTCCCGAGGACGCGCTAGCGCGGCAGTGAGCTTCTTCCGCCATTAGAGGGCGGCAGCGCCGCGCGTTGATACGTTGTGTGATTTTAATGCTGCGTTCAGGTGCTCCTCGTAAGCTTCCGCGCCAGCAAGTTCGTGATGGGAATCCCGGCTCTTTTTTAGTGAGCTGGATCATTCGGCTCCGTTTTACCACTTATACCTTGTCGTGCCATCAAACTGCTCAACTCCTCATTGGAGGGAAGGAGGGTGAACAGGAAAATAAATAAATAGAATGTTGTAACCTGTGAATCACTACATAATCATACAACAATAATAATTATAACCCCATATACCTTCTCTAGTCATGTGGAATAGTACATATTTTCAATACTATATTAATATAATTGTGTTATTGTATATATTATACTATTCTATTTAATATCTAACTTGTCTTATATATATTGTACTGGTATTATAATCTTTATATATGTATATAATTCATATATATTATATTTATAATTCATAATAATGTACAAAGAATAGGTAAGCATGTGTAATTTATTTTTTATTTTTCCAGTAATTCCATGGGCAATTATCTACTCACCTACCTCATACTATGTGCACTTTACAATAACCATGTAGCAACAGCAAGGTGTGTATAGGCATTTACTTTTATTTATTTTTTGTTATCTATTTATTTTTTCTGTTGGTGTTGGTATTTAGGGTTTTTTTATTTACATATTTTTCTTGTGTTTGTGTGTCTAGAGTTTTATAACAGTGCTGTATGTGACATGTTGGAGCTTTAATTTCCCTGAGGGAAAGTCCTATCCACTCTAATCTAATCATTAAATTTCAATAAATTGGTATGGCCAATTGCATTTACAGGCGACATGGTGGCGTAGGGGTTAGCACTGTTGCAAGAAGGTCACAAGAAGGTCGCAGGTTCAAGACCTCCTTGGTCTGGAAACTATCTGTGTGGAGTTTGCATGTTCTCCCCGGGTTTTACCTGGGTTCTCCAGTTTCCTCCCACAGTCCAAATACATGCTGAGGTTAATTGAAGACTCTAAATTGCCCATAGGTGTGAGTGAATGGTGTTTGTGCCCCATGAAAGGCTGGCGACCATCTGGGTTGAACCTGCTTCTCCCCTGTAATGCTCTAGGATTGGCTCCAGCAGACCCCCGCAACCCTAACTAAGCGGGTATAGAATGAATGAAGTGCATTTACAGTTGTAGATCTACAATCTCCAAAACAGCAATATCCAAAAAAAAAGAACGACTCTTAGATGGATGTGAGCCAGCTCCCATCATTCACTTCAAAGAGCCGATTCTTTGAACCGGCTCATTTGCAACCGGCATATCACTACCAGCAGCTACCGCTCAATCAGTGGTGGAAAGCAACTAAGTACATTTACTCTAGTACTAAAATGTTGAGGTAATTGTAATTTAATTGAATATTTCCATGAGATGCTTCTTTATACTCCCACTCCACTACATTTCAGAGGGAATTATTGTTGGAATTATTTATCTGATACTTTTCAGATGATGTTTTACAATATTTTACAATTTTTTTTTACAATTAATATACACTACCATTGAAAAGTGTGGGGTCACCCAGAAAATTTAGTGTTTCCCATGAAAAGTCACACTTTTATTTACCAACATGAGTTGTTAAATGGGTAGAAAATGTTACTACAGTAGCCTTCTGACACAATGAGCAAACACATTGTACCATAAGAACATATTACAAGGAAAAGCGTTGCATTAAAATTTGTACTTAATAGCAATAGTTACTAATACAAATGTATTAGCAACAAATAAACAATAAATTTACTTGAAGTAGCAAAAGTACAAGTGGTCACAAGATGAAGCTCATTTGAATCATTTTAATTACCTTAAATACAAAATTTATCAGAATTTATTAACTGAGTTATTAATTTATTTGAATTAATTGTATTAATCATTTAAATCTACAAAATAAGTAAGTTATTGATGCTGTCAAATGAATGTAGTGGAGTAGAAAGTGCATTTCTAGTATAAAACTATCATAAAATGGATACTCGGGTATAAGTATCTCAAAGTTTTACACACAGTAAGTATTATACTTGAGTAAATGAACTTTAGTTTACATTTTGACACTGACCCTGATACATAGTTAACAAGTAGTTACTATGCAATAACCCTGTACCACTATTATACACAACTAACATATTGTCCAAATGATATACATTTATTTAAGCCTAAACATAAAATGGGAACTACTGTATGTGCAGGACTATAATATTTAGGCTCTATAAAGCATCATTAATTTTATGCCATTCAATATTTATCTCAACCTTTCATCCTGTTTACAGATCCTAGAATCAGTTCCACCCGTATATGGTCATTCTGTGCAAGTACATTGAGAGCCATTAAAGTGGAGTCAAATTCCTTGCAGAGTCCGTTTCTCTCCAGAAACTATTTTTCCACGATTCAAATAATTTCATCCCATCTCAAAACCATAATTGTGACAGTGAGTAAAAACAGGGGAAGAAGTCGATAAGTTATCTTCATACATTTCAAGTAATGCACATTTTTACCTCTCCCTTTGGATGTCCCCATAAAATCACTTTAGTAAAAAATAGCTAAAAACACAGATTATTGTAAATTAGACCCCATATTGATTTTAATGAAACAGTGAAACTGATCATGCTTGGCATTATATTGCAGTGTATGATGCAACAAGCAACCTGGTTTAAAACAGTCACTTGTCAAACTAGAATTCTTGTTTGACAAGTGATGCGTTGAACCAGGTTGTCACTGCATTACAGTATAAGTTACACTGAGCAACCGTTACTCGTCAAACTAGAATTTTTCATACACTCAGTGTCAGTAGGTTCAGCCAGAACGGATGCTTAGTGAAGCAAATGCCCTGAGCAGAATGAACCGAGTATCCCCAGTTACACTTTGACTTCTGTCGCCCTCTGGTGAATTCCTTCATGTTGACTACATCAGTTGACTCAAGACTATAGCTCATACCTCAGCACCCGTGGAAATGCAAACACGTGAGATATTCAGACATTTTTATTCATCAGCATCGCGGTCACAATATAAACACAGGTAGAAAAATTCTTTACACATAGAAGGTAACATATTCCAGATGAAAGCTGTTAAAATGGGACATCTAACCATACAGGGAAAATAAATTTATTTCTATGCATCAGATGTTTCCTACACGGCTTGCAAGAAGAAACCCGGTGTATACATTCAACATTTAAAAGAACAACAAAGAGAATCACATTTATCTTCAAAGAAAGCACTCAGCGGCCGCACGCCTGAAGGCCCTGTCTTTTCTGTGAACATATTAAAATAAAAGTTTTATTAAAAGGAAACGACAAAAGGGCAAATTTGTCAAAAGACATCTGTAAACACTGGGCAAGCAATAACTGCTGTGCATCAAATTCTAAGGAAACAACGGCAGCTAAAACTATGCATAATAATATACTGTATGTCACAGGATGAAAATATATTAATGTATTTAAATATAAAATCTGCCCACAGACTCGGTGCTTAGTAGGACATTTAATCTACTAAAGTACCTCAAATGTTTTCTTATGCTGACATGGATTAGGTTTCCCAATGCCTTAGTGTGAAACCAGTTACGCGTGTCTTTCGCCTGTAGAACATCAAATGTCATGCAAGTATTCAAGGCTTCATTTCCCTGTTGCTTAAGCACACAATCTTGACACCACGAAGCCAGGCTTGCAGAGAGGAAATGTAATCCCTTTCCAACAATGGATTTGGAAGATCTACACCAGCAGTATTCATTTACTAGTCACTGTTACACTTTGGTCATCAAATATTTGGCCTCCCGAGTTTCCCTTAACCTCACACACAAACATTTTCCTTGTTTCTACATTACTTCAGCTCAGAGGTGGCTCACGAAGCTTAATGCACAAATCCTTAACAACGGCTTCCAGCTATTTTAAATATATCAAGTCCCAAGACGGCCTTTGCAGTTGACTCATGCCTCTGTCGTGAGAGGGAAAATAAAAATGTTATTTGTGGCGCAGGTCGAGGATGGTTTTAGTCATTCAGACGTTTCTTGGCTTTTCGACGGACTTTTGGATCCACCGCCGCTTCGCCAGGTGTGACTGTACTGCAAGGAGCAGTACCGGACAGGGATCAGGCTTCCAGGGGTGGCCGCAGGGGAATACAGCCATCCATCTCCAGAGACTCGGGCCAACCTTCATACTTGTTGCTGCTTTTACTGTTCTTCATACGCTGATGGGAACAACCACAGCCAAAGAGATTCGGTTTCAGCAAGACTGCGACCAGTTTATCACAGCATAGTGGCTGCTCATAAACGAAGTGCTGAACGATAACTGAACGCTTTTCAACTATTCTGAACTCGAACCGAGTCATAGGTGGTTTAGGGGTTTATCATCATTGTGGGTGAATATGGATTAAAGGGAAATCAGCAGGATCTTTTTTTTTTTGACTGCACATCCGTATCACTTTATGACAAATATAAAAACAAGATGTGCAATGTTGAAAGGGAATAAAACTTTGGCACCAAGTAGGAAAAAAAAACATCAATCCCCCAAAGCTCTGGTCTGGTTTGGAAAAAGGTTGAATGCTTCAAGAGGCTCAAACTCAATCCGGACCCAATTTTTTTGTGAGACAGATGTCAGCTAGTAGGCTTAACTAAAGCATAACATTGGCTCAGATGCCAAATCTTTTGCACAGGATAAGTGATTAACATAAAAAAAAAACACATGAAACAGGAGAGCATGAACTGAAAAAGCTACAGAACCAGACGGTAACCCATAAATAAATAATAAAAACTATATATAAATAACATCTTGGCTTAAAAGTAGAGAGCGCAGAGTGAGCACAAGAGCAGAAAGAAAAAATAAAAAGGTGACAAATCTTATAGTTTGTCATGCGTTATCAAATTTATGGGTGGGAGGAACAGTCATACAGTCTCTCACATCACGGTACAGTTGTTCTTGTTCCTAAACAAACCCTGATTGTATCGTACTGCGAGTATTTCGTATTATTCTTTATACAATAGCACAGGAAGGATATATTTTACTACATCTATAAAGCAGTAAACCCACGCTGTAAGCAGCTCAGCGTGACGTCAAAAGGAACCGATTAATTCAGCATTTGTTCGGCATTAGCAATACTATAGTCACGTACCTGCTCAAAGGGACTCTTATTCTCAATGCCCTTGGCTCCGACAAACACCCAGCTGTCTCTAAAGGCCAGCTCCTTCACCGCTGTGCTTCCAAGCTCCTCGAACAGTCGCCGAGACTCATCATTCAACCTGCCAACAGAAACGGGGACAAGTTTAACAAGTTAATGTTTCTCAAGTAGGATGTTTTTTTCCCCCTAAATAAAAGGCTTAGAGGTTAATATATTAGCTTAGCCTCCTGTTAAATTTTATGTTCAAACTAAACGCGGCCTACAATGCCTTTGAGCTCCCCGTTGCCCTCAAACCAGCTGTTGGTTTATAGAGCTGGATAAAACTGTTGGGACAATGACCTGCAGTTGTCTCTCTATTATAAAAACTATTCCCCGCAGAACTGCTACGATCGTTTTATTCAACAAATGGTTTTCAGAGTCAAAGCATAAAATATACAGATGACTTTATATTGAGTTTATATTAAGTTAAGCTTATCTGGGAAAATTGCTTTGCTGCGCATCTACTGGAGGAAAAAAAGGGGGTGTCGCATTGGGACGGACTCTTACTTTGTAGCTGGATCATCAAAGGAGGCCACGAACACGAGCGTTCCCTCATGGAGCGGTCGCAGATACTTCAGCAGGTCAGAAACATCTGAGAATAGAAAAATCAGATGAGCTTTGAACTGCAGTTCATGAGCCATAAGGCTGATACCAGATGTGAAACATATCCTTTACATTAGTATTTATTTATTTTTTTTTATTACCTCCTGCCCACATATCAAAGGTCTTTGTCTCCAAGAGCTCTCCTGTCACCCCTGGAGCAACACAACATCGGTAAAATGTTAGAATAAGACAATTAACAGCAACTTAAACTGTTGAGACAATAAAGTCTCCCATACCATTCACTAAAGCTATGTTTAGTCCCCTGCCAACGTTATTCTTTACGCTGCTCAATAACCTGCAAGACAGAGATAGAAGAGATTGTACAAACACATTAATCTACACATGTAATATCATTGAGAAGCAACCACAAATACATAAAAAAGGACCAAAACTAAAAATCAAGGAAACGGGGGACAGACAGAGTGAAAGAGTACTTGCATTCAATTCCCCGGACAGATTTGGAGGTCTGGTTATGATAGCACAGAGGGGAATAAAAAGAACACTTTGAAACAATGAAAAGAAAAAAAAAATAAATCAAGACGAGGGGGGGGGGGGCAAAGACATTGCTCAACAGAAAACGTGTAAGCACTGAATCTCACATCTTGTCCTCCAGGCAGATTTTGGGCCCAATCACATTAGCAGCACCAGACACCAGGCGGAACGCCAGATGTTTTGCGGGGCAGGGAGCAGAAAGTCCACATTTATACCTCCGAGGGTGGGGCTCAGCTAAAATGTATAAAGATACAGTAATCAGTGCGATATAAGGGAAGATAAGGACACAACTTTATCAATGATAATCGACATGGTCATAATATACTATTGCTAACACTGTATACTTACCGGGTGTTGGTTCCTCACTTGTACCTGAATAAATAAACATTTCTTTTTAATACTCAAACTATCAGAAACATTTTGCAAATCTTTACATTTGAGATCCTTTTTGATTAATAACTTCAAAAACTAAATTATACTTATCTTACCACTAAAGAAATGTCGCACAGATGAACCACTTTCCCCTCCAAATAATGTGTTTGCCAGCAGCCAGGTGAGCCCCACCAGCAGCAGCACGGCCACAGCTCGCAAAGGGCCTTTTTCAAGAGAAACAGAAACTTGTGATTACTACAGTAATACCTCGACCACACCAGCAAAATCCCATTTAAGTGTGGCTATAATTTCAACCAACCTGTTAATCTCATGATTCACCTTCTCATAGAACTAGGCAAAAAAAAGAGAAGAAGATGGTTTTATTTAAGCCTTGTATACACATCAAGGGTTCCATTTTCCGTAGCGTTAAATGTTATTTTGACCTTTGTCTCACCTGAAGATGTCTAGTGTTTACTCTTCTGTGCTTTTATCTGGGGCCACTGTTGCCTGTGATTCTGCTTTTATCTTTTTATGGTCTTGTGATTTTATAGTTTTATTGCCTTTGCTATATTGTTTGTATGCATTTCCCTTCTTTATTTGATTGTATCAAATAAAGAATGTATTGTATGTAGGTATATATTGAGTAAAAGAAAAAATAGGGTTGTAACGATTATTTTCATTTTTTAATGACAACTGTATTAATCTGATCTGATTATTTTCTTCATTATTGATCTGTTTTGTCCATAAACTGGAGTAAACAGGACCAAACATCATTTGCTGGATCAGAAAATGGTGGAAAATGGTGATCAAGATTTGTTTTTTAAATGACTCAAAATGATCGAATCAAAATAATTGCTGATAAGTGAATAGTTGTCAACAAGTCGATTGATTTTCGCAGATGTAGAGAAAACGAATACAACAAAACAAATTGTGTGCGATTCCCGACAAAACCTTTCGGTGTGTATTTTTTATATATTTTTTTGTACAATAACTTTATCAAACATGTAAACTCTTTGAAAGGAAACAACTGGGTAGATTTGCAGAACAATTCATACCAATGAAATTAATCACGGGGTGTTATAAAAGTGTTTTATTGAATATTTACACAGTGAACTCTTCTCAGGACTATTTTATCTCAAACATTGCTCTGTGCACAATGGCCCTGCAGACTCCACGTTTGAAGAGATTACAGAAACCCAGACACAAGGTAACAAAAGCAGAACTCCCTTAACGACGCCAGCCATTATGTAATGTACACGTACACGAGACACGACAGCTCATACCTTGTGTGTTCAGGCTTCAGCTGACTGCTGCCTTTTCTTGTCGCCTTTGCTGGGACGTAGTGTACAGAGAAGCAGAGCTGTTGCTCTTGCCAATCAGGACTTTTATACTATTTCTTGCGCTGTTTCCCCATTGAGGCTCCTCTGGTATGAAACAGCTGTCGGTGGAAACACAGGCTGAACCCGTATGCTAAGTCGACCATTTACAAAAGTAAAGTTTACGTTAGGAAATATGTTGGAGTTTATCCATACAGGGTTCCTCACCACATATGTCTTCCGGATGTGTTGCCAAACCGCAACCGCCAGCCCCACGCGCACAGAGTCTGCGCGAACAGACTCCTGTGACGAAAAAAATATTTTATTCTTTCTTTCTTTAAATAATTATTATCTTTACGTTGCTAGGAAGCACTCTTGTTCACTAATGAAAAAGAAATATTATTATTATTATTATTTTTAATGTATCGCGCGAGCACAACAGCGCTTCCTGTTGCGCACGCGAGTACTGTCACTGCTTCACGACTCAAGATGGCGTCTCACAGTGCTCTGCTTTCGATGTCCAAAATCGTCAGTCCTTTCTGGGGCGGACGCCTTGGAAATACCGTCAAAGTAAGACAAAGCAGAGACGCCGCTTCTTCTGTCCGGCGGGTTATGGCCGCTGTTATGATGCTTTAAACGCGTTTTTTCCCTCCTCCGCACACAAGGTCAAATGGTTGTTAAATGAGAAAGCTAGCAGGCGTCTTCCACATAATTGAACTTGCTGCAGAACTGGTGGCCTCAAGTCATTCTCTTAATTGTATGTTTCAGGTATTTGGAACCACTCTGACAAGTCACAGGAACAAGACTCTGCTGGCTGTGAGTATATCAGGTCGTCTGTGGATTACACCTTCGTTGAACATTCATTGTTTTCCAACAGTGAAACGGGACGGGGATAAAGAAATCACTGCTAACTCATTTGCCTTTTTTTCCAAGCTGTGATGGCTATGGGATAAACTTTGACACTTATTTGGTCAGCTTTTTAAACCTGGGAGCCTTTTGTGTCTGTTTTTCATCCTCTTTGGGAAAAGAAGTTAAAATTCCTCTGTATTTGCCTTTATTTTGGTTTAACGTGTTCTTCTATTCAGCTGTCAATCTGACTTTTGTCCTTCTGCTTTCCTTGCTGTTGATCTTCATCAAAAGGGAGAAAACATTGTAAGTAGCTGACTCCGATGTGGTCCACTACACTACATCACATCATATGCATTTATTATAGTAAGCCTGGGTAATATAGGAAAAGAAATGGCTGCAATAAGTACAAAACATATTTTCAACATTGATCCAAATTACAAACTTGTTACTGGAATAGAAGTCACATGTCAAAATCATTTTGGATTGTCTTAATTTATCATCATGTTACCAATATGGTGATAATATACAGTTGTGATATATTACCCAGCTTTACATTAGACCATCAACCTTTTACTAACATTACCCTCACAAACCAGCTGTAGTTGTAGAATTAGCATGTTTTATAGCCCATGAAATTGTCAATATTTACTTAAACAAGATTTCCTACATTACAAGCATTTTTTAAAAATATTCATCAAACAGATAATCCACCAGAGTGAACTTTTCTAATGGGTGGTAATATGATTGCAATTAGAGGACATTTTAAAATGTTTTCTGTTGGATATTTTTTATAGAAAAGGAAAATAATAAATTCACATACACTTTGTTAATCTACAAAGTTTAGATTGTGAATACAATACTTTTTGAAAGTGTAATCAAATTTTAATAGTGAGGGCATCTTTAAAAGTTAAACAAACCCAGGATTTCTGCTGGCACCTGCATTACTGTGTTGTAAACGCACAAACGTTAAAGGCAAAAATAGATGTCTATATCTATGATTGTCTTCCAACTCTACATCTGTTTAAACATGTCCAATAATACTGAGACATGACTCTATTAAAATCCTTCTGGAAAAGGCTATGATCCTTCTATATTTAAAAGAGTATTTTGCTTGTGCTTCAATGGGTGAACGCAAAGCATGCATTTTACATCCTGAGAGTAAAAACATTCAAACGGGTAGGATGGAAATTAACAAACATGTGGCTCCATATTACCTCTGTAATGGTGTATAAGTGTATAGATAATTTGATAATTTGTAGGTGGGTTAGAAGTTGCAAAACTGCCAGATTGCTTTTGAATTAATTGCAGTTAATAACATGTAATGATGCAAATGTTACAGCCCCCTCCAGCAAAGTATGGAGGCAGACACACTGTGACACTCATACCTGGAGATGGAATTGGTCCTGAGCTGCTCAATCATGTCAGAGAAGTTTTCAGGTAGGTAAAGGTAGGACTTAAAACCTGTTTACTTATTTAGGCCGTGTTCCAATTGCAGGCAAATCCATTTGTTTGTCAAATCATATCTCAGATTGTCCAGACTATTTTCAAATGATTGTTTTGAGTTTGTTTGTCCAGACATCACCAACCTATTTGCATGGTTGCTATAGTAACAATATAGGTGCCAGTATGTCGCTTGATGGCAAAGTGAAAGCTTCCAGTAACTTCCTTCCAGCTTTGTCCACAGTGCAAGCAGACAAGTTATTTCCCCTTTTGTCCACAGGCTGTTTTCTCTGTGTTGTCGTCCATTTCCCTCCTGCACAGTGATGCGCTGTCACATGTGATGTCATCACTGTGTGTCATGTGTGTCGTATATTGTTTTTGTTTGTGGATGTGGATATAATCTGGAATGGCCAAACAGGGTCTACATTTGCCTCACCCTGTGGTTTGTCCTCATATCGTAGGTTCAGCTGTGTGCCGGTGGACTTTGAGGTGGTACATGTCAACTCCGCTGTGGAGACTGAGGATGATATCAACAACGCTATCACTGCCATTCGCCGTAATGGCATTGCTCTCAAAGGTAAGCGATGCCGAAGTCAGAAGCTGACATGTATTAACACGAAGCCTGTAGTTTGACCTACTGTTCTGACATTGCTTACCTCTCCCGATAGGTAACATAGAGACCAAACATACCATGGCACCATCTGTCAAATCCAGAAATAATCTCCTTCGGTAAGAGTTTTAATGAAATATTCAGTTCCCTCGATGAAGGTTTTCTTTTGTCAGATGGGTTATGTTTCTTCCATAATTAAGTCCTTTGTTTCTAGTAATGTCATTCTCTCTCTCTCTGTCTCTCTCTGTCTCTCTCTCTCTCTCTGTCTCTCTCTCTGTCTCTCTCTGTCTCTCTCTGTCTCTCTCTGTCTCTCTGTCTCTGTCTCTCTGTCTCTGTCTCTCTGTCTCTGTCTCTCTCTGTCTCTCTCTGTCTCTCTCTCTCTCTCTGTCTCTCTCTGTCTCTCTCTCTCTCTCTCTCTCTCTGTGTCTCTCTCTCTCTGTCTCTGTCTCTAACACTATTTATGTATCAACAGCACAAGCTTAGACCTGTATGCCAATGTAATGCACTGCCAGTCCCTCCCCGGTGTCCAGACTCGCCACAAGAACATTGACATCATGATCATCAGGGAGAACACGGAGGGAGAGTACAGCAGTCTGGAGCATGAGGTCAGACAGACCGGAAATAAAATCATTTCTACCGCCCACTGAAACACACTTTCCTTTCTTTTAAGACCTCTTCTCTTCCTGTACATGTCCTCCCACTCTATTCTCTTTTGAAATTTGAGTGTGTTACTATTCATAGACCATTTAAAATACAAGAGAAGTAGAAGGCCATGTGGAGAGTGCATACCTTTACCAAGGCCAATGGTCAGTCATGTATCTGACATGCAAATGTGCAGCACAACTAATATGTGTGGCTATATTTACTGAATTATTACAATCATGCCTTGCTGAATCACAGAGTTCTGGCAACCATTCATTCAAAATGTTATAACACTAAACAATCATTGGACAAATTTTATAAGTGGGACCGGCCCCAAAATTTAAAAGGCTTTTTCCTTGGCCAATTCTGCACCCTACTAAAAACTTTGACCTGCAGATTATTCTGTAACCCTGTTCATAGATAAACAAACGGCACCGATGATGAAATGACTTCTTTGAATGTTTTTTATTGCTTGTTATTTATTGCTTGTTGCTCATGTTCTATTTTAGAGTGTGTCAGGGGTTGTGGAGAGCCTCAAGATCATCACCAGGAACAATTCTCTCAGGATCGCGGAATATGCCTTCAAACTGGCCAGGGAGAAAGGGCGGAAGAAGGTCACCGCAGTTCACAAGGCCAACATCATGTAAGTAACTCTTAGCTAAATGTATCCTGCCGAAGCTGTCCGGCTTCCTGAGCCATACATTATACTTCCAAAACACTTAGCTGCTCAGTGCTTGTCGTGTTGAATGTGGCATTCCACTCGCAACAGGAAGCTCGGGGATGGCTTGTTTCTGCAGTGTTGCAGAGAGGTGGCCTCTGGTTACCCAGACATCACGTTTGATAACATGATTGTGGACAACACCACGATGCAGGTGAAAGCCACTTAACATTTGAATGCATCCAAAGTATATTTGAGTACATTTCGTAAATGCTGCTTGATCTAACTCCTGCCTCTCTCGCTCTCCTCTGGGGTTTTAGCTGGTGTCTAAGCCTCAGCAATTTGATGTGATGGTGATGCCCAACCTGTACGGGAACGTGGTGAGCAATGTCTGTGCCGGCCTTGTGGGAGGGCCTGGCCTCGTTCCTGGGGCAAATTATGGTCGTGACTATGCCGTCTTCGAAACGGTGAGTGTTGGACTATTCGTGGTTAGTAGGACACTGTCCTCATGTTTTTTTTTTGGAGGATGAATAATGTCTGCGTGGCATTAATTGGAACTCAAGAGTTTTGTCTCTCTTTTTGGCCTATTTTCCTGGATCTCTCAGGCCACAAGAAACACAGGGAAGAGTATTGCGGACAGGAACATCGCTAACCCCACTGCCATGCTGCTGGCCAGTTGCATGATGCTGGACCATCTTAAGTAAGTTCTCCCTACTTAAAAAAAAAAAAAACGTCCAGCACATTTCCTTCCTGTGGGCCCAGCCGAGATGCATTGATGCAAGTAATGTATATAATTTTTTGTTGTTGTGTGTCTCTAGGCTTTACGATTATGCAAGTTCAATCCGGAATGCAATCCTCACCACCATGAATGAAACCAGGGTGAGTCTTCCTTCAATAACCCCCCCCCCCCTCTGAATCACTGCCATAATGCTAATTAGTTGTCTGACATGGGCTCAGAGGCCCTGGCATGCTTCCTAGTGGGCATCACAATGCATTCGCACAAAGCGGCATTATGTCCTTTCACGATAACAAAGCTCTTATAAATCGCTACACTCTGTGGTATCTTTTTACATTGTGTGACATCTGCATTAATCATAGCCTTCAAGCTCATTTAAAAACCTGATCTGTTTATTGTCCAAAGTAGCAGACCAGTTGCTGCTTTGGCAAGCACAATAATTCTATTTTCACTAGTGGGAAACCATTTGCAGAAATGTAAAACAGCCAAAACTCATTCCACAGTGCAATATTTTCATAGCATTTGGTGCTTTTGAAGTTCATTTGAATCATTTGTGAGCATCCTTTTTCTTTTTTTTTCCTCCTCGCAGTTGCACACAGCTGATATCGGGGGTCAGGGTACCACATCGGAGGTGGTCCAGACCATCATGAGGATCATCCAGAGTAAAGGGCAACTCATAGCTGAGCTCTAAAACAGCTTCTGAGGACACTGTACACACACTCCTCAGGGGCGTAGGCGTGAATTTGAACAGATGTCTCTATCTGGCCCAGGTATGAGAAAGGATGTCCATGCATGTCTGTTTCCGTTGCGTCATGTCTTATTGCCAACGTCAATATGGTTCCTTTTTTTTTTTCTTGTTTAAACATCTCACTAAAGAACTATCTGTATGAATTCCCTATTATTCACATCTGTGTGTTTCATATATAATGACTTTTTGATAAAATTCCATTGCCACTCATGTTGGATGATAAATGCTACTGTTAGGGCGGGTCGATTTCCTGAATTCATCATGTATAGTCAGTTGGAAATCTGTTCTGACTAATTGTTATGAAATATGAAAAAGCATTATGCCAATCACAGAATACTCACTGTTGTTTACATGTTATCTTTTACAAAGCCACTCATGTTACATTATTTATTTCAGTTAATGTGCAGCCTTTTCATCAACCAAAATGTTCAATTTTTCATTTTGAGGCCTTAATTTTTTTCTGATCAACTGTATCATATGATTGGTGGTGTAGGTATTTCATTTTTAATGAAGCAGGAGGCTTTCATAAAACATGTTTCACTGTCATAACATTTTCACCAAATGTGGATCATGTCACAAGGATGTAAAAAATTCAAATATTCAAATATAATATGGTAAAAGCACTTAGTCTAAAATGAAATGACTGGTTCTTTCATGCCTGTGAGTTGGCATATTAATGTAACATATATATTATCAATAAAGAAACGGTCTATGTAAGTCTTGGTCTCATTTGTTTTAAATCATTTCCAAAAGATGCTTTTCCAGAGTTAAACCTTTTAACCAACTGCAGTTCTGAACATCACCACTAAATGTTCATGCATTTTCAGAATTAAAATCATTTAAATACCAGTTTGTTTACATAATGCTACTCTTGTTTTTATGGGGAAATGCAAACTTATTTTCTGTATATTAAACACTAGGAGGTATTTTCCCCCCTCATGCTCTGGGATATGTTAATAAGCAATAACATTGATAATTTTTTACCATATTCATTGATTTTAACCTTTTTAAATGTTTTTGAGAGAGAGACAGGGAGGGAGGATTATGATCTTCAATATAATTTCTATCTCTACACACAAGCACAACACATTCCTACATCAACCAGTTGCTACATTGGCCTGCAGTGTTCCATAATACAATTCCTAGTGGAAGCCAGGAAAATAGCATGTATTTGCCCCATAGGTAGTCTGGTGGAAAATTCTGCAAATCTGAAGTCAGGGCTCTAGATTGACTGTCTGATATAAGCAGGATTTTATGCTGTTTTATGCTTTTTTTTGCTGGGATCATAAACTATGGTTTTAATGGATTTGAACTGGGACATTTTTGTGGATAAGAATCCCTATGTCTTTATTTATTTTGGCCATACAGTTATATTATAGACTTATAGTAGGGGCTAAGGTTAAACTTTCCATATTCAAAAATAAATTCGCATCCTTGATGTACGTCATGTGCATTAACACAGCCAAAATTATGGAACAAAATAAAAAGCTCCCTGGTGAGGCACAGGGTTAGTGATCTTTTGGGGCCATATATATATATATATATATATATATATATATATATAAATTGTGTCCTATACTTGAAAGAAAAAAGCTGTGTTCTGGCCTCCTGCTGGATAAAGATTATTTTGCTCCAATAAGATAAAGCTCACTGATCCTTCCATTAGTTTTACACGTTCATGCTCCATCAGCGTCCTGATTAAAACTCTGGATGACAAGTTGTTGCTTTAGATTTCATCACTAGGGGGCAACACCACTTTCTAGAGCTGCCAATATACTTTGAGCAGAATGTGTGCAACTGAATGCATGCATGCCCCATTAGACACACTACCTTTCAAGGGCAAAATACAGGATTTATGCTGTCACTATGAATCATATGATATTATATTATATGGTACTACTGCTCTGACTGTAGTTTGATAAGGCTGCAGGGGAATTGGGGATGCAATAACCTCTGGCAGACAGATTGTTCCACATAATTGGGACTTAATTCTTGTAAGTTGATTTCTAGGAATCAGTCTCTTGGCCTCAGACCACTTGTTTCTAAAACTATCGTGAAAGATTTTGGCTCTGCTCTCTGTTGAAAGTATCCCCACTTAAGATAAAACCGAGCAAATTCGTTCTAATTTCACCTGGTAAACCCAAACCACCCTTTATAGTTTCAGTTAGTTTTCATAATACTCTGACCACACTGTCATATGAGTGCCCTTTGAAAAAAAAAAAACTATGCCCTGGTCCTCTGAGCCAGCAGATGCAGAGGGAGGAGGAGCTGATAATGATGTTATAAAGCCACATCATTCAACAGTGACCCCCAGCACGCATATACTGTACAACTAATCCCAGAATGCCTCTGATAGGTCCTACGGTCATAGGGGCACATCCCATTGTAACTGAACTGGCCAATTTATCTCACATCTAATGCTGTGGGAAAGTTTCAAACTGTTCCCTCTGTTGAGAATTTGCATATCGAGACCTTTGCGATGAAGATTTCTTCTTTTTTTAGATTAACTTGTCCCAGGGAACTATCATACAGTATGTGAAACGTGCAGAGGATCGCTACGTGTGTACCCTGTGCTCTGCCAATTGGCCGTCTTTAAATCCCCCCCCTCCCCTCTCCATTAAGGCCTATGTCAGTTATTCACTCCGCCGAGACAAGTTGGCTCGTCAAGTTGGCTCGTAAATGGTTTCATTCTATTTCATTTAGAATCAATCTTTTCTTTGTTGTGCTTTCTGCTAGGAGGTCAGCTTTTTCTCATCATGTCCCTTCACTCAAGCTGTTTACCTCACCATTCTCCACATCATGAACATGCAGCTACACACTCTTTCCCTGACATCTCCATCTCCCCCCTTCTCTCTCTCTCACTCTCTCTTCCGCCGGAGCCCTGTCCCCTCGGAGCCTCAGCTGGAGACAGGCCACGAAGCAGATGGTCACACGTTCTCATGAGAGAGGGGAGATGTTGCAACAGACCACCGGCCACTTGACCTTTTACGAGCCACCATTCAGCCTTTGTATAAATCAGCGGACGTTGCAAATTGACAGCTTTTGCTCTAAGAGCTGCCTTTAAAGAGTTCGTTCACACAGCTTTTTTTTTTTTTCTTTCCAGAAGTAGTTTCCCCTTTACCCTGTTTTTTCTATTGAATCTACTAAATGTGATCTTTGGATACTGTAACACAAGCACAAGCTCATATTTGGATTCTTTTCTGTAATTTAGTCAAAGTGACACATACCCTTTCACTTAAATCTCAGCTCAGCTATGTTTCAACGCTGCGTTGGTCACACTTGACTGACACTGTTCCCCTAAAATACACTTGTGGCCGCTGACTGATTCATCAGTTTTGATGTCTTTTATATCCCCGCTCCTTCATCTCCCCTCTCCATCATTCCTGTCATTCTCAAGCCTCTGTGTATTGAACATTCGCATACACTTTTCTAAGATGCTCACTAATCTGAAAGCTTCAGTCTAACCATGACATATGACACCGGTACTGAAACATGTGGTTTTATTCGCCATAATCCAGCTCCAGTGTGTTCCAGATCATTTCCAGAGCCTTCCCTTCTCTCATGCTTTTGCACTGTGTCGCTTTCTAACACACACGCCACTAGGCCAGAGCAACACAAGATAATGCGTAATTTTCACATATCATATGAACATGCTCCCGCTCACATGTTTATCAGCTCCACAGTGCAGGTGATTGTAATCAATCAACTAGCCTCTGCCGAGCACAGCTGCATCCAGTCAGCCAGCTCTGCTCTCTCCTAATAGGTCTTTTTTTTCCCCCCACAGCTATGGCTTAGCTACATTAAAGATACGTCAGCAGTCAGCTATTCTCCATTACTTAGGCCTGGCTGTGTGTGTTTAGGCCTCTCCGTGTGTTCCCCCCCCAGCTGCGACAGGCCTAATCAGAGAATTATGAACAGGTAGTAGGGAGAAGCCGGTGCTGACGTCCGCTTGGCAGACATTGGATGTAGAAAGGAGGCAGAGGAGGATGGCATCCAGGAGAATGAAAGGGAGAGTTGTGGACTTGGCTGGAGTATAAGGGGGAGAATAGGATAGCGAGGTTTCTGGTCGGGAGTGGGAGGAAGCGCGGCTTGATATATCTTGACAATCAGGGAGTTCACCGGGCAGTTAGCTGTTGTAACACTTCATCACCCCCTTATCTTTAAAATTGACGGTAGCCAATAAAACATTAAACCGCTGCCTGTCTCTTTATTGGGAGATCCACGTTTATTTCTTTTTTTTTTTTACGGGGTATTTTTGACACCAGAGGAATACCACCAAGAAAGGTCATAAAATACTTGTCATTTTAGCTCTCTAGCAGGCCGACAAGGTGCCTGAACCTGGGATATGCTGTTTTGACAGTCCCTCTAACTTGACTAACTTGGCCACCCTGACACTGCTCTAAGCCCTGCATAGACACAGAGCCCCACTACTGAGCTCATAATTAAAACATAGTTGCTTATTTTAAAAGAAACACACACACTCGCTTTATGTGTTCCACATACATGCATAACCGATATAACCAGCACTTTTCTTGTGCCTTGTAAAAAAAAATAAAATAAAAATGTGTAAAAAATCTTTTAAAAACATATTTCAAGTGCTTTCTATTTTACCACAGGGGAGGAAATAAGAGGCTCCTGGCAAAACGTTATGCAAACCTACATGTCTGCACCAGTACAGTGCATATTATACGTCTTACACGTGTGTGCACATCTGCATATGTTTTCAGGCAGAGAAACTGATTCCACCTGTGCTACGCGGTGCTGCCTCGATATTCTGCCCCGTCAGAGGTTCCTGTGTGGTTGAGTGTTCTGTGGGGGGTTTCATGCACGCGTGTGCGGCGCTTTTACTGCATTGTGTCTAAATAGGAACCTGTCCGTCTTGCTCACTTTTTCTCCGGTACCTCACAATCCCCCCCCCCCTCCAGCCTGCACTGAAAGCATCTTGGCAAAGCGAGAGCGAAGAGAGCCTGCGAGCTATTTCTGTTTGGTTTTAGGTTTATGATAAATTAGTGGGCTTGCGTTGCCAGCCGGGTCTTCTGAGAACACTGATATGTTGTCTCTCGTCGGAGGGAATCGGTTTAGGGTCGTTGCAGCACTTGCGCCAGATGTACGCTGGAGAGGAAGAAGGGAGGGAGGTAGAGGGAGTTGAGGTAAAAGGCAGTGATTGATTGGATATTGATGGGCTATTTGTTCCATCTGAACCCACTCTTCCCCCTGTGCCAATACTTCCCCCCTGTTTTGTCTCTTTTTTGGCCTGTCTCGCTCTCTCTCCCTCGACCTCTCTAATGCCGCTAAATGCTTTATCGTCTGTGGCCCTGCCGTGAGTTCAGGGGGGCACCGCCAGAGTTACATTACATCAAGGCGAGCATGTTGCACTCATGACAACCTGCATTACACTGCCCTGATGTCATTACAACTCCGCTCCCCTGAAATCTGAGCGTCTTGGCACCCTGACAACTCAGCAACCCCCCGCTCTCCGGCTCCGTGTTCCCTACAGATCGCCATGTCAAAAACTGTGTGTTCCCCCGGTTGCCAAAACAAAGCATATTTCCCAGCGACACTCATGTAGTTTAATAAATCTCCCGGGTCACATTTGTGTCCAGTGACTCAACTCCGTGTGCAGAGTGAGCGATCAGTCTGGCCGGGACCCTCTCCCACCTGTTGCCAGCAACATGCTATTAGAAAAGTAAATTATGACATACTAAAAGAGATGCGCAATCCTTTTAAAGCTCCCAAAATGAGAGATGTGTCATTTATTTCTTATGTTTTTGTGTTGCCTAAGACCAAATCCTTTCCAACATTGTGGATATCTTCTACTCTCCAGTAATTTTTAAATTTTAAAAAAGGCATAATCCATTTCTCTCACGTCTCATATAATGGGTCTATTTCCTCATTTATATCTATTTTGCCCCCTTCCCTTGTTTTGAATATCTGCAGGGCATTCAAGACAAGGGAAGGGGGGAAAGAGTTTTGATGAAAACAGATTTCTGCAAATCCACCAGAAAACACAGCTTTGATTATATTTCTCCATTCACTCTGACAGCTCCGCAGGATTCATGTCTGAGTCGGTCCTCATAAATGCCGTCTGAATGAAATCTGAAGTCTAGTGTGCTTGGGGGCGGCGGGGGGAGGAGACAAAATGCCATTGTTCTAACAAAACCTGAAGTTGGGTTCGGTGGGGAACGGTGCTCGTGCTGTTATGATTTGTGTCTTGCCGCCAACAGAAAGTTCTATTTTTAAAAGTGGTAAAGAAGAAAGTAAGCATGCAGACACCTTGCTATCAGAGGAAGAACGGAGGAGCTGGCGTTTGCAGGAGTGAATCCGTGATGCGTGTTGCGTTCCTGAGGAACTCGACTGGGAGTCTGCAGACAGGAAGCATCGTGCAATTTCACACACACTGGCCCCGGGGGCAGGCTAATCAGTGACATACCTGATGTGCCGTGGCGTAAAGGCACCTGAGATGTGGAACATATTAAAACGCAGTCTTGTGATGACCCAGCTTCCATCTGCCCTTTTATCTCGCCATCTTTGAATAGCACTCAGTCTTTTGGTTAAATCCAGACAGAATGAAGTAGTAAGCGCCACCATAGACTCAACTTAGTTATTCGCAGATCTGCTGCCATTACGTTTTTATCACTTTATGACTTTATCGAGTTAAGACGTCTTAAATATTGGACATGTAAAATGACTTTTTTTTTCTTTCTTTCTAACCTAGTTTCAACAGCTGGGGGAATCATGAGGGAATGAAAATGTAATAATGGGACCAGTCATATTTGATGACATGCCACATGTTTCCCTTTTATGCCTCTTATAAACTGATACATAGAATCTTTTTTTTTTTTTTTTTAAATACATCATTCCCTAAGTTTATATCTTCAAGAAAAACACTGTTGTTATTGACTGTAAGGGTGAGGTTTTGGAACTTTTTTTTTCTCTCACATTCTTTCACTGCTGACCTGATGCCTCTTTCAGCAACCCTTCAAGTTAACATACCTGCCCCTTCCCCACTTCAAAGCCCCTCCACCAGCCATAACCATCACTTCTTATCATTCAATGGCCTTAAAAAGAACAGCAGACAGCTCCCTGCTCAAGATATGTGTTGGAATTTTTCAGATTTCACAGTGACCTCATACTGTATTTTTACCAAGTAATGGGTATATTATGCTCCCACAAGCTAGTGTTAACAATATAGTTTGTACACAGAATACACAAATCTAAGCTCTTGCACTAATTTAAGCGACTCACAGTGTCTGCACGGTCCTCACTTTGTGATTTTCTGGCTCATTTCATCAAACTAAAAGCCAACAAACATTTCTTCTGCACTCCCTTTGCGTGTCAACACTAAAATATAAATCATTAAATGATTACACAAAATTGTGGAAAGAATTCTAAGACCAGCTATAGTTTATTACGTGTGTTCTCCCGGAGGTGTTTTTAAAATTTTAGTATGTGCGACAGTACATGAAGGGGAAAAAGAGAAAAAAAAAAATCTTGAGGGAGTCCTTCCAGTAGGCAGGTAGAAATAAAAATGCTGGAAAGAAAACTGAGCGTGGAGTGACACCAGAAGGGATCGTCAAGCCCATGCGAGCTTTTGACGCCTTTCCTTTCCCTTTCAGCTCCTTCCCTCGCCGGCTCATTTTCCATGGAAATGTAATACAGGAATCAGCCGTAATACCGCTTTCCGTTCCACCAAAGAACTCACAACATTCTAAATATATCTCATACTTGTTCACACCCATTCGATTCTATACAGTTCCATAATAATTTAATACGGACCATTGGTTTTATTCAGATATCACAATCTTCTTCGGGATGTCTTCAATCATTGGATGTGTATATAACTGCAGAAATGCTCAGGCCAATCGCTCGCATGATGAGTAACATATGATCCTATGAGATGGGTCGCGTTGTTTATGAAACTCTCATTGCAGCGTGACCTATTGTGCTGCGGGTCATCTGCTGAAAAGCCAAGGAGAACCGCGGGCCACCCAGGGATGGTTTACATTGTAGCTGCCTCATTTTTAGCCCCTAATGCAGCGCTTTGTATGGCTTCGTCGCCGTATTCGGAAGCCACTCATAAAGGTAAGACATGTGAATCAAAGAAAGGACTCAAGGGTGAGAACAACTTATCCGCCGCCACTTTGGCCGGTTGAGGCGGCGTCATTACTGCCCTGACACGGCCTTGTCATCGTAACTGCAGGGGCACCAAACTGAGAGGGAGCAGATGGATGTTGGGTTTCCACTGTGCTCCAGTTTTGCGAGGATATGAAACTGTTTGTTAAAGCGTCGCCAAGCTCTTAAATTGAAGCAACACCACAGCGAGAGGGAAGGAACAGAAAAGTGGTAGGCCAAGATTTTTTTTTTTTTTAATGGCCTTAATGGTCCAACTGTTGCCACGGCAGGCTTCTACGTCCGCGCCTCGAGAATATGGGAACGCTGCCATAAACACCGTCACACTCCAGCATACACCTCACATGTCTGATCTGCTGACGGCCGATCATGAACTATTCACGGCGCAGACAAACTCGCCGTTCTGATATACGCGTCTGGACGTGGTCTAAGAAAGTCGCTCAATCAGATTAGCAGCCTTGGTCAAGCTGACACCCTGAACCCGATCAGGTGTTGAGACTCATTTTACACATGAGAAGACCTCAGGACTTCTAACGGAAAAGGGTAGACATGCATCCATGCGCATGCACATGTTTGCATGTATTACACACACACACACACACACACACAACACCACGAGTGAGGAGGGCCTCTCTGTGAAGGACACTAACCCGACACCTCACAATCACAGGTCGGTGACTGACTCACTTAATGTTTTATCAACTGTAACAAGAGAGGAGCATAGTCTTTCTAAACGCCCTTGTGCATTTTTGTTTGTGTGTGTATGTGTGTGTGTACTTTTTTTAATAACCCCCATCGCTTTTCATATAATCCCTGCCTCCTGTTATCGTAGATTTTCCACTAGGCGACCAAACAATTTCCCCCTAAAGGCGAAAACAAAAAAAGTTGACTCCCTTTCTCTTCGAGTTTCTGTGGCTCTTTCCTTTCCCATCCTCCCTCAGCCCTCTTCCACCCCTCAGACCCCCACCCCCCCACTTACCCCCCACCTCTCTGCTTGTTGAATAATGGGAACCAGCCCTGTTTAACCCAGGTCCTTAGCAGCTTTAATCTCAGGAAACACTCAGATCTGCTGTCAGGACACACAGCGATCATCTCGTTATTCGAACCATATTTCAAAGCAGAACAAGAAGAATTTGCTGGAGTGTTGTTGTTTTTTTTAACTCTTTTTATGTAACACTCTCATATAACCCTGTATATCTAAATGCAACAGGTAACTCCTTTGCAGTAGTTAGCGTAGTTCAGGGCAGGGAAAAAATATTGAAAGAAAAAAAAAAGCATACAAACAAACCTTGTTCAATCTTGGATGCGAGTACAGTCGGATAATTGTAGAGTTATTACCTGAGGTTACCTTTAATTTCCATCGGATTTGCCTCATTCTCCTATAAAATATACAGTGTCGCTCGGTCCAAAGCAGCATGCGGCCAAGATCGGATTTATGCCGCCTGCCACATGGAGTGGAGTTTGTAGGTTTATGCCATGATAAATCACAATGGCGGAATAACCAGTAGCGAGCCTTTTTAGCGCACTCCCCCGCTTAGCGTAAGCCAGACATTACTTACCGTGTCCAAGGAGTTACTAAATGAAATTACATGCAGCAGCATATCATTGCATGACACTTAGTACATAATGAACATCAGAGTTAGACTTAAATCATAGATTGGGGAAGTGCGGTATTTCAGAGTGGAAACCAACGCCACGAAACAGACAAACAAACGCACAGATACAATCAATCAGGCGAGGAACCCGCATGACATGAAAACATGCCACAAGAACCTCCCGCTCTTTTTTTCCCTCGCTCCCCACACAGAGAACCATTCACCCCTCTTCCCTGGTCTCCCTCTTACTCTCCCGCCGCTCCGCTCTCTCCTCAGCCGTCGACACACAGCGCTCATTCAACCCCCCCCCTCCAGGTCTACCTTTTTCCACCTCTGCAGATAAATAAACACGGCCATCATGGTAATCACCATTAGCGCCTTGACGTCAGCACCCAGTCAGCTTCGTATATGATGAGTAGGTGTGTGGAAACACGCGCACAACACTACATACGTGCAAACAAGGGCATAAAACACATTCCTCCTTTGGATTCGAACTGTCCCTTTCCCACTGGACATAAACAAAAACTCATTTTGATGAAAAGCACGGCACCTTTAAGGCAGAGCGAGCACGAGTTTGTGAGTTCGCACACGTGCGCGTTCCACCTTCAGTCATTTTTATGGGGAAAATTCGAGGAATAATTATCAACACGCTTGTACGACTTGTTTCTCTCTCTCTTCAGGCTTCCTCTTTGCAGTGACACCTTGTATTTACAAGATGAGATTGATACATCTCCATTGTCAATATTTTTCTCCTCCCCCCCGCTCGCCGCAACTCTTCATCCATCACTTGTAGTTTGCGTAACACTCTCCGTCTCGCTCGGTCCCAGTCTATTGGGGTTTTACAGAGGGACGTTCCAGAATCTGTCTAAACAAATAGCTGTCATCTGGTGGTTATCTCCACTCCAGTGAGATTTTATCCTCATGCATTACCGTTCCCAGTTGTTAAAAAATCTATAAAAAAAAAAAAATCTTGTTAAAAAAAATCTAAATCTGTCCTGTACATGTGGCAAGAAAATGGAATAAACAAATGAACATCTTGCATCTTGCAGGGCTCTGACGCTCACTTATTTATTGCACCACTTATTTATTGTTTATTTCAGGATTTGCTGCATTCTCTTTTCTTACAAGATTAACCTGCTGTATTAGGGCCTGCAGCGAAAGTGAGCTAATGGGATCCTATACTTCCTACAACGCCGTGTTTCTGTTTGCACTGTGTATACAGTATACGCTCGCTTTTGCCTCCAAGTATCAATCAAGTACAGAGCATACACAGCCGACTACACATGGCAGCTTAATTATATTTTGCCTAGAGCCCCAGAAACCAACTATTATTTGCTGAGATACCACCTGGTTAACCCCAGGTTTGCTGTGTGTCTTTTTTATGTAATTTGACCAAAGAAATGTATATAGTTGTTATAACATATCAACTAAAAGTTAGTTTTTTTACACTTGGCCCCACAACAACATGGGGCCTCAAGATTATGTAATGATTTGAGTTCATTCTGAAACACGTAAAACGCGTTTTCTTAAGCATGGGATATGTATGAGGAAAAATGAGTTGGTAACATGAATACTTTCCACGAAAAAGCTAAAAATTAAACCTAATAAGCGCTGACTGTTAATATCACTTACATTCGTAATGGTCCTGAATTGCCATTGTAATCATGTACCACAGTAATAAAAAGGCAGAAACCCCATTAAAGGCCCCGTCACTTCAGCTGATATCGTGCTATTAATCAAATTACCACCAACCAGTTGACACGCATGAGCTGAGGGCTTTTTGAAAAATGGGCACGTTAAAATTATGCAGATTCATATAGAGAAACCGTGATCCATGGATGTGCACGCTGCATCCTCACGTGCACACACACACACACACACACACACACACTGCAGGCCAGATGCAGTAGGAGGTGTTGGCTGACATTGAAAGGGTAGAAGAAATGCAGAAGGGCAAAAATCGTCTTGTTACTTGCCAGTTTACTCCAGAGACCTGCTATTGTGCTATTCACCACATCTGCACCTCCATCTGCATAGTCCCTTCTCACACTCACACTACTCTAAACAAACTTCCATCTGTATGGAAACAGGCGCTGCGCACTCAAGTACATGTTCTGTGTATATACACACACACACACACACGACCACACCGCCTCCCACAACCATCATGTTGTTCTTAGAGTCTGTTTTTTCTGGACTATCGTAGGCATAATGCTCCTGAACCGTTCTCCTTCTTCCACTGTGACATCACTTGTTCTCCCATGTCTTGCCTTCTCTTCACTAAACACTGACAGACAGTTCCCTCACCCCACCCAAAATTGACCAAACTCTCTTCCTTTCCATTTGATCCCACTAATTCTTTCTCCCCGTATTCTGTTTTTCTTTTTCTTTTTTTTTCCAGGATGCAGATATCCACCGTTCCCAGTGTCCACTGCTTTCCATCCATCTTTTTACGCTTGACTTACAGATGATCTAGTTTTTCCTGTTCCCAACCGCTCGGTTTTCCGCAGAGGAGAGGCAAGATCGGGGATGATGGATACACAGATATAGGGAAGAAAACACACCCGGGAAGATATCTCGCAGAGTTTGTTTTCGTTGCAGCTTCCCCTGATTGATGCTTCGAATGGCACACGGCCCATTTAAACACGGGTCTCATTAGTGGATCAAAACAAAACATTTCAAAAGCATTCATGCTGAGTTAAAACCATAAAAGAAACAGTGTTCCCTCAATAGTTGGCTGGCTGGTTCGTCTCTCACTCACTGATGTTCTTCAGGGTTTTTTTTCGTCTTCCCCCTCTTTGTGCATTGTCGCTGCCTGGTTCTTTTCTGTTGTCAATATATTTGCTTTGTTGCTTATCCTACCATTATCTGAGCCTTTTGTATGTTTGCTGTGCACACAGAACATTCATCATCGCCCTCTAGCAGTGAGGGAGCTCTGACAGCTTGAGCAGGAAAAAAAAGCAGACTAGCAGATGATAAGGAATAAAACGGGCTGAAATATCTGACAACTGCCGTTTCTGAGACCCTGCAGAAAATATTGAATTGAAGGGGGAAAAAAAAACGCAATAAATGTGGAGAATCTTAACATTTGCACATGCTACCACTGGGATGCATGGTACACTTAAGCAATTTCCATCCAATCACACTCTGTGACATGTGGCAACCTAGAAAGTTATAAAATATTTGGATGGAATATGTAACATTTGTGTAACATCAAATATATAGGTAAATCCAAAGTACTCCATAGTAGTGGAATCAAACTCAAGGAAACACAAAACATTTGACACACTAGTCCTAGCCTTCCCACATCTAGCTTCTGGCAATATTTGCAATTAAAACATTTACTAATAGGGCGACACGGTGGAGCAGGGGTTAGCGCTGTTGCCTCAGTGGAGTTTGCATGTTCTCAACGTGTCTACGTGGGTTTTCACCGGGTACTCCGGCTTCCTCCCACAGTCCAAAAACAAGAAGTTAATTGGAGACTCTAAATTGCCCGTAGGTGTGAGTGTGTGAGTGAATGGTGTGTGTGCCCCACGATTGGCTGGCGACCATCTGGGGTGTATCCCTGCCTCTCGCCATAACGCGCTGGGATTGGCTCCAGCAGACCCCTGCGACCCTAATGAGGAATAAGCAGGTATAGAAAATGACTGACTGACTGACATTTACTAATATGGCTTTCCCAGAATTATCTCTCAAACATACTATAATATTACTATATTCACCTCGGTATATAGAACAAGCCACAAGGCCTTCTTATTCACAGATCTGAGCTAAAACTGTAGGTACCTAATGCTCTAAAGATAGACTGTCAGAAAGAAAATGTCATGGGATATTAGAACTGGGCTTATCGTATTTAAAGTTCTCAACCAATTCTACCGGACACCTTCTTGAATTCACACACTTGAGCAACGATATGGTCTGATGAGTCACGCTCAGTTGTCATGCTCTCGACAAGTGGGCAAGTGCATGCGCGAAGTGCACCAAGAGGACAGGACAGGGCAGAATGTTTGACCTCTGCAGTGAAGGGATCCGGTGGCTCTGTTATGCTGTGTGGGGCGGGGGGGGGGGGGGGTTTACTGGCAAGATTTGGACCCACTTGTCCCTGTGGTGCTCTGACTGTAAATGAATATGAAGTTGTTCTGAGTGATCACCCTTATCCGATGATGAAAGACGTCTATCTTGATGGGAGCGGTGCTATTTATTACACATCTGTGGAGCGAGGCGATTGTCTGTGCGGGATTGTTGCGACAGGCAGCTTCTCTTCATGAACTGAAAAGACCACAGTTGCTTTCTTGAGTTTCAATGAATAGTAGCGTTTGGGGAGGTGATGGTTCCACCTGCGAAATGCTGCTGGACTAGATACAAAAAGATGCACGCGATGGTCTGCAATTCAGAAAATGCACATTTTTTTTTTAAGGAATGGAATTTTGACAGCTCCTGTGTTGGAAATACCAAGAATGGGGCTGATCTCAATCCCCCTGTTGGCTCACAACATGACATTACACAGGCCTTCCTTTAGCATACCTACCTTCATCTCCAACAAACACTGTGGATGCACAAAAAATATATATATTTGATTGGCTAAAGACGTGGATCACAGTCCAACTCCTATCTCAGACCCCTCCGTATGATCCATCTGTATCTGGTGCACGCCGTTGGATCAGATCCTTCCTCACAAACTTCCATTAAAATAAAAGTTGGCGGTGGGAATCACAGGTCTGCCGCTCAGCTGATTTATGTACGTCTCCCAGAGCTATTAGAATGACAAAGTACGCAAAGATAATAGCTGTATTCCACCATGAAAAGTGGTTATGGTTATCTGCTGTGACGATACGCAGAGCTACGACGTGATGAATTAATTCACCACTCCGTGCTCACTGCTTTGAAGTTTCAGAAAGAGATTATGTCATGGGCAATTTGTCTTTTGAAATGAGCATAAAGTAAACACGACGCGTATTCATAACGTCTTCACTTTCTAGCAGCGGCAGCAGTAACGTTTACAGGGAACGTCGAGCACTTCAAAGAACTGATCCTCAACAACAGCGCCGCAGGACTTCCAGCGACATTTAAGAACCTTTATTTTAACTCGAGAGACCATTGAGGAGTCGTCCTTATGTACAATGATGTCAAGACAACAGGAAATGTATGAAATAACAGGTAAAAAAGACACATAAACCAAAACTAATGAACAAACAAACACGAATTAACAGAGAGTTAAATCATCAAATAAAGTGAATTTAGAAGCAGTTACAATCAGATACAGTGATAAGGCTTTTGAACATCTGTAACAAAGGTAAAGATTCTAATTTTATGCTTTTTTGCAGGTTGTTCCAGGTGTAAGGTGCATTATATAAAAAAAATACATTTTTCACATTTTAGTCTTGACTAATGGAGTACTGTTCTGCGTTCAAGTGCCAATACTGTGTGATTTTATAGGTAACAGAGATGATATATAAGGAAGCAGTAACAAATCTTTATCAAATCTTTATATGAACTCTTTGCTAGAGAGTACAGTGGTGGGTAGAGTATGGATCGCTGGTTATGAATCTTAAGTCGTGGAATGGTAAACAGCATCCAGTTGTCAAGCCAGATGCCAAGGTATGGACATCACAGGAGCTTGATTCTCCTGCTGTGGGAAGAACCCAATTTAAAAAACTAGCTATGCGATTCTATATACTCGATACGAATTGTTTAAAAAGTAAAACCACTCTAAGAAAATATGCAGAAAATAAAGGCAAAGCAACTAAAAAAAGGAAAGGAGACCAAAGGGACAACTATTCACACATGGGTGCAACACGCACTGAAGGACACATGTCAACATGGGGGCATGTAGACAGGAAGGCTGATTCATCAGCGGTTGAATCCACTCTGGAGTCTACGTCATCAAAACTGGAACAACAAGTAGCAAATGTTGAACAGAGAGTGAGTGATACGGACGATAAAGCACTTTGACGTGAGGGAGCCATTAACTATTTACTTCATAGAGAATCCAAGCTATTTGCCAAGTATGTTTTCCTTGTCTCTTCCTGCTTTTAAAGGCAGCGTTGCAGTAAAGGGATACTTTCTGAACTTACCAGACTGGTCTAACTGGTAAACCTTTAGGTTAGAATAAGTGAAGGGCTGCAAAAATAAGCAAAAATAACATAATCAGTTCATAATATAATTATAATAACGAACGAGGTTTGTTCAAGGTGGAAAAATCAAACTGTTAAATAGCGCTGGTTATAAACCAGGCTTTTTATATTTGCTCGCTTGCTTTGTTCTCATTGTAACAAGGAGTTAATTTAGGTTGGTTAAAAACAACAGTGACGAGCAATAGGGGTTTTCCCTCCAGAGGAACAAGATAAGATAATTTAATTTAATTAAATCCTAGTGTGCTATAGCGCACAGGCAACTCTAATCACAACAAGTCTGCTGTCAAATAGTGATGGCAGCACTACGTGCGTCTCCCCGGAGAGATTATAGTTCCAACACTGCATCTTTACAGAAACTTATTAGCAGGATGTTCATTCAATCAGTCTGGTGCCTGGAAGTCAGTTTTAATTTCTTTTTTTCTCCCCATCTTGTTTGATGCTGGTTCCTATAATTCTAACAGATGTGCACTCGTATTTTGCGCCTCAGATAGTTTTGGACAATATTCAAACTTTTGCCCTGTATGCATGGATATTGCTTTGTTACAGGAAACCCTACCTATCAGAAGGGAATGTGAAAACCAAGTGTATAGTGCTTTTAAAAAAAAGGGGGGGGGGGGGGGGGGGTCTTAATAAACAGGACATTGGCCTTTTCCTCAGGAAAAAGTAATCCAGGATGGACTGGGCAGGTTTGTCATGCTAGAAGGTGCAATTGGGGAAGGGGAAATGTCTATTTTGAACTTGTATGACCCAAATGAAAATGATAAGAATGCCTGAGGCGGAGTCCTAGAACTGCCAGGAGTCTGACAGTAACGTACTACTTTCAAACGGTACGTGCTGGCCGAGCATGTGCAGCATACCACCTTAGGGATAGGCACATCAATCAGCCGGCATTTGACACTATGATCACCTGAAACAAATAAAGAATGATCAATTGAGCGGCAGGCTGCTGGACCAGTAGTGGCAGCCATTTATCACGTCACTCAAAAAGAGGCAAAAACGCTGGCTCTACTTGAGTCAGCATTTCTGTTTGTCAACTGATCGTTTTGGTTTCGATAGTATTCTTTTTATTTCCAGTATGTGGACAAAAAAATCGGCTTGTTGTGATTTCTGTGTCCAGTATCGGTTGGCTCTGTGAGGATATGTGCATTTTAAACTGTTTTTTCACCCCCCCACAGAAATGATCGTGTTTGTTCAGGATGGTGTTTGTTGACATGAAAGAATGAAAGGTGAACTGAACTATTCCCTTGGGAAATGTTTGCTTTACACAATCCGTAAATGTTGACAACTCCATAAACCACAGAAGCAGAATATTTTCACGTGGCCGTTAAAAGACAATTTTTTTTTTTTTCGAAACACGATCATGTGAACTGCTCTGTCTTTCCCTGGGTCCTCGTTAGTGAAAACATGTGTTTTCTGAGAGAATCGTCATGATTCCTTATTTTATGAGCGTGTGGTCTGGATGACCTATGATACGATGATAGTTAAATGGCGCAAAACCACATGGGTGCAAACCCCCTGTGCAAGTGATTTCCCGGTACGGTTCCCTGCTGGCCCGGCCTAATGTAGCTGCCTAAAAAACAAGAATTTTCTAAATCTCATTTCAAATTTGATGTTGAAAAATATTCCCCGAGTAAAAAATATGCATAGTATAATTGCATAAGTCCTATTTGCCGACATAGAACTTCGGCAGTTGTGCTATGAGGCTAATGTTATATAAAAGTTTAATGTGCTCTGATGACAGTTGAGCAGCCTGACATAATAAATAAAAACGGTAAAAATATGCATTTAAGTACTTGTCATAAAACTAGGTCAAGAGCATAAATCTGCATATGCATTAGGGCGTGGTACAGGTGTGACAGTTTGACAGTTACCTATGACTTTCAAGCAGCAAGAGCTATTAGGAAATGGTATGTTCTGGTGGAATATGTGTGGCATAGTGCTCTGGGCAACAGCTTATGAGACTGATTCACCTGTAGCATACCACTCTGGGGATTGGCATGTGATGATAGTGACACACCATCAGTCACTTTTCTATCACCCCAGTGCTTTTTAGTTGATTCTTCTTAATTGTCTTAATTTTCCTTTTACAAAAATAGCCATATGTTGCCACCAGAGACTCAGGTCAACACTGGTATAACTTGCAGTTTTGTTCTGTGTTTTTTAATGTATGCACTTTATAACCGCAACAAAGCAGTATGTTGCTGCTAGAATTCCTCTGCTGCTAAAGAAAATTAGCTTTGTGCTAACTACTACAATGTACAGCAACAAGATTGGAAGTTGTTCCACTAACTTCTGCTTCAAAATTGAATTTAAAACTTCTAGCCTTGAAGTGGATGTTTCACAGACATGTCTTTCGTATCCACTTAAACACATACAAAACATGACTCAAACAAATACAAATTTGCTTATCATGTGAAGGAAAGTGCCATTTAATTGAATTAAGTCAAACTGTCCTCCTTAAAAAGGGCTAGGCAATCCATTTATACTTAAAACAAGACCGACTCAATTTTGAAGCTGAGCAAAAAATGAATACGCTTGGTCAGAGCTGCAGTTTTTCGCATTATCACTTATATCACATAAAATAACAAATGGTCCCATTTGGAAGGAATTTGGTTGGAAATTTAAGATGTGATTATTTCAGGACTCGTCTTGTCACATAAAAATTCGCTGGCATCTCCAATTAGTGCTGGACGGACTGAGACCTGGTAGGAGACCACACACACACACACGCACACACACACACAGAAACACACACACGTTGGGACACATTTCTTTCTCTAAATACATGAATATATTCTATGATATCATTTGATAAAAAGGAAACAAATAACAAAAGTGTCCTACCAATGTACCTCACCAATACAAGCCTCTTTACTTCACTGCATTTATCTA
The DNA here is from genome assembly GCA_030544235.1 of Lepturacanthus savala. Classification (NCBI taxonomy): domain Eukaryota; kingdom Metazoa; phylum Chordata; class Actinopteri; order Scombriformes; family Trichiuridae; genus Lepturacanthus; species Lepturacanthus savala. Next base: position 14,772,070 of record CM060480.1, read on the forward strand.
ATTCTTCTAGCTCTAATTCCAGTTACAACATAAAAATAAGTCTGGCATGCAAAACATTGTATAAGCTTATAAAAATCAATGAATTGTTAGATAATTCCATCCACCAGTACACTGTTCACTTTTACAGGAATTAAACACACAAAAAACGAAATAGAAAGACATTGTTGAAAGGAAGAAATGAATAAGCTGACTTTAAAAGAGAATAGAAGAAATCAGGGCCATGGAAAAAGTACATTTACAAAAAAATCAACAGCAACGTGTCACAACACATTGCACAGTTTTCAGTGGGACTGTTTTTTTTTTTTTTTATTTGTTTCAATGATGTGAGCCAGACAAACTAAATTCCATTCACTTTCATTGTGAGGGGTTGGAGACAGAAAAGAAGGAAATGTAAAAACCTGCACAAATAAATATGAAATCGGCTACTGTACCGCAGGAGAGATGTTTTTTTTTTGTTTTCTTTTGAGATTTGGGCAAAGCAAACCTTTCAGTGAAGTGATATTCATACTTGAATAAACAATTTGACGATGTCCTTCACCTCTCCGAAAGTATAAGAGCATTAACTTCTTGCCCGAAATGGAAGTGGAATGTGTACTTTTAACGGTCTGTGACAGGTTTACAAGAGTGATCCATGCTTGTAGCATCTCATGGAAAAGAGCTCTAAGAATAATGACAGTAATAGGGCCTTTGATAGAAATAAAACTGCACATTATTGGCAAAATAATCCCACAGCATCTTTTCCTGGTTATCCCGAATTCTTCGTCTGTCTACGTTATTTATGGGTCGACTGACAGTTAATGGTTCCCTCAGATGTGCCTTTGAGTTGCAGGGGCCAACTTTGTCAGACCAGGTGTTCCGTGCTCTTTGCACTTCTCATCCTTTAAGGCACGGCCTAATTCAGCCTGTCCTCCAGCAAGACAAATGACTTTTTGTCTCAGAGAGCGAACATCCAGTTAAGCCTCATCTCTCTCTCTGTTGAAGTCGCTGGTAGCCATGTTTGTGGATTCTGAGCCTTAGAGGAAGCCAAACCACACTTTCGGCTGGAAAGTGGATTTGATTGAGTGACTGTTTTTCGATCTGCTTCAGTGTCTTCCAGGACAATCTCTATCTCTGTCTTGTCCAGGCAGAGGAAGGCCCCTGACCGACCGCATAACCGATGACAACGGTGATGATTCATATAATCTCAATGCAACAGTTACAGAAGAAAAAAAAACAAAAACAACTGTCAACACCTCCGTTCGAATAATAACGAGACCTCTCCGAAAAGTCATTGAAAGGTCTTTGCAAAAGAGACACCCTCTCAGAGGAAAACAGCTGTCATTTTTATTTCTGGCACAATGCTAGTAGCTGGAAATAAGCCCCCAACATGTGGGAGAGCGTCCAGGCAGAAATCTCTAAGGAAAAGTTGTCATAGATTGAGATATTTAAAGATCCCAACATTCCTTTTAAACTGACTGCAGCTCCGCGGCTGAACATGATACGCAATAGATGTTCTACTTGATGATAGATATTAGTATTTTTATGCAGCTTGATGTGTTCCCCCAATAACCTTTTATTGGTGTGGCTTCTTCTGCGACGTTGTGCTTTCATAGCCATAAAAACTCATGTCTCTCTGTCGGCCAATCAGGGTGATTTGATTGTCCGGCTAATTAATTTCCTATTGCTGCTCCTGCGCTTTCCCTCCCTTCCCTTTTATCTGGTTGCAGCCTCGCTGTTAAACGGACAGAGTGGACGGCGGATTAATTTTTTCTGCTTTACCAATTTGTGACAAAACGTCCTCTGAGACCAGAGGAGCCAGGGTAATCACATTAGAGTGATTCTCAGGGAGCTTACAACCCCGCCAGTGGCAGGACAGAGCGGTTCCACTGAGGGAGACATCTGATGTGAACCTGGCGGCCACAGCAGGAGGAAGAGTGGCCAGGTTTTCTGACATCATGGGACAATCGCGTCTTGGCTGGCCCGCGATCAAGGGCTCGGGGTTCAACAGAGAGAAAGTGCCCCGTGGGTGCAACGTCTGTTTGTGAGCTACCGAGGGCTACTGGATGGAAGTGATATAATACGTGCAAAATGTCAGAGAACTACAGTCTCCCTGTTAATGGCAGCTTTCAAGAGGGAAAAATGTAGTTAAAATTGATTTTAGTACATCACCAAAAGGTGCCCAGATTTTTCTGCGCATATATTTGTGTATTCAATTGCATGTGCACTGATGTACATGAACTCTTTCCTTGTTTACACCTTACCCTCACGTGTGAGGGCGTGTGTGTGTGTGTGAGACACTCTGGATATTAAAAGTGAGACAGCAGCATTCTTTTCTTTCTTTGTTTTTTTATGCATTAACCTTCCCCGCCGCGTGTGTTTGTGTGTGTAAGTGCGTGTGTGCACCAAGGGCGTGACCTGCTGTTGGCCCGGCTGACTCAGCCAATCGGTATTCCGGGATGGGTGGAAGACTGGAAGTAGACCGGCCCTAGTCCGACAGCAACAAAGGAGATGGAAGACAACAGGGCGCAAACTGGAGGAAGGGCCTTGGATGAAACACAATCAATGGCTTACACATGGCACGAATCATTACAAAGAGGAGAGGTGCGTCTCTGTCTCTCTCTCTTTCTTTGTCACACACACACACATATGTTCATACTTACACACAGATGATGTGCACATTAACTTCAAAGCAAGTTTGTCCATATTCCTGCACATGCACACACACATATACACCATGTGCAGATGCAGATAAACAACTGCCCCCCCCTCTCTCTTTTTCTGTCTGTCATACATTTATAGGTATATATAACACCCTCCGTCCACAGGCTGCACGCTCCACCCTCAGTCCTACAGGACAGGCTGGTTGACCCAGGAGGAGGGGATAGCAGGGGAAGGGAGGGGGAAGTAGGAGAGCAGACAGAGCTCAAATTCATTTCTGCTGGAGGTGCTGGAGGCACAGTACATTGCAAGCGCATAACAGTGTCACAAGGAGCCAGGACGAGCCGGGGACACACATGGCTGGTAAATGGATTACTCTGAGATACACTTGTGATCTACCTCCCATCAAGGACAATACAGTCAGCAGGAGCACAGGCGGCACGCAGAGACCATGCAGAATTTCTCTGTCATAGTGCCAAGACAAAATGCAGACACATTGACATTTTTTGCCTGATTCATTCAAGAGCCAGCCGGCGTCACGCTGAGCAGAGGGACCCGGACTGACAGCGCCGAGGATGTGAATGTTTTGGATACAATTTTGACAGCTTCTTGTCATACAACCGCACACACACTGGATTGGCTCATAAGCGGGTACGTGCCTTTTATTTCCTCTTTGACGGCTGCGTGATTTATGCAGATAGTAACACTTCTAATTATAATTCACCCTGATCACTGAAAGCTCTCAGCAGCCAAGCTGCCTGCGCTATAGTTGCTCAAAACCTGTTAACGTTGCATTTAAATAACTTACTTTACTGACAAATCTAGGTCATCTCTCTGTATATCTACCGTGTCTGTCTGCAATCATGATCTCTTTTATTGATTTATTCATTTTTTTCAGTCACTTTATGCTGTATAAATAAATCAGATTGATATGTATTTAAGTAAAAAAAAATATATAAAAAAAAGAACATTTGTGTTATTAAATTTTAATATATAAGAAGAAAAAAATATCTTTCTCAGATACAGGTCACCTGTTTTAGAACAATACATATATAATATTACTTAATGAATAAATGCCTATTGAATTTACATTTGAAGAAATATGCCACGCACTTTGTTAAACAACTGTGTTCGTAAAAAGAAACATTCTGTGACATTTATATATGATTTGAATATCATCTTAAAACGATTCTCCAATTATTAGACATATATACATAAAGCCTTGGATAATGTAATGATATTTGCAGTAGATTTTTACCATGTCTGTCATACCTAGGTATGAAATATCATTTAACATTGACACTGAGTCGCCTATATCTGGCACAGATGAGTGTGCTCGATAGAGAATATCTTTTACAGCGGAGCCTAATTGAAAATGCATGCGGTCCCCCTAAGTTTTTCTGTGGATTAAAAAAGCTCTAGGGAGCTGTCGGGCTGCCGGTGTGATCTGCTCTAGCATGTAATGTTAATGGACTTTACTGGGCTCTAATGCTGTGTCCCAAAGTCGCTGAGACAAGGGAAGAGAAGGAAAAAAAAAACAACAATTCAGCGACAGAAAAGGACACGCGTGAGAAAGTTTACAATGCGCTGACAATAAGTTGAGAGGTGTCAGGGGAGGGAGGCTTATATATTCACCTTCGGGTGCTCTTCTTTCATGAGCGTGCCTTTGTCGTTTTCTTTCTGCATATGGAGGCTATACTGCCCGTATTATAACAGGTAAATCAAAGGTTGTTAGATAATAAACAGGAGATTTGTGACCCTACAGCAGCTGTGTTTTTATGGTACACACAGGTTTTATCAATTCATCGTTTCATTACTCGCCAAAACAATTTATTACTGTATAGGCCAGTGAGGCATTGATCAGAAAAAAGCATTTCTTAGTGAAAACCTGCTTCTCAATTACTGCGGCAGTTTGTCCTGTCAGTTTCCATTGTTGTTACAGCAATTAAATAAGAAATCTCCTTAGCTTGTCAGTTGAATCAACAAATCTCTGTTTGCCAGATTCACTTTTTTTATGATTGTGTGCAGGAAGCCGATGATTGTATCAACCAAAGTGCCCCTGAAAGGGTTTTTCCATTAATCATATGCTTTCCTTCCTTATTTCTTTGTGTTTGGCATGGCCCCGCGATATGCGCAAAACGTCTCCCTTGATTGTGGCCTCCATCAGGGAAAATCATCATCATCATCGTCGTTACTCTTATTTTCACGGTCAATTTAGTCTGGTCTCTAACTGGCCATCATTTCATTGTCTTCATTTCATCATGTGGCGAGAATATGACCGTATCGACTACAAACCTCAAGGCCTGTTTTAGCGTTGATCTAACGCAGCGGCCCAGTTTCCACTCGTCGGGGCGAACGCTCTGAATTTTATATCAGCTGCTTTGCTCTCGGAAAGTTGGTTGACAGCGCGCTGGTTAATGATACATAACAAGAAAAACAGCATGTGTTCTTATGAACAGGCTTTATCAGCGCTGATAAGGTGCATGGACCCCGTTTAGCACAAAAAAACCAAAAGGGTTCTGTCGACCGGTCGCTGTATTGTGGCAATAAGCTCAGGGCGGCATTTGTGAAAACAAAAACCCAAGCAGCACAAGCGGCACTGAAATGTAGGCGTTCAAGTTGTGACAGCTATTGTGTCTTCGGCGTGTGCAATGAGGTGTGGTCCCGGATGATTAACATTTAATGGCTTGTTTTCGGCGTGACAGTGACATAACGAAAGTGTTGGGTTTTGTTGCTGCAGTCTGCGGCGGGGAGCCTACAACCCTGAGTGACACATGCTGAAAGGGGTCGAATACATTTCAGAAACGCGGCAGCGGATCTTTGCTTATAATGAGGACAGCAGGGGCCTCTAGAAAGAGGAATGCATAAATACACACAGGGAGCATTCACCTGCCACCGAGTCGACTCATTCAGACGGCGAATTTGCGATGCAGGAGAGTGCCAATAGAGAGCTAATTTACTGATATGCGGAGGCTTGAAGAGGAAAGCGTGGGCCTTATCTTCTTTATCATGCAGATGCAATGCCGAGCGGCCACTGCGCAGCGTGCAGCAGCGCATCACTCATTCGGGCCATTATTGTGTAAGAATCTATTGATCAGTATGTAAATAAGTCTCCCCCTTTACTGAGAAAAGCAGGACAGAATACCGAGTCTGAAGTGGATCACATGGGTGACGCTTGTATATGTCAGGCCGGAGCGTTCGAGGCAAAGTCTATTAACCACGATGTAAACTGAAATCCAAAAAATAACAAGCAAATCTGAAACAGTTTCCTCTGCAATTTTGATCCTAAGCGAGAGGGGAAGCTTGATTGTTTATAGGACAGAAGGGCAGAAAATGCAGCGGGTGGAAGAATGTGAGAAATTAGAGTGAAATAAGAGGGGGATGAGGAAAAAGTAGAAAAGAAGAAAGAAGAGATAGTTAGAGGGGGAAATTAGCAACAGGTTGATTGAGTGAACACTGGCTTGTTATTATGGAGAGAGGGGTCCTCGTTAATTAGATAATTGGGTCAGACCTGCTCAAAGGGAACTAATCAAGGGACTGACATGTACACACAACACAGGCAGTGGAAGTGATGAGCCTTCCATTACGTTCGGATTACTGCACCCGTTGCCAGAGCACCTCGAGTATTTATCTGCCGCCGCTGCCAAACCATTTCAGGTTTGCTAGTGATTAACTAAAAAGCTGCTAATCGGGTCCATCGACACTCCGTGCATGAAAAGTGGGACATTTTTTTTGCTTGTTTTGCCATGCAAAGATGGAAAGCAGAAGAAATATATACAAAGCAGAACTATAGACACAGTGAAAACAGGAAGTTCAGTGTCCATCTCATGTTTTATATACAAATTATAATTTCTTATTTGAGTTAGTGATATGTATGATAATAATAATGATAGTTCACAGTTATTGACTATGCAATGTATGCCTTCTTATATATATATATATATATATATATATATATATATATATATAAAGAAACCTGTTTGTTTTTTGTTTGTCCCTTTTTACATTCAGTTCACATGGTATCCATTGATTTTGGATTATTTAAATATAAATCATGTTCCTAAAATATTTGACATATTTTAGGATGAGTTAAGTGGACATAAACAGACGCAACATAGCTGGCACATGACCTTATGTCAAAGGGAACGGCCAAAACATGTGTCAACAGCAAGAAAAGAGGACTAATATGTTTCAGAAATGTTAATGGTTGGGTTGCTATTCTTTCTTGTGCAATTTATCTACCTGCTTCTGTCATCCCTAAGGCACTGTGCTGGGTATAGGAAAGCTGTATAGAATGAATTGGACATGAAAATTGATGGTTGCACGCCGGTTCCCTTCTGGATAGGAAAGCATGGGAGGGATTGACTCCCTCATTAATCTGAGCGAAAGCCTTAAAGTAAAGAGAGGAATGAACGCGCTGCTCTAACTCCTAAAAGCGATGTCCACAGCCCATCCAACACACAGAGAAGGAATAATTTGTGCTTTACATTAAGTCGATCAGACACATGGGAATGCTGCGCTGCGCATTTTTGTTATTAAAAGAGAGAGCAAAGCAGAATGCCCTCTCAAAGAAGGGCTATGTAAAAGGAATACGTTACACTGGATCCGGCACAGCGTTTACTTCCTCTACCTGCCTTCATTTTCACAGAACTGAACAGGAAATGTCAGTGCCAGAGATTTCAAAGCTCCTGTAGCGTAGCCATTGAACAATCTGAAGAGGATTCGTCCTGAATTTTTGGATGGATGAGCCCATGCAAATGAGACATGAGCGTATTTGGAGAAAATGCTTTGTGTCCTTCAGGAGTTTGAGAAAACATGGAACAATCCATAATTTCTCAGTAAAAGCTTTACAGAAGGCCAGAATGATCTTTTATGAATCTGTTCTGGAGAAAAGCCTCAAGCGCTTATGATTTCCTCAGACAACATCAACAGATAAGTGTTTTGTCATTAGCGAATAAGGCTCCTCTTACCGGTTGATAATCCGTTCATTTGAGTTTCTTGAAAGAATTTGAGTTTATTAGTTTATCATTACTGTCATACTATGAATTAATTCTGCATTGCAGTACCTCCCAGTTCACTACACCTTATGCACAAAGGGACTTAAAAAAGAGGGGGTTTTCATAGACTAGAAGTCACATGGGCAAATATACATAAAGAGATTATAGGAAGGGTATAAAGGTCTTCAGCAGGACAAAGAATCCTCTCATGATTTATACTATAATTACAGAGAGGGCCACAAGGATCCTCAGGTTCCGACAACAAAGAGAAGCCAGGAGATTCCTTGATGAAAAAAGGCCACGTTGTCCAAACTTAATTAAAAAGAAATTTAAAAGGAAAAAAAATAATAATACACAGATAATAATAAGAATGGATATTGCTGGCTTTGATCTAAGGGCGTATGTGCAGACGTCTGACTCATGGGTCTGTCCAACGCAGATATGAAAGAATGTTTAGAGGCTCGACCTGCTTTCAACATTTACGGTAACGTCGTGGCCGCTTATGTGACAGTGATTCATTCGAATCAAAGAGTTGTTGTCTGACTTGAGAGAAACAAAAAGAAAGAAGAAGAAGAAAAAAAAGGGATTCACTCAGATTCTTCTCCTTTCACTCACAGCTCTACCTCCATGGTGAGATCCAGCTGGCCCGGCCTGTCATGCATTCATCTGAATACATTCCTTTGGCAAAGCCAGCATGCAACACTTGACAATATGTTCTGCTGCGCTGTCTCACGCACCCTGCAGCAAGTGTGTTACTAGAAAATTAACCATTAGGTCTCAGCGGAGTAGTGAGGAAAACCTTGTAAAGTCTTATCAGTCACACCCAACTGCACAATAATATGACTAGTTTTCTTCCTTTTTTTTTTTTCTATAAGTGGAAATTCTCCAGAACCCACTCGATGTGTATACCTAGCCACTCCCTGCACATGAGTCAAAAATAATATGTCAATAATGTGTCAATCAAACTCACTCTGTGATGAATAAAGGTGCAGAGATCTCTTAATACCTGTTTGGCCAACTCCTCTTTGCTTGTCTCGTTCTCCAACTCTATTCTTTTACCTTTTCTGGGCTGTTTTTTTTTTTATGCCCTTTTCCACACTGGCTGTGGCTTCATCATTCCTCTTTCATCTTCCTACGTTTCTCCTCCCAGACCTTTTTTGCTCATGCAGTTTATTTGAGCAAGGTTTCCCCCCAGCATCCCACGACTCTGTTTCTTAAATTGTCATCTCATTACTAAAAACTTTGTGTTCTTTTGAGTCATTTATTTATATGCAAAGAAAAATAAACAGACAATTTATTGAGTGAGAGAGAGAGAGAGAGAGAGAGAGAGAGAGAGAGAGCAATTGGGGCAATAGAAAAGAATCCCCAGACATATGAGAGAAAGCTCGAGAGTGAAGGGAACAAAAACATGAGGAAAACAGGAATGTATGGGGGTATGCATGGGATGAGAGAGATTATGAAAGTGGAGGTGAAAGAATTAGTGTGGGACAGAGGAAGAAGCTGTCAAATCAACCTTGAGAAAGTATGAAAAAGAAAAATAAACCATGTTGGACTGGAAGATTTAAGACATGTAAAAAACCGGCAGAGTGAGGACTCATTAAAAAAAATTGGAGACAAAAACACAACAATAATCACATGGCTGCATGAGCGATACATTTTGGCTTTTCCATTTCTTGGCCCCTTTCAGATGTAATACAATTGCTTAATTTAGACTCTTTTTATAGTGTGAAATGTAACAGATGCACTGACATCAAGTGAGTCCATGTGATTATTCCTTCAACAAGAATCATATAAAAAAAAAGACTCCTAAAAATACCAAGTGTTTTTTTGGTTCGGATTCTCAGCAGAGCTACAAGGAAAAGTACAAAATTACTCAGCTGACAAGTGTGTGGGCAATTTAAGGAGATTAAATAAAAAAAAAAAGAAAAGTTAGACAGGATACTGATGTTACATTACAAGAAATTTGTTTGTTGATTAAATCTCAGCTCGCTAGAATCTTAGCGGAGAGTCTCATGACCCTGCACCAGTTTGACTCCTGGTGAGCACTTTGCAGAGGGCATCGGCTAAGCTGTCTCCGGAAACAACAAGGGGATTCATCTACTGAAACTCATGATGAAATGCATTATTTTACCCGCATTAACACTCGGTTTGCTTCGTAGGAATGGAAAGCATCAGTGTGGAAACGGACTGGGATGGGCTGGCCCTCTCCTCCCTGGGCGCCACAGGAAGGAGCAACGTCTCTTCCTCGCCTTTGTTCGTGTCTGAGCTCAACTCCCTCAACAGTTCTCACAGCGGCGGATCCTTCTTCGGGATCTTCCCCGAGAACGCCTCCGCCACCACGCCTCACACCCTGCCCCAGCCCAAGATGAGGGACCCGGGCCTGGCCCGGGCAGAGATCGCGGTGCTCGGGCTGGTGCTGGCCCTCACCACCCTGGGGAACAGCTTTGTGCTGTGGGTGCTGCTGAGGAGGAGAAAGCACAACGCGCCCATGCACGTGTTCATGGTCAACTTGTGCGTGGCTGACCTGGTGGTGGCTTTTTTTCAGGTCAGTTACTTTAAAACCAGCTATACGCACGGTAAATGCAATGAGCTAAGATAGCGGTTCCTCTACATTAAATGAAGCCTCACTACATTAAAGCTGCCCACCTGAGGAATTCAGTAAGCTTAGCTGCACTAAAACGGTAGTGTAAGTTTTGTAATTTATTTTTTTTTTTTTGCAGTGAATCAGTGTTTCGAGTCAAGGCAAAATTGAGTATCTAGTTTCCACTTAATCAGCAGCTGTAGCTTTATAACATGAGATGAATCTATCTAAACATCTGACACTGGCAGAGAGACAACAGACATTTTTCCTTTAATTCTTTTAGATTGCAGAAAATATTTCTGCTCTTGTTATTGCTGCTGCTGCTGCAAACATCTGTGTGAAATCAATCACTCTCATTGGTTTGGTAACATTATGTTATCAATGATGAAATATTATCAAAAGAACACACAACAAAAGAACACACATACATAGCGTGCATGTATGTATGTGTGGGTGTGTGTGTGCAGTCACATTCTTGCGCATGTGTGTAATATGTAATGCAATTGAATTTTACTACACCTTTCATGCATTTCAAAGTGCTTATAAGAAATAAATAGACAATTTTAAAGAAAGATTAATCTGTTAAATTAATACGGGGGCAGCATTGATTTTTATACATATATCGCATGAGCTATATCACTTAATGAAGTATTTTTCTCAGTAGTAAAACACAATGTTACTGTTACGGTATGAATATATATCATCGACATCCACATCATCAATGCAATATTATCATTTATAGCAGGAAAATTGAAATAAGATTAAGTGGTTAAAACATTAAAAATGTCGGAAAAGTTTAGGAGACAAGTAAGACCTGTATAAGATTGGAAGGGGAAAAATACATAGAACACACAGGTATGATAAAGTAAAAATAGAACAATAAGTAAAGTAAAAGTAAAAGTACAATGTACCAATTAGTTTCTCTCTGAATTATTATGAAAAGCATTGTTAGTTCAAATGGTTCTTATAGAAGTGGTCTGAAACCTGCTTTGTTGACCTATCTGACACTAGGATGATGATAAGAATGTTCCATAAACTTACAAAAAAACAAACCAAGCAAAAAGTGTACAGGTAAACACAATATACACATATGACACAGAACCAGTTATAATTATTAAAATATGGTAAATGAAATATCCTCACAGGCAGGACGTGAAGAAAGACGGGCAGGATTTAAATGTCAGGTAGGAAGGTTAACAGGCTGAGTGACAATCGCAGGGAAATGCTTCCCTGAACCGATGCTTCCTGATTCTTCAACAGGACTGGGACATTCACGCTGTGTTCAAAAGCACCACAGGTCGGAAATCTATTCACACCTCGAGCCACGCCGTCTGGTATTCAGGGGTAAAATGGGGTAAAACTCTCTGCTGAGTTATATTGGACTCTACTAACTTTAAAAGTCACATCAGTGACTGAACCAGGGCGGCTTTTTATCACTTAGAAAACAAACGCTGGAGGATTTATGTCACGAGCTGCGCCTGAGAAGCTGCTCCATTCATTCGTCGTTAGATTACATAATGTTCTCATTGCCAGATTACCTAAACAAACATTAATGAGGCTCTAGCTCATTCAGCAGACTGTAGCCAGAATTCTCATATACACATAATAAAAGAACACACTACGATCCAATTCATAAATCCTCCCGCACAATGCCTCCCGCACATCCTAGAATCAACTTCAGAATTATAGTCTTTAAAGCGCTTAATGGTTTGGCTTCCAATCAGACCTCTTGGGTAAACTTGGTGTTATTTTCTGTTTTCTGGGGCTTATGATTGATCAGTTACAAAACCAACAATTTGTTAGATGGTCTCTCAGTCCAGAGCTCATTGGTTACATTCTAAAGATATAAATCTTTAAAAGTGGCTCACAAATATACAGTTTTATTTCATCTACTGGGCCTCTAGTAACAGTTATTTAAACTGTAATAAGTAAATTAGTCAGGGACTATTTTTCACTGCGGATTAATACAAACTTTGTACTTTAGTAAATATGTACAGCAACAGAACAGTGCATGTAGGGATTGAGCCAGAATACAGACCACAGTGCCCATGTTCATGTAATGAAGGAACAACAGGAAGGCTCGTTGATGCGTTTTTAATTGTTTTCAGACAACAATGGATGTCTGTAGCACGGAGGAATAAGCTGCTGCATATCAGGCTTTTGCTACACGGATAACGCTTGTTACTATGATCTGTAGCCCATTTCTCATGGGCAATAATGCTCCATGTCTGCCAAAAAAATAACAGCTTCTTTTTTTTTTTTTTGATCTGTATTGTTTAGGTTCTTCCCCAGCTCATGTGGGACATCACAGAGAGGTTCCAAGGACCTGACTTGCTCTGCCGGTCCATCAAGTACTTGCAGATTGTGGGCATGTTTGCTTCTTCCTACATGATCGTTGCCATGACAGTAGACCGGCACCATGCCATCTGTTGCCCGTTGCAGGCCTACCGTGGGGGGGCGATGTCCCGCTGGAACACCCCTGTTATGGTGGCCTGGGGCCTGGCATTAGTCCTCAGCATACCGCAGGTAGGAAGGGGATGGACACACACGAAAACGTGTCTCTCACACACACACGCGCGCGTGCGCATGGTGAAATAGATGAGGAGAGCTCGCCCTGATTTCAGGAGAGCCAAAAGTTCTATTTTCAGCGCCTTGGGGTCATTGCAGTTCAATTAACAGAGCAGGAAACTGCCAGTTATGTCTGCGGTAGTGCTGACCACCCTGCCTTTGTTTGGTCTGTCAGGTGTTCATCTTCTCTCGCTCCGAAGTGTCTCCCGGAGTGTACGAGTGCTGGGGTAACTTCACTGAACAATGGGGGCTGAAGGCCTATGTCACCTGGATGACCACGGCCGTCTTCCTCCTGCCCGCCCTCATCATTACCATCTGTCAGGTAATAATAGTTCCACCGGGCCACGTGCTCCCTCAGTCTGCAGGATCCGCAAAAGCCCCTTGGCTAAGATGACACGGCGTATAGGAAACATTATCCAACAATGAAGTGCGCGGTGCGAATAAAATGTTGTTTTGCTTTCACGGCGGGTGCGTTTGGCAGGCATTGTTCGGTAACACGTCAGGGACTGTGGTCGGTGTAATGTAGCATCCCATGGCGGATCTCTATTTAGGGAAAGATATTTCCAGGGTCTAGCTATTTCCCCTAATTAACACAGCACTTGGAAGACCACTGCTGAGCTGGCTGCTCAGAAAAATCTGCCCACTCCTGCCAGGAGCTGGAATGTACCAGATCTCAGCCAAACATAGAATCCCTGACCTTTTTTCATTATCAGATTTCAAATCAAGAGGCCTCCTCAGACACTATGTCAGAAGTAGGAAGCAGTTTCCGCAGAAGGAAGTAGGGCCGAAAGTTACACCTACCACTGGGCTTTTCTCTATGGCACTGCAGCGCGGCGTCTTATTAAATGTGATAAATGTGTTTTGAGTAAAAATATGGCAGAAAGGTAATAGTTAGCAGTTGCAAACCCTCAACAACAGAGTAAACATAGCTGAAAATACGGGTGACCTTATTACTGCATTTCAAATCAGTAGGAATCAGAGGAATTGCATACTACAATAGAATTCAACCTTTTCTGTAACAGACTGAACAGTATTTAACAATGATGGTTTATAGCTGATGGTAAAGGCCAGGACACAATCCCCCTTTGGGTTCAATTTTTTGTGATTGCTAAAACTGAAATGCAAACAAAAATGTCATCTAAATCTGGCATGTACCTAGTCCTAAAATTGGCAGCTCAGGGCTCCTGGGGGCTTTCGATGGTGCCTGTTTTCCTCATTAAATGGAAAAAAAAAATTGAACAATGTTATGTTTCAGATAAGAATCTTCCGAGAGATCCACAACAACATCTACTTGAAGTCGGAGAGGATGGTGATGGCTGAGATGAAGAAGAAGGAGATCTTCTTCCACTTCCACAGCTTTAAGAAGGAGGACGAGCGGGCCAGGGATCGTGGGAGACGGGCATCCGGAGGAGGGGGAAGGGACGGGAGAGGGGCACAGCTCCTGAAGGGCATGAATAACAACCCCCACAATAACACCCACAACAGCCAAGCGGGAGAGTGCTACGATTACGCAGCGCCGTCCGCTATTCAGTACAACAGTTGCTGCGGTGAACATGTGACAGCAACGGCGTCCCCAGAGCAACAGCAGCCGCTCAACAGCTCAGATTGCCAGGAGTCCTACACATCCTATGAGCTGGCCTCAGGCTCGCCTCGCTGCTCCCTCGATTATGCCCCAGCTCCTGCTCCCCCTCCAGCTGCTCCGCCGCCAAGCATCACAAAAGCCATGTCCAAAACAGTGAGGATGACCCTGGTCATCGTGCTGGTCTACACTATCTGCTGGTCGCCGTTCTTCATCGTCCAGTTGTGGGCAGCCTGGGACCCCCACCCACCAGACCAAGGTCAGTCATAAATATGCTTTATAGGTGCTGCTTATCCATGATGCCTTTTTTTTTTTTTTAAAGAGTTGCTCTGGTACAAGGGCGGTACAGTGGTGGCAGTGCTGTTAACTCACAGCAAGAAGGTCACAGGTTCAAGATCTTGGGTTGGGACCTTTCTGTGTGGAGTTTGCATGTTCTCCCCATGTCTGCATGGGTTTTCACTGGCTTCCTCCCACAGTCCAAAAACACGCTTAGATTAATTTGAGACTCTAAATTGCCCGTAGGTATTAGTGTGTGAGTGAATGGTGTGTGTGCCCCACGGTGGACTGGCAATTTGCCTGGGGTGTATCCTTGCCTCTCACCAGAAGTATGCTGGGATTAGCTCCAGCAGACTCCTAGTGAGGAATAAACAGGTATAGAAAATGGATGGATGGATGCTCTGGTACAACATTCCACACTACAGTTGGACAATCACTCAAAAGAAAAGCAACAAAAACAGTATTTCATCCACACCCAAGTTGTTTTTCTCAGAAGAACTGATCCATTTAATTGTGCTAAATGTGCATCTGTTCTGGACTTCAGGCTGCTAACAACAAAAGCTAACACAAAAGGGTCTGGTTTATAACAAAGACTTCTGATCAGTGCTGTTGCAAGACTAAATATGATCTCACTCATTATCCAAAGGAACACCTAGCTCCAGTTCTGATGTGGTAAGAGTGAAGGAAATACAAGGTCAAAAGAACAATGTTTGTTTTGACGCATGACCAGGAACCCCTGGATGACATCTTTGGCATCTCTTCATTTTGGCACACAACACAACATCTGTTCATGTCTTCGCTGGCAGCCAACAATGACGGAATCACAGCTAGTGTAGCCTTAAATTATGTCGGATAGTATAGACTGAGGGGTTGTCCTCTGATCCGAAGCTAAAGACAAGCACCAGAGGCCAGTAAATAACCTCTTTATTGCACATGTGGATTTTGCAACATGGCCAGATGTTGACATTACATCCATAATGATCCGTGCCAGCAGATTGCACACGGAGTCAAAGACACTCAGGGCATGGCATATAAACCTGAACACACACATACACACACATACATACATATAGTAAGTGGAACTCACATGTAGTATGCATAAATATGAATCTGTATCCCCTGACAGCTCTTGGCCCTGCTATGGGAATGCAGGCACACACACACATGTACACACACGCACATGCACGCACGCACACACACACACAGATTATTATCAGCTTTGTATTCTAAAGTCAGAAAAAGAAAACAGAAAATCAGAAAAAGGAAGTACGTATGTTTTTGTCCATCTGGGATATTTACAGTCCTATGGTTATTCCTGAAGGAAATGAAAGACAAAATAATAATCAGGAGTAGTTTATATTCAAACTACATATTTATGTTGGGTTCATAAAAGAGCAAAGAACAATGAGATGTTTTTTGTAGCCATTTGACCCCAGTGTAGGGGGAAGCTGTACTTTTGAAAAGTGGGATTTTGAAACAAGGGATTTTTAATGGTTCTCCTTGAATCCACGTTTCGTTCATTCCTTCTATTTTCAATTGGCAATTAAAACTCCAGAAATGAAAAGGTGATTGTTTTTTTTTTTTTGTTTTGTTATCTGTTTAATGTTCTAACACAGTAAACCAAAAAACTGCCTTTTTTATTTTAAATTTTAGGCTCAGATTGAAAATATGAAATGGAAAAATGGGGCACACGACTGGACTTGATTTTAATATGTAATTTGGTTTACCTGGAAATGTACTAAAATCATTCATGTCGAATCATGTTAGGGACCGCTTCCAAATTATATGTTTCAGTATGAATTCATTGATGGAAAATGACTTTTCCCTAATCTGTTTGCTGTAGTACATCATATTCACAATGCCCCAACTACAACAGGTGAGGTTATGCTTATAAAAATATTTTGTATGGACATATGGACATGCATTTAATACGTGAATATGTCTTGTGACTTACTGTCTATTGTTACAGGTTGAATTTGATAAATGTCAGTGATGGTTTCATGTATCTTACCTTGCGTTGTCTCTAGACAATATTTCAGATAAAAAAGAAGAATGGTGTTGTGACATGTGATGAACCTGCTTGTGATTAAATGCATCCAGATACCATACAGATATTTTCTGCAAATTCCACACCTGTAGTAGTTAGGGCATAATTTTTAGTGAATATTTTCCTGTATTAAATGTATATGGACTATGTCCATATATATTTTTTCACTAAAACCTCACCTGTAGTAGTTAAGGCATATAGATATGATGTACTACTGCAAAGAGAGTAAGAGAAAGCAATTTTGTTTATTTTTGGTGAATATTCATGTTAAACAATTCATACTGAAACATATAACTTGCAGACGGTCCCTAACATGGACTGCAGTGAACGACTTTAGGACATTTCCAGGTCACGTAGACCAGAACAATTAAATATTCAGATCAAATTCAGCCCCAT
This sequence comes from Lepturacanthus savala, assembly GCA_030544235.1. Taxonomy (NCBI): domain Eukaryota; kingdom Metazoa; phylum Chordata; class Actinopteri; order Scombriformes; family Trichiuridae; genus Lepturacanthus; species Lepturacanthus savala. Next base: position 14,789,151 of record CM060480.1, read on the forward strand.
TTGTCTATTTATTTTTTTTCCAATCTGAGCCTAAAATTGAAATATGAAAAACATTTTTTTTCTTTTTTGTGTGTAATAATAATAAAGAAATAACAAAATGACCAGTCAATTCTTCATTTTTAGATTTTTAATTGCCAATAGAAAATGAAAAGAACGAATAATACATGGATCCTGCCTGCATCTGCATGAGCTCTGTACACTTGTCCTAAAGTCTGCATGTGTTCTTGCTCTCGGCAGATGTGGCCTTCACTATCCTGATGCTGCTGGCCAGTCTGAACTCGTGCACCAACCCCTGGATATACACAGCTTTCTCCAGCAGTGTGTCTAGAGAGCTGCAGAACCTGCTGCGCTGTAGGTCGCGACCTGGCCGCCGGGGCTCCCTGCCCGACGACTCCACCACCACGCACACCTCCACCACCAAGGACGGCCTGTACTGATGCAGCACGGACGAGGCGGAAACAGACGCACGGAGAGGCATGTTTGAAGATGACACGCATGGGTGCACACGCAACGCCGTTCCAAGGACGTGCTATCGAGCATAACTCCACCGCCGCCGCCACCACCTCCAGCGTCACTGCCTGAGAACACAAGAGTGCTGACCTCCACCAGATGTTTCCAGCAACAAAGGACAGCTGTACTATCAACAGGGCCTCTATCTGTAATCACCTGTCCACTCCACCCCTGCAGTGAGGAAGGATGCCGTTGAAGATGTCAACACCGTATTATGGGGGCAACGGAACGTGACCTTGAAGCAAAGTGGTTTTCTGCTCCATTGCCGAGTTGAATTGGACCTCATGAATTGATTCATACGGGAGATACTCTTATCCTGCAGCAGAGCAAGAGGAATTCAAGGGGTGGATCGCTGCATTAATGGCCTTACGGCACGCCTAATGTACAAAACAGCAGACAAAGCTATGGGTGTAGAGAAAACAAAGCAGCAGGACGAGGGGAAAAAGAGAGACACACACACACAGAAAGAGAGAGAGACGGCTGCTGGACTGAGAACAGACAGGATGACATGGATGTTACAGCCGCGGGAGCGGTCCTGTAAAGTTGAAATCTAATAATGTGAACAAACTTTGTTAAATCAAAGAAAGTGGACTAGAGACGCTTGAGGCTGATTTCATATCCACTCAACAGGAATCCGGTTTCTCGGAACAATAGTGATTTGTCAGAGAGCTGGACAGAGATCCACTCAGGAGGACGGTGCGGCGTGGTTCAGACACCGCCCCGACGAGGAATACCGTTGGATTAACACAGACAGAAACACTCGCAAACAAATGTAAGTGTCAGGGGGGCGGGTTAGGCCTAGAATAGTACAAATGAACAATCCAGGTTTCCGCAACCACCCGGGACTCAATTATGTGATTGTATTTCATACAAACACGGCATATGAGGTACAGAAAAAAACACACTGCTTCCTGTCATGTTCGGTCAGGAAGAGTGAAACAAGGACGTGAACATTATGCTGAAGTCACAGTTAGAGAACAAAAAAAAAATAGGACACATCTAGCAGCATTCCATGTACAGTGATGAACAATGTAAAGTATATTTATTGAAAATGTAAGGCACATCAGATTTTATCACATTTCATGTAAGATAAACGTTGAATGTTGAATTCATACAGCCGTAATGGTCCGATACACGTGTGTTGGCGGAAAACAAAGATGTCAAACCAAAGATGTTTTAAAGCTTGACTGTATGAATTCATTCTTGTCTTGTAATACTAAAGATCCTGCAAAGCTTTAACAGATAAAAGTTAATAAGTGTATTAAGGTAAACTACTCCGTGCAGTTTAAGAAAGGCTTCGTATTAACTGTAAAAAAAAAAAAAAATACTCACAGTCAAAACCAAGTGCCTGTAATGTCAGTGGACATTTTAGTGGGGCCTCCCTCACCGGATTAATCTTCAAATGCTGTCAACCGTGTTATTCTTAGACAGAGCCAAAGCAGGGATCATTGGATATGTTATATCACACCATGAGCCATGAATCATGTTATCTACTTATTTATTGTTGTATAAATGGAACTATACACATATAGTGTATATATAATATATATGGATATATATTTCTTTTCCTGTTACTGACTGATGTTCATGTACAGTTTTTATATCACGTTTTTTCTGCGTAAAGAGTAATACATTATGCCCCTCAACTGCATGACAGACATAAATAATAATGTTTTTCTTTTATAAGAATATGATTATATAAGCTACTGGACATATAGTAGATGACATAACCTTCTGTGTGTATAAAATGAGATTAGACTTTACTGTATATGGTCAAACTATCCATTTCTTGGGTTTTTTTCTTCCTCTTTTTTTTTTTTTTATCTGTTCTCACTCGGGCGAAATTAAGCACATCCCTTTCTCAATGTTATGTGAGTCTGCGGGACAATACCGGGATGCTTTCAAGGTGTCTCAGGAGTACGCGTCTGGGTCGAAAAAGAAAAGCCTCACCTTTTCCTCTGTGAGGCCGCGGTGTTTTGCCTTCCAGCACGCCACTGTGCATTTGTTCCCCGGGCACAAGCCTCCACTTTGATTCTCTGCCAAATCAAAGGCTACAGCAACAGCGTCCCGTGTCTCACTTTGTTTTTATCAGGAAATAGATGAACTTCTCCCAAATCCTCTGGGTCTTCATGTATTTTCCTATTCCTGACAGGATGTGGAGAGGTCAGAGGATGATTCTTCTCCGCTGAAAAGGCCAGACTTCAGAACCGTCCGGGCCTTTCAGACAGGGATGGGAAATGAAAACACTTAGGGCCGCACATCGTTACGTCTGCAAAGCCATTAGCGAGCATTATGGCGGCTAAATAATGCAGGTACTCCGATAGATGGGAGAATTCCGCTGACACACACACACACCTACAAGTATCCGCTAAAGGTAAACACAGTTGCAGAGCATTTCCTCCCGAGGACAGACAGCATCTATTATCAACCCGACCGTCATCACCTCATTTGTCAGAGCACATAAAAGACGCTCTACAGGGTCACTGCTTATTTTGTAATCATGCATTGTGTGTCAGCCTATGGAAAACATCCCAATACTCCTGGTTTTCAAGCTGAGTTGAGTTTGACGTGGAAACCCAAGGTCACTTCTTCATTAAAGTGGGGCCAAGCTTCCTGGCTGCGGTGGGTGTATAAGGGAAATAAATGACCCTGCCCTGCAGCTGCCACAAGGGCAGGATAAGAGGTGAACTTCTCTCTTGAAATCAATTTAGGGTCAGCCAAGGAGTGCACACAGTGGCTCTGAAGAATGACAGAGTTCCCCAGCCTTGACCGAAGTCCCCATAAATCAGACCTGGAGCCAGGAGCTTAAATCCACTGAGCAATGTGTCTGCGTTGCTTAACTCAAGCCTCCCCCCCACCTTCCACCCCCCGCCTGCAGACCTGATGACTGCCGATGCTCATAAGCTCCTTCCAAGACACCGGGAGGCAGACCTGGCCCGGACCAACTTACACAACCCGGGCCCCGGGTTTTTTTTTTTTTTGGTGTGTTAGGGGAGAACGCTGGAGCGCCATACTTTATAATCAGAGGAAGCAAAAGAACAACAAGCCAACAATCCATCAGGCCTTTTCAAAACACATTTTCTTGCACTTTTTCTCCCCTCAGCTCGCTAAATTTATTTTTAATACTTTCTGTCTGTCAAAGCAGCTGGGAATTTATTCTGTTTGGTTTGTTTCGCTCGAAAAAAACATTTTCTCACAATCAAGGCATCCGCATCCAGCTCCTTTATTTACAATTATACTTTTGGCTATTTTCGGCACGATTATCATTGCCTAATATAGCCACACTTTGATTTTACTGGTGGCAATTTACGGTTCTATAAAAAAAATTCTCCCTACTTCTTCAGAGAAGTTGCTCGCTGATGTAAAAAGGGCTATTCCCAGAGCCTGGGGGATCAAGGTTAGCTTTTATCACATCCAACCGCCTTGCTTTCATTACTTTAAGAGCAGCCGTGTTCATGCCTCAACAAGGGCCTGTTTTTTTTTTTCATAGTAAAAAACAGACATGTGGACAGTGTCTGATAAAATCCATTTGAATGGTAGCTCGTTCAACATGCTTGCATTGGATTTACAGGCAAAGGAACGATTTGTCGTGCCTCCTCCTGTGTAACCTACAGTATTTCATAGCTCACGGCTCGCAGCTCTAAACCGTGCCAGGTAAATGAAAAGAAAATGCTCTATTACAGCGGCTGACCTTTCTGTGTGAGATGCGGAGAGGATCTCTAATATGATGAAGGAAAGGGTTTTTATTAAAAAAGAGACAGAGAGAGACAGAGAGGAAAAAAAGAGCATTTGTCCCCATATATGGCTGATTCTTGACTCGCAACACCATCGGCAGGCAAAGCGGATTAGAGGATGGCCAGAGAGGACAGGAAGAGCGAGATAACCGGGAGGAAGAGCACAAAAGCTTGAAATGGATTGAGTCTATTCACTCCAAACATAGTCAGACCGTTGCGTCTGAATCAGCTCTACAGTACATATAACGTGCCTCACTGTACACAGACCTGCACAGCCATGAAATATGCAGAACAATAATTGTTATCGTAGTGTAAGGAAGCCGGGGGGGGGTGGCGTCGGCACGAAAGTATACAGTCGGTTTTCTGATTATTGAACTTGTCCGTGGTTGGTTGACCTTGTTGGGCTTTGAAACAACTGTGAAGAACTCGTAGTGAAAAAACAGCGTTTTGTGGCAGAGACAGAAAGCGTGACTTCATGTGAGAATCATTTGCGCGACGCCAGTTTCCACATTGCTGAGTCTCACTAAGCCCATTGGTGTCTGCCCTCCGAGTTGGTGTTTAACACACCTCTGTCAGAGCGGCTTTGCTCTGCCTCACAGCACACACACTTTTTTTTTTTTTTTTTTTACAGTAACTCCTTTTTCTCAGAAAAAAAAATCCTTGATGTAAGGATAATTATAATAATGATAAGCTTATGGATACAGCATAGGAAAAAAAAAAGTTACAAGGCAGTGTGCATGGCCAATTCAAATGTTGGTGTTGTGCAGTTATATAAAAATAAATGTGATTCAGGGATTTATTTGTTTAACGTGACCTTGAATTAGTGTCGGGGGGGGAAAAAAAAACAGCAGATAAATAATTCACTGCTGAAAGGATAACTTCCTGTGAGCGTATTCATTCTGGAACAACAACCAAATATTTCATTCCACTTCCGCAGTTGTCTGCACTGATGTGTGGGCTGGAGATGTACACTCTGAACTCCGTCATACAACAAAGAGAAAGAGAAGTCTTGTGTCAGCATTGGCTCAGTGGCCTTCTTTGAGTGTTTGTTTGCTCATTCCATTTATATCCCTCCATCAAGCTGCCCCTCACTTCCCACAGTCTAATAGGTGACTAAACCCAGGGGCGCCACTCCAACTCTTTTCTCAATTATCACCGTGACGTCTGCGTTGTGTCCTTACCTACCAAGGGGGCAGAAAACAAAAAACTGAGATGCGCTTACACCAACAAAGTGTCTCATCTTTGTGCTGACGAAGCCACGGAAAAGAAACTGACATCTGAGAAAATTCCTGTGGACGCTGCAGGCCTAGATCGTGCTGTGTTTATATTAATGGATCATGTAACTCATATATCCAACGTTTCCATTAGCCTCATGGGAGTCAGTAAGAAGTTGCAGTCGTGCTGTTCTCGTAGACTAAAAAACAGCACATGCACAAACGTGTGCGAACGCTGAACTGGGCCAGCTACAGAAATAGACGGGCTAAGTTTAAATATCTGTTAAAATTTAGATCACACAGGCAGAAAAATTGCTCTAAGTGCCAGTGATGAGCGTGACTATCTGGACTTAAGCAAACATCGACCATAACCGACTCATAAGTGCATTTTGCCATGCGTTGCATTACATTAGTATCATCTGATACTAAACCACAAACAATCACATGTAATCTATTTATGAGGTAATAGCTGGCTTAACTCGCTGTCCGACCAGAGGCTTAAAAAGCAGCTCAGAGCTGCCCCGGTGTGTTTAGCTGGTGGCACTACACCACACACACACTCAAACAGGTGGTTTCTTTACCGATTTAAATCCTTTAATATATTTACTGGTGGTTTACACTGAAAGAAAACATAAGACGTCAGCTACTGGTGTGCTACACCTTTCAGAGTATGTCCTTCTCCCTGACGGTATAGGAATGTCAGTGGAGGAGTTACACCTCTCCTCAGGGGACAAAAATAGCCCACACGTCCACTGAGAGGTACGACTTCCACGTGTTTAGAACATGTTTACAGCAATAGCAGTTTTTCCTCTATGCTTCTGTGAACTATTGATCCTATTAAATAAAGTCAGATTATCAAGTATTTTATAAAAGCAGTCAATCTTTATTATGTATTAATCTTTATCTTAGGAGCTTCTTAGAAACAGCTTAATTCAAATTGCAACTACAATTTAGAGCCATCTTCCATCCCTATAAATAAGTGTGTGGGAGGTAAATCTACTTGTAAATGGCTGTTAATGTGAGGTCAGGGGATAACTAAATCATATAGGTTTTGAGGAGGGGGCATGAATAAAAATCATGAATAAAAAGCATGAATATTCCAGTCTGTCTTAGAGAAAAGGGAATTTATAGAAGATTCAGTCCATCACTGGAATATGAACAAACATATTACACTGGAAATAAAACAGTCATTTATTCATTTTAATGAAAGAGACTTCCACTAGGCCTGTTCAGGCCAGCCAGTGCAGTCACATTATTGACATTTCATGTGCATAGAAAGCCAGACGTGTCTCTCTGTGTTCAGCACAGCTGTGTAAGTCCCACTCATCTAATTTACCCCCACAGAAAGGTAAAGGATGATGTGGACCAATGTAGAAACTTCTTCTAGGGCAATGATAGAATACAGTAAATGTCATATTGCTTGTTTTGTGTGTTTATGTGGTCCGGTTTTATTGGTCTAGTTTTACAAAAAAAAAAAAAATTACAAATTTCATTTTCAGACTGACAAGACAAACTTAGGACAAAATTAATCCGTTTGTTGAGGAGACTGATTGAATACAGACACAGTCTGAATAAAAAAAATAAAATAAAATACAAAGACTGCTTCTTTTGCTCCTTATCCAAAAGCAGATCATGTGGCAAAGTTCTGTCGGTTTGCCACGACACTGGATGATGGATCGTTGGTTGAGATAATTCAGTCTTTAACGATCCAGTGGTTTAAAACGATGATTGTGGATCCGTTTATGCTTGGATGGTGCTCTTTGCACTGAAGGCCATGTAGTAGACCAGGATGCCAAGAAGAGCAGCCACCACCTCAGTCGACACCCATGGACCGTTCCACGCACCCTGGAGTGAGATTTTAAAAAAAAAAAAAAAAAAAAAAAAGGATCATTGTAAGTTTACAGAGGAGGAAAAACACAGAAGCCTTATCTATACATTCCAGTTGCACCTGGTTCGATACTTTTCTACCAACAACAGCAGCGAGACTGATAACACAGATCGGATCTCATATCACAAAAGTACATAGTAACTAATCAGAGACATTTTAAAAGTGTGATATTATGAAGAGAAGCTAGATGGTTAATTTCAGGATTAACAATTTCACTAAATATCACCACAAAAGCCAAATCCACCCTCAACATAATTTGCATTTTTCTATCCAATAATTTTGTACAGGTAAATTAAAACCTACAACACACCAAGCTACAACATTTTACCGAGCATTTAAAAAATTGTTTTTGTGCGTAAGTTTGCTGCAGTAGTGTTCTGGAAGTTATTAGATCTTTTGTTTTCACCTCGACTGTGAAAATTCCTTGTCTAAAACAAACAATGATTAGCACAATATGCTTGTTTTAAATAAGCGACCGCACATGTGTGCAGTCTGAGGGTCTAGAAGACACTTACCCTGTGGTCAATGTTAACAGAGAAGAGAGGCTGGATGGTATTTACATCTTCATTATTTCTCTGGGCCTGGAACAAAGGAGGAGCACATATGATTAGAATTAAGCTGCAATTTCCGTAACAAAACAGCTGCAACTCTCTGGCAGTAAACTTCAGCTTAATTGAACATGTAATACTCACCTTGCGGAGGGCACTGTAAGACTCCTCGTCAAAGAATTTAACCTGATATGTTCCAGAGCTGGCCTGTTTGTGAGGAAGGCTCCACGACACCTAGTGGAAGAAGTCGCATGTTGACAAACGGCTGAAATCTATCTCTAAACTCAAAGTCTATTTGGAAAGTCTGTCCTCAGACATGTCCAGTAGTTAAAACTTCAGATTAAATATATTTATATATTTAGAGTCTGGATTTTTTTAATAAGGAAGACAGGGTCATTTTAAGGGATTGACATGATATCTGTTTTTTGTGGAAAACCCATATCAGATATATTTTATTCAATGAATTAGGGTTCTATATACACATTTCCAAAAAAACTCCATGGAGAATCTCTACTTGTTCTAGATTCTATGACTATTATGTTAGCTAAGGCAGACTGAGGGCCAAGCTATTTGCATCAAATGTGTTTTTCCTAGGGCAAGGATTTCAGGGTGATCTAGAATAAGAATCCCAGCCTTTAGCAACTGAGATTTTCAGTAAAACCACACTGCTTCTTATCTCTTGGCAGGCTGAGTTCCTTCATGCATTGTGATCTGTAACTAACCACAACACAAGCAAAGTCCGATTTACGAGAGAAACTGCTTTTGATAAACCTGAAGCTACTTCCATACCTGGTACTTGCCAACATCCTGTCCTCTAGTCACAGGGAACTGTCTTCCATTGACGTCAGCATACAGAGTCACACTCTGGAGAAGACAAGACATGATCCTAGGTGAGCTCTTGGGAGAGATAGGGAGAAAAAAACATCTGCACGCGTGAAGCGTCGCGTGAGGACATTTACCTGAGCTCCGTTGGCGCAGGCCAGACTGAGTTCAACGATGAAGACGGACTCGGAGGAGATGACGGCGTCTGACGTGGTGTAGGCCGACGGGGTGATCACAGGGTCCGTGCAGCTCTCTCCTGTGTGCGGAGCTGAAGTTAGACACCAACACACCCCGAACACATCTCACCGACACTAATGTTCCCCTGAACTCGACACATGCGGGAACGACTTTGACGTGAGCCGGTGAGTTAGCTAAAGCCACTTAGCACCGACTACCACAGGCTAACGCTAGCTAACATTAACTAACTAACCCCGGCTCTTCCTCCGGGTCTCCGCTGACTTACCCGAGCAGACGGCGACCAGCAGGGCGAGGAAGGCGACTATCCGGATCATGGCTCGTGTCTGGGGGGGTTTCTGGTCTTTTCTGGGGGTCCAGCCGCTGGAGGTTTCTGCTCTGTTGTCAGTGGCTGCAGCGAAGAAGAAGAAGTCCACCTCAGCGAAACGCAGCGACACAGCTGCGGCTGCGCAGCAATGACGTGGACTACACCGCCGCAAAGCATTCTGGGAGCACGCTCTGGCGACACGTCTTCTGAATTAAACCGGAAGTCATTCTCTCTGCGTCTTGTTAGTTATTTATGTAGTGACCGACTCTGAGGAGGAGAAAAGGCAAGACAAGAAGGACTGACTTCAAATTTCTATAAATTAATTAAGTAGTTTATAAATTAGTTTTTTTCAATTGATGGTATACGTGACATTAGGCCTATACATAAATTGTAAATCCACAACACCTATAATGAAACAGGGAATACATGTACCGATAATTTTTTCCCTATAACCCTGTTACAGGGCTCCCAAACTTGTTTAGGTCAAGACCCAAAAGACCCCAAATTTGGTGTCTTACAAACCTTTACCTTCGTTAAATTTAGAATTATCCATCAATTGTTGTAACATTACATTTATTTATAGAACAGAATATAAAATGGATATGCAATTTAGGCATATTTATGTAATTATAAATGTAGATGACAGTAATAATATAAATTATGTACATACAATTTTAAATTAAATAATAATGATAATTGATAATATTTATACAGTACTCTTTGAAATACAAGGAAATATCAATACAATTAACAGTTAGCAAATACAATTAATAAGAAAACATGAGACCCAGGTTTAAAAGAAGAGATACATCTGAACCAGAACTTTAGGACAGTGTTTCTCTGTTGGTTCACGTCAATCAATCTTTATTCGTCACATGTGATCACTGTGACAACTATTTTTTTTGCATCATGTTTGGGCAGGGAGGGTTGTAGTTTTGATATATTCCTTACGTGGAAGACAAGAGATTTGATGTGTCCATCAGAGTGACAAGATCAGCTTGAGACCCAGGTTTGAAGCGGAGAGAGGGATGGAGTGACCATTTATGGCGAACTGGCCTTTTTTGTCTGATTAAGGAGCTGCTAATGAGAATGACCTCTGACCTTCTGAAAGTTGTTTCCCATACAGTGATGGATGTCATCCAGGAATTCTGTAGCCCAGAATAATGCCAGGTGTTCATCAGAGGAAGGTCTGACTAATTTTGGCTGTACCAAAATAGTATTGAAGGTATTATTTTTTTAACTTTTACAATGAATGTATTATTAATAAAAAGTCTTATTTTTATTAAAATGAAGACAAGTAATTAAATATAATTGCATCGTTATACAATGATATAAATAGATTAAAACATGAAACTGATTTAATGTTAAACAAGGTATTTATGAAGGTTACCCAAGATATTTATTAGGGGATGAATTATTAGCAATCGTTATAAAAAAATGGTCTGAACTTCAAACCAATAAACATTGTGAGAGGTTTATTGCTTATTAGTCAGCTAGCAGACAACACCAATTTATTCTTAAAGAACACAGCAGGTATGAAGTCTCCTTTACACTTGGTGTAAAAATGTGTTTTGCGTGAACAGATTACAATAGTGCTAATGACCACATGATGGTAAAGGTGAGAATGCACCCAAGATGCAATGAGGACAGATTGTGATCCGGTCAGTGAAACCACCACTGGAGGTGGTCAGGGATGCATAACAGCAAATATCATGGCATTTAAATAGATCATTCAAAACTTAAACCTATTTCTCTTTAAATGATTATATTTTTTTTATTTTTTTATTTTTTGAGAGGGGGGGATGTAAAACACACCAAATGAACTACAGGGAACTAATTTGTTTTTGAAATACTGACCCCTAGAGTCAAATATATGTGGCATTACTCGCATATCAAATCTCTTTGAATCCAAATGTCATATTCTAAAACACATCCATTCATGTTCAAACTAAATCTGATCCAGAATATGAGAGTTGACGGTAAAAAGATCTGCACCAATAAAGATTACAGCAGGACATCTCTATTTGGTAAATATTACACTCTACATTACCTGCTTATTGTGTGACAAAATCGTCTAAGTTACATGTGGGAAATGTACTAAAATGCTGACTGTAGTGGAAAACATCTGCTGACAACTGTATAGTGTCTGCCTGCATTCTGCCTGGAGCAGATGTCCATAGAAACAAATGCGTCACGAGGCGACTTTAGCGCAGATCAAAAATAGAAAAAAAATACTGGAAACCAGGTGTTCAGGGGAGTCTATTTCAAAAAACTTGGCCGAATTAAATATGAACATCCAACATCAGCATTATTATGGGACAAAATAAGGAAAATATAAAATGTCCCTGCTAAAGTGAAGTGTAGTCTAAGGGAACTGTACAGGGTACCATTTCCCCTAATGGCCTGCAACTAGTGCTGATTCACCAAGTTACCATATGCAGGTTTAAAATACTGACAAATATGTTGTTCAGTTACACCCACTAACAGATGTAATTTAGGTATTGTTCCAGCAGCCTATTCTTGGAGTGTAGGCTACTATTTAATTGTTAAGGTTTTTGCTTTTAAAGATTCCAAACTTTGCTCAACCTTTAATTCTTGAGTTGATTTTTATATTTGTGGTAGTGCTCAGTGTAATATTTGAGCAGTAGCACATATACTTAAATAGAACAGAGCTGTCTCTTTAGCAATCATCTTTTTCTCTTTACAGCCCCAGTTCCTGTATTTGTACTTATGACGCCTTATAATGATGACGAAGAAATTTAATACAAATATAATTTCCACATCCAGAGTTTTTCAGTCCTCTAGCGTAATAGTAATCATAAAAAAAAAAAGAGTTTTCAGAATAGACAAAATATTTATTTGGCATGTTGACTAGATATACAGACAAATCAAGTTAGAAACAAGTTAAAATTCTTTCATAAATATATACAAATTCCTCACAGCTACAGTATTCACAGTAATCTTATCAACTTTGTGACTCCATCTTATTGTGGCAACCGTTTGAAGAAGAATGGAAATGTGCTTGTATGGAGATGTGCCTTACTGTCTAAACCCCCCCCCCCAAAAAAAAACAAAAAAATCTAAGAAATTTGCTGAAACTGGAAATAGTTGAAAATATCAACACCTACACAGATGAAGTCATAAGTTGCATGACTACATCCAGTTGTAGATAAGCACATCTGTGGACTTCAAGTAAGTTTCTACGTGGTGCTGCGGCTCTGCAGCCGTAACTAAGCTCTGCTGTACAAAACATGAATGACAGGACTTCTGAGTATCAAGAGATAGTCCCAGCCAAAACCAATCAGTGACCTCAGCGTAGGGACTACGGGTCAGTAATCTCAATTCTACAGAAGTAGAGGTGTTGAAAGCTGCTGTCGGGACACATCCCAGCCAAGCGTAGTTTTTTCATTTGTATCATCTATTGATGTTCGTCCCCTCAGTCCAGCGGCTCCGCCGCCTTGAACAGCCCTACTCCTCTGCCCCTGCGGCCCTCGCGCTTCCCTTTCCTTTGAGGGGCCTGGGCAGAAGAGGGGGAGGAGGGCTCTAGCTGTGCTTTCCGCGTGAGGAGCTCCTTGAAGACCGAGTCCATCTGGCGACAGACCTCCTGTGAGATGAAATAAACAATTGGCAATAGAAGAGGGTGAAAAAAAAAAAAAAAAGACAAAACCGTCTTTGTTCTGTGCTCTGCCTACAGCTCAAGAGTTTCTGATTTTTGTTTGTCAGAAAAACAAAATGTACCGCTTTTAAAATATGAAAAAAAAAATTGTGCTACCTTCGAAAAAATAAAGAAAAAACACTTTTGCGTTGGCCAAAAATCGTTTTTGGCTCGTGTCATCCTTCCTTATTATAGACTTGCTTTTCTTCCCTTTTTCCTTTTAGCTCTTAGTTCATTAGGACTAATCCAATCCACCGTTCATTCTCCCACCTTCTCGGAAAGTGCTGCAGAGCATCTGGACCAAATCCATTGAATAACAGCTTAAAATTGGCAAGTACGGATTTGGTGATTGAATAACTCTCACTGATAGCTTATTGGAATGTGATAAAAAAAACAAACAAACTGCGAGGCCTTTTTCATAAAGCATTAGTAGATTACGCAATAACCCTTTAATGCCCGATTGAGAAAGAAGACCGACCTTGTCTACTTGAATAACAATGTCCTCTGAGGATGAGTGTTCCTGAAGCCTGTATGAGAAAAGAGAGAGATAAACAATTAAAAAAAAATTTATTACTTCACATTAACATGACAGGACAAGTGTGGCGTTCAGTAATGCTCACGCTTGCTCTCTGCGGGCAAAGCCAGGAGAATGGACCCGCCGGCCCTGTGGCCCCATGGGAACCTGGAGCTTCAACTTTCCAGCTGCGATGATGCCGCCACCTGCTGGTCCAGCTGAAAGCCTCCTCTGATCCACAGAGCCGCTGCTGTTGGCTCTTGGACGTTCTCCCTTTCTCTGCGGAGGTGCTGCACACAAGCTGCTGCTTTGGTCGGCCGAGGATCCCACCTCCGCTTCTGTATGCGCAAGAAATTGAGATGTTGCACGTTCAGAGATATTATCACATGGGAAAAAAAATAAATCATATCAGCATTTAAACTCACCATCTTTAATAGTGGAGTACTCCCCGTCCCCATCTCCTTCTTCAATAATAGGCTCGCTGGGTGGAAAACAGTCACATAATCAGTCTATTGTACTATACTATTGTTCACTTTGTCCACGCTGCGTGCATCAGAGCATCTTTTCTCCTACCAGTCGTCCTGCTCCAGTGTCATGCACTTCTCGTACACGGGGCCTTGTACTTCGCCCTCGCTGGGGAAGATGCTTTCATGCTGCAGGATCATGCTCTTCACCAGGGCGTTGATCTGAGGCTGCAGGACGACCACGTCCTCGTCCTCGGCCCCTCTCACCAGGCTCGGGCCGAAGCACACGGCCAGGTTGTAGGGCTGCATCATGTTCTCGTCGCTGTACTGAGACACGCTGGAGAGGCAGGCAGCCGAGAGAGAAAGGGAAATGGCACGAAGGGTGACGAGACGGAACCACAAAATGAGTAAAAAAAAGTTTGCATTGCAATTGTATGAACATATAAATCGTTTTAGCAGGAAATTCATTTGGCTCTAATAAAGTTTAAATATATGTTTTTTTTAACCCGTTCAACTGATCTACAATACTCACTGATGAAGGAATGCAAAGAGGTATCTCATGACAATGATGGCTGGTTCGGGGAAGGAGGAGATGACGGTTTTGAGCTGAGCGGCTCTCTCTGCCTCGTTCTTTATTTCTGAGAAAAACAAAAACGAGGAAGCAAAAGATAAACTCCTGTTTGCACAGGCCACAGTCATTTCATGTTTCAACACGTACGCCAACGCACTCACGGGCAAACTCCAGGAGCTGGCTGGTGCTGTTGATGGGGAACAGCGGGTTTTTCAGACCTCTGAAATAGAGTTTCAGTACACCCGCAACCGAGTCCAGGTCATATCTTCGCTCAGCCAGGGGGTCGTCTCCTGCAGGGGAAGCCCACGGCACACTGCCCCACATTATTAATGCTCCGCAGCATGAGGAGCTATTTTAACGATACATACCAGTCATGTCAACACACAAACATAAAAACAAACACACACACACACACACACACACACAGGCCTACCTCGCTCAAATGCATCTCTCAAACTGTTGACCTCCATCTGAGACCCTGGCACCCTAAATATCCCCTCATGGTGGAGACCTGATGGTCAGACAGATTATTTTAATTCCTCAATATTATAACTAAGAGTCTTAGATCGGATGCAAAATATGTTTAAAGCCACTATGAATTATTATTATTTTTTTTTTAAAGGGTGCTAATTTTCTACACAGAGGTTTTCTATTTCTTAAATTGATCTTAAAAACATGCAGGTGCTGTTTTACCATTCCTTCAGTGTTGAAAACTTACCATTAAGGTTGATATAGCGAATGCAACTTTCCACAACTATTGGAATCTGTTGTCCTGATGCCTGAAACAAAGACAAGATGAAGACGTGATGAATTTTCACAAACTGCAAGTCTGACCCGTTATCTCTAAAAAAAAATATATATATATATAATTTACCAATAGAGACATTCTGAAAAAGAAACTGGGGAGATTATGATGGTTACCTGTATGAAGGACAACATGTCTCCATTGAAAGGTTTGTGGATCAAATTGTCACTTGAGAGATTTTTCCTGATACGCATAGACTTCCCATTGTGTCTGTAAAGCAAGATACCATAACATAAGCACACAGTTTACTCTATTTTTTTTTTAAGTTTTAGCAATATGCAACATTATATGACTTATAATTATAATATTAGCTCATAAAATGTTTGTATACTTACTTGGGCTGATCTCTTTTTAAGGCTTCAGCTAGGAAGAGGAAAGAAAAAGATTAGAACAAGCTTATCTGAAATTTAGAGGAACTAAGAAATAAGTTAGAATGCCCAAAAAAAAGGTAACACTATGATGTGTTAAAAAAAACAAACTGACAAAACTGACATGACAATGAAACATGAAGTTCCTTAATGACATTTTAGGTCAGCACTTTGCCTTGTGCCATTGTGACGAAATGCAGAAGTGATACCTTTTTCAACAGCGACTTTAAGCAGGTCATGCTTGGCTTGCAGTTTTTCAACCAGAGAGCTGCCGACAAGGTAGTCTTTCACTTTCTGTAAAACAGATCAAGTCATCATCATGCTGCCGATTGAATCACGCTTACACGCGTATGACCCCCCACTGCACGTCATCAGAAACCCCAGCCCACCATTTACTCACAGCGAAGTAGACGTTCTCTATTTCCTGCAGGTTGGCCCTGCGGCGGGCCACACTGGGCCGGACCGTCAGGTTCTCGGAGCTGCCCTCCTGAGACGAAGCGCTGCAGCTGCTGAGATCCAGGTCATCGTCACTGATACCTTCCAGCAGGGTGGACCGGGCCGCTGACATGTTCGTAGTAGCCTGTGTGACAGTGGCAGGAACAACAACCAGAACTCACCTACGGCTGAATTCAAGTCAGAATGCTGATGACTCATATGTTTAGCCTGACTCTGTATGAAAACTAGTATTTTGATGAGCTGTGTGAAATGTAAAGAGCGTGAAATATGTTGCTGGTCAGGAATACTTGAAGCAGAAGTTTGGGTTTGATGTGAGGGTTAGTAATTATTGATCAATAAGAATTCATTTGCCCTTGTTTACTGTATGTGCTATGGTGCTTCTTTCCATATTTCCTTAAATCATTGTTTCATTTTGTCATTCATTTTGATAATAGTTCTCCTTCGCACATGAACGACACTTCTAAAATACATTACAGCATTAGACTGAAATGTGGCAATGGAATATATCACGAGTCGAAAAACAAGAAGTCGTTAATGAGGCGCCACGGGTTGTTTGGTGCTGCTGTACCTCCTCGGTTTCCTTCGTAAGCGTCGTCAGCCGCGTTTGTATCTGCTTGAATCTGGTCTCCAGGTCACACCTCATCTCACACTCTGCACTAACCTCGGAAACCTAAGAGACGCGAGAGCCCCGCTTGAGTTGACGCCCAACAGTCGAGAAATGCATGGACCTCGCGTTGAACGCAAGAACATGCGCGTACACACCTGGTCTCCATCGTGGGGCTGGTAGAGGAAGCGGAGGGGCATACAGAAGGTGTTATAGTGGTCCTGCAGCAGGGTGTCTCTGTCCCTGCCTTGGTCCAGTTCTGACACGGAGGCCTGGAGCTGTTGCAGTCCCGTGCTCAGGTTCTCCTGGGCTCGCCTGCGACTGCACAGGTAGGCCTGCATCACCCGGCCCAGAGAGACGTGGTACCCTACGTCCGCACACTGAGGGAGACGAAGAAATCTCAGACTCCGATCCGTCGTCTAAAACAACACCGATTGTTTTTTACATTTAAAGGAAAAGACAGCGGACTTACATCAATGAGCGTCGAGATGTCATGGAGGTAGTACTTATTCATGGAAGCATTTGCCACGGCCAAGTTTAAGAGGTATTCATTTCGGGTCTTGCTGCACTTCAGGTATATGGCTTGGACTTTATCTTGTCTCTATAGCACATGAAAACAACCGTTTACAAAAAGATGAAGCAGACACACAGACATGTATGTTAAGGATACTGCAGGTGAGAATATATTTACTTTTTCTATCAACCTCTCCAGTTTCTTGGGAGCGCTCTGCTTCTGCTTGTAAAGGGCGTCCGCCTGTTTCTCGGCCTCCTTCAGCTTCCCTTCTGCACACATGTACTCGGTGTGGTACTGGTGGTACGTCCGCCATTCCTGCACATGGAGACGCATGCTACAGCCATACTTTTCATTTTGTTTGTTTAGGAAGCCGGACAAATGATTTCAGGCAATTGGCTTCTCACTTACGGTCTGTAGCTCCGTGGTAACCTTGAGCAGCCCATCTTGCAGCTGGGTACAGATGTCTTTACTCTGCAGTGGAGACAAAGCAGCGCAGCGTGAGTCAGATGGAAAAACAAGGAGAGAACACAGTGAGCCACAATTATTCTTATTTTGTTTTATGCCAAGTGAAATACCAGGTCGATAAGGAAAGGTCTGGAGGTGGTATTAGCTTGCATCAGGTGAGTTATACTGTACATGTACAGGCTTGTCAATCCTTCAAATTGCAGGTTGTGTCTGCGGCTTATGGGTTAGTGCTTGCATCAATACCTTCTTTGCAAGACGCTGTGTGTACTCCAGGCAGTGTGTGAGGGGCTGGATGAGGAAGTTGCTGCAGTTCTCACTCAGTCGACCGTGGTCCCTGCTTTCTTGGCGGGTCTGGGACAGCAGAGCCAGCCAGACCTGGGCCACCGAGTGACTGCTGGGTTCCTTCCTGAGAAGGTGCAGTGATAAGTGTTTTGTTGGAATACAACCAGGAATCCGCAAATTAATTGCCCGTTAATACACCGTGCCTTACCTTTTGGTCCTGGAAGTGAATCTTTCGGCGAGTTTCTCCAGGGAGCGGGAGTACTCGCTTTCAATCTCAGCCCTTCGCCGGAGGTACTCTGTCAGGTCCTGCAGCTGCTGGCTCTTCTGCTCAAGTTGCAAGTCTAACACCTTCAGCTGGTCTACAAGCTGGCATCGCACTTCTGAAAGAGAAAAGAAAGACAGAGGGGGATGCAATGAGAAACAAACACACACACTATAGAATATGACTCATAGTGAAAAGTATTGCTGTGGGTGAGAAACGAGTTTCTTAGCGGGTTTTTTTGCTACCATAAAAAACAACATTGGTGACATTTAGAATGGCATGTAGTAAAAGTAGTAGAGGTAGAATGTTGCACGTTAATTATTTTACCTTTGATTTGTGTGTCGTAGTCCACTATACCGACCCTTTCCTTCCTGAGTTTCACATGGGAAGTCATTGCTGGTCCAACTGGGTGGAATTCTGTATAAATAAAAGTGATAACTTCATTATCCCACTATGGTATAAAATATCAGCTCCTCTGTTCCTTTTAAGTCCCTCACAAAGTCATGTTATACATGTACTACTGTTCCAGTCTTCTGTGCCGGTTAAAGTCTAGCGGTGGCAGAAAAAAACATCAAAAAAGTAGGCCTATGATCCATTGCTGCAGTCAAGCATGCCTTTCTGCAAACAACCACACATTCATAATGCTGTAACACCCCCCTGCACAGATCACACCAACTTCCTCCCGCCACATAAAAAGTGAAAGAGTGTTCATCTTACTGTAACACATCTCTTGAAACCGGTGACCCTCTGCTCTGGTCTGCTGAATGGCAGACAACTAGAAAACCAGTTGGCGTGTGCTGCCTGCTGCACGGGTCACGCTGTTGAATTGCATATGGAGCGAAAATAGCTCTAGGAACAGCTCAGCTGCCCTAAAAATAGGGTGCACCACAAGGCATACAACTCTTTGGGGATGCACACTCTGACTCAAGGTGGTTTCACTAATGATTCTAATAATACGGTATACAAAGTATGTTCTGTGTTTTCAAAACTAAAAACGAAGCCACGGCAGCCATTGAAGAATATTGGAAGACTCCGAATCTTCACCAGAAAATATATTACAGTTCAGGTTGAAAGACATGGGGCATGTTAATCTGACTGAGACTAAGAAGACTAAAGTCTGCCTTAAAACAATAATCAAGTGCCTAAATTAAATTAACACCAAAACATATTATTCTTACAATAACCTGTTCCCACCGACCTTGAGAAGGTCGTTTAATAATGCTGGATGGGAAAGGATATTCAATGTGAGGATTTTGCTGTCCAAATTAGTCAATATTTTTGAAGTTTCGCTTTTTTTTTTCACCCCAGCTGAACAGGAAAACACAGTCCGTTGAGACACAGAGAGGGAAATTTGTACCAATGGTAGAAAACAGACACTTTGACTAATTAAAACACCGGACTTTTGTGTTCAGATGAACTTAAAAATGTGTGAACCCGCCCTTTAAGAGCCCTCACTGAAAGACCTTTATCTGAGAAACTTTGGTTTTGCCTTTTTTTTTTTCTAAATCATGTTGAATGATAAGAACTGATATCAACACACAATATCTTGGCCTGTTCTCAGCAAACTAAAAATGAAATGGAAGCCGGTATGACTGGAGTATCTCAATGCATGACAGTCTTTTAATTTCATTTCACATGATCATTTGACGGGTTGTTAACGAACGGAGAATCAGCAGTTAAGTCACTTGATGTCTGCAGGATATCATTTATTTGGAAGATATTTAGAGCTGGTATTGGTGTTTTCTAGCTGGATCGTTTAACCTTAAACACACACACACTCTTCCTAGTGTAACTTCTCCTTTTTTCAACAGCCAAACATCACTCATCAGCATTCTCTTTAACTAAAAAGTGCACTCATCACTTTTTTCCTCCTGAAACATTTACAAACTAACTTGCTTAAGTCCCGTGTTACAGCAAATCCAGAACTCCCTTTAATAAAAAAAAAGTCTCATTTTTCCAGCCTATGTCACCCTTTCCGTTAGCCCTTCCATTCTTCCTCTGTGTGATCAGCAATGAATCACCACCTTCTGTCGCCACAATCTGCCGCAATGTTTTATTAAATCTTAAACCTCCCCCCAACTAGGTTTTCAGTTGCTTTTATAGGTAACGCTGCATGTTTCACTCTGAGCATTGACAAGCACCAACACATAGATGCAGAAATCGTTGATGGCTTGAGGGCTGTGTGCGCAGCCAATAATAACATAATCATAATAATCAGGCAGCACACTCCTTCATAACACACAGGCAAAAAGAAAAAAAAAGAAAAAGAAAAATACATGTTTATTAGATCTAAACTGTCAAACTATCCTATCCTATATGAAAAAAAACAATCAATAAAAGTTGAAGACATCAAGTAAAGGGCGTCCTACCTGATGAGGCTTGACTGGTTTCTTCTCCAGACTGAGGCGACTAAATAATGCCAGTTAATAGCACAGTAAGCTCTCAACTGTTTCACCTCCCCCTCACATTGGACACGGATGGGTGTGGGTGGAGTAGAACTCATCTCTCTGACTCTCTCTCACTCACTCACTTTCTCACCCCTCATCTCTCTCATACATACACTTTGAGGCATGTGTGTGTGTGTGTGATTGTGCAAGTGTGTGCAAGGATCGAAAACCTTTTTGAGTCGAGTCAGTTCTTTCTCTTTCACGCCTGCCCATCGAGCTCCACAGCAGGTTTTAAGTCCAATCAAACACCAGCTGTTTTCACTGATTAGTCCCTCCTCACTGGTTATTCACAGGCTACTGAGTGAAGTCAGGTGCTATAGTGTTTAGTTGTAGAAAAAAAAAAAAAGAAATGACGTGAAGTCTTCTTGGTGCATGACTAAGGACCACTACAGTTTAGTGTTCTTACACACCCTGCGATGAGTCATTCCTGACTACTACTCATGGAAACACCTCACGTCAAATAAACGGTTAAAAGCCTAAGATGATTTAAGATTAAAGAGGAACACCATCACCAACTTCCACTCATATATGGTAAAAAAAAAAAAAACATTGCAGCTACTGATACACAATCCACAATATTTCTAAGCCTGCTTACCCAGTGCTTGTTCTACCTTCACCTACCAGATAAAAATGTGACTGTGGAAATTTAATCTGTCCGATTTGTGACAAACAAAGCAGCCTGCAAAGGTCAGTGTGTGTAATTTGCTCTTATCTGACATGAACTTCTCTCTCACTCCTGTTTCCTTCCTCTTAACATAATGATATTGTGAAATCTGCATAAAAACTAACTTAACTAAAATAACATATCGATAGACAATGTTACTATGAGTGAACCATTAATGTTTCTGACTTTTCATTAGAAAAAGTTTACGCTACAACCAGGAAACACCCCGATATTAAACAATGCTCCACTGTACTTTTTAGCTTTAGGGGTCAAACATTCGTCTAAACTTTTTTATATGAAGCAACTTGTGACATATTCCTAAATGTTGCTTTATTATGATTAAGTTGATTGGATTTGTAGATAAATGTGGCAATCTTGGAGAAAACTGCATTACTAGTATTTGTCAGTGTCTATGGGTGTAATGTGTGTGTGAGTGAGTGTAATGCTCTGCCATCATACCTTTTTTTATGCTTCCACTGGGAGTGACCAAAGTTAGACCTTTTTTTATAAACCTTAACTTAATGCAAAATGCTTTTTTACTACTGATGTGAAAATATGTTATGGATCAACATTAACATTAGTAATATTTGTGTGAATTGAACAGTTCACTTTAATTTGCTGTGTAATTATTGCATGAAGTCTTGATGAGTTAATATATTTCCCCCAATAACGACCGTTATAGAAGTTTATCAACAGGAAATCAACTAAACTACCATTTTGCTAAAAGGATTTGGTTCAAGCTTCTTTATTACTAATATATTCAGATTTCTTTACTCTTCCAGAACAGTAATCTTAATATCTTTTGGTCGCGGACTCTTCATTAGGATAAAATATTAGATGTCACCTTGAGAAGAGTGGTCAACTTTTTCCCCTTTTACTGACATTTTACAGATCAAACAGTCAATTGACCTCAATCACAAACACATTTAACATAATTATAAGTTGGTGCCCTACAAGAACTCTGCTTCATGTATTGAAATGAATGCAAAACCAGATGTATTATTTGAAAGATTTATTTGCAGTAATTCTGTTAAATAATTAAGAGACCAGATTGTGACAAATTGAAAAGCACAGGTTGTTTTTCCATAAACGTCCCAACTTCAGGCCACTTTTGTTAAGACAACAGTCCAATAAAAACTCTGAGACCTGTATTTCAATTTAGTTTCATTTCGATAACGCTCTCTCATATCATTACTAAAGACTCTTTGTTCAGCATCACTGCAGTGAAAAGCAAAACTTGAGGAAAAAAAAAAACGAGTGATGGTGGAACATGGGAATGGCTTTGATGCACAGATAGTCACAGTTTGTCAAGCCAGAGATATTGTCAAATAGAGATAAAAATATGAAGTGAGGGATGAATTTAAAAATGTCTAGAACTGCAGCGTCATTGTGAATCGGAGGAAGAATCTTTAACGTCTGTGCTTTCTGTTGCCTCGCTGACTTCACTCAGCTCTTTGCTCTCTCCTCCGCTGTCTCTCTCGTTCTCTCTCTCCTGGTCGCCGGCTCCAGACGGGCTCTGGCCAGACGGTGCTTCTTGACCCAAAACGCGCACTCCGGGCTTTCTTAGCTGTGGGACATGTGGACATAAAAGATGAGTTGTTCAGAAAACGCAATCTGCTGGTGAAGAGTATGTAAACTGGAGCGCCATCATGTCATGGATTATGTGTCATAGTAAATAAAGTGGGTAATTACATCATCGGCCATGTGGGCCAGGTCTCTCTTCATGGCGTAGGCATCTTCTCCATCTGCATAATATTTTGGCTCCACCTCACTTATCCTGCAGAGAAACCACATGATAGAACTTGGGTTACAGTCACTGCACATGTAAGAATCGCAGCTGTTGCTGCCGCTGAGGACGTTGCGGTCACATCCTTGGTAGTTTTTTCCTGGGAATTTTGGATTTAGGAAAGCTGGAGGGAGTTTACGGTTATTAAAATGTGAAAATGTGGTATTATGGTATTTCCAATATTCTTAAAATAAATATATTTGAATTTAACTACAGTTTAGGCCCATATAACTAATTGAGTAAATGAAGGGGTGGAAAAAAATCTGCATTTCCACAGAATGTTAATCCTAGCACTGCAAATAAGTCTTTCAAGCCTAAAATGAATAGAAATCAGTTAATCAACAGCTAATTAAATCAAAGTAATATAGCAGGAGAAAACAGTTGAAACATTTGTCTTCAGTACGTGGTGCTGCTGGGGACCATGACAAAATCCCTAATATTGGATTTTTATGGCCAATAGTAAGATATGACATTTGAAAAATTCTTTGGACACTGAACATAAAATCTACACACCCCTGTCAAAACACCAAGTGAGGTAAAAAAGATATATAAGATATACCATTTCACAACTTTTTTTCTATAACCTGTATAACACGATTGAAAAAAGAACTGAAACATTTAAAGGAGAAAAACATTAAAAAAAAACTTAAAATAACCTGGTTGCATAAAGATTCACAGGCTTAAACTAATAATTTGTTGCAGCACCCTTGGCTTTTGTTACAGCGCTCTGTTGTTTTGGGTAGGAGTCTATCAGCGTGGCACATCTTGATGTGGCAATATTTGCCCACTCGTCTTTGCAAAACAGCTCCAAAGCTGACAGACATGGAGGTTATCTGCTGTCGCAGCCCTCGTCGCATCAGCCTACAGATGTTTGATCCGATTCAGGTCTGGACTCTGGCAGGGCCATTCCAAAACTTCCAATCTTATTGTGGTGAAACCACTCTTTTGTTGATGTGTGCTTTGGGTCGTTGTGATGCTGAAAAGATGAAGTTCCTTTTCGTCTCCAGGTCTTAATAGAAGCCAGAAGGTTTTGTGCCAACACTGACTGGTATAGGGAACTGTTCATAATTCCCTCCATCCAGCTGAATAAAAACAGCCCCAAAGCCCGATGCTGCTACCACCATGCTTCACTGTAACTTTACTTTTGGTGATGAGCAGTGTTGTTTTAGCACCAAATATAACTTTTGGAATTGTAGTCAAAAGGTTCAACCTTGGATTCATTGGACCAAAGATGATTTCAAATGTGTTTTTGCAAAATTAAGCCAGGCCTGTATTATCCGTAAGATAAGACATCATTCTGCCACCCTACCCCATAGCCCAGATATGAAGAAGGTGAAAGACTGCCGTCACATGTACTACACGGCCTGTGCTTGTTTAGATATTCCTGCAGCTCCTTCAATGGTGCTGGCAGCCGCCCTGACCAGATTCCTTCTCGTCGTCACCAAATTTTGGACGAACTTCCTGTTGTTGGTAATGTCACTGTTGTGCTATATATTCTCCACTTGATGAAGGTCTTTACTGTGTTCCACGGTATATTTAATTCCATGGAAATTCATTTGCATCGTTCACCTGACTGATATTTTTGAACAATGAGCTCCCTCTGATGCCATGTAAGGTTAAACAGAGGAACTTTAAATGGTGACAGGTGTGTGCTGACTCCAATTTAACACGAGTGTGAATGTAACCGGTTAAATCCAAACACAGCCACATCCCCACTTATAAGAGGGTGTGCACACTTGTGCAACCTCATTATCTCAGTTCTTTATTTCTACTCCCTGAAAGTTTTCAGTTTGTTTTTCAATTGTGTTGTACAGGGGATAGGTCATATTAAAGGTGGACAAATGAAATTATTTATGCTGGTGTCGTTTTCCCCCCCATCACAAAAAATGGTATTTAAAAAGGGTTATACACTGTATATCATATATACTTTTGAAAAGAAATCCATAGAATGGCCGTAAAATACAGGTGTTCATCTAATTGCCATCACAGATATGGATAAGAGAATTAAGCTTTGCACACAGCACGTGTTGCAGAAATAGATGTGCTGCAAGATGAACATGTAGACAGAATGAATGAGCTCAGCAAAATATGAGTACTAATAAAAAATATCCTCGATTTTGTAATATGCAGAGCATTGCCTAATAAAGCATAAAACATGTATGTACCGTTATTACTTGTTACTTGTCACCAACTTATACAGCTCTGGAAAAAAAAAAAAAAGAGACCGCTGCATTTTCGTTTTCTGAAATCAGCATCTCTACATGTATTCCAGCCATCCCATTCCAGCGTCTGTTGAATTCCAGCACATGCACACCTCATTCTACTTAAAGAGGAACCAGGAGTGGAATAACGTCACCCAAGAACAATGGTAAAGACTGTGGAGAGCATGACAAGATGCATGAAACCTGTGATTAAAAATAAGGGTTATTGCAGCAAATATTGATTTGAACACATACCTGTAAGTAGTAAAATCAGAAAAACTGATAATTTTTCAGTGGTTTCTTTTTTTTTTTTCCAGAGCTGTAAATTGACAGCCATGCTCCCTGTACAATAATATCACTGGTAGCACATACAATACAATAAATACACAGAAATAAAGCTGGCACAAAAAAGGGGGCTTACTGGAATTTGAGAGTGTTGGAGTACAGGTGCAGGGCTGCCCGGTTGCTGCAGGGGACAGAACAAAGTACACGTCGTCAGAATATCTGCACATTTTTGTAAACATTTGAACATGCAAAAAACGCATCTAAACAAAAGAGACAACAAGTGCAGGGTACCTTTTGCGAACATGAAGTGAAACATATTTAGCATTGAAGTTTTCTATCATGGCCCGGCTGGCCTGGTCCATCAGCTTCTGGGCCAGCCCCAGACGTCTATGGGAGCGCTTCACCGCCTGCAGGACACAGAGGACGTTTGTTTTGTTGCTCGGTACGAGCCAACAACAATGTCGTTTGTGGGATACAGATGCTCTAAAGGGATGTAATAAAACGTCCTTCGCCACAGACTCACCAGGGACGTGATGTGTCCATGAGGTACATCATCTGGGTCCTCCTCCCTAAAGAAGACATGAAAAAACATAACATAAATCAGTGGTTCTCAAAGTGGGGCCAAGGGGTCCCATCCATAAATAACATGACATTTTTATCATTGGTTTCATGAACTTTCATTAATATATAAAAGCAAAAATCTTATCAGATGGAGACCCTAAGACAAAATATTGTCAAATGTGGGTCCATCGTCTAATTTGTGTCATTTTAGAGGTCTTTGACATAAAAAAAGTTTGAGAACCACTGACCACACAATCATTTTGACTCAATCGGTTTGAGACATATTCCCTGATACTCACATCTTTGCCAGCACATATCCCACTATTTTGCCATTTTCGTCCTCTGCGATGTATGAGAGCTGAAACGAGAAAATCAGGCAACGTCAAACATGCAAAACTTAAACATTGAGTGGATAGCAGCAGCTGTGTGTGTGTTTTAGCAGTAACAGCAGCGAGCAGTTACTGACCTGAGGCCAGGACAGTCCGTGATAGAAATAGTATTTCATCTGGTAGTTTTCTGGCAGACACAGCAGGTTACAGTGCTGCATGTTCATGAGGTCCTCTGGCTGTAGGAAAAGAAAGTAACTGGGTGTCAGACACGCGAATGACACAAAGCTCATTGATAACTCGGTGTTGCTCAGCTAACATGTAGGCTACAGTAACTCACGTTAGCTTAGCTAAGTTAGTAGAAACAGCATGGCTGTCGAGAGGATTTCAGCAAACTTACCCGGGCGTTTCGTATGTTCATTGTGTTAACTTTCTTAATAACGGGACTATGGGAACATTAATCGACTATCCTACACTATTCAATCAATTCATAGTAGTTCGGCTATAAGGTTTGAAGAGATTGTCTCGCTTGCTAGCTAAGTCGAGTTGCTAGCAAGGAAGGGAGGTGAGGAAGGAGCGTGCCACAATAACGGGGGAACACTTCCGGTCATGGTGTGCGCCTGGATTTCACAATAAAAGCTGCAAGCCCTGTCATGTGACATACAAACGGTGCAAGAATCTGTTTTATTTTGAAGAACGGTGACAACCCGGATGTTATGTTGCAGATTAATTTTCGTGAACTTTATACTACAGTTCAAGCAAGGCTGAGTTTGTATCTAAGCGATCTATGGGGCCCCAAAAGCCCCAGACTCACTGCGTGTCAGATACTTTAGTCTTTAATATATTTATTTGTATGCACTTAACTTAATTTATTAAAGTAAAGATAATAGTTGGCCGTCCGAAGGGTCACCATATAAATCTGAGGGGTTGTGAGAGGATTAGTGAAAAAGTAAAGTAAAAACTGGATTGGGACTTTTTCCTCTTATAATATAAAAAGCAACTAATGTTGTCCAATATTTTATGTATTTTATACGAGTATAAATTACAATATTTCCCTCTGAAATGTAGAAAAGTTGGAGTATAAACCAGCATCATATAGAAATACTCAAGTATTCATTAGTAGATGTGTATGAACAGTCTTCTAGCGTCAGTCACATCCAAGTAAAGTCACAAGTAAACACAATTTTGCGTGGGACATTAATATGTCTTGTACCATTTCCACTTACTAATTTGAATGTGAATAACACACCCTAAGGTAAGCGAGTTTGCTATTTTTAAACGGTTCACTTTACCTGTTACATTACCCCATGGGGTTATTAGTCATTGATGGCGACACGGTCCAATCAAATTCCTCCCTTTTGTGGCAAATTCCCGAGCGGACTGATCGCTCACGTGCTCGTGGCTCCAGGTAAACCAGTGGCATCCAATCAGCGGGGCAACATGCAAATCGGACAGGTGTCGGCTGGGAGGGACTGTGGAGGAAATAGATCACCTGCGGTGCGTTTCCAGCGCTTAAACGCGCGTCAAGACCTTGTCTCCGTAAAGATAAACGTTCACTCAGGAGAAGGAGATGGACTTTCAGATAAGGACCCCGCAGGACTGTTGAACTGATGCGATGTCAGATTGCCAACCCGCTCCCGTTTCTTAGAGATGTAGTAGCCTAAGTTAAGCGTAAAATGTGATCCGTTTTTTTTCTCCTTTTGTTTTTTGGGAAACGACGCCGAAGCGCATTCCCCCCACAGATGGAGGCAGATTTTAGGCTGGAGTCGAGTTTGTGGGTCCGGAATAAAAGATACCGGGCTGTGCTGACGGGCTGGTATTTCAACTGGACCGAGGTAGATAAGAAGAATCGCGATAAGAAAACAAGTAGGTGGCATTTACAATCAAAACATTATTGGAATCATATCATCACACTCTAAAGAAGATCACACATAGTTTATATTTCAGTCATAATTAAAATAGGACGATTATAACGCAGTGGGCATACACAAGGAAATACTTTCTTACAGTCACCTTGTTTAAAGCCACAATCTGTTGCCACAGTGAGTGGCTGATAACACATAAAGGCAGCATCATTCTTTAGAAGTAGCCAACAGCAAACACCATGAATATAAGCATCCTATATGCAGTGTTCGGCTTTAAAAGTGGAGTGCACCCAACTAAATACTTTGCGGTGTAAACCAATCATCTGCTCTCAAAATAAAAATGTAAAAATAACCTGCTTTAGAAAAAAAAAAGTTGTTCAACTCTACATCCAAATTACATCATGGGTAAAGATCATTATCTGAGTCTGAGTGGTGAAGGCCAGTCCCCACTTAGACAATCTGAAGATGCTTTCTAAGGACACAAGAGGCAATTGTTGAGGTGGAATTAGGAAAATGCTAGATTTAAATCAGTAGTGTTTGATCTTCATATAATACATAATAATTCAAACAAACAGGTGATTTAAAACAAACAGCTGCTGATTGTCATCAAACGAAAACCCTGGTAAAAAGTAATGAGAATAAGTAATGTGAATGTGTGTAATTTACTAACCTGAATTACACAAGTCAAAGTACTAAGTACTGAAACAGCTATTGAGATTTGAATGTAGTTAAACTAAGACTATAAGTTGTAGTTATAGTAAGTGAACTACATGTAGGAAACTACTCCCCAACATGACCTACATGTCGTTTTTTTACTAATAGACTTAATTCTAACTGCCTGTAGAAAACGTGAAGAACAAGTTGAACAGCACCAACATGAAACACAACCTAGTGAGACACACACTACGGAGCATTCACACACAACTCCTGGAAGTTATTTCAATAAGCTTAGCGTTGTCATGCCAACACTGGAATCACCCCAGAGGTTTCTCTCTCTCTCTTGCTTCAAATCTCTCTGGATTTTTTAAAGACTGTGACACATTACAGCGTCAAATCCTCATACTTGGTGGGGAAAAAACAGAATTCATTTTTTGTCATTTTATTAAAAAATTAACAACAATTATCAAATCAGTTATTGCTTAATTGACCTATTGTTGTGGTTCTCCATCACACACATGTTTAAACCGCTAAATAGGATACAGGCATTATTAATGTTGGTGGTTAGGCCTGTGCTGACACTTCTGTGAAAAGTGATGTCTGTAGCGAGGAAGTGTCACAGTCTAACCGGTGATTAAAATATTCAGTAGCGTGTATGTGAACATGCCTGTTGAGGTTTGCTCAGTTTGCGTGTGATTAAAGTTTCAGTGCCCGTGTCGGAGGTGGTGGGAGTGGAGGAGGGCCAGGTGGAGATCCTGCCCCAGAAGTCGGTTGAGGACACGGACAAAGACTTCACAGGTGGGTTCTCCTCGGGTGTCTCTCTGGTCTCACGAACCCCCGATGCTGAAACAAACAAGACCACAACCTCTTTTTTGCTGTTCCGGTTCACGATGAGAATCTGAATAATTTACACACAAGCGCTCAGCACAGTGACCATCACATTGCAACAGTTAACATTGTGGTTTTCCGTCATCAACTGTCACCAGTCTTCTACGTGAAGCGTAGCAGCAGCGGCGGCTCGTCCGGGTTGCTATGGAGACTGGGCCGGACCCAGTTCAGCTGCCTCAGTCGGGTCCTCAGAGACCAGTGGACGCAACACCTAAGAGCTGCTCTCAAAACTCACAGTAAGTACGGATAAGGTGATATGACATGACAGAGTTCTGCTGGCTTTCATCAAACTGTGAGGTTTGGAATTATCCTTTCAGGTCCCCTGCGCCCACACAGACTGTTGGTGTTTATCAACCCCTTTGGAGGAAAGAAGAAAGGAAGACAGATCTACCATTCTCTGGTCGCCCCTCTGTTTGAGCTGGCTGGTATCAGCTCTCATGTAATAGGTAAGAAACAACAAAAGTGTGCGTTACTTTATGCAGATGCTTGACACTCTTTTTATTTGACATGAAATAATGCATTGTCTATTGTTTAAATTGTCTTCTTTCTTAAATATGCTATCGTGCTATGCAGTTTCAATTGTATTATTGTATCAGTTCCATTAAAAGTGCTATATAAAGTTTATTATTGTCATCAAAAAATGGTGAATGTATATATACACACATATACACATGAGATGCAGTACTTTTCTACCAAAAGCAACTAAAATTGGCTTCACATTTATGAAATACAGCAGTAAAATTCATACATGTATTTGTTAGTGAGAAAAACAAAAATGTAATATACTGTAATATTATAACACTACAAAAGAATCCAATCTGCATAAGTACTTCTGCTTTTGATACTTTTAAGTACATGTTTGCTTACTTTTACTCAATGGAGAATTTGAACACTACAGTATATATACTTTCACTTAAATGAAGGGTCTGAATACTTCTTCCACCACTGGTTATGTCTGACAGATGACTTAGACCGACTCATTTTATTAAAAATAAATAAATAAACGAATGAAAAGGATTTGAACATTAACTCTCATGTTTAGTAACTGAACGGGCAAACCAGGCCAGAGACCACCTCCTGAAGAAAGACCTGGCAGGCTTTGATGGGTAAGAGTCCTCCGTGCCCGTGTCAACACTGTGGTGTGAGAGTATTGTAGCTGCAAAGCTCACAGGGAGGTGCACTCATAACAGAAACCCTTGTGTGTGTTTACGCCAGCGTGGTGTGTGTGGGTGGGGACGGCATGTTCAGCGAAATACTTCACGGTTTGATTGGGCGGACGCAGCAAGAGGCAGGCCTTTGTGAGAACGATCCCTCTGTCACATTGCAGCCCTGTCCGCTTCATATTGGCATCATCCCTGCAGGTAATGCCGCTGTTAGTGAGATTTCATGAACTCCTGGTGTCAGATCCACAGCCGTGAAACACCCAGTCCTGTTGTATTGCGCCTGCAGGTTCCACGGACTGTGTGTGTTACGCCACTGTGGGAGTGATCGACCCCGTTACTTCGGCTTTGCACATCATCATCGGTGAGGGAGGATCTGCACACAAAAGCTACTTTAATCGCAGTTTTTGTTATTTTTCTGTAAATCGGCGGTGTAAAATACTCAAACAGCTAAAAAGTTATTTCATAGCCTTTATAGTCACTTCATTTCCCACAATACCTTGCAGGAGACTCTCAGCCTTTGGACGTGTGCTCAGTCCATCACGCCGCTTCTCTCGTGCGTTACTCGGTGTCTCTGCTGGGTTATGGCTTCTATGGAGACGTCCTGGCTGAGAGTGAAAAATACCGCTGGATGGGACCTCTCAGATACGATTATGCAGGTATGGAGTGATGATTTAAAAAAAAATAATAATAAATAAAGCTAAATTCCTCTGTGTATTCACAGATGTTGCTTATACCGCTCATGATGTTCCTTTTCTGAGTTTCTATTTGCTCTCCTATTTCTAGGCACAATGGTGTATCTGAGCAACAGAAGCTATGCAGGCATTGTTCAGTATCTACCAGCAGACCCGCTGCTCTCCAGCCCTAGAGACAAAACACGATGCCTCTCGGGGTAAAACACCCAACTACCAAACATTACATAAAGGAGGGACTATACACGGTCTATTGTACAGTTTCCACTTCTTTGTTTTCATAATGGGTTTTGTCGAGCACATAGTATTTACTGTTGGCACACGATTTGCTCCGTGCACTCACTGTATCACAGAGCATGACTGTTCATTACTCGTTCTGTGGCATGTGACCCAGCTGCGTGAGGTAAAACACACGTCATTTATACAACACAACCAAAGTGATGGTTAACGTCATGTCTCCCGAGACTCGGCCCTTGAGACTCTCAGAACTGCCAAAGTGACTCAACCCTGAGAATATGAGTAATGACCTATGAAATATGGGTACAGGATGACAGTGGTGTAAAAAGCCCTTGCTAACAGATGAGCATCTAGAAGTGATGGAAGCCTGTTACTGCTTTCCTGTTGGTTAGTTTAAGAGATAGGTTCACAATTTTTAAAGTCTCTCTTAAACCTATTGATATACTTTGAAACTGTTTTTTTCTTTCTCTTATTATTCCTCCTGTTCATGCGTTTAATTTATAGTGTATCCACAAAACGTGTGCAAACGTATTTAATTTGATCTGTAAAATAATCTGAAGCTCCAAATTAGTCAAATCAGTGATATATATCTTTCAGCATTAAAGTCTTGTTAGTGCCAAGTCCCTTTTTTATTACTACTGTTTATTTCCACTGCTGCTCGACAGGAAAACACAGTCTGAAGAAATTTGATGCTAAAAACTGTATAGAAAAGGCTGTAAATGCAGATACCCACTAGATATGACTAACTCAGGCTGCCGAAGCATCAAATAAGTGTAAGATACATCTTTAAATGCATTTTTGCACAATCACTTTGAACACCCTGTGGACGTTGCCCTCCATCTCTCATAGTGAAAGCACACTTGAAGGGGATGTTAAAGTGAGGAAAATCTTGACTGTTTTAAGTTGGAGGTGAAAAATGATGAACTCCTCCTCTAATAACGTGAACCCTATTAATGAGAAAGGGAAAGTGTCCCTGGGAGAAGCAGCATCATTATTATTAAAGCACCTGTGAAATGGTTCGAATTCACCGCATGCGACACAGTAACTGCTGCCACCGCAGCAGGAACTCAGGTGTTGGGTGCACCTTAAGGAGGGTAGGAACCGTGGCATTAAGGAACTTGATCTAGATGAAAGGTGATCCTCGGTGTACAATGCCTCTGTCTTTGTCTGAGGCAGCGAGTGCTTGGCTGTCAGCAAATAGTTTATGATGCACTCATGGATGAATGTCAAGGTCAAGGAGCTTGTTATGTCACATACTTTCACTCTTATGTGTGTGTGTGTGTGTGTTTTAGGTGCAGTGTGTGCTCCAAAAGCACAGAAAGACTTTTCCCTCTCTCTTCAGATTCCGGCTCTTTCTACAGCTCCCAGTTCAGCCAGTTTAGTAATGACTCAGAAGAAGGTAAATAAGAAAGTCCTGTGTTTGTCTTTTGCAAATTGTGGTAGTTATATTTATTATAAATCATGTATACTGCACTGTTGCCTTTTTTGCTCCAGATCTTTGTGTTTTAGAACATGCTGAGCAGTACTGTAACTTGACTTACTGTTTGTAGCTTACTGTGATTTGCTGTTTTTTTTTAAAAAATGCTTTAAAGGCAGTTTTTCATTGCAGTGTGGTAAGAAATTATAAAGACTTTGATGACAATGAATTACAATTAATATAATAAGATACTGCAGTTGAAAGCACAATGTGATGCGAAGTGTCTGGGCGGCATTATCACACAGCAATGCAAAACTAAGCAGAAGGAAATAAACATGTTAAGATTTTTTTAATATATATATATATATATAAAAAGTACAGTATTGTTTGTTTTGAGCTGTAATGTATGATCTCTTCTCTCGTCCCTTCAGGCGAGTGGGTGAGTGTGGAGGGCAGGTTCAGGTGTGTGTCTCTCACCTGTATGTCCAGCTCATGTCCCAAGAGTCCACTCGGCCTCTCTCCCTCTGCTCACCTGGCGGACGGGACCGGGGACCTCATCCTGGTCTGGGACACACACCCGCTGGGTTTCCTCAAGTTCCTTTACCGGCACACGAGCACGCAGGACCAGGTACGGGGCTCTTCTACATAAAAACAAGGCCAGGCCCGCAACCTTTGCAGCTGCCTGACCCGGTCTCTCCCAACGTCTCTTTTTAGTTTGACCTGCCGTTCGTGGAGGTCCACCGTGTGAAGGCCGTCCGTTTCTCTCTCCCTGCTGGCAAAGAGGAGGAAACTTATGAAGAGATCGGTGGGGCAGACAACGACGGAGGAAGAACCGATGAGACTATTAGCAGGAATGGATCTCAGCAGCAGCTGGCAGAGAGAGGCACGTGGCAGAAAACAGCGCCGCCCTTCCTCTGTGGCCTGTGCTGCAGTAAAGCTCCTGCAGCGTCGGTGTGGAACTGCGATGGAGAGATTCTGCCCTTCACGGATATGATCTCCAGGTAAGCGCTAATAACACCAATCTTAATTAAAAAATAGAGTAAGGATGATTTCTGTCTGTTTTTAAACAGTTTCCTTCTTTCCTCAGGATTCACGGGCAGTTGGTGCGTCTGTACGCCAGGGGGATCGAAGACGGAGCCGCCATGCTTGGCTGCAGTGAGGAAAAGTGTGAAAGAAGTTCCTTATCACGCAAATAGTTTCACAACTCTTGTTTTTGCATGGTTCATTTGTGAAATTGAAAGCCAGCAGGTCAGCGTGGCAGTGTCATGGCCAAAGACTTATTATTATTAATATTAATATTTTAGGTACTTTTAAATGTTTTAGCACCTTTACAGTGAAACAAAGACTATTAATATATGTTTTTGTTACACTTTTACGAAGTGCAGGCTTTTCTGCAGAAACTGATCTCTCCCAATTCTGTTTACATGTAAGCAGTTTCTGCCTGTAAACTTTATTTATGTTCACTTGAGCTTCTAGTGAATATAATCAGGACCCTGACTCCTTTTTATGGTTGTCAGCAGTAATTCAGCGATGCGATTTATCTTTGAAAGTGAATCAGGAGCAGCAACAACTTGTTTTTTATTTTTCTATTTTCTTAAGAAATTTTAATAGCATCTTTAAAACCACTTCCTTTCTGGCACACACCATAATATACTGTCTGGTATTTTTCCTCTTCTTTCTTTTTTTTCTAGAAAACTCTAAACTCTAAAGCACGCACACACAAATTGCAAAACACATTTATATCTCCTGCAAAATACTACTTTAAAACAATGTTGTCAGTATTTTGTTTTCAAATGACACACTCAGATCATCATGAGTAGAAATTTCTAAGAAACTGAATGTGCTGAATAGAAAACACTACACTGTGAAAGGGAAAACACCATATGAAGGCCTTATCCGAAGCATTGCCTTTTAATGTATATTGTTAGTGTACTCTTGTAAAATATTACTGTATAATGTTTTTACTCAAATATAAAACACAAAATATACAGTAGCACTAAAAACTGTCTATTTTTTCAATAAATGCATCAGTAAACACAATTGAATGTGTAGATAATTCACACAGAAACAATAGAAAGTTTGACAGTAAACAGAAAAAAGAAAGATGTCGAATCAAGGAGGACGAAGCAAAGAGGCTAAAGTTTGCAAATTGCACAACAGACCTGGAACTGAAAGTCATCGCCATTTGAATGGCAGTGTGTTCTCTCTGAACACAACTTGGCATCAATTGAAGCGTGTGTAAACAAGAGTGTACAAATTAGGAAATGTGTTTATAGATCAGCAGAATTGGAGTTGGCACATGAGTTGCAGGTTGTGTGTGTGAACGTTTAAGAAAAACTGTAAACGGCACCTACCTCTCTCCCCTCCATTAAAAATAAATAAATAAACTATAAATATATTTAATCTCAGAAGTTCAAGTATCACACTTGTCTGAGTTGCATATAGGACCAGGAATGGCTTCCGACATAGCTGTGATGTCACAAATCGCAGGCCCGCCCCTTCATACCGGATTTTCAGTGAGTACAGAGAAATGTCCCACTTTCTGCAGATGAACATAAAATCAGCCTTCTCATGTTAAGCTCTGCACATACATCACTCTGCATGGTGAAGCTCAAACATCCAACTGTAGGAACAAGAACAACATAATTATGAGTGGAGGAGCTTTTAAAAAAATCCACTCATGACAGAACAAATAGAATATTCCCAGAGGGGAAGTTGTTTAAACACATGTTG
This sequence comes from Lepturacanthus savala, assembly GCA_030544235.1. Lineage (NCBI taxonomy): Eukaryota > Metazoa > Chordata > Actinopteri > Scombriformes > Trichiuridae > Lepturacanthus > Lepturacanthus savala. The sequence goes on from CM060480.1 coordinate 14,825,248, forward strand.
GTCTTTTCTGGTACTTCCCACGGCCCTCCAAGTACTGACAATGGGCATGTTGCTGGTCGGAGTGTGTATGAATTGTGCATGAGTGTGTTTCTGGTTGGGATTTCCCCATCCAGGCCACAAGGCCTGGTACAGAGAGGCGTAGGTGACGGGAAATCAGTCAGGTATCAGGCCAGTGGAAAGAAACCTGCCACATTTAAAAGCAAAATGAAGTGAAAAAAACACTCGAGTGGTGAGAGATAAACTGTCATAAAATATGGAGTTTTTCACAGTTTTGATTTAGAAAGAGTTAAAATACCTACGTTGAGGTCACCGTTACCAGAAGCAGGACGTTGAAGCACGTCTCCCTTGTGACCGACTGTTAAGAGAACCAGACCGACAGGCTCTCCTGGTATAAATCTTATTTTGTGTTTATCTCATTCTGTGTCATCAGGGCTGAGTGATTACAGTAAACACTGACCTGCTGATGGCAGAGAACAAGCTTATTTTCCTAACGAGTGACCCAATGTGCAAATATCGATCCTTTATTCCCATCCATAATATACAATACTTCTCATTCAATGTGTTTTCTTTATTTTCATGACTATTTACATTGTAGATTCTCACTGAAGGCATCAAAACTATGAATGAACACATGTTTATAGTGTTATATACTTAACAAAAGGATTGTTTTATATTTTAGTTTCTTCAAAATAGACACCCTTTGCTCTGATAAAGGCAACCCTGATAAGGCACAACTATGAAGTGAAAACCATTTCAGGTAGTCATGTGAAATGGTTTTCTCTTCATAACCCTAGCTCATCAAGAGAGTGCCAAGAGTGTGGAAAGCAGTAATCAGATCAAAGGCTGGCTATTTTGAAGAAAATTGAATATAAAACATGTTTTCAGTAATTTCACTTTTTTTGTTAAGTACATAACACTGTGTCTTCATTCATAGTTTTGATGCCTTCACTGAGAATCTACAATGTGAATAGTCATGAAAATAAAGAAAACACATTGAATGAGAAGGCGTGTACTGTAGGTCATCGGATCTAACGAGAAGCAATCGTGTGGTTAGTAGTTTTTCTGCTCTGCATTTCTGGTGGAAAGCAAGGGCAATTCCGTTAAAAAAAAAAAAAAAGGGGAAAACGCGCAGACAGTGAAGTGGCGTGAACAATGATTTATTTAGAAATGTCTCATTTACAGGTGAACGTTAATTTCGTTTTAGTTTTCACATTCATTCTTGAATGATTAGTTATAAAAACAGTGTTTTTTTTAACAGGCAACAAAAAACAATGATACAGCAGTGAAAGAGTGCAGTAAATGTATTGTTTGTAACGTAGCACATATAATAGCTTAAGACTGTGTGTGTGTGTGTGTGTGTGTGTGTGTGTGTGTGTGTGTGTGTGTGTGTGTGTGTGTGTGTGTGTGTGTGTGTGTGTGTGTGTGTGTGTGTGTGTGTGTGTGTGTGTGTGTGTGTGTGTGTCACAGAAGGAATCATGTGTGGGGTTGCACCCACTTGTATGTTCCCTCATAGCGGAATCCCACCCTCTTCATAAGATCATCTGCCTCGATTGGACCACGACTGTAGATGCAACAATTAAAAAGTTAGAAAATGTTTGTCGTAAAGGAGCATGTGCATCATTTATTTACGTCTGTTTCGTTAAAAACTATTTTACCTTCCATATGTGTATGGGACGGGACGTCGCTTCTTTTTCTCTATTTGGTGGAGAAGCGGGGTAAAAATCCTCCAGGCCTCCTGCAACTCATCACTGGGGCAGAAATAGTCGCAATCAGTTTAAGGTAAAGGTAAAAACACCACATTAAAACTAAATCCCGAAACAATGACCCATGAGACAAAGTGTTACTACTGACCTGCGGACAAAGTGCATTTGATTTCCACAGAAGACGTCCAGTATCAGTCTCTCATAAGCGTCTGGGAGCTTCACATTCTGATGGATTTTAAAATGAGGGAAAGGAAAAAAAAAACAATGAACGTTTACTCAATTCAATCAGTCTCAATGAAAAAAAAGAACAGTCACCAAGGACTTTTGTATAGAACTTTAAGATGTCCCCGAAATTGTGTTCACTCTCTGTAATCATTTATGTGCTCCAGAAATGTGCACCATAGCATAATTTAAACTTGCTTAGGGTCAAGTGAAAATCTATTAAAAAAAAACAAAACCAAAACTCATGTAATTCTACTGTTTGTTGTTTTTGGATTGGTCGAATCAATATTTTAATATAAATTATTCTATAATAGTAATTCATCAACTATTAGGTGTATTTGTCTGTGTTTTATTTTTTATATGTAAAACAGATTATAGAAAAAACAACTGGGCCGATTAAGGAAACTTGGTGTTAGTTTAAAAATGACCATGGATGACAAACATTATATTTTGGGGTACATTCCTCTAACAAAGATCTCAAAGCTCTTGCTGATCAATGGAATGATAATAGATAAATGAGCAGTTAACAGGACTCTGGGGATTCAGCAGGTATGATCCTAATAGATTTTAAAAATAAAGCCACACATCATCTGTTTTTCATCATCACATTTGTACATCAGATAGATAACTGACTATTGGCCTTGGTAAGTGCCCTTCTAGTGAAATGATAGTATGTTAAAGATCAATGTTTTATTAGATAAGTGACACAAACCTATATCAAGAGTTAAATAACACCACGTGGCACACACATAGTGGTTTATATTGATTTTAGAACATTTTTGGATCAATGTATAAAGAATAATAATCAAGACAATGAGATAGAGAATTTGATGAACTGAGCCTGTAGTACCTTGTATCTGCTTCTGTAAGTGAGGTCCAGCTCAGTCTCCTCGGGGCTGAAGTAAACCCCAGGCCTCTTGGTCATCATCTTCAGGTAAATTGCTTCGTCCGGCTGCACCCGCACCACCAGCTCGTTCCTTTGACAGCTTTCACTGAAGATGTCTCCTGGCACGTCTGTGAACTGCAGACGCACTTCTGCTTTACGTTCATTAAGAGCTTTGCCACAGCGCAGAATGAAAGGAACTCCTGATAGAAGAGTGGAAGAAAACATAAGAAATAAAAAATGACCAATTAGAATTTACAAAGAGGTAGAAAAAGAAAAGATTATTTCCCTTACCATCCCATCTTTCATTGTGGACGTAGAGTACTGCCGTAGCAAAAGTGGGTGTGCAGGAGTCTGGTGGTACTCCAGGGTCATCCAGGTAACCCAGCCTACGCTGACCCTCCCCCTCAGGGTCCCCCACATACTGGCCCAGCACCACATCTGACATGGCAACAGGGGCGACGGTTTTCAACACCTTCACCTAGAGCATGTAAAAAAAAACAGGAAAACGGCACCTCAATGACATAAAGACTTAAAAAATATATGCACACAGGACTTGCTGTATCCTGCCATCCCATCATAAAGCGTTACCTTCTCGTCCCTCACGTCAGATGGGCTGGTGGAAGCGGGTTTCTCCATGGCGACCAAACACAGCATCTGGAGGAGATGGTTCTGCATGACATCTCTACATTTAGAGGAAAAGAACCTAAATCAGGACAAGTACTATAAAAGTTCAAGCGTAACGATAACATCCAGAATATACTATGTCTCACCGGATTATACCAAAGTCATCAAAGTATCCTCCACGTCCCTGACAGCCGAAAGGCTCCTTAAATGTGAAGACCACAGAGGCTACGCTGTTCCTATTCCATATGGGCCCAAAGATGCGATTCCCAAATCTGGAAGTCGGCAAATAAATCACTTTCATTGATGACAACTTGTAGCTTTAAGCCAGTGGAAAAGATATATTATAAATCCGTTAATAAATCCTGTTTTTCCATCTTTTTGATCTATAATGTGCACACATACATACAATTATTGCATGTGTCTGTCCAGGGAGAGGGATCACTCTGTTGTTCCCCCCCTTTTTTTCCCCATTTAAAGGAAACAATTAAGGACAGATGTTGCTATATTGCAGTACAGATTGTAAAGGCCCATGAGGCAGTCTTTCGGCTACACAAATGAACTGACCTGCCTTTACGTAAAAAACTGTGAATGAAACTTGCTACCTGAGCACCATGAGGTTCTGGACCATCTCTTTGCCCAGGTAGTGATCTATACGGTAGATCTGCTCCTCTGTGAACAGGGAGGACAACTGTGCCGTCAGCTCCTTTGAGCTCTGGAGGTCCCGACCAAAGGGCTTCTCAACAATGACCCTGCTCCAACCCCTGCAGCAAACACATCTGGTTAGAATTTGTCATCAGTAAGAGCCGTTAAAGCGTTCTTTTTAACAGACTTGTGTGTATAACGGCCGCTGACTTGCAGTCCATGCAGTGGGCTCTGATGTTTGTGCTGACGTCGTGGTAGACGGTGGGAGGCAGAGCAAGGTAGAAGAGCCGGTTGGTGTCCGCACCCCCGGGCAGAGACAACAGATGGGTGTTGAGTTGGGCGAAGGAGCCGCTGTCATCGTACTTGCCTTTAAGGTAGGAGTTCCTGCTGAAGAAAGCTGACAGACGCTCACTCTCTTCATCAGCGACCTGAGAGGAAATGACGAGAACATAATTCCAACCTTCAAGAAGCCGTTATGTGTGTGTGTCAGTAAATTAAAATCATTAACTAAACTTCCTCAGAACAAACACATTAAATGTGCTACCTTCATATAAGGCAGGCATTTGGTTTTTATGTCCTCCACTGTCAGGTTGGACCGAGCAAAACCCACAAAATAGGTGTCGTCTGGGAGCAGGCCATCTCTGAATAACCACCTAGAGGAGGGAGGCAGTCAAAAGCAGCGATGCAGAACTCTGTCCAAGGGTCAGATTCCTCATAATACAAGGTGACCAAATAACTTTAAGCAACTTTTTTCTTCTGTGGGCGTATGAGCAGCTGAATCTTTACTCACCATAAAGTTGGATAGATCTTCTTTCTGGCGAGATCTCCCTGTGCAAACACAAAATATATGAAAGCATATCTGATCACTCTGTAACGAATCAATCGAGAGTCCAAAGAGCAAGTCAACTTTCAAAAAAAAGTGAGCGGTCACAGGGGTGTGGAGTGAACGGATCTGTTGGGTAACGGGAGATAAAGAACAACCAAAAGAGAATTTCAAAGAACTTTGAACACGCCTTCTTTACAGGACTCTGCAAACACCTGAGATTCTATGGACAAGTTAAATATACTACTGCTGTTGACAAAACAAATAAGGATGATGGATGAAAAAAATATATATTATTTTGCTAGGCTCAAGGTCAACACACAGTCTGTCCAAATGTTTTTTGCTGCAAAATATCTCCTTCTTTCAGTGTCTGACAAAGGAAAAAGTAGATGTAGCACATTTCAGTCAACATGGAATCATTTTCCAGATTTCTCTGCTACGTTCTCCTGTGAAGCTTTGTGTCAACTCTGTTGGGCCCCTATCACTTCTAACCCTTTTCTCAAAAAAAAAAAAAACTCAACATGTAAAAGTCATGAACTGAAAATGTTACTTAAGTAAAATTACAGAAGTGTTTTCATCAAATTGTACTGGTATCAAAAGTGAAAGGATTGATTTTGTAGACAGTGCAATATTATTAGGATGTATTATGCTACTTGTTTTAATTACTAAATACATTCCAATTTTTTAGTTTATAAATGACAGTATATTCATTTTATGTATAATATGAAAATCTGCAACTTAAAAGTAGATAAACTTGTCAAATTAATGTAGAAGAGGAGAAAGTATATTTCCCTCTGATATGGAGAGGAGTGGTTGTATAAAGTCACATGGAAGTACTCAAGTCCAAGTACCTCTTACTTGTAACAAGTGAAATCAATTGTCCAAAGACCAAAGATCTTTGTTTAATTTTCTTGGAAGGATATTGCATGGAAAGGGTTAGAAATGTGAATTAGTAAAGTAGTCACTATCATTTAAGTCATATTGTAAGAATTTCAGACACAGTACTCACAGACGCTCCCAGGATGATGAATGTGTGTGTGTTGGGATGGCTGGACTGCTGCTCTCCATAGAGCTCTCTCCTGAGCTCGCCGAACACCTCGGAGCGAGTCAAAGGTTCAGTACTCATCTCCTGCCCCATCTGCTCAGTCTGTCCTTACTGTGGCTACTTTCATTCCCTAAGGCTAAATGGCACAAACACACACACGAGGTACGGTGAAATTCCAGTTGTCATCGTTGCCTTGCAAAAAAATTCAAGTGACTTAATGGTGCCATCTATTGTTGTAAAGAAGTAACGTCACTTGTGTTCCTTCATGCTTTGTCATGCACGGCATATATAACCTCTGCACTCCGGCCCCTATAATCCTGCAGGTTGGATGTATGGGACAATTATGTGCATCAAGTCAAAACAGGACATTCCAACAGTTCAGGTTTGTCTGTCAGCCTGAAGAAGAAAACCGGTCCTTTCACTTCAGCTCACGATTCCAGTCAATTCAGGTGAGGCTGAAACAAAATGGCAGGAATGTTTCTCGCCATAAACCACTCCTTGGATAAAGATTGCGCAAACATTTACTAGTGCCTGTAAAAAGAAGGTTTTGAGGCATTGTTAGTGTTCTTATCTGTAAATAACCGCTGGCATGGAAATTATCACAAGGTTATAAAAAGAATGAGTAGATTATTGAATCTTCAGTGCGAGTTTATCAGTCTTTCGGTATGTAGTGAACTTAGTTAATGATTATGGCCAAAAGGGAGTACTATCCACTACTAACATAAAATTAGTATGGTATAATGCAGTGGAATGTAGATCAAACTTGTTGGTTGCAGCACAAATATATTTCAGTGTTTAAGTGGGAAACCTTCAAGAATGTTTTACTCATGATTAAAAAAAGAATAGTAAATGTATCATTAATCTGACAGAACAAAGTAGAATTTTTTATTTTAAAAAAGACATTTCTTACTTCTTGGCAAGACTGTTGCATATCGTCACATTTCTACATTAATTGTTGAACCCAAAAAATGAATATCAAATGATTTTCCAGTTTGACATGTAAATAAGTGCATTAAGTTATGATCAATGCAGTTCACAGCCATCGCATCCCAATCAAGCAGACGCTCCTGAATCCAAAGTCCACGCTCCATCTGAAGATACCCGTTCACCTTTAAAAGTCTTCCCTGAGCCTTTCTCATAAATAAATTTAAAACAACCCAAGCGTCTTCAACAGATGTGACTGTTTTTACGTTGTCCTCCATCTATTACTGTTCATTTGTCCACTTTTGGCCAAATGCCCCAAGCTTCACCAGCAAGTCCTACTGGATCGATGTTGAGTTGGCTCCTTGGAGCCAAGTCTGAGGACAAGGAGACAAGGTCCCACAGGTCACCTGATGAGAGGATTGGGAGGTCAGGTGAAGGTCCAGTGCTGGAAGAGGTCAGCGGCATTACAGCTGTCCATCTGAATAAGGTCTCCTTGCAGCTTTAAACATTTCTTGCTGATTGGATTCTTCAGAAGATTTTCCTGCAACGCAAGAACAAAAAGGTGAAACAGCACAGAAACATAAACATATCAATATATCGCCTGTTCAATGAGCATGAAATGTTCCTCACCTCTGTAAATACCCACTCCTGTTGTGGCATCAAACTGGTGCCCTTCCCCTTCCGCTGACATAGCTCCAGCTTCACTGAATCTGGCTTAGATGTGGCTTGAAGACACAGCTGCTTTCCAATATTATGACGTAGCTCCTTATGAGAGGAATACTCAAAGTACTAGTGGAGAAAATCATCCGGTTAGATTCCCAACTATCCAAGGGGGAAGCAAACTATGTTCACTTCTAATCTTAATCGAGAGTGAATGTACCTGGTTGCCTCCCATGTTGTGACACTGGTACATGATGACAGGTTTACCCCCATGGTTGTTTTCTCCGACATCCAGACACCTTTGGGATCCGGAATTTTTTATCTAGTGCAAACACAACACATAATGGTAAGACAGACATTTTTTTACAATGTGTGATATCCGGATACAGACGAAGGGAAATGTGACTCACTGCTCCGAATTTTACTGGGTTCAAGTCTGGAATGAAAGCCTCTGGGTAGATTGTGTTTAAGTACCAGGTGAAGTTCTTGCAGTGCAGCCTCTCTCTCAGATTTAGACGATCAGAGATGTCCCCATACTTGTGCTGTAACAGTGAACAGGGTGTATGCAAACTTTTAAACCGACCATTTACAATAATATTATCATATTATCATCTTGTTGCAGCAGGGAGTGTAAATTCTGGATAAAAATGTTGGGGGAATGAATGTGTAGTTAAGGTCATACTGACCTCACTGGCCATAGCTGCGGCATTCTTGTTGCGGCGATAGTAGATTTTCTTGAAGTCATCCATCCAGACCTCAGCCAGCCGCACCTGGTTGCGAGTGATGACTTCTGTTCCTTTGGGGAAGGTGTGCGGGCTCTTGGTGCGGAAGACGTGGCCCACCACGGAACATGGTAAGATCTCCAGCTGGCCGCCACACTGCCACACCTGAAAATCACATTGTAGACGATTCAGATTTGATCATGACAGGGAGGCTTATTAAGTAACATGTGCAACTGTGGGAGTAAGAAGGCTGACCCTGAATGACATCTCCACATTCTCCCCTCCCCAGATCTCCATCTTGTCATCGTATGTTCCAATGTGCTCAAAGTACTTCTTTGAGATTGAGAAGAGGCCTCCGGCAAAGGTGGGTGTTCTGAAATATTTCAAAAGCAGACACAAGAAGCGTTTAGATACCTAAATGATTCGGTATGTTCCAAGTAAAACCGACATGATCCTTCTTACTTTACAGGGTAGGTTTCATCCTTCCGCAGCTTCTTTGCATCCTCTGGGATCGGCTCCCACCCGAAGGTCAGGCTCCAGTCAAAGTTACCGCGGTTGTAAGCGCGGTTTGTGGCCACTGGCTTGTTGAATTTGAAGTTGTTGAGGTCGATGGTGGATATCTCTGGGCTGACCACAGCAGTGGGCTCCTCAACGATGCGGGCCAGGAGCGGCTCAAGCCAACCATGGAAACACTCACCTGAGGAAGGGAGGAAGGTAAGAGGTAACTTGCACAATTTAACATTCAGCTATGCTGTTGCTATAAAAATGTTTCATTTAAAAGTTTGATTTAATGATTTATACAAGACCATAAGGCTTTAAATTGTCTCAAAAAGAGGATAACTAATGAATTAATGAATGGATGAACAGACCATATTGCTGTAGAGCAAATATACCCATTTTCAGTAAGGATGGAAATCAAAACATTTACCGGCTTGCAGCAATATTGGCCCAAATGAGCTTGTGTATCGGTGTTGCTGTTGTGTGTGTGTATTTTCTCACAGTGTGCATCCAGAAAGGTGAGAACTTCCCCCTTTGCGATACTGGCACCCAGTAGCCTGGCTGTGATGAGCCCCTTCCTCTCTTGCTGCCTCACCACATGGACGATCTTCAGCTGACTTACAAACACCTCCAGTTGCTCCTTTAGGTGCTCTGCAGGGAAAAACACATTCTCTTATCACATCCTTATGTAAAACACTTGCAGCAGTGATGTACGCCTCGACTTTCCCCCCTATTGGGTGTAGTTACCGCAAACAGAGCAGACCCAATAAAACAACTCACAGTAATGCTCAAAGTGGTCAGAGATGCAATAAACTTTTAACCAGGAAGTGGGCAGTAAAACAAGTCTTTTCAGGCTGCTATACAATAACGCATCAATCTTCACCAGAACAGAAGAATTCAAGACGGTTGTCTTATTTATATCGCTGAGAACAACTGCCACTACACACACTACTGGAAAAACTGGGCCACACTTCCTTCATTCGCACATTTGTTACCACAATGCACGCTATGAATTTATCAAAAGTTTCAGCCTGAGTAGTTCTAACCACAAGCACAAAGGCATGTTTTGGTATAGTAAGAAGCCTATAAATACAGCTGTGTGTAGTAGCATCTTATGCTTGGGTTATGACAAAGGATATGTAAAGCTCAGTTATTTTGATACTAGATTTGTTCCTCTGGTGAGGCCTCTGTCAACTGCTATGTAGTTGTGCGTTTTAAAACAGTTAATGTATCATTAAGATATTAGAAGTTGAGAATGTTTTTTTGCCATTTCCAGTGCAAGTAAATCAACTGCGATTAGTTGAAGTTTTTTTTTTTTTAACAATTCACTGCATCTTAAACATTTATAAACTACATTATGTTTCTGCTGTACAATTGCAGCACTATAAAACACTTTCCTATGTAATAAACACATTGAAAGCACCACTCATGCTCCATGCCAGCGATGGGCTTATTTCATCAGAACTGTTTTGTCACTTGCCAACTCATGCTAAGGCGTTAAGAGTCAAACATACACATTCTTATTTAGGAGACTGTTGAGTACCTACAGAGTAAGCTCAATATAACTCTTCTGCTATCAAAGAAAAGAAATAAAGATAACAAGCCTCTCTGTTACCTTATCAAAGCTCTCGTCTAACACCGTTAGGCGAGCTGTTAATTAATTACTTATAACTTCAGCTTCCAGAAAATCATGTTATTTATTTCCCTGGTGGTGTTAAGCAGCTGTCCCCTGTTTATTGAAGAAATAACCCAAAGAGATTTTCTTTGCTGTTCAACAATGTTTCTTCAGTGTAAAACATCTGCCTGATTAAGAGCCGAAATAAGAGTGAATGACTCATGTTTTGTCATTTTTTTCCTCGCACCTGCAACGCTGGCATCATCTACCAGGATGATCTCTTTCAGCAGGACGGCAGGAGACGTGTGCAGGACGCTGAACACCGTTCTGAGGAGGGTCGACCAAGCCTCATTATGAAAGACTATAATAACACTGGTGGTGGGCAGGGAGGGACAGCGAGGAAACTTCCTCTCCACACACCTGTGGGAGGTGAGCCACGTCGAAATACAAACAGAGAGAGAGAGAAAGTCCAAGTGTGAGCATATCTGACAAAACAAACCACAGCGGGTCCTGCAGAGCCACGTACGCAGTAAGAGATTATTGCTCGTAGATATTCACAGCCTGCTCAGTAGTGCTTTGAATAGCATGATATGCAAACAAGTATAATTTTTGAATAACAGAAATACCTCTTATAATATGTGTATCAGGGCCGTATGGCAGAGTATTAGAGCCACACTAAGAGTTTTATTTAAACTTATGAGAATAAAGTCATAATAAAAGAATAAAATCCCAATATGAGAATAAAGCCATACTATTAAGGGAATTAAGTGATAATATGAGAATGAAGTTGCAATTTTATAAGAAAACCAAGTCTGCTGCCTGTGTTAAAATGAATGTGGAGCATCTTTGGTGTAGGTTTCCCATACAATGAATTACCTTATCAGCTTCAAATTATTATGATTAACAGGACTTTGAAATAATTGTGTCTATTCCAAATAAAGAACCACGTGTCTTGTAAAAAATTGTCTCCAGTTTGCAGGAGACTTTATTCTTATAACCCTGTGTGACCTAATCGGTTGCGACACGTTCAGACGTCAGGTCGGACATACATTTAAGATAAAGCAGCTGCATGTACAGCAGCACAGATAGTGTCTCATTGTTCCAGGATACATCTGCTATCCTCACTGTCTGATTCTTCAGATTAGCTTTTTTTTTTTTTTAAAATCACGTGTATTTCCAGAATAAGGTTGAGCTGAATAGCAAATTTCATGCAAATAGTTTTCCACCCTTATCACTGAAACACAGGATATTATCTGTACACGTGCATACTTGCTGGTAAAACAGCGATCAGTCTAAAAATACTGGATTATTACGAGAAGCCTTACTCTCGAGGCCTTGTGTCATCCCCGAGGCTACGGCTGAGCGAGATGCGGTCGCTGGCGAACTGGTTGAAGCAGTGCCTGGTCATGCCCTCCTCCTTCTCCTTCTCCTCCTCCGGCGTCATCTGGTTTTTCTGAAACGCCTTCCCGTCAGCCCCGGGCGCGTTGGGGTTCTGCGGCGGCCTCTCCAAATGAGGCCTGAGCTCGGCCTGGCTGTAGAACCCAGCGGGGCACTTGGCGTCCTGGGTGGGCTGCTCCTGCACCACCGGTGGCAGCGGAGCTCTGATCTGGAAGCCCAGGTTGTTGACGGCCTCTCGGACCATCACCATCACTTTGTCCTTCTTCTCCACCAGCTCCTGAAACCAGGGGTCCCCTGCCGGCGAGGAGTCGACATCCCTCTGGAGAACCACCAGGACCACCATGAAGAGAGTCCCCCCGAGGAGCGCCAGTTTCAGGGGGGACATGCGCCGGCGCAGGAACAAACGCATGATCAAGAACCCGGTGTCTCAAAGCTGTCAAATAGGATGGGGAGTGGGGAAAAAAAGATTGAAGGCAGCTGTAAAACAAGAAATACTTCATTTTCAGAACTCATCTGTAAACCCTCACCTGCCTTTACTTGCTGAACGGTAACAAACAGTAAAAGCTACGGCTGCAAGCATGAGAAGAATCCCTCAAACCGGTTTTGTGCGTCTCTGCGACTGTCATAGCAGCAGGTGATCTGGCCAACCTCGCTCCTCCCTCCCTGCCAACCCGTCTCTTTAGGAAACAGTCCCGCAGGGCGACCGGAGGGAACAGGGAGTAGGAGGAGAGTGAGAACAAACACACCACACCTCTCAGTAAACACCTGAAGTCACCTGCTCTGGCCACAGTCCTCCAGGACCTACGTGGCAGCAGGTGGGCTGCGACGGGGCCCGGCTCAAACCTGAAACTCCCACACCAGTTAATGTGTGACGCACAGCGGCCTGCTTGAGACGCCTTCCTTAAAGCGGCAACTCACCGGTGATGATCGTTTGTCATCTGCTACAGGAAGTCTGCCGCACATGACACGACCAGGATAGGAACAATTTTACATAAGGGCACATGAAAAGGCTGCTTCCTACTACGTGGAAACAAGATATCATCGCAGTGTGGGATATCTGCGTGTCCTTAGGTGATCACTGTTCAGAAATAGACACACTCTTACTTGGTCATAATTAATTTACTCTATTCTCAAGCCAGCCCCCTTCATAATTGATTCAAGAGGACACTGGTTTGGTTTCCCAGAGAGGGGAACTCTACTCTAATGGTAACCAGGTATTTGTTATCACAAATACTACAAAAGTGGAGGAGGCATGTATTTAAACAAAATTACACATTATGTTGGCCTGCAATCTGCTTCGACAAATCTGAAAATGTAGAACAGATGCAATCAGACCAACTACTAGAGATTTCCAAGCTAACTAAACTGATACTACTGTTACTTCAATGCTTAAAAAAAAGTCGACAAACTACTGTGAAGAACAGTTAAGAGGTATGAGAAGTGATAAAAAAAAGTGTTTATCTGAAACGCTGTTTGGGCGAAATGAAAGAGGAAGAGGAAGAGCTCCATTCAACGACTTTACAATCTTTGTGCTGCTGTAAAAATGCTGCTGGACGGGTGTTTCTGTCAGACGCCGCTTCAGAGATGGCTATTAATGAGTTTCTCATTCCCCTCAGAAATGCCGCCACTCACCTGGAACACTTGTCTTTTTTTTCCGGCGGATTTGACGGACGTTTCTCTGTCTCCGGCGTGAAAAGCCGCCAGATTTGTCGGTGGAAGTTCTTCGGACCCGAGTTGCGGGCGAACCGGGACACAAACGGCAGCGGCTCCGTCGCGGCCTGCCCCGGCTTTTCCTTTGAAGGGAGCAACAGGTGCCATCTGATTAGCCGACAGAGAGGCTGCGTGCGCATAAACGTTGAGTTCCTGTTGACACATCATACACCGCAGCAGGCACCGATGCACACATACAACACATTAACATTTTATATGGAGCTAAACGAGCAGCTGTGTTAAAGCTGGAGAAAAAAACAACAACAACAACACGGTCCAACAGTTGAATGCTTGATGTGTGATGTAACAGCTGTTACTTTGTGCTCATTGAAAATCCATTTTTTTTAAGGGGCGGAACAGGATTTGTGACATCACAAACAATCTTGAAGCCTCCGGTGCACGTGCGCTGAGGATGGACTTTACAGCGAAGCAGAAACCTCGGAAAATAAATGGATGCGCATAGATGCTGGACGTTTTGTAGTGTTTGATATTTTAAGGATGTCAATAAGCTATTTGAATTTTGTTTTGTGGGGAAAAAAAACCCTATATCCTAAAACATGTCTGGAGGGATTGGGTCAAAATCACAGCTACTCATTGATTAACCCTCGCAGGTTTATATAGAGGCTTTATTGTCATTGTCCATTGTTGAATTGATACCCCTACCACCCAAAAAAAGGGGGAAATTAATAGGTACAATTAAATTGTTGAAGAGATACAGGCTAATGCAACTATTACTAAACAACTAAATATAAAATGTATAATAGCCTAAATCTGTTATATGCTCTAATAAACTTGACACACACACACACATTATTGCATTAAATATTGATTTCTTACACTTCTGAACTCTCTGAAGTGTAAACATTAGTATTATGTTGTTTTAAAATTAATTTGATCTTGTTTCTTTGCATTGTTTGAGGTCTGAAAACATTGTATCATTTTTTGTTATTTTGACCATTTGTCATTTTCTGCAAATAAAAAGGCTCTAAATGATAATATTTTCATTTGGAATTTGGGGAAAATGTTGTCAGTAGTTGATACACTCAAATGAAAATGTTCCTTTTGGCCAAACACATACCTATAAGTAGTAAAATCAGAAAAAAATATATAATTTTGCAGTGGTCTTTTATTTTGTGTTTTCCAAACCTGTATATGTGTGTGTGGGTACAAACATTAAAACGAATAATAATAATAAAAACCTGACATGATACAGAGTGTTACAGGCACATTTACAAGTGTTTGTATCTTGAGCCTATTATAGCAACGTTAGTGCTTTTTCATCGGGGATTAGGAGGAATTTATGTCGCTTAATTAATGCTCAGCATAGAGTGCTGTAAGTGAACATTGCCATTACCTCAACAGAAATTCATTATTCATGTGCAAGCAATTAAATACTCTCTCCTGTGTCGCCCTCCTCCTGAAACTGTAGCCTGATTTATTCAGAATAGGAGAAGGAGGTGTTTCTCAGGTTACTGTCACAGGGAGAAATCTTGATTGCATGCTGATGTTGACATGTGGTCTAAATTAAAATTAAACCCAAAAGCCACAACAAATACAACACCTCTCAGCAGGCTAAACTGTGTTGTGAAATTGAATTTCCCCTATGGGGGATCAATGTAGTTACATCTTATCTTATCTTAAACAAACTGCAGAGGAGGGGTTTTTTGTGAAAGACAGCCATTTAAATTGATTTTCAGTCTTTTGACTGTGGAAGTGTTTGACTTCTTCAAAACAGCAGTATTCATAAATACGTTCCCCCTTCCCACAGCTCCCTCCAACAAGAACAAATTGGAGGTAAGTGGTGACCTAGTTCTCTCTTGTGAAATTAATTTTACAGTCATCTCCACTCAGGTGCATCAACATAAATAACAAACACAGCCAATGCAAAAAAACAGCCATTTATTCATTTCTTATCCAAGGGGAAATTACTCAAATCAACCGTTGAACTATTTCTTCAACTCAGACAATTTTTAAAGGAAAATGCAACAGTGTTTGGTTGACGTTTCATTCAAAGGACAGAAAGTGGGACAAGCGAAAGTGAGGATCTTTTTCTGTAGCCTATTGAGGCAGGATTGTTTTTTTAGGCTCACACAGAGACTTGTGAGCATTATCAACACTGCACTACATGTAAAATACACGCGCACTTTTCAGCAAATATCAAGTCCAGTCAGTTTGACTTAGACAATGATTCAGCTACTTTCGTGGTATCAAACACAATGTAAAGAGTGGTTTTCTTCAGTAGTAAATACTCATTATTACATACATTCATATTATAACTGTCTAATATGATTAATTTCAGAGGGCTACAGGCCTCCAGGTGCCAAATACAACCAGTGTCAAATAATGTTGTGTAAAGATTTGAATATTGGTCCATGAAGTACTCGGACCGTGGAACCACATAATCTCAAGGCAATACTTGTGAGCAGACGGAGAGAGTTCCTGCGTACGGTCAATCCTGAAGCAGTTTACGCAGATGAAACCAAAATAATCCCAAAATATAGAGGCTTCATAATGTAGGCTTTTGCTTATTCAGGTTGGAATGAAATCAGTCAAAAATCACAGTCCAGTAAAAGACGCAGAACACATTATTCTCTTCAAACGATCATTTGACACAAGAAAATCAGGAATGGACACACAACTCTGAAGAATAATATAAAACATGCCTCGCAGCAACCGGTTTGGCAAGAAAGCATTTTCCATACAGTATCATGAAAACCTCACAGTGAAAAGTTACAGTATGCCCCTTTAAAGATAAAGATCAGCATTCAGTTATGTATGTTCACAAACCCACACACACACACACCCATACATACAGTATTCACACACACTTATAGAAAACGTTTTATAGCAATGTAACAATCTTGCTTCAGTACTGTGACACTAATGCAGCTGTTCTTCCTTCATTTCCTACTTCTTGTTTTGTCCCGAACCAAAAATACATTGCAGGGAGCGAGTAATCAATTATACATTTCAGTGAACCGCAAACCGCCTTGTGTCTGTGGCTAACCCCAGGCCGGAGGAAACAAAGAAGGCCCTGATAAGACACTCAGAAGTCCAAGCCGAGGCTGCTGTTTGTGTTTTTCTATCTGCGTACGTGTGCGCGTTCTCCTTCGCGAGTGAGTCCACAAAAAATATGCGTTCGTCGCCGTCAACGACAGTGACGTTACCGTGGCCTTTTTGCTGTCAAAAGACGAATAAATTACTCAAGATTACTGTTCTTCTCAAACAGAATCATTAGTTTGTGTTTCATATCAAACATTTGTTCTTTGGTCGTTTTCATCCTTCACGTCGTCCTTGCATATTTTCTTTATTAGTAACATTGTTGGGTTTTTTTTTTGTTCATATATGTTCTCTTTTTTCTTTTTTTGTACGAGTTCATCACAAAAATCCATCCGCATGAAAATAAATAACGGCTCCAGATGAAATACTTGTACTATTGCTCAAAAAACACAAGCATAGCCAATTCCGTCCTAAGGCAACTGGGATTCTGGATCTCTCGAGCAGCTTGGGGAAAAAAAAAAAAACCCTTCAAACGTGATCAATATCCTACATGTGTGCATCTGAGTGCATGACAACAAACAGACGGGCCAGGCTAAGCTCTGTCGGCCGCCTTCTGTCCCCCGTGCATTTCGCACCGTGCGTCGGCCATGGCCGCTCAGTCTCTCTGCAGCCTCCGTCTCATCAGTGCAGTGGGAGTCTCGCTGCGGTCGGCCGGTCTGTCTGTTAACTGCCCGGGGGACCGCTGGTGAGGAAATAAGTGGTCATCTCCCCCTTGCCCTTCACCTTGACAACACCTCGACAGTCCAGCTGGTAGCCGTTGTTGACCAGCACGTGGTACAAGTCTGTGGTCACCTAAAAGAAGGACACAGACATATGAGACCCAGGGTGTGAGACGATCAACCCTCCCAGGAGAAACTGTGGCTGAATGCTGTGAGTAATCTCCCCGAAGGACCACGACAGAAGCGCAACATTTGGAAAATGGAATATTAGAAATAGCCAAGAGGTTTAAAAAGCAGTGGATTTCACCATTTTCTGCTGTTGAGAGAGTTGATCCACCTATCCAATTAACACGATGGGTTGACAACAACTTAATATTACTATTACTTATTATTTTACCATATATGTTATTCTTCAACCATTATATTTTATTTCTTTGACAATAGTATTTCATCTTTATCTTATTTGATCTTTTTGTATATTTGTATATTTAGTACTTGTCAAGTTTGTACTTTATAGAGTGAATTTTTGTGCAGACACCAAGGAGTGGCACCTATAATCTCATTGTAGAAATACAGTGACAATAAAGGCGATTTTGATTCAGATTTTTTGCGTCTCATACGTGAAAATTTGCTGCTTGTCTCTATTATATGTTATTTTTATTGAATATCTTCAACTTCTGGACAGTTTCTTTTGCAGTAAACAAAACATTCAGTTTCATTTTCATTCATGTTCTCAGTCTGTGAAGGGTATTTTTTTTCTGACATTTCAAAGACTAAATGATTAATCGAAACCATAATCAGCAGATTCATTAACAAGAGAAACAATCTTTAATTGCAGCTCTAACGTGTACTGCAAAGGGCATTATGACCTGCAGGAACACCTACTGTACAACAGATGGCAGCATTGATCTAACTGTAATCTTTCCTGCAGCCGATTTAGTGATTTGATTTGGGGGAGAATCTCTCTACAGCATTAACCAAGCTGGTGTTTATCACACATGCCACATCCCAAAATGAATGTTAACTATTAACTACATATACCCATGAATGAAATGTGAAAAAATACTGTGGACTTTAATTAGCTGACACTCCTGTAAAGTAACGCAAGCATCAGTATATCAGATGTTCACTGACTGGCCAGAGAGAGCAGTCCCAACTACAGGACTGTTTTGAAGACATGGACTGGAGTATATTTGCCACACATGACTCTTACAGACATGAATGAACATGTATTTTCTATTTTCCCCTCATGCACTATGGCCATCTCAACCAAAACATCCGCTCTTCTCCAACCAAAAACCCTGGATGACCACTGAGCTTTTAAATCTGGCAACAGTGGAGCATTCAACGGAGCTCTACTACACCACAAGGTATTCAAAGCATAACTGACTGTAAAAGCAGGGATAACA
Source organism: Lepturacanthus savala (assembly GCA_030544235.1). NCBI lineage: Eukaryota > Metazoa > Chordata > Actinopteri > Scombriformes > Trichiuridae > Lepturacanthus > Lepturacanthus savala. The sequence continues at coordinate 14,843,848 of CM060480.1, forward strand.
TGGAGCCAACTTCAAAAACCCTGACTATTTCAGAAGACCAGGTGCTCTCTCTGTCCTAATAGCAACGAGTATAGCAACCGCTACCATCATCGCTGTTCCCAAACACTCCACATCTAAATGTCTAAACCACTACTGCAGATGATGCCATCTTCACTGCCCTAAACTCTGGCCTGACCTACCTCTTGACAATAAAGACACATCTCTCCATATGTTGGCCTAACTACTACCTCTGAAAGTCTACCATGGACTTTCTGACCAACAGACAACATATGTTCAGTTAGGTAATCTATCCATCTACTCAACACCATCATTAAATTTGCAGATGATACAACAGTCGTGGGCGCAGGGGTTAGCGCTGTTGCCTCACAGCAACAAGGTCGCAGGTTCAAGACCTCCTTGGTCCTGGGTCTGGGACCTTTCTGTGTGGAGTTTGCATGTTCTCCCCATGTCTGTGTGGGTTTTCACCGGGTACTCCGGCTTCCTCCCACAGTCCAAAAACATGCTGAGGTTAATTGACAACTCTAAATTGCCCGTAGGTGTGAGTGTGTGAGTGAATGGTGTGTGTGTGCCCCACGATTGGCTGGTGACCATCTGGGGTGTATCCCTGCCTCTCGCCGTAACGCGCTGGGATAGGCTCCAGCAGACCCCTGCGACCCTAATGAGGAATAAGCAGGTATAGAAAATGTTAGAAAAAGTTATCTTCATTAAAAACGGTAAATTTTTAAACGGTCGTCTCCCTCATCAATATTAACGGTCATAGGTGGAGTGTGTCTCCGCATGGACTCACCTGCACAATTAACACCCACTCCCTGGTTAAAAAGGCTCAATAATGACCCTGCTTTTTGATCTTCAAACAACATCCTTATGACATTTTACCGCAGCGCCACTGGGAGCATCTTCACAAACTTCATCTCAGTGTGGGTTGGCAACTGTACAACAGCTGCCCTGCAGCAAACGGTCAGAGCTGCTAGCACATCACCAGCACCCAGCTCTCGGCCATTAAGGGCATCAATAACACACAGTGCCTGCACAGAGGTCTGTGCATTAGCAGAAATCCACCCACACCGACCGTGGACTGCTCTCTTCCGTTTTCTAGGAGGCACAACAGGAGCCCCAGAGCATGAACCGTAAGGCTAAAAAAAACCTTTCCCCCCTGCTGAGGCCCCCTCAGCACTCCCTCACACAGACCCCTCCACTAAGCCTACATTTATTCACACACACACACACGTACACACTCCCCCCCGAGCCTACATTTATCATAAATACACTCACAGATCCCCCCACCAAGATATCGAACCCCCTCAACACCCTGCCATTGCACTTTTTATGACTCTTTTGCACTATTGGCTTTTTCTATCACAGAGAAATGTGTTTGCATCGCTCCTCTCAACAGGACAGTACCCCCCCCCCCCCCCCCCCCCCCCCCCAAAAAAAAAAAAAAAAAAAAAAAAAAACATGAATACATACAACCCCATTTCATTTTAGTTTGTACAATCATGTGTATATCTTGTTTAAGCTATAGTGTGGGACTTTTTAATACAAATCAATATCTGATACATCCAAGAACAATGCTGATTCAGCCATCAGGTAAATCTGTGTTTCACAGCAGACTGAGTTTTTTAATCTTGTGTGGCCACCAGCTGACCCTGTCCCCTCCCAATGACTGCTTCCGTGTGGCCTTCTGCTACAGTAACTTAGATTGAGGATAAATAATGTAATCTTATGGCTCTCCAAGTGTTAGCAGGCCATTTTACAGCCTCCAATGGTCACAAAATGGCAGGGTCTTTGCAGACAAAGACAGAACTCCCGTACTACAGATTTAAAGTATTTGATTCTATATTGTTACAACTTTTGCTTATTCCTATTCTATGTCTGATTCTAATTTCATGCTTTTTTTTCATTCACGATCCGATACCATTTTGGTGAGGTCATAGCTTTTTTTTTTTTGTTATGCATGTGCCCCGGCTGTGTCTAATGACAGTTTTATTGAATTGAATTTTAGGAGGAACATGTGTTTCACTGTGGTTTACGATTTCCCTCTTGAAGATGATAATAATGTGGTAATTCAATGGCCTCTGCAGGGGATTCAAATTTAGCTTTCTGCTTTTCCGGAGGGACATTAAGGCCCCATTTCATCTAGGGAACAACATGTCCAGTACTGACAGGGATTCTTCTCAAGGGCACTTCTGCAAAGCAGATGTGCGAACACAAAATTCCCCAGGTGTGGGACAGACTCCTTTTCATTATGCCATGTTGCAGCCAAATAGCTATTTTAAACAGAAGTGCACTGTGGACTGTGTCTGCAGCATTGATACTGATACTTTCATACTGAACGTAAGCAAATTACTTTGTCTCTTTAAGAAACCAGAATGTGTCTCACAGACACAGAAAGATGTTAATCTCACAGACACATTCATGTGTCCGTAACATTTTTCTGTTGAAGTAAAGATATTTGTGGTGGGAACTTTTGTCACAAAGCAGGTGATGAGTAAAATGCAGATCCTGTGCAAGTTTCATATAAACGAACACTGATAAGACCATACTGACTCATTTCACAAGTGCACTAGCTAATTCACAGCATAATTTCCTGTAGTATTTGGTGCTCAGATCATGTTGGAACTATTGACATCATGCACCTCTTACAAGTGAAACTGCAAAATACGTTTGTGATTAAAGATATAAACTGCTGAAGGTGTCCGTGTGCAGTACTGTACCTGGATGCAGTCGGGTGCTCCTGTGCTGTCCATCCGACTGGCCACATTCACTGTGTTCCCCCAGATGTCATACTGGGGTTTCCTGGCTCCAATCACTCCTGCTACCACCGGCCCCATGTTCAGCCCTGAGCACAAATCACCTTGATGTGTTATTTCATATTAGTTATACTCAATTATAAAGCTGTTTCAGTAGACTTTAGTTCTCCTTCAAGAATTTCCTAAACAAATGCCAATCAAAAGCACTATTGTTAGATTTTGTTGCAAGTCCAATCTCTGCTACCATTCAGGCTTACCTATCTTCATCTGGAAGTTGTTGAAGGAGTGCTCGTTGATGTATTTCATCTGCTCCCTAAGCCTCATGGCGTAGTCTGCCAGAGCCAGGATGTGTGATCGTCCCTCTCTGTCGTAGGTGGAGTCATTGAGGCCGGAGGCTGCCATGTAAGTGGAACCAATGGTCTTGATTTTCTCCAGCTGACGGAACCTCTCCTCACTGATGATCTAGAGAAGAGTAATCAATACTGTGTAAGTCTCATAGACGTAAAGAAACAAGTTGTAGCAGCACTTCAGCTTGAGGTCGACAGGTGGCAGGACAACATGAACAATCAGGAAAAGGTAATTGTAAAGTACACAAGATAAATATTTAATTGGCCGCATACCTACACACTACACATATCTACACTGATAAAATTCCATTCATCTTTTTCTCCTGCATTTTTCCTCTCTTCTCACCTCATCAAAATCAGCAATGATCTCGTTGAGCAGCCTGAGACACTCCACTCCCTCGTTGTTAGCCTCCAGCTCCACATAAAACTCCGAAAAGTTGCTGATGGAGGCAAACATGACAGCAACACACTCACACGACTGGTAGTACAACTCGTCATTCCGCCGCTCCCGTGCAAGAAAGTGGGCGGCTACATCTTTGGGTAGGATGTTGTGGAGCAGGCGGCGGTTGTACGCTTGCAGCTCCTCCATTTCCTCCTTCTCCTCTGTGGCCTGAGGAGGAACAGGGAGATATGTGGTCGCTCGGCTGTCAGGTCTGACTAAATTCCTACAGTACTCGTTTCTGTTTTTTACTCATGAAATGCTTCTTCTTACCTGCAGTTTCCAGAGAAAATCAAGGCGTGCCGTGGATTCCACCTGCTGGCCATGCAAGTAGAGAGCCAAGACAAACACGGTCAGAATTATAGGGGTCATGACCTTTAGGGATACCTTGGTCACACTCTCCAGGCTGAAGAAAAAAAGGAGTTGACGAGAGTCATGGCCTGGGAGTAAAAATGTATGGATGTATAGAGAGCATAGAGAACAAGTGACAACTACTTACCACTGTTCTGCAGTTTCATTGAAACCAAGTCTGGAAAACATACAAAAAAGGCATGTCTACTGTAAGTATCAAATGAGTTACTTAACTACATTGGGCAGTACGAAACAGAAATTAATGCAACTTACTGTTGTATGGAATCATTAACAGGTGAAATTTGCCTGAAGACAAAACAAACAGAATATGTTCAAAAAATACAACTTAACATGAGAAACTAGGTATTTTACAATCTAAACCTTATCATGAAAATGTTGAATATTTCCAGTTCACGGCAACCACAGCATTGTGACACAAGCTGAACTATTATTAAGGGTGAAACTTGGGAAAGAGTGAGTATATGCATTTGTGTGTGTGTGCACTTATGTGTTCCTGGCAGGGGACTCACAGGGTGTTGGCTTTGACCAGCAGGTCTGCGTTGTCAAACAGGGCCACCTGAGGCCACTCCACCAGCAGGAGGAAAGTGAGCTGGATGAACAGCATCAGAGCCAGCTTCCCTATGCTGCTGATGTGGAGGAACACAGAGCAGGCCAGCAGGGTCAGCAGTACGCTGTAGCTGAAATACTGCAGCAGAGAAGAGACAGCGAGGGAGGAGGAGGAGCAGGAGGAGGAGGAAGGGTCAGGTGAATATTCAAATAGAAAAACATAAGCACATACTTAGAGGCATGTGCATTTGCCTGAACATAGATAACAGGAGCAGATACACATGCTAAAATGTGATGAGACTGACCTCAGGGAAATGGCAGGGCGTGACCTGACTGGAACACAGAGTCAAGCCATCCTCTGCTGTTTTGGTCAGGTTGTGCAACAGGCAGAGATTCACTGGTGTGTTCAGCTCTTTGGCCACGCAGTCCTTCAGTCTCTCTCTGCTGCAGGTAAACTGGCAGCGAAGGAGGAAACGGTCATTTAACAACCAAGGAAATTAAAACATCAAGGATTAGATAAACCCAAATGTTACGCTGAAACAAAAAGACATGGTTATACAACATACAGTAATACACATTATATCTGGTATGTTTAATAATAATATGTACAAAAAATGTGTACAAATGAAAAGTTGTGATTTTACAGGACGTTTTATGTGTCAGACTTAAGAGTCTGAACCTGTTGTGAGGTTGCTAGGCAGCAGAAGGGAAATCACGAGATATGGTGTATTCATTAGTGAGCTTTAGAGGTGCTGGAAGGCAGATTTTGTTACTTTTGGACAGCAAGGCTCGGTGTTACCCCCTGATTTCAGTAATTATAGACTAATTGTTGTAAATACCACACAGCTCTAGCTTGTCCCCAAACTCAAAGGGAGTAAAGTGTATTTTCCAAAACGTCAAACTACTCATTTAACTCACAGACACAATGGAATAGGCTTATGTAATTGTTGATAGACATGGGAAAAATATGACGGCTAAAATTAGAATGAACCACATCTGCCGCACTGACAGATTATGATTAATTGCAGCTGTACCGCTAATTATAGCCTCACCCCTTAGGCAAAGTGGTTCGGCTTTAAAAATGTCAAGATGGTGAATCATTTCGTCAAATGTCTTAAAAAATCTGATGATGTGTCTGGATGGATCCATGGAAGGACAGACGAATTAATGGGCCAGACACATAGCCCCTCCCTAATTTTATTTTTTGGAACAACCTGAAACAACATGATATGTGTCACAACTGTTACATGATACAACAATGACAAAGCGGAGAGGCCCTACCATGTTAGCAAAGGAAGAGATGAAGAGGAGGAGGATGGTCAAGACGCCCACCAGTGTGCTATTTGCACGAGACTGGACTATTTTCTTGGTTACAGTCTGCAAGGCAGCTGGGAAGAGCTTATATACAGACAGCAAGAAGAAGATCAGATAAAAGAGAGTTAATACCATTAGTGATGCCGGCTGAAGACATGTGATAATGACTCTTATCTAAAGATATATGCAGGAGAAATCCTGAGTGGGGAGGACCTTTGTTCCTTACTTTGATGCAGGAGTAGATGGCACAGATGAAGAGGATGTTGGCAAGGATAATGAAGACACTGATATAAAGACCGAGCATCAGGATTGTTCTGTGGAAGGGAAGAAAATAGGCTCATTAGGATATATAACTCTCATTATCTCTCAATAAACTAATAAAGAGCACATTTCCTGTCAATTCTGTATAAGTGGGAAACTGGGAAAGGCGACTTATTGAAGAGGCTAACTTACTTTGGGAAAATGATCATCTGAATGAAACAGATGCAACAGAAAACAAGGAGTGTGCAGGCCACATATCCTCCAAAACGATCATCAACCTTTTTGGAGTACTGGAAATAAGAAAATCGATGCGAAATAAGTTGCTTTGTGGCTCAATTAGCGATAAAATAAGCCATTCAGTTCATTTTATGAGGGGTTGCGCACAAACTCTCGTCAAACACTGACCTTTTTCTCAAGATCGGTGGTCTGAAAAGTGAGCAGGAACTTCTTGACGTGGTCTTTCCTCAGCTGGTCGATGCTACGGGCATCGATAGCGCGTCCAAGAAATTCATCCACCTCATCCTCAGGGTTCAGAGCCTCCTGAGCACATCGACTATGAGGTAGATGGAACAATAGGTCACTGTGTGTGTGTGTGTGTGTGTGTGTGTGTGTGTGTGTGTGTGTGTGTGTGTGTGTGTGTGTGTGTGAGGGAGTTGGCCTATGCCGTGACAGGCAGGATGACTCAGAGCTAATATGGCATTAGCGCTGCGTTGGTTCAAACTGTATAAAACCAACAGTGGGCTCTAAAGTTAGACCACTACAGTGACAGTCTGCCAGTCACTCGCTAATAACAAAAGCCAACCCTAATAACAGAAACAGGGGCCAAAACACTCACTTGTCTTTGCTGGATGCTTCATCGATGCCCTGAGGACAAAAAAAAAAACACAGAGAGAAAATGAGAGAAAAACACAGACAGTGCAGGAAAGGGAAAGCGGGAAAAAGGAGAGCTTATCATGTAGCTACAGTAACTGGAAAATAGACAGAGACTCAGACATCTGCACAGCTAATCCCTGTGAGCAAGACTGATGTTTTAATTACAGTTTTTGCCAATTGCTTACACACTGGAAGTGAATGCTTAGACCAAGGCATCAAACTCTTAACTTTTGCAACAATGCTTTCAACAAAGGCACCAAAGTAGGAACACATGTTCTGCTTTGCTCTTTGTTTGCAATTCTGCAACACACTTCTTGCAAAACGCCACACATGGCTTCTTACGCTACACACTTTTTTTTTCAAGAATGAAATCTCTTGCAATCACTGGGAAAACAATTTCGATTCAAAATGCAAAACATACCTGAAACTGGCAACACCCAGACACAAAAACAACACAACAGAAAAAGGAGAGAGAATCGAGAATATTGTCTTCACTGTGCTTTTCCTTCTTCTTTGCTTTATTATATTATCATAAAAATGGCAAGAGACAACAAAATGTTTGGTGGATATGTGAACATCTATCTCAATAAAAATAAACACGTATACACTAGTTTTTCCTCCAATCCTTTCTAATAAATATGTTTCCTGAAACTTTACTGCAAAACAACATTAAAGTACTGTTATGTTTAGGCTTCATGAGGCCATGTTACATATTCAAATGTATAGGCTCATGTTTTGTGGAAATTGTGTTTTTATACAGTACATACAGTATAAAAACTGTTTCCATACAATATTGTGAATATATCATAGAAACACTAAAAATATAATCCTATAATATAAGGTATATGCTCCTCAGTGGAAAAAAGGCATAGTGCTGTGAAGTATATGTAAAAGTGTTTTATTGATGTTACTGTGTAAAACATGATTGTACAGTATGTAAAAAAAGAACCTAACCAATGACATCATTCAATTGCATTTTCTAAAGAGACACCAGACGACCTCCTGAGGGTGGAAGGCAACATCCCATGAACAGGAAGTAGTCAATATGATGTTGGCAAACAACGCCATCCGCCTACATTGACTACTGGAGCAAATCATCGCAGATTACACAACATTCCGTAATATCATCCTTTAAGCTCTAAGCTCCATCAATGTGTCTTTTAGAATGTTTTACCTCATTCTTTTTAGGCATTTATATCTTTTATGTCATGAGGAGAATGTGCATTTTTTTTTATCTTTTCTCTTTTGATGTGTGTTATTTATTTCTGTGTCTTTGGTGCGCCGTGATCCTGTTTGTTGGCTACATATTGTGCTGTATTTAACTTGTTACAGCTGTGTGTAGCACTATTGCCCAAGTCAAATTTCCCACAGGACAATAAAAGTGCGTCTTATCTTAGCCATGTCAGTATATCATCTTGTGCCAACACCGACTTATGATGAAGCAGCTGTACAGGTTTCCATTTGAGAGGAACAGTGTAATGTCCTTTGCATTGACCTTTTCAATGACTATATGCAAGTATCAGTGTATTATATCATAAAAACACTGCCTTGCAACATAAACCTCCCTTGCCTGTGGTTTTGAATGAACGTGTCTGACTAAACCCACCCCGTATTTGTGTGAAAATGTCGAAACTGTCGTATGTATTGAGTTACACCATATTTATGGTACAGTGTATGCATTTGAGATTGAGTACTGGACTTTGATGCTTCCTCATGAGTTTCATTCATTGATAAAGCTGGATTCAAACTAGATAAAACCAGGCGTCAAGGTTCGAAATTTTATAGGACAAAGAACTGTTGAACTAGTTCACCACCCACACTTCACAGTTGTGTACTCACCCCCTTACTCCCCATTTCTCAATCGGATTGAGGAATTATTTTTTTTCAGAATGGTGTCAGAAAGTGTTTGACCTCAACCACATACCCGCATGCCCATTCTGTAAGCAATGGAAGAGGCATGCAGAGACATTGAGGTGGGACGGTCAGTCCAGGTTTGGATATAGTAGAGCAAGGCAATATTTTCCCCGCTCCCTACAGGGAAACTGCATCACATTGCTTGTGATGTGGATGAGATGATGTGGCCAGACCCTGAACAGGAGTCCATCCCTCCATTTTCTATACCCATTTATTCCTCACTAGGGTCACAGGGATCTCGCTGCCAATAGCAGCAAACTTTGAGGAGCAGGGATACAATCCAGGCAGGTCACCAGTCCACCACACATTCACTCACACTCTCATACCTACTCATACCTATGAGGTAATTTAGTCTCCAATTAACCTAAGCATTGTGTTTGCATTGTGGGAGGAAGCTGGAGAGTCCGGAGACCCCAGTCAGACATCCAAACTCCCCACAGAAAGGCTCTAACCCAAATCCTTGAAACTGTGACATTCTTGCTGTGAGGTAACAATGCAACCCACTGAGTCACAGCGCCCCCCTGAACAGAAGTCAGGATGCATAAACAATCCACCCTGTCCTTTACATACCTTACAATGCTATAATTGCTAATTTTACTGTAACTGATATTTTTCTTTCCATTGGTTTACAGGAACATATTGTATTGCAATTGTTTCCAGTTGCTAACACACTAAAATAAGCATAATTACTTAAACTGACATACAAAGATCAAAACCTCTTCTCGAGTCTTCAAAACCCTACACATATTTTCTGCTTTACACACATTCTGCAATTCGAAATGGCACGTTTTAAATGCAATGAACACGGTTCACTACATAAGACACAACAACCTGACATATGGTCACATGTTTGCCATTTCAAAACACTGCCATTCAAAGTGGCACTATATGAGCTAATTGGCCAATATACAGTATGCGCCACCTGGCCAAACACCTCAATGGTAAATTGTTACCACCTCAATCAGGAAGTAAACACTATAAAAAGACCACAGATGAGCACCTTTTTTTACAACAACAATGAAAAATGTGGCCAGAACCAGCTGTGGAGCAAGATGCTAATTATTTATTCTTGCCTTAATTTTCTCTTTCAGTTCACTGTTAGATAAATTTATCTGCTTTGCATATGTTGCATTGATTTGTTTGATGCTTAAACAAAAAAGTAAACATGTTTCCAAAACAATTGTAATCCTTCTGTCTCTCTCTCTCTCTCTGTAATCATTCTTTGTGTGTGTGTTTTTTTGCTGCAAAACATGCAATGGCAAATAAATAAATAATAATCTGTATATATTTGATGCTTTCGATTTTAGTGTTCATTGGCATGTGTGTACATGTGGTGTATAGGAACAAACATTCACAGAAGCATGAATGAGGAAATTAAAAAGATATGCAAAGTATTAGACAGCTGTGTTTTGTATAAAGTACATCAGTATTTCATTGCTGCTTTGATGACTAATACAAATGGTGCCTGTGTATTTTATGTTGCTGCAAAAATGTCATTTTGAAAAAGGACTGGTAGGTTTTAATTGCAGAGTTCAATTTTTACACTGAAGTGAGATGTTTACGTCCAAGTGCTGTGTCTCCTATGGCTTGTGTGTAGTGTTTTGACACAATGAGCCAAATTCTGCAACAAGTGTGTAAGCGATTGCGAAAACCTGTAGTGCATGGAGGCTTCAAGTAACACACTAGGGTTTAAACCCTCTGAGATGGAGAGGTGGTGGTGAAAAAATGAGGTGAGGGAGAGAATGTAGAAAAGAAAAGGAAATGAGACATGTAGGATAAGGAGCAGGAGTGAGAAAGAGGAATATCGCTTGTTGCAGCCTCATGTTTCTTGTTTCAATTGAAAATACCAATACTTATTCTTACATCCCCAGTGTTCTTTTGGCAAGTATTATATATATAACATTTGTTGCATTCAAGTACACAAATTCCTTTTTTTTTTTACAAATTTATTCATTTGTCGTAAATGGGACGAATCTGACAATGTTGGCCTGCTAACATACAAACATGTTTACCAGGGTCACAATCTCAGTTTAGCATGCTAACGTTTGCTAATTAGCACTAAACCAAAACTACGACTATTGTCTGTTTTGCCAGTATTAAATAAAATTATCAGACAACACTGCAACAAAAATCTGGGATTTCGATTCAGTTTCTATGAGAAGAAAGGTGGTTTAACTTAAGTATACTACAGGAAATGTGCCTTTATAATAGGCTTTTGACCTTTGAATGACCATATAAGAGAAATATTTAATAATAACACCTCTTTGAGGGCATAATAAGGAAGGATATGATTTGTAGAGAGATGACGGGAAATTGAATATCAACAAGAAGAACAGGTGTCTCGCTGTGTGTATCTCACCATCTGCCTGAAGACTTTGGACTCCTTAGTCCTGGAGAATGATCGGTCAGGCACCCAGCGTGGCATCAATCCTTCGGCAGAGTTTGCACGTGCTCGCTGCATCTTGGCCATCAAGGCTTTCTCCTCTTTCTGCCAGTGAAGAGACCCGAAGCGGCAAAGGTGTTAAAGGGCAAAACGTCTCAGCAAACAAGATCTTCTATGCCAGGTGACGAGCCATTATATTGTGATATACGGCAATAGTGTAAAGTTCTGAGCTATACTCTAGGAAGTTAGTGTGTGTCAATGTGTGTTGTGTGTGTGTGTGTGTGTGCGTGTGTGTAACACTAGACTGACCCTCTTCTGGCTGCAGCCGAGCACCAAGAAAGTCTCGATGTCTTTCTCTTTCAGGTAAGCGTTCCTCTCTCCTCCAAATCCTGGTTCCACCTCATAGTCCCCGTTCAGATACTGCAGTGTGGCTTTGGTGATGTGGATACGCCTACACGCACACACGCATGAGCACACACCACAAACAAACACAAGGCTTCAGAAATGATAGCATAGAGGGAAAGCCTTTATTGGAATTGTACAGAATACAACAGAAATTTGGAGCACTCCTCCATATCAGTGCATTACTAGACATAGCAAAACAAAACAACCTCAGCATACAAGCAACCACTGATTAAATGGCCTATTGGAGGCTGCATTACTGCAGTAGCAGGTTGGGCGGGAGGGACTTACCCGGCCTTACCCCCAGCTTCCATTTGGTTGGCGAGCGTCACGTCGTTGGACCAGACGTCGAATTGCCACTTGCGCAAGCCCAGCACTCCGCAGTGAACGCGCCCGCTGTGGATGCCCACCCGCATGTTCACATTAACGCCTGTCACCTCTCTCACTAGCCTGCACACACACAAACACACACACACACAATCGTCAAAAAATTATCTTTCAGCTTCACAGTTATTCTTTGATACCCCCGCGTGGCATAACCAAAGCAAGAAATCTGAAAGCTTAACCATCACTAGAAAATGACTGTATGACAGCGACTGTGTGTGTTTTGAGTGTGTTCGGTGCATTGGTGTGTGTTGGACTCACGAGATGGCTTCGATCATGTCCACTCCCATCTCCACACAGCAGTGGGCATGGTCAGCCCGAGGCTCTGGAAGCCCTGACACACAGTAGTAACAGTCCCCCAGGATTTTAATACGTAGGCAGTGGTTCTCCTGTACACAGACACACAGGCACACTTAAAATACAGCTTTTTATGCATAATTTAGATGACTCATTACTTCTAATTGATGTGCCTGTAAAATGTATTGTTACAGTATAGATAAGAGCCGGTGGGTCAAAGTTCTGCTGTGCAGGTGTCAGTGCTCACCGAGGCCAGCTTGTCAAAGCGAGCGAACAGCTCATTCAGCGTCATGACCAGCTCCTGGGCCGTGCACTGAGATGCCAGGCTGGTGAAGCCCTCGATGTCTGCAAACAGTATGCTGCAGGAGAGGCGGCGGCGGCGGTGGTGGTGGTGGTGGGGGAGGGAGTGAGGGAGGGAGGAAGAGGGCAACCACAACAGACAGAGAAAAAGAAAGACAAAAGAGACCGAGATAAATCAATGAAGTATAGAGGTAGTTAGCATGGTCTAACGCCTCCCTCCCTCCTCGCTGTCCAGTTGCCATGCGAGCGAGGAGAGAGCGAGACGGACATTTTTTTTCCGGCTCTGGCTCTCATCATCCGGGCCGATGTAGGTCACCTCCTCCAGCCCTTCCCTCTCAGGATCACCGCCCCCCTGTCCCCCTGTCTGCATGCCTTTCATTGCTAACTTTTGATAGCAATGAAAGGCGAGGACAGACACCACATATGCTATTCTGTGTGAAGGCAAGAGATGTCGCTGTTAGTCCCATGAGGTCACCCACTGGGGCAGAACTGACCATTATTACAGCATTCCGCTTGTCTGCATCTCCCACCCTGACCACTGCTGTGGGTTATGATTTGTTTCTAAATTCTAAAGTCAGATTTAGCTGATTTCCACAAAAAATCGCATGCATTAAATGGCATTAGTTTTGGTGAGCACTTGTTGTTTTTGGCCCAAGTTTGGCATTCACTGCCACCACTATGAACACTTTCATTAGATCTACTCATTACTTGTCTAAAGATGTGAGCAAAACAAATGGAATCCTATTTCCATTCCTTCTGTTGTTCTGAGTGCAGACAAACATCAACAAAGAGGAAATATGCACAAATAAAGCAAAAGATCTCTGCATGGCCAGATACCGCTTGAAGTAAATAAGAATCTGTAGTTAAAAATAGTCCTTCAAATGCTACAAGAATTTCAAGGTCTCTTGAGTAGCCATTGGTAAAAAGCACCAGAACACATTAATAATGGACAGATTTTGTTCTTCTCTAGTGGAAGTGCTTTTACAAAGTGACCCATGCATCAACTTGGGAGAGAGGCCAATTTAAATTTTGTGCTACATTTGGATAATGGGTTGTCCCAGTAAGTTTACACCTAGGTAGGGTAGCAAAGTTGCAACAGATTGTTCCGCTAAGTGCATCACCTTCATGTATTTGGGTCACCTCTGACAAGAGCTGTGACTGCGGCCTCATTTCTTTGTCCCCTACCACCCCCGCCGCCACAGCCTGAACTGGACTGTGCAAGGCTAATGGATAAAGTGCTGCAGTCACCTGTTACTGCTGAGTTATTCCCACTCGGGAGGTGAAATCCAGTGGTGAGGGCCCAAAGGGGGGGGGGGGCAAACTCAAGGTCTGCCTCCCATCGTTTGCTACAGAAAGCACAGCAGTGTGCCCAAGTCAATATCCTTACTGCGGCCGGTGCTGTCAGCGTCAGTAAACAACAACATGCATAATACATGCTGTCAGGGGAAATAGCTGTTGGAGTGACTCCGTAACTGACACATCAGTCAGCACAGTGAGGTCAAAGCCAACGGTGCTAGCTGCGATAGCAAAGTAGACAAGCTCAATTCCTCTTGAGCGCTTGTGCGGAAACACGCGTGTATATATTTACCTAACATTGTCGTGTTTTTGGATGTAGATCTTGTGGAACATCATATCTTCCTTCTTGGCATTGATATCAGCTTTCATCTCCATGGCAACGTGCCTTGGCAGGACTGACAGCAGTAGGCGCTCCTGAGAGAGAGAGAGAGAGAGAGAGAGAGAGAGAGAGAGAGAGAGAGCATTCATTTTCAACAGTTTCCACAGTTTAGAATGCTCAGTGAGTCACCCTGCCTCGTTGGCATCTGTGTGGGAACATGTTAGTCAAATAGAGAGGAGTGGAGATACGTGTTACACTTCAGAACATATTGCTGACCTCTAAAGTGAGACAAACAAATTCGACAAGAAAGTGAAGGCACCCATTTGTTGCTGTTTTGCATTCATGCTTATTTTTCCTACAGGATGCGGGATTGGGTGGCGCCTCGTCTCATTTGATTGAATATGAGATGGTGTTGTGTCTGCGCACGTGTGCATGCATGTGTGCAAGTGCATGCGTGTACCTGCTGCTGGTTTTCCCTCTGCAGGTGCAGTCTGGCCTGGATGTATCCTCTCGTCTCCTGGAAGGCTTGTCTCTGGGAGACCTCGGCGGGGTAGTGGGTGCAGATCCCGATCATGTTAGTGCACAGGAAGATCAGTACGTTGGCACCGATCTGAAAGCGCACACAAACATCATGGAGAGGGTGAAAAGTGAATACAAATAAATGGAAATACAATCCCACCAAGAATGCATGTCACATGAGAAGGATACAGTGAACTCTGCCTGACCTGGGTGAGGTCAATAAACCAAATTGATAACACTCTATGTCATAGGACGGACTACTGCGAGGAGAAAAATTCCTCAAACATCTGAGGGACCATTAGATGTGATCTGGTTAGGGATGAGCGCAGCCTCGTGGTTGCTCTGCAAGAGGACATTCTCCTCATGTCGCAGTCGGAACGGCAGATAGGAAGCCCAGAGGGTTCAATGTGATGCATGACTGGGGTCACGTGAAGACTGTGTGACTCCAGTTTTCGCTCTACTTGATTTGAAAGTTTTGATTGACTTTATCTGATGCGTGGCATCCTTTTAAAAGAAGAAAAATCTGTCGGCTCATCTAGATTGTGAAAAAAACCTCTTTTATGACACGCAACAAACAGATGTTATGACCAAAAAAAACAGCTTTTCTTGTTTTGTGTGACAGATGCAGCCAATAAGTGAGTGAGGTATGTTGGTGGAACAATGAGGCTCCGACAAAACAGAGGCACAAACTGCGTAACAGCATTATCTACTGGCTGGAGTAAATGAAGTATAGATACAGTGTACAGTTAAGCTCTGTGGGGGTCATCAACCTTAAAGCCTTTCTCTGCACTGCTGCAGCTGCTTTCAGTGTGTGCCTGTGTTTGTTTTGTATGCGTGTGGTAGGCCAGTGTGTAAGGCTGTTAGTGATTTCTCTTCTCACTAGTCCACAGCCAAGACCGAACATCAGAAATGGAGCCTTGGAGCTCCGGACTTTCCCTACGCTCTGACACACATGTACACGCACACACACACACACACATCTTCTACATGCTCAGAAACACACTCCAGCCTGGGAAAGTCACTTGACCCATGACCAGAGCGTTTCCTCTGAAGATGATATCATCAGTAATGACAAAAAGACATGCATCCAGAAGGCATACAAATAAACGCAGAATGTAGTCTTAATAACAACATCATGACCAAACTGGAATACTTATCTCTCCTACATATCAAATCAACAGTACCGGCATTTCTAAGCTATGGGTGGTATGTTTGTGTGCATGTTTGTAATAGTGTTTCTAAAAAGACGGTTGAAGAGAGACACATAACTGGAGACAGAGGATGATTATCAGTTTACACGCATACACTACATATTTTCATGCATGTATAAGCTTTAAAATTTGAGTAAGATGAAGAGGTTAACTTACCCACACATGGGCAAAAAAAAAGTACAAGCTGATGATCAAAACTCCCCAAGGAAAAAAAAGGCACAGCCTCAAACTTGTAGTGTGATGGTAGGCTTTCTTTCTACCACGGGCCTAAGACGGGGTTTACACTGTATACACAGGAGCTCGCCGTTTGTTGTCACAACAAAACAGAGACAATCTAACAACCTGTGCTTGAAACAAAACACCATCGCCATAGCACAGCGGCAGGCAAATTCCACCCTGTGTATTCCGAGATAGAGTCACTGGTAACTTCCTATTCCACCTGAAAACAAATGGCCAAACTAGATAAGGAGCGAAAATAAACACGGCGGTGGCTCGTGGGTGCAGAAGGAAACATGCCACTGATGTATTGGCCGAATACCAATCCCTAATGCAGCTGATGCAGGTAGAGAGCAGGAACAGAGCTTCTCATATGCACATATGTAATAATATATATATATAGATATAGATGCGTGTGTGTGTGTGTGTGTGAGTGTGTGTGTCGTTCAGGAATGCTCAAACAGGGTTTTAGAAAAGAACAAGAGGCTTTTTTTCTACACTCCTTGATGCAGGATGAGAGGGAATGTTTGATGCCAACTGTCAGTCAACTTTCAAAGATTTGGATCAAAAGCTGCCGAGATGTGTGTGACACCGCATCACCTGGCTCCAGTGTGACAGCCTACAATGAGCAAGCAGCCACTTGTGTTTTTCACATGACCGGCTGATCAATTTTATCTCGTTGCAACACTGTATTTGTGCCGCACCCTCGCTCAATTAGCGAAAAGCCCATTGTGTCCTATTCATTGAGCTCCTGATCGTAATGTTATAGACCACCAATGGAGACCTGACACTCTGGTCTGGAAGGGCTCTGATATAACCTGATCGCGTTAATCCCAAACAGATGGCTCTGAGCGAGTGAGCGAGATAACCGAGTTAAGTGGCCTGTCTGAGATACAGGGCCACCTGCAGTTCCCAGAACCGATGCACTCGATTTACCTTCGGCCAATTCAGCCCCATCGCTCGGATTTCAATCCGAGCAAAGACATTCCTACCAAATTGATTTTGATAGTTTCGCAAGGAGCGGAGGGGGACCATGAACCCAGGTGACTTCTGGGAAATTTGTTTCAAAATGCACCATAATGCAGCGAAACCATGGATACATTATTTGCAAATTGCCGCATCTATCGAGAAGCCAGGTTCAGTGTTACTCAAACCGATCAACAAGTGATTGACTAGATCTTAAATAATAGCTTGATGAAACAGCCTGATAGCTCTGAATAAGTAGATTTTGTGCGTGTGTGTTTGGACTCACAGCTCTTTTGATTCCGAAGCTCATTTGCGTCTGTTGCTGCACTTACATCACCCAGGCCTGCGGATCCAGCACTGACCCACGGCTCCTCTGCCACTCCCCACCCCCCTTCTCTACAGAGTGACATAGCTCAAGCTTCTCTTCGTTTGCACAATGCCACTCACTTTTTAATGAATGAGCTGCACTTATAATATCTTCCGCCGATGTCTCCTGGTAATTCTTCCCCACAGACTTCTGGCTCTGAAAGTTGAGTCAGGCTCGACATTTACTTAAGCAGGGACCTCTTGGCGGTGAAGTTAAAAGGAGTCCAAACATTGGCTTATAAGGTGCGGCTCCCGGCAAGGTGCTTTATAAAGTAAGGCAGGCAGATAACATTTAAAAGAACGAATGAAGGAAGGGGTTAGAAAAGATTTCGCTTGGCACACACACCGCAAATCCATTCTGTCTTTAATAAAATCCTACTGGACAACTTCCTCACGCACAAGCATGCTGGAATGTGCATGTGCATGGTTTTCACAGCAAGGTCATCATCACTCCATTCACACACAAAACCTTTGTACCCATTGATATGTTCCATTGATCGAAAACATGGCAGTCACTGCTGTACAAGTGTTTAGTGTATTCTCAAGCAGCAGAATTTTTGACTATCATTAACTTCTGTGGAAATACAATGAGAGCAGGTAAACCTCAGAGTTGATAATCACAGATACCATGTGTTATCACTTATTGAATACAGCCATAGTCCAGGTAATCAATGTTTGGATTCATCTGGGAGTATTTGAGAAAGGGTCCGCACGAAGATAAATTCAGCAATCCCACTAGCGCTGAGCAGCACTAAAGCTGGAGTTTAAAAGGCCAGAGTGCTATATCCCACATGTCAACTCACAGGCTCTGGGGACGCTGCTGTTGACAAGGGGGCGACTCTCCAGCAAATGACCTTTGATAGGCATCTGGAGCTTTTTAAATTTCTTTTAGAGAAGACCGTCAAGGCCCAATCCCAGACTGGTGATCTTAGTCGTAAACGATAACATGCGGTACTAGAGCGGTAAAAATAGATAATACTATGAGATTTTGTTGCGCTAGTTGTGATCTACTCAGGGTTACTGTAATGTGTACGTACTGACACAAGAAAGGACCCATTCCTTATAAAGATAAATGTGGCAGAGGGGAGGGGGCGTCTGCCTTTGCCATCTTGACTCCCAGCATTAGGAATCTGGGTTGTGTTTTCGTCATGGTTTGGACCAAACCAAAATTGGTCTCAGACGACCAGCGAGGCCACAAACTAATCTTTGTGAAACACTGAAGCAAATTCCGCAAAGCTAAATAGAGCTGGACCCTGGCTGCACATCTGTCAAAAACAAAAGGGATCCTGAATTAATACAAGCACATAAACATTGTCCCAACATGAGGAAAATCTCCCAGCTATCCCGGAATTACTGAGTCAAATGAACCGTGACTGCCGAGCTGAAGCCGCCCACTCAATTCTTCTAATTCAACCGACAAACTTTTACCCAAACCAAAAGATTATAACGCTCGTTTGTCTTTCGACTTCAATACCGCAGCCTTCAAAGTATCCCTGACTGGCTGAGGTTCAGCAATTCCAATAAGTTAACGGGACGATATGGCTGTGATGTTACCACTTTTTTACTGATAGTGCATCTGTATATGCATTCAGAGCCTGAAGATATAAACAAAAGCATACAAGTTATGAAGTTTATTAACGTTAGAGAAAGAAATTACAGTAAACAGAGGGAAACAACATCCAATAAAACCTAAACCTAACTTAAGACATAAGAGAGCCTGGAATGAGCCAAAAAACAAAGCTTAGTACTCTACTTTCACTTTCTGATACCTCACTCGACTTGAATTGTACCCTGCAGCATCCTCAGGTCTGTTTTAAGAAGTTTATCGTTAGTCCCCCCTCCCCTCTCCCAACATTTCCTGCCTGTGTGAATCAGAGAAAGAACCAGAGAATTAACTTTCACAAATCGTGTTCGCTCGGTTCGCTTGACCATCTGCAGCTACTTTATCGAAAGTCAATTCTGTTTTTACTTTAAAGCTGGAAATAACATTTATTGTCATTATTTGATTAATTGTATGGCATAGAAACTGTCAGAAAATGAGGGAACAATTATGAAAACATCGTTATTTCCCAGAGCACAAAGTGATATCTTTAAATAGCTCATATTATCTTTAAATAGCTCATATTGTCCAGCAACTGTTCAAAGCCAAAAACATTCCATGTTATTTCATAGGACACAAAAAAGACGGTGGATGCATTCATATCTTTAAGAAAGTGGTCTCAGAGAACAGTTGAAAAATGAGAGAACTCCTTTTGTCTTTTGAATACTTACTTTACAGGTATTATTACTTTATTACAGGTAAAATCGATCCTTAATAGTACCATTATTAATGGACCTTTGTATTATATGAGCATTATACACAAAGCTGGAATGATGAATATAACTGTGCATGTTTGTCAGTGGTCTTGACTGCTCATGTGGTTCGGGGTCAGTGTTTGGCTTGACAGACACAGGGGAGGGGGGAGGGGGCAATGGCTAGAAACAACTCTCTTCCCAGCTGTGTCCTCGCTAACCCTCCACTTCCTGCCCACTCACGCCCTTACACAGACACAGCTGCAATTACGGCATGGCCGCTGCAAGAGCACTAGATTTGGTTTAATTAGCCCAAACCAGCAAACCAACCAGCCCCGATTCACTCCACTGCTGGCTCCTCTCACTGGCTGGAACTGTGTGAGGGAGTCCAGGCCTTGAACTGTGTGACTGTGAGCTAAACATCCAGGAATTCCTGCTATTGCCTCCATCTCCTTTTAAGCACAACGTGAACCCGAGGCCACCATTTCACTTTGACCGAGACCAATGTAACGCAAACTTTTAAGGCGGAATTCCAAAATCGGGCTATCATCCTCAGTGCCTAATGCTGAAGTCCATTAACTGCAGGCTGTCGTTTGTTTAGCACTACTACTTGTTTTCTTTTTTTCTTCTGGCCAGAATGCCTTTTAATATTGAGTAACAGAATTACAAGAGCAAGCATTAAATAATATCAAATAAGATCGGATGCCAGAGCTCCTATAAAAACACACAAGTGTTTAGTTTCGGTGTCCGGTTGTATAAGCATTCACTACAAAACACCTCTACTCACAGTTTTAACCCTGCTCTATCTCCTCAGCCATACACAATATTGACTTTTACGACAAAGCATACAGATCAATATCAGGACAAGAACAACAGGTTGTAGTTTAAACAGCAGAAACACTAGAGCAGTTTGGTAACTCCATCAGCTAAAGTTCTGTCTTCCTCGATTTGCTCGGTCGAGGGTGAGTCGATACTGGACTCATGCATATAGCGGGGTTTCCCCTCACCTCAACACACCCAAGTCTGATGCCAACTTATGGAAATGTTACATGGAACAGGTTTGTGAAAGCTGATATATCAGCTGAGCTTCACAGGAATAAAGACAAGAAGTGTTGAGTTTCAACATACAATTGGAAAAGGTAAATGGAGAGTGTATCTATATGTCTGAGTGTTCTGACCAGTGTAATTCAGGCATATTGAATGACTAACATAGAGTCCAGCAGCGAGGGTTCTTCTTTACAACATGACATATTTCCAAACAAAGAAAACAGTCTTTCGGCCACCTTAAAAGGCAAAGATGTTATTTTTAATGTGAAGGGAGGGAGCGTAATAAATTAAGGCACAAAGAATATGCTTTTGGAACTTTACGCACTGTGATGGAGCTTCCATTTGATTAACCCTAAGTGTGTGAAATTACATCATGGGACCCGAGTCTTGTTATTGTATCTGACTTCATTCACTGAAAATGTGAAAAAAAAAAAAAAGACATGCAGTGAGACGCCAAGGCTCCATGTCTTAAACATTACACCTCACATAAACTGTCTACATTAGGAGAAAATCATTAGGAGGATCTGCTCCATCTGTTCCAGTTAGTCAGCTGATCAGGTGGAAGCTGAACAGGCGGAGCAGGTTAAATAGGGACTACAGTGTCTTTGACAATAAAGACAGTGCAGTGGTGTTCATTTCAGCAGCAGGATGGTGGTACCTGCTTGTGAATGTGCTTTACTTTACTTAAGTAGCGCGTTCTCACGCCAGCCAGACATATGTTGTTGCTGTTTTTGCGGCGTAATTGTAACCGGGATAACAGGATTGCGAGACATTTGGCTAGAGTGATGGCGACCTCTGACAGAAAGCCATTCACCTTCCTGTCACCAGCACCGCCCTCAAAGGGATCCAGAGTAAAAGTTCCCTTAAAAGCCTGGTGGGCACGCATGCCACACAGATCAACATCTAACGCTGTTAATGGATTCCTAATATATATCTTTTGGCTGTCCGCCATGGCAGTTCAGCCTTAAATCCCTGTATTTACTTATGCAGAGAGCCAAGTTGTTAGTAAACCACGAGCTGTTATTAGAAGCCGGCGCTTCCTCATCCTCGACATGCACGCTATTATTAGCTCGGCTATTATTTCCCTTATCGTTGGCTGTATTTTAAGAGCAATATTTCGCTTATCGCTAATCCTAATTGCTCCCACCCATGGTGGTATCATTCCCTCTGGTTGTAATACGATAAGTGAATGAGTCACACGCTCTCTCCCTCTCTGAAAGGGGGTGGGGTTGGAAGTAAAGGCGGGGGATCTATTATTTGAGCCAGTGCATTTTTGGCACCCTTAATACCTGACGATGGGTTCTCACCATTTGATAGCAGCCAAGAGAGACACTCTGATCCAAGCAGACACACACAGATGTAGAGTATGTAAGGTATAACGGACATCAGATTTGCTCAGTATATGTATGGCTGAATATAAAACTAAAGGACTCACATAGTACTGATCAAAAGTGTCAGTAGCATCTTATATCTTAATCTAATTCATTTATTATTAGTAGTAGTATATATTATTTATATATATAATTATTCTTTTATATCACATAATCACTTATTTGAGTCAAGAACCTCTTGTTTTTCTTAACTTATTTAAGGCTAACACACATAATGTAGGTGGGGCAACATTCTTTATTACTGCTGATGCTAAAAAGATGCAATAAATATGTTTTAACTCCTGAATCTAAAGCACAATAAAGTTGTATAGATATCAGTGTTGAAACTCAGTTAGAGCATTGTGTAAATAAAAAAATAAAAAAAAATACAATCTGTCAGTACCACCTTACAGTCAGAGAGCAGAAGGTATTGGCCTACAGTACATGTGAGTATACACAGCTCTTGTCGTACTTTCCAGGCAAACATCATAAATAATTGTATGAAGATTATATAGGCCTTATGTAATATGTAGGTTCTGCCCTAAATCCAATGTACACGTCTCTGTCATGCCGGTGACATTTCACTGATAGGTATCTTTTTCACCAGTGTCAAGCAGAAGGTTCAGTATGTTTCCACTAGTCTCACATTCGTTGACCCCATAACAGTCTGCCAAAGAAACTGGTTTTTCCTCTAGTGCCTGAACAGCACACAATAACAAAAGCACAGACTAGATGTACCTTTGAGACTCCACTCTCTTCTTGACCTGTCAATAGCGCCTCTTTAGAGGGCTCAATTTGGGATTTGGTTATCCAAATATATCCTGCTGCAAACAAAATAAGCACTTCTGTGTAGTTCCCTGTTAATCCGTGTTTGACATCTTGCACGCTGGCTGCTTATGAATTCATAGAACTAAACAATGGTGCAGTAAATCACATAATCCCTTTTAAGACATATAGGCATCTGGGGGCACAGCTGTTCATACTTAAGTTATAGAAATATATATATCAAAGCAAACCGGCGCTGCATGGTGCCAAATGCCAATCACTTGTCTCATCTACCCACGACCGAGTGACATAACAAAAACACGAAGGACAGGTGGTCTCTCACAGGGAAACAGTGTGAGTGCCAAATGAATCTGTTCTGCACCATGTGATGTGTGCCTGTTTCTGTGAACATGCGTGTGTGTATGTGTGTGTATATATATGTGTGCATGCGTGAGCACTGGCTTGTACGTGTTTGACTTCCAGCCACAGTCTGAGTGCGTGGCGCCATGAAGTGAAATCATAACAGGTGACTGGCCCAATGTTGCCCAATACAAGGGGCCATTTTCCGTTAAGGACTCTTTTTGATTGGAAGTTTGGGTACATCACTAAAATCAGACTTGATTGTGCAACATAATGAGAATTCCAATGAGTGACAAAAGATCATCCATTAGGATTAATGTGTCCCGAGATGTTTGAAAAACACTTCATCAAAGGATAATAGGAATTTGGTCATGACTGTCATGACCTATTAGTGAAGCTGCTTCCACGGCGTCAGCTGTCAGACTGACCTGCAGCAGACGTTTGAAATCAAATGCAGTTAAAAGGATGAAGCACCGGAATGACTCAAAGATGACATAATATCCATGTTGAGTTCACTAATACTTTTGCTCAAACAACAAAAAAATATATCAGTTAAGCTTGCAGTTAGTAGTTTAGTTGGTGGTATTAATGTTAAGAAATATTTAATGTTAATGTACAGTACTTTGCAGACCATTGCACTAAAAGTATATATTAGTTTTAAGATTGGAGTGAAAGCTTTCTTTTTTTATTTTTAATGTTTAGGAATAAATAACAAATTGATTATTAACATAACTCTAGTTTATTCTCATTAAAATTATATATATATATATATATATATATATATATATATACATTTTTTATACATACATTTATACTTCTGAAAGCCCCCACTGCAGTCACAGAAGACCTTATACAGTTATATGGTTTCACTAGCTCAGCTTTATCTTTCGTACCCTGTATTGTGACTGAATGTGCTAATTCATTATCAGTATACTGCTATGCCATAAGCTATATCGCACTTCTGTGTTTATAAGGGTTATATATTAATCAACAGTGAATGGATCATTTTGTCTCAACACCAGCTGACATATTTGTTCAGTCTAAACTAATGATAAGCCAATGACAGACCAGCGAGCAGAAGTTCATGTTGATTTTCTCTGTAAAGCACAACACTTGCCCATCATCTCTTGTACAGGCTCACAACTGTGAACTGTCTAATTCTGTCTTAATGAAAACCACTCAGGTTGTCATCGTTGAAAACTAGACAGTAGATACCACCTGTAAGAATGAAAGAGGTCCCCTGATCCCTGAGCCTGCGGGATAGTGGAGATACTTCAATGTAACTCGCCTCTGCCTGAAAGCAGTTACACCTCCTCTGAGGAGGCCCTTCAGAGCAGAGCAATGAAACATGAAGATCTATGGAAACCATCCCCATGAGTGAGGTCAGTCCCAGACTGCTGTAAAATAAAAGGCCACTCCATCTGAGGGGGATATTGTGAGAATGGAATTATGACTCAGAGAAAAGTGGAAGGAGAAAAAAAAAGAGAAGAGACTGGCAGCCCCATTTACAATCGGGTGCGTCAGCCCCGCGTTATTTCACACTCTCCATCCGCGGTCGCCCCCTTGTCACTGCTATAACCTCCAGCCCCCCCCTCATCGTGGAGGTCCCACACAAAGACCCTTTTTGTCCTCGCCGTCATCGGTCTCACATCTTCGCAGCTCTTATCCTGCATGAACATCTCCACAGGGAAAATACAAATAAGGGAAAAAACAAGGCTGGGACACAGAGAAGGCTGGAGGATGATGAGGTCCCAGAAGAAGAAACCAGCTTTCCCAGATCAGGGAGTCTGGTCATGTGACGCCAGGAGCCACAAAGTTTGTGTGAGCGTACGTGCATGATACAGAGGGTGTGACAGACTGAATAGAGTCCTTCTGTGGTCAGAAAACTGCAAGTAGCTTGAAGCCAGACTGAGAGATGCCTGTTGAAACTGAGAGCTGACTGTGACACAGTTTACTGTTTTCTGGAGGGTGAAGAATCCCCCAGAAACTTCTCTTGATTTAAAGAGAGTGTGTGTGACATTGTTGAATAACAGCAATGAACAACCCCAAGTAATCCTCATGTCCATTCCTCTATCTCTATTAAAAGCCCATGAGGGAGAGAGTTAGAGAGAGAGAGAGAGAGAGAGAGAGAGAGAGAGAGAGAGAGAGAGAGAACAACCCTCCAGCAGAACAGTACAAAGCCCATGCCCATCATTGATTGCTGAGGAAACTGGAACATACTGTTCCATGTTGGGGGTCCAGACCCTTAGGCAGGGCAGCAGTCCATCAGAAGCCCAATGCAACTAACCAGGGGTAGAGTATTCAACAGACCAATGTGCTTGTAGTCACCCTGTCTAGTCAGGGGCATGGGCACTTAACACAGAAGCTCACTAGACCAGTAAAGTTATGTCAATATTGCCTTATTCAGAGTGGCTGCACATTCATCTGGTTGCCTAATAGCGATGGTTGGAGGAGAAAAAACAATAACCTGTCTCTATATAGACTACAGTTCAGTCCTGATGTGTTTTTAGATTTGATATATCGGTGTTTCGATATGACCACTTCATACAGGCAGTAAATCTGTGTGAGATATGATTCCTGTTCTCTTCTTCCTGTTTTCTTGTGAGGGTGAAAACAACTGTAACAGCATTTAGATCAGCATGGAACTCTTAAAATTGAAACCTGTGCAGGTGAAATACTATTTACAGTACGCACCTTTTTATGGCAAGGTGACCTATGGTACCAATTAAATGGCAAGATAACTGTAAAATGCCTGTACTAAGTAAATAATAGCAACTTAGCAAAAGTGCAAAAGCAGTTATAAAACATTTAAAAATTTGGTACTAAAGTATTATATACATTGAGGTATATTGACAGACAATTAATTAAATGTAATGAATTCATTATTGGTGTTGCTGGGTTCACCCATTCTGCCAGCTATTCCTTAACCTTATATCCTAACCCACTTTTTCTTTGTCATTTTTAGTGTTGTCTCAATTATTATTATTATTTCAATGAATAATGTTGAATGATTGTTTAATTTAATCATGTAACTGCCAGAGATTATATTTTTTCGTCGTCTTATTCTGTTGTTAAATCAAACGGCACAAAATAAAGTTAAAACAGAATCTGTCAAGGAAAGACGCCAAACATCTGCTGTTTCCAGGCAGTTTGCTCCTTCTCTGTGTTCCTTGTCATTGTAAATTCAGCAGCCTGCTGCCTTTTGACAGTTGGTCAGAAAAAAATTAGCATTTTGAAAATGTCACCTCAAGCGGTTGGAAATTTGTGATATGCCTTGTCACTACTTTCTGACATACTATAGAGTCAATCAATTTATCATAAAAAATAACCAACAGATGAATTATATTGAAAATTGTTGTCCAGAACTTCAGTTGTGAAGGTCTGTTTTTGTCCCTAAGTCCATATTAACACTACAAAGTTGAGTATATATCTCATTTACATAGTGTGCATTATGAGAAAATCGATGAAGGTCTGACGGCATGTAGGAAACTAATTCTAATAAACATCTCATTTAGTTTCTTTCCCTCCAAAATGAAGAAGCAATCATCTTGTTTTCCATAAAATTCATTGCACAATCCGAGTGTCTCACCCCACCCGTTTCATTTTACTACAATAGCCTCCTTGTTTTAGGGAATTGTGGCCTGAATGGCACCATGCTACATTATCATGATATTCCTCCACAGTGCTAAACGGGCTCATTCAACCCAGATGACCTTCCTCAAACCCCAACAGAGTTGCCAATAGCTGCCCTACAGCACAAAACATAGGCTCATTAAAAATCTCATTTGAAAAGCTGCCAGGATCTACAGCACCATCTACTTTTAGTACAGCACCTTTGACATGGAAAATTGGTTGACGAATCTGTACAATGTTTGTCCTATATTGATGAGAGGGGAAAGTAGGGCGTTTCCACTTGTGAATACAGTAACAACATTGTGCTCAATTGTATGGTGACAATAGTCGGTTCTGACAAGCATGAGTCTAAGAAATGTTTTCTCCTCAAGTATACGTTCACAAACAATATATTAACAGTATATTTTGCAAAAGCTGGGACACAAACGAGACAAATTAAATGATTAAATAAGAAGAACATTTTTGTTTCATAGTTTGAAATTAATGATTGTCATTACAACTATGTGTAACTAAGTGTTCAAATGTATATTAGGTATATTTCACATAAATAAAATTGCATTTTTTTTGCTAGACCACTTATTTATTATTATTTAAATGTTTTATGGAAATATTAGTTTCACAGCATTTCTGCATCTCCATCTACGTTTTATGTTATTTGCAAATTGCAAACATCCAGAATATTTACAATATCACTTTATTTATGTTGACATTGCAATACGAATCTACAAAGACAGATAGATGTATATTACCCACCTCTAACACAAGTAAGACGATAAGAGCAAATACACCTCAGCCCTGATTTATTCCTGCTGTAACTCACCTGTTTGAAAATGAACTTGTCCTCCAGGTTGAGTTGCCAGGCAGTGATCACATGTATGGTGGACATCACAGTTCCACTGAGCACGGCGGCTCTCATCCTGACCGGCAGCAGCGTGTAGATAATGTAGATGAAGAACACCGTCCACCAGATGCCTTCCGAGGCACTGCGGGGGTACACCATCAGCACCCCGAAAACCTGCACCACGATCAGCACTACGATCACCAGGTAGTTCACGATCCACATGTAGTCCTGGTGGAAGCCGTTGCGGTTGCACACCACCATCATGGCCAGGAAAAGAGCCATGGCTACGGAGAGTACTGAGATGTAGGCCACGACACGGGTCGCGTGGACGCAGTGGAAGGCCAGCATGACCCCGCACACCACCACCAGCACCCCCATCAGCATGGTCAAAGAGCTCTGGTTGAGCCTGAAGAAGTAGCGCTGGTACAGGCACTCGAGTTTGGCCGACTGAAACTTCTTGGACTGGAAAACCCACACGACCCGCATCCAGCAGTCGGCCGCTGTCATCTTCCTGCAGCTGCCCTCTGCCAGATCCCCTAATTCCTCGTCTTTCCTGCCCTTCAGTTCGCCGTCTTCAAAGCCCAGGTCCACCGCTTTCAGACCCACATCCCCTCCGCCTGCCATCCTTTTCCCGTAGTGGTCCTCCTGCCAGCCGCAGCGCAAGCCGAAGCTGCCGCCGCTCGTGCCTGCTCCGCAGTGGTAATGCTGAGGGGCCGCATTAGGGGGATCCGGGTCCTCAGGGTCCCTCAAGCAGCTCATGTAGCGCGGGTTGCACAGTGACGAGGTGTCCTTCCTCTTCTTGCCGTTGCGCTCTCCCCATGCCGTCTTTCGCTCGTCTACTGTGCCCACGAAGAGGCCTCTGGCCCACGACATCCTGAATAAGAACAGAAAACAGCCGTTTCATCCGAACATCTCACAGGCTTAAACGTCAATTCGAAATACGATGGTGAACCGGGGATACTCTTACCTGTGTGGGCTTTAATGTGTGCAGCAACACCACGCTCTTTGGCCAGGCCACTAATTTATCCCAGTGATTACACACCATGGGCTCAGACTGGCCAGAGGCATCGGAGGCGTGTCTGCGTTTGTAGAAGCAGTCGGCGTGTCAGCCCAATACACCACCTACCGCCTCTGTAGCCCACCTGCTGCCCTGGGAAAACACACAAACAATACGTTGGGTGCTGTTGAGATAACATTGCCTGAAGAACCATCAACTGAGGATCAAGATGATTACAGAAGTATTCTTAAAAAAAAAAAAAAAAAAAAAGCACATCTGTTGATATGGAGGTGGGGGGGGGGCATGCAATGCGCAACTATCCGTTTGTGTGTGCTTATATGTTCTCTGGCACAGAGTTTGACAATCAACAGCAGAGACAGGGAATAATATCTAGTAAATGGCTTGTCTGTTCCACTCTCCCTCATCACCTTCCCCCGCCAGCCTGGGACAGCATTTCCATGGAAATGCTCCGCTGTTTTGTTTGCAAACACAGGATTGTGACAACAAAATCACGCAGAAGGTGCATTGATTGCTGGATTGTTAAACATTTACCACAGGGGCTGTTTGGAGGAGGCTGCCAACTCTTCTCGGTGGATAGCGCTCTGCTCCACTCTATCACTGCAATCTGCCCCCAACATCTTGAGTGTGCGGGGATGGGTGTACTCTATTTGACAACAAAAGGCCTACAGAGTGGACACCATCCGAGATCAAGAGCTCTCCAGTCCAGATTAAATTGTCCATGCTTCCCCCATTAGCTTTGATGACTCACCATGGCTGGCTTCTGGCAGCACATGTCAAGGACGCTGCTAACCTCTAAACTTAATAAGCAAATCTCTGCTAGACCGACTGAGACAAACAATGGGATGAGCGCACATGGCCATGTTTTTAACCAACAAAAATAAAGCCTGGTTCTTGTATTGTGTTAAAATAGATGTTTTTATTAAAGATAACAAACATAGTATATTAATTAAACCCTCTCTGATGATAACCCAGTAGCTGTAGATCCTTATTACAAACCAGTAGCACAGTCATTATGGTGTTTTATGAGAATATCAAATGACCCAGTGTGAGATAGTTTCACCTTCTGTTGCAAGCTTCCAACAGGGATAACCTTTAGTCCTCTACTCACCTTTGATTCATTGACAGGTCATGCTTACGTAATGCAATCTCTACATGCATCACCTTCAGATACGAATATCTGTGCAGCATACGGGCCAATTTGACTCAGGCACCCTGCATGCATCACATTAAGGGGACTGTGATGCTTTCCATTCTAGCAATGGAACAAACAGTAAATCCCATCACGTTTATATTTTATATTTCACGACACCGGCGAGAACCCACCTCCGCTGTCATCACTGCTAACACACGCAGATGGATATAAATTTAAAAAAAAAAAATGCACAAACACGTTTAAGCATTCGCACGTGTAGGCCCGGGCTGTTTTGCGTATTACATAACAGGACGCTCCGAACAGGCGAAGTAGACAGCTTCGTCTCCCGTGTTCAGACCGGAGCCTCTTTAACCAGAGAACACATGAAGAGAGACGCCGGAGACAGCCTCAAGTGAGCCGGGAGTCTGTGGCGACACGAGTAAAAAAGGAGAAAAGGGAGAAAAGTGCGGCTCGACGACACATCACCGCCTTCACCAACTTATCAGGAGGAAAAACATTCCGCAGGAGCAACTTGCTGGAGCTTGGCTATATATATATATATATATATATATATATATATATATATATATATATATATATATATATATATATATATATATATATATATATATATATATATATATATATATATATATATGCTACTACATGCCGGGGCCTGTCTCCCTCAATATAAACGTGTACGTCATTCTGTTTCCAAAACATTGGCGGCAGAACTGTAAAGCAAACTCTTAAACCGTGTCTCGAATGTCACGCTTAAATAAACGAGCACAAAAATAAATACATAAAGTGTAAATGAATACGAGGAGTAATAACGCCTCTAGTGTGTAGAGTCCTGCAGAACAGTTCGGGCTCCTAAACGCCGCCGCCGCCGCCGCCGCAGCAGCAGCACAGTGAAAACACTGTAGTAGGCTACAAGTCAGTGTCAGCTGCTGGCATTTTCTCTGCTGGATCCTCTTAATGCGTTTTCGGTTGAGTCGGACCTGCAACAAAATTGACACTGTTGCCCAACAGGGCTGCGGGAAGAGAAAGAAAAAAAAATAAGGAAGAAACCAAAAAGAAAAGACGAAGAGGCACTGTACTCACTGTCCGATATCCACCTCGTAACAGGGAGTAAGTGGAACGCCGCAGTCTTCGGTCTCTTCACGCAGCCGCTTCGGATGCGGGTCTGACCGTCTGGAAGGTTGAAAGCCGGGAGGAGGAGGGAGGGGGGGAGCGAGGGGAGGGGGGAGGAAACACTGCGAGATCAGCCGGACAACCTTCGCTCTTCCACAGCCAGATACGCTACATTCCCACCGTCTCTCTCTCTCTCTCTCTCTCTCTCTCTCGTATACACACACACGCGCGCGCGCGCACGCGAGCTGCATTCCCTTTCGTGAACACGCGAGTCCCCCTAGAGGCGTGCGCGTCTCTGCGTGTGCGTCTCTGCTCACCGTCTCCTTCTTTTTTCCAGTCAGTTTATTCGTTCTCCTGATCACTGCAGTTTCTATAGTAAAAACAAATACGCAACTGTTTTTAAAAACCTTTTTTGTAATTGTTTCTTTTTTGTTAAAGTGGCAGAAACTCACGCATTGCCGTCACTCACATCACTCAGACAGAGTTATAGCACCACCTAGTGGGAGATGTCAAACATGGTATTTTATGAGGCGTTGCATGCATTGCGCGTGATGGAATATAACAGACTAGGATAGAATAAACTTTAATATCCCGCAGACAGAGGCATGCGCGTTGTCCTTGGTCTCACCCTGGGAAATATGAACAGGAACACGTCCATGAAATAGAAAAAAAATCACAATGATAGAACACAAATCTCTCAAAAGGCCTTTTTTGACATGAAATAGTGTTGTTGGCCCAAAGAACAGAGGCTTAATTATTATCATTGGTAATTGATAAACCAGCCTTTGTAGAAACTTTTTTGTTTGCCATGTTATTCTATAGCACCAATTCCACTTAAACTGAGAGTGGAGGGGGGTGTGTGTTGTCGTTGATGATTGACACGTGTAAAGCTGTGCTGTAAAGGGCATCTAATGGTTTTTGTTGGTGGCCTGCTATGTTCCCTGCTGTTTAAAACAATCTTGGTCAGCTTGTTTTAATGTCAAGTGCCAGTGTCAGACAGTGATATTTAACACAATGATGCTGTCTATTAAGCTGACATAGACGTAAAAAAGTGAGCCCACAACGATCTTTATTACATATAAAATCAACAATGTTTGTGGAAGTTTGTTTGCTAAAGCAGTATTTCTCAAAGTAGGGTCCACGGACCTCAGGGGGCCTTGAGGGGGGACAATGGGTCCACAGAAAAAAAGGAGAATCATTCATTTTCACTAAAATTCCATCCATAAGTAAAACATGTCAGGACATGAGGAGAACTGTCATATTAAAAATAAATTAATTAATTCATGTATTTAATATCCCATTAACATATTTATTCCCTGTTATTTGTGTATTTTTGTTTTCACTTTGCACAATTTATTTTCCATTTTATATACTGACGTGGAAATGCACAGATAAATAAATGGGGGATAAAATTTGATAAAAAAAATCAAATAAATGTAGCATTTATATGCAAAAGGAAACATACACAGATAAATACATTAAATGAATTAAATGGAAAATTAAATAAATTGAAAAACTGAATCATTCATTAATTTATTTTTATTTAGACAGTTTCATTCATCCATAATTTTGGCCACGTTTCTGACACTTTCTTTCATAAAACATGCAAAACAATAATCTTATCAGATCGGGTCTGTCGTCTAGTTTTTGCGAGTTTGAGGATGCTTGATGTGAAAAAGATTGACAACCATTGTTCTACAGTATGTTTGTCCCCAGTTACATAAAAGAGTTTCCACAATTAGTCCCACATTAGTGATGAGCTGTTCTGTTCTAACTTGGAGGCCTGAGCACAATTATCAAAAAAAAATCATCACTTCTGTGAAAAAGACCAAATGAAGCCACATTTAAATAGTCTCGTACAGGAGATAAATTTGTGGAGGTTCTGTGATTAAAACAATGTCATCAGAGAGAATATTTGACACAGATTCTTTGTGGGCATCTGGTCAGTTAAAAAAATCCTTGACCCTTTATTTAAATGGATTCTTTTTCAGAAACAGTAAAACAAAAAAATAAAAGCACGTTTCCTGTTTAATATCCAACTGGCCGTGAAGTCAAGTGATATAAGTTTAAGCCGTAAACCAGTAAAGTATGTTGACACAGAAGCATCTGTTGACTTTACATTCTTTAAAACCACTACACACCCATGTAGATTCCACCTGGAACATAATACACTGTACATAACAGTAGAACAGTTACGATAAATAGAGCCGCAGCCGTTACAACTAGAGCCTCACACAAACAAGTACTAACAGTAATAGTACTTGTAGCACTACTTATTGTAAAAATACAAAATAAAATAATATTTATGTATACTATATACTATATATTAACAAACTTCCTGTCTATCTCTTTAAATGCTTTCTGCTGCTTCAAAGATATATCAGACTGTATGAGCCAGGCTGATAATCATCAGAGTCCTCAGAGTCTGCTCTGAACTTGAAAAACCTGGGTTTACAATATTTAATAACTTTATTTGGAAACAGTGTGTTCATTGCAGGCATTTGAATGACACATTCAAAACATGTTTCCTGAGGATGTAACAGTAGTCACAAGCTTTCTCCTTTATGCCTCCCTGGTTTTGACTGATTTTTATGTGTTAGCTTGACTTTGCTTCCGCTTTCCCAGATCATGTTACATAATAATAATAATAATAATAATAAACTTTATTTGTACAGCACCTTTTACATAGAAATGCAGCACATTAAAAATTCGTGAGTTAAAATATATCTAGATATTGTTGCCTACAGTGTACACTGTGGGTTTGCCCAGCAGTCGGCGCCGTTGGTCATCAACCTTCTCGTCCTTTCTCTCTTTAGAGAGCATATTACAGCACATCAATTTTCTACAGAGAAACTAAAACATTTATGGAAAAAATATAGAAATAATCTGTGTCTCCGCTTGTAATTTTACAAGCCGCATACCACAGGGGGGCCTCACCACCAAATTTATTGACCTAATTCTATTCCCGCAGGTGCCATTTGCTCACTGTCACCAACAGCATCAGCTGATGATTCAGCTGTGATTAGATTGTTTGCAGATGTGTAGACTTCAACTGCTACTTCAAATAAATGTGTGTATACAGTGCTTATGAATGAGGAAAGGATATGTGACAGTATGTCGCCTGATCTAACATCTTTGCACCATGGTCCCACTTGATTTTGGAATAGATTTGAAGATGTTTGATTACTTAGACCCTGCTTAAATCACAGAACATTTAACATACCATTGATTTCAAACCCTGCTCAAAAAATAAATTATAATTATTATTTTATTTTCTGTCTTTCGCCCTTGTTCAGTCCCAGAATAAGTCCAATCAGACTCATCGGCAGGGTACCCAGCCAACAATCTGCTCCAGACACAGACCACCTGTGCCTTGAAATTCACTAGTTTCCAGGTGGCCGAGCTGTCCTTGAACTGTGACGACATGGCACAGAGAAGTCTGGCCGACTCCGACTACTTAGCAGATCTGCAGAACGAACAGCGTCTCCACGAAATCGTCAGGCATATTTTTTTTCCCCCATAACAGTTCTAAGGAATGCACACATCAATTTGAGATTTGAAATTGTATGTGTAGGTTTTCTTGTTGCGTGTTTAGAAACGGCTCATATTTCCTATAACCTTTCGTCCAGGTCTGTCAGCTTGGTGCACCATTAAGAGAATGGTAAGTCACTGACAATCCTGTAGTTGTCTCAATGTTTTCTCAAGTGAGACACAGAAAAAAATCTATTGTGATTGAGTATGTAGGAGGTAAGGAAGTTGCTTTGGATTGCGAGTGCATGCGAGTGTTATTTATTTAATTCGCCAGACATAGTGCAGACTAAGCCTATTGTATAAAGAAGGCTACAGATATAAAGAGACTTTCCTCCAATGTCTATGGACTGCCCGCTGTACTCACCCAACACGTACTAAGAAGGCCTAAACACAGCATCTGACCCGACAGTGTCTGACTGTCTTTATCGCTCTTGTCTTTTGGGTGGGGGTTGTGCCACCCTGATGCAGCAGTGTGTGTGTTTTCCTGTGGACATGACCTGGATGTATGTTACACAGACTGTCTTAACTTTGGAGTACATCCGCAGCTACAGCATCTTACTCAGAGACCTCAACACCAGCAAGAAAGTCATTAACAATTATATACATTATATACATATACTTATTGTTGGGGGATTGGACAGAGCTGCTAACATAAACTCATAACAGTGGGGTTATAAAACATGACCAGGTTGTTAAAAGTTGTGTAGCCCTGTAAAAATGTAGTTAGATCATAATGTTCCCCTTGGAAGTTAAAGGGGGGGGGTGCTTTTTCAGTGCTTGTGTGTAGCACAGAGGCCCCCATTATCATAGTATGGAGAATCGTGGAGGACAGAAACAAGAGAGTCATGAAGTGGATAAAAGACAAGTGTTGTAGTATGTATGCATGGCACTTTTGTGAAGGCAGACTGCATTGCTGCTACATAGCTAATTATTTTCTTTTGGAACATACAAGCATGGCAAGTTTTCATAAATAATTTAAATATCAAACTGGGAAAATTACAATTTCGGCCCCCTTTGATGCAAAATTACATTGCAAGCTATTTAGGTAGACATGCTAACATGCTAACGAATGCAGTTTGTCTCAGAATAAAGCAAATATTCTGGGTCCATAAAACAAAGTGTATACTTGCAGGGAGCATATAGAATGCTTATCACTCACAGAGGATCCTCACACTCTATACAGATGCAAACTACCCGCCCATCATATAACAAGTGAATGATTCCCCTTTATCGCTCACCCCGAAGACAGCCTGGCCATATAAACCGATTTCCTGCAAGGACACGTTTTTTTATTTACGACTGGAGTTGTTGAAGGATAACAGAAGTCACAAAGTAGTAACCATCATGAACGACCCTGACCCAACAGCTGCAACGCTTCTCAGAACGCTACTCAGCATTTCAGTAAATTTCCATCCTGGTCAGTATTTTTTCCCCCACAGACAGAAAAAAAGGGCCCCAGCTCAAACTCTTTAAATGCCCATTTTGGACAATGATTGATTTTGGACTGTTAGAAATTGCAGTTCAGGGCAGCAGAACTGAATAAAGAACACTTTTAGACAACTTTTACCAATTCACTGATAACACCATCTCTTCTGTTCTTACCTTAGCTCAAGCACGTTGTATTAATTAAAGGGGCCCTATTAATAAAGACTAAGAGACCACTCACTACTGTTTTTACTGTTGCTGAAACCTAACTGAACACAAGCCGTTTAGAAATTGCTCCGGTTGTGACATCACTCCCGGAGTAGAGATTAATAGAAGCTGACCCTCATTACAGGGAGATCGTACGATGGCAGCCATCTGTTTCCATGGCAATGCAGGTGGCCAGGTAGACAAATGTTTAAAAGTCTTTACATGGGCCCTAATGAGAACACACGTTTGAGTGATGCCAAATCTAAATGGCTGGTTTCAGCCAGGTTTCAGAACAACAGTACAGGGGAGGTCAGACCACAAGAGAATGAGTGGGTGGTCTTATTTCACACCAGAGACCTAAATATTTACACACAAGCACAGAAAAGTGTTTTTTTTTAATAAGACCCATTTAAGGGTAGAATCACATTCTCTCACATGTGCCTTAAATAAACAGCCATGGGCACAGCTTGAATATTTGTCTCCAAATGCAGTGGGGTTAAATCGAAACGAATGTACACTTCAAATTCAAACAAAGGAAAAACAGGACAAAGCTCAAACTAATGAAGCAAAACAAACAATTTAATGTATAGTGTTTGTTTCTTGGGTCGTGTTAAATTTAGAAGAAGTGCTGAGCTGGAAGGACAAGTGAAATATACTTCACCCTTCCACACACCGGCACACACACACATCACCCTGTGACATTGATAACACGCAGGCTGCACATTAGCTTTACAGGCAGCAGTCAAACAGCAGGTTTGACTGCTGCACAGGACAGATACGTCCTTTCTGAGTGTTAGCACTCTGAAAATCCCGCTGTTTCCTCTAGACACTGAATTGTGTTTCGGTCGAATGCTGCAGGAATTAATTATTATTATTGATCAACCACACTGGATTAGGGGAAAAAAACGCTTGTCTTTTTCACAGAAAAATCATAAACAACACAATGAACTGTCAACCGAGTCAGTTTGTATAGTTTAATGAAGATGGTCACCAACGCCTGGAGCATGTTAAAACTGGCAAATGTGGAGGCATGTCAACGTGCTTCACAGTTCTGGTTAAATATAAATTAGAAATGCAGTAAGTTACAGTACCTACCATCGGAAAATGAATTGTGGGCTGCATGTTTTTGCATGAGAGTCCTTCTATGTGTTGATCAATGATTAGGTGTGCGTTCCACAGGGGGGGATTTTCATTTGATGAAAGATCTAATTTCATATGAGCTGCAATGGAAGCAACGCAATGAAGAGAAAGAGCAGAAATATAATGATGTTAATAGACTGATGGAAGCAAATTATGGAATATATATTATTATAGAATTAATGAAAATATATTAATGTAAAAATTATATAATTTTCTGATTAAAAAAAAAAACAAAACAACTCTAGGGCAACAGAGAAGGCTTTGATGGCTGACCTGCAAAAATAATGATCATGGTCAAATGGGCAGAGTTTACATGACAAAAAAAATCTCATATCTCATGAACCCTTTGTTCCATATGTATATATGTATAATATCCAAGTGACCATGACAAGTTGGTGACATTTGGCCAACAGGTGGCGCAGTAGCAATCATCTGTATCATCTGGCTATAACAAAAGAGATCTCTGTCTATACAAAGCGTATGTGCTCGACGGTCTTTTGCACATGTTGAGAACCGTTTATCCAACCGTCTTTACGCTTTGTAGATGAGGACCCAAGGGACTGCAGCATAGAGCGTGAAGTCGGTGGGATGGGATTTCCCTGAAAACACTGAAAGCAGCAATATGGAACAATTAGCTGAACAATTGTCCCTTTCTAAACTGGCACACACATTCTGAAAGGGCATTCCCAATGACCCATTCCGATCTGCACTAGTTCAGTTTAATTAGGTTACTTCACTAAAATGTTAGCCTCATATCATCATGAATTGAAGTCTTATCGTTCCAAAAACTGTCCTGCGCCGTTCTCTGGTGGACAGGAGGCCCAAATGAATATGAGAAGAATATCAATGAGCTGATGAGCAGCGACACATGTAAATTCAGTGCACTTTTTCCTTTGTATTAATTGAGAGACTTTGCTTCAGTTGTTGGACGTCCAACCCTCCTGGAGAGCCACTGTGGGTGCAGGTTTTTATTCCAACCAAGCAGTGCACCTAGTTCTACTCATGAAAGTCCTTAGCAAGGGCCCTAGGGTTGATTAGTAGAATCAGGTGTGTAACTGCTTGGATGGAATAAAAACCTGCACTGACAGTGGCATTCTAGGAACTGAGTTGGAGACACTAGTGTAGCCTCATGTGTGTGCGTGTGTGTGTTTGTGTGTGTGTGTGGTGCCTTTTCCTGTCTTTGTGACATTGGCAAGCAGCTACCTGGCATTTACAGGATGCGTGTGAGGGGGCCAAAGTGCTGGTTCAGTGAAAACCGAGAGCAGCAGCTATCCCAGTCTGCCTGGAAAACTTCCTCATCATCCTGAAAGAAACGCATAGCACGAACTGATTTCTCAGATTAAATATGGCTGGATATGTCATTATAGGGCCACCGTATTTTGTCATTTAAAAAAAACAAAAAACAAAAAAAGCATCTTTTACTAGTCGTTTAGGTAGGAAACATATGGGAAGATAAAAAAAAAAAAAACGATAAATTGAATAAGGCTGCTGCCAAACTCACAGCTGATCATCACAGGCTGCAGGAATCCTGGGGGATTGGGTTATGTGAAAAGTGCAGGTGTTGCATAATTTATTAAGACGACTGTAATCTATCCACCCGTGTGTCCGTGCGTATGGCTTTGTGTACAGTCACTGATCAATGCCGCGAATCCACAAGCCGGAGATATCACGGCGCAGATGTCGCGCTCGTCGCGTCCAAAATTGAAAGCGATGAGTAGCAGCCGACGCGTTTTTCTCCCGTGTTGTGAAAATGTTCGGAGGAGGCGCGGCGCTCCATCTGTAGTTGACGCTTTGCCCTACTCTACAAACTGTGGCTTTTCTTCTTCTTCTTTTTCTTCTTCTTCTCGTTCTTCTTCTTCTCCCCGAGTAAGGCTGAGGTGACCGAGATCCCCGTTAACTGCGGATGTCCCTGACCAATTCAAGCGTCTTTCTGCTCAACGAGGTTGGTTCATTTTCAGTTTGCCTTGCGTTCGCTTCTCTTCGGGGGTTGGTCGGGCTTTCCGGGCATTCGGACCGCTACTGCGGTGGAATTCTGGTTAGAAAAACCGAGCTGCATGCGTCGCGTTGCTTTATTATTGTAAAGTGTAGCGGTGACGGGTGGCGGCAGGTCCTCGGTGGGACACCGATAATTAAATTAGACAGACTGACCTCTCTGGGGATCTTTCACTTGGGAGGAGAGAGGAGCATCGACTCTGTGTCTGCCAGCAGGCATTAGGGACAGAGGAGCTGGGCTGCAGTGGGCTTATTATTATTATCACTATTATTGTCATAATAAATATAATGGCCCGTATGAAATAATTCAGCCAGAGCAACAGATGGAAAAACTCCTCTATCTAGTTTATGTGTTCACCTCATATATCATCAGATAAATAGTTAGATATATTGCTGTAAGATAATTGTTGTTTACTCATATTAAAAAAAAAAACACTATTCCACAATCAATCAACTGTCAACCCTGCATCTCCTTTAATCTCCTTAACTGCTATCAAGCATCAATCATCCTCATTTTATATTCCCAGTAGCTGTTGCGCCACAGGATATCAGGGAACAAATCATATTTACAGCTAAAGTAAAAAAAATAATAATAATAATAATGAAGGTAAAGTCACTGGAGAGACAAGTGAAATATACTGTAGACACATTTAAACTCTCCCAACTTGCAAAAATACTAAAAAGGAAATATACTTTTCACTGCATGACATTTATGTTAAGTTTTTTTTTTTTTTTTTAACGCAACATGAAGCGGTCACCTTGACCAGCTGCACTATAACACTGTGTACATGTTATGTAATGCAACCATGACAACAATGGGTTCATAATAGTATTAGCTCATCGTCAAATGCAATGATAATAAAATACTTTTTTTTGGACTTGAGAAAAGATTAGATGTTGTAATGGGGTGTTTTTACAGCATTGCTGTGCTACTTTACTCCAGAATATCATCTGAATATTTCTTCTTCTAGCTAATAAACTGAGATAAAAAAAAATAAATATATTTTTCAATAGATGATGAAATGATAATGCAACACTTTACCACAAAAAGTCACAAAACCTTTCATCTTTGAAGATAGATAGATAGATAGATAGATAGATAGATAGATAGATAGATAGATAGATAAATAGATAGATAGATGTATTCTGGTATTCTGATATTATTGGCATCCATCTGAATCTGTGAGCTCACTTACCACCCAGAGGGTCTGGATTTTTTTTTAGCTGCCTGAAAAGTTAAAACACATGATACTGACTGTGCTGAAAGCCTTGTCCAACTTGTCGAACTCATCTAACTCTAAACTCCAGAGAGGTAAGATGATTGTATCATTTGCTTCAGTTTGTCTCTATGGGCAAACTGCAGGGACTCTCAGAACG
The DNA here is from genome assembly GCA_030544235.1 of Lepturacanthus savala. NCBI lineage: Eukaryota > Metazoa > Chordata > Actinopteri > Scombriformes > Trichiuridae > Lepturacanthus > Lepturacanthus savala. The sequence goes on from CM060480.1 coordinate 14,884,587, forward strand.
AGTCTAAAAGATGGTGCAGCTGCACTAGATTTATCCCCCCTGTCAGACGGTTAATTCGATCAAATGGTAGATAGAAGCATTAAATAGAAAACAGAACTAGAGCTTGATTCTCATAAAATACAGTTTTGTTTCTTTTTTGAAGAATGTAATATTAAAGGTAATATTTATGGTCAATAAAAAGGCTTTCTGTTTAGTTCGCTTTAACTGGTTCATAATCTCATTAACAACCTCAGACCAGAGCAGCAGACATTATGTAACACACCCTATGGATGCTATCACGTCTTAAAGTACACTGACTCTGTGATGTGCTGCTTGGTGACACTGTCTCTCACTTCACTGGCATCCCACCAGTCTGTTTACCTCACCCCTCCTCCCGATATGCACACTTCAAACAGCAATCAAGTCCTGCTGTACCCGCATGTCTGAACCCATCAGGTACAGTACAAACCTCATGAAAGGATCTGGCAGCAGCCAGGTGTCATCTCCCTCCACTCAAAAATCAAAAACGCTGCATCCCCGGCGCCTTAAAATAGCCGCTCATCCATAATGCACCAGCAGCAGCTCTGCCCACAGAGGCGCTTCAAATGGGACAGACTGACAGACATCTGCACTCAATGCTTGGGTGCTGCTCCTAAAGCTGCCTGCCCCCCCATCCCCCCCTTCCCGCCTCTCTCCCGCTCAACGCCAAGCACTGTGGAGTTTAACTTTCAAACCTTCATTCATTCATGTTTTATTCACATCCACTGCTCATGCTGAATTAGAACGGATGCCTCATCCTCGTCTCGCCTCCTATTTTTCGCCTCTGCCTCGCTGTTTTGCTGCAGCCCGTCCTTTGAATTATGAATCTCAACTTTGCGGGAGATTTTCGCAACACACATCACCGCGGCTCTATGGTGTCAGACCGGTCCGTCTTTAGATGCATGTTTGTTGCTTTTCACGCTGTATCTTATGCAAGACGTTTTGCGGGAATTAACATGTTTAGAAGGTACATCCTCCTACTCTTGTGATTTCAGGTTGATACTTAAAAAAACACTTCCACATGCCCATCAGTATGTAGCCATAGCACAGACTCAGCAGCTGAGCAGCTGTCAGAGAACAGCCAGCCATGACATCTACAGAGAACACTCGGTGAGCAGAGGGCTACACTGGGGAAGCCTCCACACGTCGAACAGAGACAACTAACATGGCTCCCATATCCCCTCACCACCACAGGACCTTTCTCCTGTCTCCAAACCTCTGGCTTTTGACGTGTTGAAATCCACAGTGGCTGAAAAAGAACACTGTGATAGGACTGTAGAGATGGTTCAACTTTTTAGACTTTGTCTTTGCGACTTACGCTGCATGATTGTGGTGCACTTTCTTGGGTTTCACCGAGGCAGTCCTTCAAGGCCAGTTAGTTCCAATGATACCTGTGTGTTTCCTGCTCTGGTGGCAACATTTACTAGAATCCAGCGCAAAAGTGATACACATAGGGATTCCAAATTTTGCACGGAAGACTGAATTGTTTTCAAGAATCCCAATAAGAGACTGGAATGAAAATGTGACGTTATTCTTTTTTTTTTTTTTTTGCAAACTGTGGCTCGGTGTGACATTGTGATAGTGCTGAGAGGAGATTTCATGATCCTGATCGGGTCTGTAAGATACAATGCCGTCTGACATAACGTCACATGGTTATCTTGTTTGCTCCAGTGATGTTCTGTCACGACCAGAGTCCTGAATGAACTTAACATGCAGTTGCAATACAGAGTCCCATTGGACGGGCGAGGTAAAGATGAGGAGAGGAAGGAGGAGAGGAGGAGAGAGGGAGGGAGGGAAGGATGATATGCAGAGCGGAGAGAGCCTCACTGACGTAGCACAGGGCTGTTGTACCGAGAGTGGTGGAGAATAGGAGAGTAGGAGGGGAAGGTGGGGTGGGGTGGGGGGGGGGGGGTGTAGAGAAAGAGAGAGGGATAGACTGCTTTCAAGCACGCTACAGTACACTTCAGTGTTACCCAGGAGAGTGAGCACACCATGACTGACTAGCGGAGAGAGCGAGCGAGAGAGACGGGGTGTGTGCTCTCCCACCTCCAACTGAGTAAGTACACCGCTATCTCCTCTGCATCTTATCTCTTCACGGCGAATTGCATTGATAGCTGGGATAAATGGATCCGTGCATGCTTTCGGACTAATAGGCTACCTGATCAGATAGGACTATTTTGTGGGGAACGGAGAAAAACCTTTCAAATCCCCTCTCCTGATATTGACCCAAAGTTTGAGAAATGGAGTTGATGCATGCGGCTGTCAAAGTGGGACACAAGCAGGGTTTTCATCTATATATGAGGGTTTTTTGAAAACAAATTCGGTGTACGTCCAAACTCCTCACCCTGAGCTCTGACATTTCCGTGGAAAGTGGCACTAAAGCAGAAAATAGCATTTAGTGCAGTTGTGTGACAGAGCAACGGTGGTGGGAGGCTGTGGGCATACTTGCAGGCGTTCATGCTTTCTCTGTTGGTGGGGGGAAGGAGTGCATTTGGGACCGCTAGGCTTCCTGTGTGGGGTCAATTAAATACTGCATGAGACAGAGCACTAAAAGCCTGTCCCGTGAGGAGCCAAGTGCTTTGTGTGTTTATGTGTGTGCATGCATGCATATGTGTGTGTGTTTGTGTGTGTGTGTGTGTTGGCGCATCAGTGTGCAATGCCTTGATTAAATTTGATGAACCAGCAATGTTGAGAGGGCCAAAGATTCCAGTTCCAGCATCTCTGCAAGTTCCTGTTTAGAAATCCTACCTTGTTATTTTTTTTTAAACTTATCTGTACAAAAAGAAAAAGGAAAAAAAAAACAGAATATGCTCTCTCGTTTTTGTAAAGTACATCTGTATGTTAGGCAGGTCTTATCTAGGACATCTTGCTTCTCTTTGTTTTGAACATCTCAAATATATCCATCTGATCCACAATCTGCACACACAAACCACTTTTATTGTGATTAACCAAGCCGATGCGGCCACTCGATAGGTTTAGGTCCTGAACTCGAAAGAAATCGCACGTTAATCGTTTTGGATGTAAAGCTGGAATCTGCATATATGTAGGGCACCATTACATATTGATAAGTCTGACATTCCCGCAGTTAGCTCAGCCCACTAGTCAAGACGCACCAATTAGGCCTCAAACTCAAACCTCCAGCCTAAAATCAGGTCAGCTACTAACAAACACGTCAGATTTAATGAAGGATGCCGCACTGTGCCATTCTGTGCTGCACTGTAGGTACACAGCTTTATGTGGGTTAGCTCCAGCCTCTCTGCACTTTGAAGCAGTTTGGTGAAGTCAGGTTGAAGGGGTCCCCGGAGGGATGAAAGCCTAAGTATGCACAGCGTAGCCGGCGAGGCCAAGTCGACAGTGTGGATGAAAGATAGAGAATCCTGGCCGGGTCTCACTGCGCCCTGCTCCTCTCCCTCCACTGCCAACTTCACTATCGACCCATCTCCGATGATTCACATCATTACATTGTCCTCATTGCATCAGTAGTGTTTCTCTTCACACTTGGCCGATACAAGATGTCCCCTATTCTCGAAGCTCCGCTCAGACGGGCGTTACGGTGACGACTCAGTGTCTTTGGTCAGTGAGAAAGTGTTTCTGTATTGTGCATTTAAATGAGTTGGGAAGTGCTTATTTATAGGCAGCAGGGTCTGTCAAGGGCTCATTACAGGCGGAGAGGGGGGAAAGTATCCTGAGGTAACATTAGAGCAGGAGGAGGGTGGAGCTGTATGAATCTGGGTGGCTCTCCTATTGATCCACTCTGCCCTACTCTGGTTGCATTGTCAGGAGACCTTCTCTCTGGCTCTGGATGATCCATCTCTGCCTATAATGCTGCCTCAGCTCCTACTGCACACATAGTAAAGGTGCCTCTTCACCGGCTAAAGGGTCGGTGACCGTAAAGTTTCTGTGCTTAAATGTCTGGATCTCTTGAGGGGAAAAAACTGGAAGCGCCCTTTTCAGAAGCCACTTAGTTCCAAATTGGTGCAGAGATTCTCTGTTTCTTACAGAACAATCTGCAGTGCTTAAGAAAAAAAACAGCCTCACTGGATAAATAGAGGTCTGAATATATCACACCTTACTACATTTGTGGTTCTACACTGCAGTCTACACTGCAGTGAAGTGAAAATATCTTGTTTTTTGTACAATCAGTCCAATATTGAGTAGAACTATCTTATTGCACAGCCAGATAAATTCGCTTATTCCATGTTTTTTTTCCTGATTTGGGTTAAATTGGTCTTGTTTTAAGAAAATGCGACTAAGTTTAAAAAAAGAGAGAGAAAATTTACTGAAATCAAGAAAATACTTGAAATAAGCAAAATCATCTGCCAGTGCAATAAGATAATTCTCCTCAATATTACACTAATAGTTCCAAAAACTAGATATTTTACTTGTTAGGATTAGGATTGTTAGGAACTATAACATGTCTGAAATAGTATCAGAAATTGTCATATATTGAAAGTTGGCATTGAATGTCTGATTCATAGATACATTTTTTTTTAGCCTGTATTTTATTTAGCCAAAGTTCTTGTTTTTTTCATTTAGAGAACATTTAAGAATTGAGAACTGTGATGTCTTTCGTAAAATTAGAAAAATATGGTTATGTTCCTCAAAGCAAGGCCTCTTAGTAAGTACGCTGTACCGAAATCCAGCATCATTTTGCCGTTAGTAAAAAATTTCAAACGATAGCAAGCTCCAGTCATGCTGTGATGAAAATCAGCATGTGTCATTAGTGATCCAAATATAGAAAGGTTGTAAAATTATACCAAGATTTAAATAACTTTGTACGCCCTGTTTCCACGTTTCCTGTTATCATATACGATGCCGCTGACAATCAAGTGCATGTCTTTGAACTTTGAATAAAAGCGATTAAATAAAGGAAGAATATACACCTGCATCACATCACCAAGAGGACTGAACAACACTGGATGTAATATCATACTGTTGTAATGAAGAAAAAAAAAAGATGCTGCAGACTACACAGACTCAGTGGCTGTCTGCTCTTGTTCTCCATATAGTCACTTAGTTCACATTCAGATGGGCTATCTGACACTTGTGAATATCGCTGAGCCCGTCTCAAATCCGCTTTGCTCTTTCTTGAGGGAATTCATCAAAACTCAGTGAACTTTGACAATCCTCTGCTATCCGCTCCCATCACAGACTGGGAGCTGGCAGTGAGAAGAGGAGAAGAGCGGAGAGAAAAAGGGATGGAAGAGAAGAAAAGAGGAAGGGAGAGAAGAGGAGGGGAGGGGAGAACTATATTTAGATCGACTGAATGGCAAAAAATAACAAAAAAGAAAAGATCCTGCTGTTGATTCTGGTCCTATCATTCTAATGTTCTGCCTCCCCTCCCCCTCTTCCGTTTTTATCTGTGTTTTTCTCCCTCACTCTTTCACCTTTTCCCTCTGTCTTGACCATTTTGTCTCTCCCGTCAATTCAAGTTAATAACTCCCAACACTGGCAGAAGCGGGCAGATCACATGATCCACTTTTCATGATGTTTCAGATTTTTTTTTTCTTTTTTACGATTTCTCATCCAGTTCGGCTCTCGTCTAATTCATTCCCTCTCCATCTCCGCATCCCTGCGCTGTTTGAGAGGTTGATCCTCAATGGCTGCTTACTGTGCTGCGCTAATGATGAAAACAGTCACCACATCTGCTGTTCCAGAGGCATCTGAGGGAGCTAGTTGCTCCAACTACAATATTATGTGTGTTTGTGTGCTTGCTTCCCTTTGATTTTTTTTTAAAGCCTTGCAGAAATATGTCCCCAAGACATGTTTTGTTGAAAGCTCTGGTGGAGTGCACTTAATTCTTGAGCAGCCAAAGTTGAATAAGGGGAAGAGAGTGAGGCATAATGGACACCAAAGTAGGGTCCTGTGTGCCTGGGGCGTCTTGGAGAAGCAGACATGGCGCTCTGACTTGCCAGGAACAACAAGGCTGTCTTCTACAATAGAGACCTCTCCGCTGGCTTATTAAGACATCTGATGGACTCTGGATGGCTGCTTGCTGACTCACCGCTGCATTTCTGTTCTGTAGGCTCATGCATCACCTTCCTGTCAGGAGGATGGTGCAGGGCAGGCGGGCACAGCCCTGCCCTCCTCTTTTCCTCTCCATTCCCATCTCTCCATTCATGCTTCCCCCCCCCCCATCTATCGCTCTCCTCATCCTCTGCTCCTCCTCACACCTCCCTTGTGCCTGTTTGGGCCATTTTTTGGGGGTTTTGTTTTATAATTGAAGCGGTCACCTGTTCAGCAGAGAGAAGAGCTTCTGCTGCACATCACTAATCAGCAGAGGAACGACGGTCACACGCTCAGTTTGTCTCTCAGCTTTTCTTCGGTTGGTTATTGTTATTACCACTTAGCACGGCTTACATAACCGCTCAGTCTTTGTTCTGTCTTATTTATAGAAGTTCTATGTGTGCCCAGTGAAAAATGATACTCCGCAGTGTGAGGGGTACACCAGAACAACCTGCTCATGGAACTGGTTTTACAGGCAGAATTGATATAAGAGAAACTTGCAAGGGTTGTGATGGCTGCTGATGGATACATGAAAATTGAGGCATGTGGCTGGGGTGGGGAGAGGAAGAGAGGAGTGGAAGCTGTTTTCTTTTTAGGTAACGAAGCCCACTGTACCAGTATGCAGGCGTGTACACACCAGTGCTGCAGTCAGGGCATCAATTTTGTATAGGAAATGGCTGTTGAGGCAGCGCAGCAACGTCAGCTGTGAACCACTTAGGCTGAGCGCGCCGCCCTCTCTCTCCCCCCCTGTAACCACGGGCTGAGGGGAGGAGGGTTCCGCCTTTTCTGTGCAATGGGGGGGAAGAGAGCGCTGGCAGCAGAATCATGTCTGCCTCCGACTCGAGCGCTACAGGACTCATCTGTAATAAGGTACGCTGTTGATGTTCCCCTTTTCGTTTTAACCACTCTGCATGCAAACTCAGCCTCCTCATCATGAGTCCCCTGTCTGTCTGCCGCGAGACTCGTCTCCTCTCCTTTCCTCTTCTCCCCTTCCCTTCTCAGCAGAAGTCTATTCTGGTTCACTCACTTTGCCAGCATCTCCCCACTTCTTCTCTCTTCCCCCCTCCTCCTCCTCCTCTTCCTCCTCCTCCCTCTCCTCCCTCTCCTCCTCCCTCTCCTCATCCTCTTTGGACATATTGTACACATGCAGATTGTCTGTGTATCTCAGCTGTGTATACTTTGCAGCTCTGCTTTGAACTTGGAGCCACATCTGTTGAATGCCATGGATTTTGCTTTAATTTAGTTCAGCAACTGCCCTCTGTAAGTTATTTCTACATTTACATATTCCATGAGCTCATACCTGCAGTTCTGTTTATTAGTTGGTTTTGTGATGTCACTTAGGGTGCACACGAGCTATTTAAAGTCCAGATTTTCAAACAAAAATGTAGAGAATATCTGAAATTAAAGCTCATTTCTCATTTTCTATAGAATACATATTTATATATATGTAAAGGCATTAAAAAAAACAACAACTGACACGTCAAATGTTCTGCCTCTGTAAAGGTTAACTGCAGGGATTGAGGAAAGTATCATGTACAGTTCTTCAACGAAGGCACATTGTTTGCAATGTGCATGCCTCCCTCTGCTGGGGAGACTCTACAACTGCTGCCGTGTCATTATCTCATGTTTCAGCCTCTAATAGGACTTCCAGTCTGTGAGGGTTGTTTTTATTTTTCTCGTTATCTTTCTCGCCTCTCGTTTCCCAGCTGCCCGTTTGTTACTGTTGTTTTACAAGTCAAGGCGGTCAGAAAAAACACTGCAGGCTTGTGAATTCTTCCAGACACGTTAAAGCTGTTCCAACACTGAGAACTCCATGCCTGTGATTAGATTCCACTATTGATCCGTGTTGTGCGCTGAGCAGCGGGATTTGTAGAGTTAAAGCTCTGCAATGAGGCAGAATGAGCCTGAACCGCCGCCGAGTGCAGCATGGTGGAACATGGTGGAATTGTTTACTTTTAATGATATGGCTGACCATGTTCCAATGTTTTCTCTAGGTTTTTTTTAATAAACATGTATTCTGGAGGCTTGCGAGTGCATCAGATGCTTCATTGCACTTTCATATTGGTAGTGATGGTAAACGGAAGCAGAAGCAGCCATACAGAGCTTGCAACGTGCATATCCATAATATGTTTAATGTTGCTGGTGAGGAGGATGTTTTCCGCTTTTAGATTATTTGCAATTGTTTCTGCTTCCTGATTTGTTCTTTAAATAGCGAGGTGGATTTCTATATTTAGCTTCTTCATTCATGTCGTGCGTGTCACACAGTGTATTTTAGCTCAAAGAGCACAGTAATTAAAGGAAACATCTAAATTGTAATTCCAGCACTTTGGAAACAGTGAGACGAGAACAAACCACACATATCAAGCGATTACATGAATTGGCTTTGTTGCAATCAATACACGTTTCTGTCTATGTATGCTTTTAAGCAGTGCACCTCACTTTGAGACTTTTGTTGTTAGATAAGTTAACAGCAAACCCTCCCTGGAAATCTCTACAAGTTTTGCCTCACTCAAAAGCATCAAATAACTGAGATAGTGGGGAAATGTGAATATTTAGCACTCTTTAAGCTCCCAGAGAATCTGCACAGTTTTACTGTAAGCAGAGCATTTTGCTTATTTAACAAATAATCAGGACAGTAATGTAGAAAAAGAGACTTGTAGTCCTGTGCTTCATGGTTTCTTTTATTTTTGTTTTCTTTTTTACTTACAAAGGATGTTTATCATAGTATTCCTCCATCAAGTCAATACCATATAAAATTGCAAGAGTATGAAAGTGCATTCGGTATCAGTGCAGACACTCTGGTATTTTAAGCAGACTATACTTGAGAACATCAACCCCTTCATCCATCTGCGGCAAGGCTATGTACTGTATGTGCTTTAATTAGGTTTTGTTTCTTCTGCTGGTAGACTCTTCAGACCCAGCTGCACCTCTGGCAGGCTTTGATATTCAAATGATATCCGCAAACTCTGTGCTGGATTCAGCTAAAACACTTTTTTTTTTTTTTTAGGAGGAGGGTGGGGGTTGGAAGCAAAGGAGGGATGGAGCTGGTGAAGTGGAGGCAAGAGAAAAGGGAGGAGGAGACAGGTGATGTGACGCTGTTATGGAGCTATATTTGGCTGTGTTATGTGGGTGCTCCTGTCAGGAATGCGAGGCGTCGTTCAGCCCCGTAGCGGCTTCCCTGGTGGCTGCAGAGCTGGCTGCTGATGGAGGGAGAGGACAAATGTAGGATCTGCTGAGGTGGGATCTAATATTCGTCGGTTTGGAAGTTTACGGGTCTGTGTCTGTGTGCTCCAGTTGGATTCCACCTATTGGATTGGATTTATGGAAAAGAGGCAGATACTTTTTTTTTTGGTTTATTTTGTGTTTTTATGTTCAGGCTGCAAATTTAATCGACTTGTGTTAATTTGTATCTGAACTATGATAAAGCCTGTTTGTGATTTCCTATTTTAAAATGTGTGTATGAATTTCATTGTCATGACCACTGACTAAAAGGTTTATGAGGTTTGATTAAACCGCCCAACTTGTTCTTAAATGCGCGTTTGTTTCTCTAAATTATAGCCTCTACCACCATGGATTCAAACACATCATCAAAACCCATGTGTACGCACAGAAATTGGAGTCAATCACACAACCTGGAGTCAATCAAATAAATCAATAGCTGTACTCCCATTAGTTTATATTTTCAGTGTTTTTGCAAGAGTTGCACCTTCATTTTCTTTCCTGGTCCTGGACTATTTCCAAGATCTCGTCTACCTGGCTGAGTGGGTTAAATAGACAACAAGGCTGCGCTGATTGTTGGTGTTATTGCACATGTCGTTCCCCTGAGGCGGCTGCTTTGGAAAGCTGCAGGAAGAGGACAGGTAGGTTCAGAGACAGGTTGAACAAGGAGAAACACATGGGAAACACAGGGGGAGATGTAGGTGATGTTTTTTTAGAGCTGCGTCTAAGCTATTTGCTATAGATCAGCACTGATACTCTGAACTCACTGCCTTGAAATGTTAGGTAGTGTGTCGTGGTGGATTTACCTCCTCTCTGTCGACTGTAACGGTTGCTCCTCTCCTCTCTTCTCCTCTCCTCCGTTCCTTTTCTTCAGGGTTCAGCCGATTCCTACACTAGTCGACCCTCGGATTCCGACCTGTCCCTGGAGGAGGACCAGGAGGCGTCTCGGCGTGAAGCCGAGCGCCAGGCTCAGCTGAAGCTAGAGAGAGCCAAGGTGAGAGGGTCAGAGTTCAACGTTTGTCCTTGAAATTCACCTTCAATAACTGATGAGCAATGTGGGGAAAAAAAGTCATATCCAAAGGTTTTCAGTAGACCTATTGCATGTTTTAGATTAATTTCGGATTATAGAACCAAACTTATGAATGACTTAAAAATGCTAATGAGCATAATTGGTGAAATTTTATTGCTATAAGCTTACTTTACTTTTTCAACAGACTAGACCAGTAGCATTTGCAGTGAAAACGAATGTGAGTTACTGTGGGGCCCTTGATGAAGATTGTCCAGTCCAAGGTGCCGCGATCAACTTTGAAACCAAAGACTTCCTGCACATAAAAGAGGTGAGAGGCATTAAGATCATACTACTGTCACTGTTACTCGCACACACAAATGGTTTTTTGTCATAAAATATGATTTCACTATATATTATGGCTCAATAATTTGAAACATAAACCGTTCTCTACCATGCAGAAATACAGCAATGACTGGTGGATTGGTCGGCTGGTGAAAGAAGGGGCAGACATTACGTTCATCCCGAGCCCAGTCAAACTGGAAGCCATGAGGATAAAGCAAGAGCAGAAAGCAGCAGCAAGGTCAGAGGTCACACAACTCTTAGACATCTATGTATGTAAGTGCCGGAAAGCTCTCTGCTGTTACTTCGTTCTCTGCTCCAGTCTAGCACAGCTTTTGAGCGCTTTTTTTTTTCTTGACACAAGTAGTTCTTGCTCATGTATTGCTCTGTTTTGGAAGCCCTTCTTTCTAAATTGCCTCCTGAGGGGATTCCCGGCATAATGAAGCTTTGCATTATGTTGCACTGCAGGAAAGGAGGAAACGCTTCATCTGGAGGCTGGAGACCCTCCCCACCATCTGCAGGTAAGTGGGGCTGGATGCGTCCCGCTGCTGTGTCTGTCCACTTGGGACCGCATGCCACGGCCGTTTATAGCTTTTTCAGGGCCCTAAGCTGAATCTTGTCTGTTTCAAGCATTCATGAATATCCACCAAATATGCATCACACACCATAAGCATATCAATGAGACCAAATACTACTTTTACCAATTATGGCAAAACCACAGGGTCGCAGAGGCTCAATATAATATTGCAATAAAACCTCTTTTTTTCTAAGAAAATAAAACAAATAACATCTTAATGAAACATATAGATGTTTTTGGTTCCTATAAAACAATATTCTTCATGGGGGTTCTTTGGAATGCTCAGATTTCCTCAATGTTTAGGTAAGAATCAGTCCGTTTTAGATCTGTATTAACACAGTTCTACCATACCTGTGTCACCATATAAAGGGATGAAGGAAAGGCAGTAGATGAGGTGCAAAGGTTGGCTCACAATCTCCTTCATCAAGGAAAGAATCCAGAATCCAAGCACAATATCTCCAGGGAGTCTGAAAAATCCTGGCCTGTATAACAACAGGGCCTTTATTTCATGAAGTCTCTGTCATCTATGGCCACAGTAAATCAGCACATCATTAAACTTAATACGCTACTATAACATTATAAATGAGTTCAATGGTTTTATCTGTACAACATTCTATTTTATCATCTTCATCTTCTTTATAACACCAGCGATGATTTATGATGACACGTTTGGACCATTTTAACATCTATGGAATTGTAACTCATGACTTTACTGTATTTTAAGCATGGACGGAGGTACAGTGCACACTGCTCTTACATTGTCACAGACAGGGACTATTCCTGGGCGACAGTGTTCCCATCAGAAATAATGACTTCTGATGGGAACAAGGCAAAGTAAAAGACTTTGCCTTGTACAAAAACTGCCTTGTACCTTTTCGTCTAATGTTAATGATTATGTGAGATGACCACTGAACAGTTGAGATCAGCCCTTTCGTGATCCCGAGGGGCCACAGTGTGTACTTTTCTTCAGCATGTTTTCTTTGTTAATACTCAATTATTTAGCTTCAAAACCAGGCTACGTTCTCCTTACTGACGCAATTACTTAATACAACCACCTTCTTATTAGCTTTTCTCCTCCTTGATTCATGTTCGCTCTGTTTATTCTGAAAGCCAAACAGAAGCAGAAGCAGGTATGTTCAGCTTTGTGCCTCTTCCTCTGTATGCCACTTTAATCTTAGCGTGTTAGATGAATTCATGTCATGTGACATGTATATTTTCCACACCCAAACCCTGTCTGTGTATGTGGCCCGTGCAGACTGAACATGTACCTCCATATGACGTGGTTCCTTCTATGCGGCCAGTGGTGCTGGTGGGCCCTTCCTTGAAAGGCTATGAGGTGAGACAACAGCATTTTAAATCTAGCCTTGTGTTCAGAGCAATGATCTTGATCAAATATGGAGCTTGAGGTGATATATTTAAGCCACAGAATTAATTAGGTGATACCAATCATAACCTACTGTAGGGCAACTTTGATTATGATCATTACATATTTTTATTTAAGTGTTTAAAGCCAAGACAGCTTTGACGTTTTGTTGAAGCCGGATGTTTTAATATCTCACACTTTAAAGTTAATCATTAGGTCAAAATGTATCTGGTGCCTATAGTTTATGTACTTGCACAGAATTTAGCACGATTTTAGACATTTTATACAATTGCAGCCACAGACATGTTCATGTGTTTGTGCTCAGTCTCTTCTGCTTGTATTTTCCATGAATTGCCATTGTTTCGTCCTAATCTCCATTATCCTGTTAACACAGATACTAAACACGACAGTCACATCCTGATGAAATTATAGAGCAAATCAACCGGAATCTTGAATTAATTCTGCATTTCACAAGACTTACATATGCCACCCCCCCCTTCTAAACTCTACCTCTGTATCTCTACATATAGAATAAGATTAATGAACTTGTATTACAAATGTAAAAAATTGTCAATTGCGAATGAATCTGTGGATGAATATGCTGAAATGTGAGGCGTGTAATTGAACAGAATGTCACTGTGCTTCAACATTTTCTCCCTTCCCCGCTCCCTCCGCTGCGCTGCGACTGCAAAGGCTGTCTGCCAAGCAGTTTGTTTTGTGTGTGTGTGTGCGCGCGCAATGCATGCATGTGTTGGTGAAATATTTATGCATCGCTCTGGCGATGTGCTTTGGGAGGTTCCTGTGGTGAACGCCATCCTGCCTCCTTCTCGCTGCTTCCCCTCTCACTCTTCTTCCCTCTGCTTTGCCTCCCTTGTACACAATTTTCCGCCACTCGCCATTGTTCCTCGGAATTCTGCGCCTCCTTCTTTTCCCCTTTCACTGTTTCTCCATCTCTCTCCGTTAGACCGTGGAGCAGCAACGCTGCTGTTCCCTTCAACCCCGATTCCACGAGTCATCTATTTTTCAGGACTGTTTGAAAATAGACTGCTTCACTGCATTCTCACAGTGCACATGCAGACATCTACAAGCAAACGCACACTCTGTCTCCATACATGTCATCCTTCATGACGCTCATATCTCTCTGTGCTGCACCATCTTCCTTCATGATGAACTGTTTTAAAGGGCACTGGATGCAATCTTTTTGGTCCTGTTTTATCGTGCTAATTGTGAATGAATGCAACTATTTTATGCTGCCAAAAGAGAGAAAAAAAAAGTGTATATTTCATAACACTATCCTAATATCTCTCAACTCCTCCTTTCTCCCATCTGTCTCCTAGGTAACAGACATGATGCAGAAAGCCTTGTTTGACTTCCTAAAGCACAGATTTGATGGCAGGTGGGTACGGCTGTCTGGGCTGTTCTCTGCAGCTGCAGCTGAGCGTACAGTAACACTGTGACCGAGCCGCAGAGCTCTTGGTGGGATTCTGCCTATCACGTTTCATGGTCGATAGGACACATGATGATGACGATTTATTTTTAGCAGCGAGAGAGTGCAAGTTTGTCTCATCCGTTGAAATGGAACAGTTGTGGATATGATGTGATAAGACACTTCTTCTGTAGGATCTCTATTACACGGGTGACTGCTGATCTGTCACTGGCGAAGCGCACAGTGCTGAACAAGAAGGCCATAATGGAGAGATCCAACACTCGCTCCAGTCTGGGTGAGCGACGAGAAGCTTGTCTTTGATCTGTCTTTCTTTTTTTTTTGCTAAATAAATATATACCTGCTAAGAATAGATAACACAAGAACTAAACTTACATCAGTCACGTTGCTTTGATTAAAGCGTCTCATACAACTTCTTCCGTCGGGTTCATTCACAGCTGAGGTCCAGAGTGAGATAGAAAGAATCTTTGAACTGGCCAAGTCTCTCCAACTGGTCGTCCTGGATGCAGATACCATCAATCACCCAGCACAGCTCCTCAAAACCTCCCTGGCTCCCATCATCGTCTACGTCAAAGTCTCCTCACCTAAAGTAGAGCACAGCCCACTTAACCTTCACAAAGAAATGTTCATTCAAGAAAGTGTTTCGGACGATATAGTTGTTGATTATCAAAGAAACTGTTTTGATAGGTGTTTCCTTATTTAAATTGTTTATGCCCAAATGTTCTTGTCCCAGTTCCCCCAATGTAAGGATTTGATGTTAGACAAAACAAGAACTGGTCTCAGAACTTGTGATGAACTCTTTTTACTATTTTCACAAATATATACTACCGGTCAAAAGTTCAGGGTCACCCAGACAATTTTATGTTTCTCATGAAAAGTCACACTTTTATTTACCACCATGAGTTGTAAACTGAATAGAAAATTTCATTACATGAGCCTTCTGATGCAATGAGCAAATGCATTGTACCATTAGAACACTGACCTGATAGTTGCTGTAAATGGGCCTCATACGAATATGTAGATATTGCATCAAAAACCAGACACTGAAGGTGGCATTGTCCCCATTAGAAATGTATAGAGTATATTTCTGATTAGAATTACACTCTATACATGTAGAAATACAATGCATAGAGTGTATTTCTGATTAGTTTAGTTATCTTCATTGATCATTATCAACTGTGCTTTTCGTTCAAAAATAAAGACATTTCTAAGTGACTCCAAACTTTTGAACGGTAGTGTATATATTTTATAGACTTATAATTAATCCATGATTAAGAAAAAAAGTGTTGTTTGCAGATTAATAAGATTAGTTGCACTCATTATGACGATTACACTTTGGGCCCTCCTTACCTCATGAAATCTTCTCAAACATAAAAGCAGGTGGAAAGAGGCAAGACTATTTTAGGAGATTCAGATGATATGCCACCGTGCTCTCATTTTTAGATGACTAAATAAAGGAGGGAAATTATGAGGGAAATCAAAGTGGGAGCTTCATTGTGTATAACCGCCTCTGCGTCTGACAGGTTCTTCAGAGACTGATCAAATCTCGAGGGAAGTCACAGAGCAAACACCTCAACGTCCAGATGATGGCGGGGGACAAGCTCGCCCAGTGTCCGCCTGTATGTGTTTGATAATTCTCTATTTATACGCTGCTCTCTGTGTTGCGATGCTTTTTTAATCTGAGTAGAACATTTTTGTAGAGTGGGGTGACTTTTTTTTTTTTCCTCATGTTATGTCTGACTCATTAGGAGATGTTTGATGTCATCCTGGATGAGAATCAGCTGGAAGATGCATGTGAACACCTCGCAGAGTATCTGGACATCTACTGGCGTGCCACGCACCTCCCCTGTTCTGCCCCCGTCAACCCCTTACTGGACCAAAGCGTGATCACCCCGCCCTCAGCTAACTCCAGCCAACAGGTGAGACAAACACACGGCTGACGCTCGCTTCATTAACATTTTGCCTGCGTTATCGATAACGTCTTATCTGCTGCCTCTGTCTGTTTCACTAGTTCTCTGAAACTCAAGAGTTGATAGAATGATCACCACCACAGTCATAGGTGAGAAAATATAGTTTCTCCTTCCGTTTCTGACTTTTGGCGCGCCGCGGTTTCCTTTGTCTGCGGTTTTGTCTCTTCAAGTGCGTCTCCCGCTCTTCCCGCAGGAGCAGCCTGTGCTGTCGGCTGGGGTCAGACTCAGAGGTCATAGAGCACAGGGACCAGGGCGCCACCAGGGGGCAGCATCAGCCCTCACATCTCCACAGCCAGCCACCACCCGCAGAGAAATGAGAGCGGAGCGCCCCGTGAGGGAAAGAGCAGGAGGCCTGTGAGCTGGAGGAGGAGGAGGAACAAAAACAGGGAGAGGAGCAGGAGGAGGAGGAAGATATGACCAGCGCCACAAAAGACAGAGGAGCCTCCACCTCACTGCTGCCCCCTCGGACAGAGCTCCCTGCTCCCACCGCCACGCGACAACTCAGGGCCGCTTTCTACAGCTGCACGCCAACTGGTAACAAAAAGCCAGTGCCGCAGTGTAGCCACTGCACGCCACCCCCCACCCCCACCCCCCGCCTCCCACCCTGACCTCAATCCCCAACTTGGTGCTTTCGCACTGAAAGTCACATTCCCCACCTGGCGAAGCTGAATCAGCCCATGTGTGTTCAGACACCGGAGGTGGCCGTCACAGAAAACAGATCGGCTGATTCAGCGCTCGCCGTAGACAAATGAGACACCTGTGAAATCAGCGTATGTTAGCATACAGTACCGCAGCAAAGCTGCCAGTATATCACGAAAACACAAATATGAGAAGCTTCCCGACAGAGGGTTCCCAGGGTTTCCTTTCTCTGCCTCTCTCCAAAGAGTTTAGAGAGTGACAGAAAGCCACTTGTGTATGTCTTCCATCTCCACAGCTCTCCATGAGCTGTCATGTTAACCAAATGTTTCCTGAAAGGCACAATAGTTTCTAACAAAGTCATTGTGGTGTCAACTTGACTTGGGGACACGCTTGGAAAATGAAAACTTTTACCACTTGCTTTTGTTTCTTGTTTATGCAGTTAGCCTTTTTAAAGTTATTCTTTCTATTTATTTTTTTACAGTTACTATCTGTATATTAATATATGTAATCCATATCTCAACTGCCAGTAAAGCTGATCACATATCCGTCCACAACAACGATGCAAAACCCACGCATGACAAGCACATCTTGCACATCTACAGTCTATATGCATCTTTGTCACAGCTGTGAATGTACGAATGCTGACGTGTTGGCTTTGGAACCTCATAACGTAACTAAAGTTAAAATGGAAATTAACCAGGAAAAAAAAACATGCTTCTTGAAATCAATGATAGTTTACCATGACAAGAAGTTATAAATCATGCATAAAACGAATCACCAATTCATATTTCGACTGATTATAATGAATTATAATTGAATCGATTCATACTATTCATTTAAATTCTGCCTCTCTGACACAATGTGATCTGCTCAGAAATATAAATTGTAGCCTAACAAGATAAACTCCAAAAAAAGGACAAAATTGAGGCATTTGGTATTTATTAGCTATTTAATCCTGACACCAAACTGAAAAACTTAAGCAATGCCTCTGTCCCCTTTTTTTAGAGGAACCAGATATTGTACATTACGTTTTATAAATTACCTGCTATTGGCACCAAACACATCACTGTATAATTTCCAAAGATAATAGATGTACATATGAATATTCTTGGTGATATGAGCACTTAACAAAAAAAAACCTTCTTTTAATCCTGATAATAAGTATCCCCCCGTATCATATCTATTGACTCACAGAATCAGTTTGAACACACTATCTACACACTTTTTTTTAACTTCAAAAGGCAACCTTTTGACCCTACCTTGTTTTCATCAGGCTGATTTTATATTCAACTGAGTTTCATAAGTAATTGCTCAGTGTAAAAGAAGTAGCTCAGCTGCATACGCTGTATAAATCCTCCACTGCACGCTGTGCTACAACACTGACAAGACTTTAGTTCTCCTGAAGTGAAATCCAGATTTCCAGATGGGTTCCTTCCTAATAAGCTCAATATTTTACTTCATTATCTTCTTACATAAAGAGTTAACAGTTAAAATTCTGTATGTACAGCCTTGTGGAGGAGGATCTAATATCCACTCTGTTATTCACCTACCCAAAGCAAATAATAGCACATAACAGGATATATGCAAAATATGCATCAACATAAATTTAGAAAATGCACAAATTTCAGTCATAAGATTGTCTAAATGTCTTGCAAATATCAAAAGCTTCCAAGAATTCCTCTCTTAGTTTTTTATTTAATCATCAATTTGTCTTCATTTCATGTTGTAGGCCTAAAGTGCAAGGAATGTGTCTCAATAAGCCCACAAATTCTCACATTAATGGTTTTATCATATGAAACTATACAATTCGGCGAACATAAAGTACCATGTTTGTAAATAATCTAAGTATGTGCATGACATATTGTATTCCTGTTTCATCAGAAGGGCTTTTTAGGACTATCCTCACACGAGCCGTTCACTCTTCAGAGTAAAAGACCTACATAACCAATCACATATATGCATTATCAAGGCTTAATTGTACATACTATATATTTAATATGCCGATATTATCGCACAGAAACAATGAATGCTGACAGACATTAGAAGGGTTTTAGTCACAGCACACAACTGTACAATACCAGTCAAAGGTTTGGACAAATGGGAAAGTGTGTCCAAACATTTGACTGGTGCTGTATATTCAACGCCTCAGAAAGCATGTTGTTTATATGTATTTTCTTCTCTTTTAAGAATGACACACTGCAGTTATTTAGGACCACCGTACAGATTGCTTCCACTGACACCCACATTCATTTCTGATGGACCAGGTTTAAGATGCATAACTTCTACTTAAACGACACAGAGAACAAAGTACCTTCTTTTGAAGAGATACAAATCTCCTCCTATTTGCTTAATTTTTATTGCAGGAAATTTCTACAAAATTCTTTGGACATCCAAAGCACAATTTTTTATAATTATCATTTACGATTGCGTTTCACTTGCCTAAATTCTGTATGCAATACAAAGTCTAGCATTGACGAGACACTAGCTGAGACTATCAAGATACCCCCTCAGTTATGATGGGGTATAGTTGCACTACTATCATTTATATGTCTGCTTTACGATGCAATAAATGCACTAAACGTTATGCTGTACCCACCTCCAATACTGAACAAGCTGTCTGGTCTAATGATGATGTCAACATGTCCCATGGTTTCTGAGAAATTGACAAGATAAATGATATCCAACAGTGTCTGAAGATGGCGTGTACAGGGTGCATCTTTGTCAATAGCACATTTGACAAAGGGGGTGAATAAAACAACATTTAAGTAATATTTATGTCTCCTGTGATTTTATTTCTCCACAGTGATTCATAATAATCACCAACAGAGGGCAGAACAGCACCGCACTATACTGATGCTGTAGGATAATCAGTCCCATATAAAACAGAAATATGGATTATAGCCTTTTTCCCATCATAATTAAAAGTTAAAGGATCAGTTTACCCTAAATCCATAAAAGCACATTCTCTCATCTCTCTCGTATGATATAAATTCACGTCAGTATTGGTTTTCTCAGGCCTGTGCAGTCGTAGAACAAAAGAATTAATTTTGCACTAAAAAGACATTAACTAAAATATATTGACTTAATTTGACTAAAGTGGATGGCTGAAGTTTAAAGTGCAATAAAGAGAACTGTGTATTTTATCCCCCATCACTTACATTAAACTGCATTATGAATGAATCTCCAGATGAACTCGATGAAATCTACATATGAACAGAAGGAATGATTACAGCAAAAAGCAGCATGCTTTATGGCAACTCCTGAAAGCTCTTTTCTATTGCAGCAATCCCCTTGTGATTAAAGAAATTGCCCCCTTCACATAGAAGAATTTAAATGCTGCTGTGAATTGGATCGTAGTTATCTTTTCCTGATTTTACCGACGTTCTTTTGGCTGAGTGAGAGCAAAACTTTACCTCCAGCACAAAGTTTTCCCAGAAGAGCAGAGGCTGTTAAAGAAGCATAAGGATGCCTATTGAATTAGAATCAGATATTCAACAAATGACATAGAGGTGAGTGTTTTCAGCCTTCATAACTGTACCTTAGACAGACATCTCTTCTCCCGTGTTTTGTATAAGGATGAGTGAGACGTGTCATATCCCAAACCTGTGAAACACACAAATGCTCCTGCATCAGTCCATAGATGCTGATGAATCTATTCAAATCTGACATGACAGCACCCATATGCCCCTCATTTAGATTCAGATCCTGCTCTATTTGGACATGGTAATAATGTACCATCTGTCATATTTCAAAATCACTTTCCTCTTTGGTTGCATCTAACATGTTCTAAGAGACACACTTGTGAGAAAGTGCAAACTGCTGCCTCATGTTTAAGTCGGGAATATTGTATGTGGATTTGGTGGCAGAAATCCTGGGTTACAACACCATCTGCTGATGGGTTTGTGGCAGGAAAATATGTCTCCCGGTCAATATTTTTAAATGTCCGTCTTAAAATTTTCCCGGAGCCATATGTAGACTGCTGTCACTCTTTCATCCCGTTGCTGTTAATTACCAATGTCAAATATATCAAGGTGATGGTTGAAGGCGTCAATGCCCCCCACCCCCACTTCCTTCTCATCAGTATCCAGCCATATTGGAAGGTGTCACTTTTATGCCTGGTGATTATTCACAGCCACCTGTCTCTATCCCTCTGTCTCCAATAGGCTACATACATTAAGAGTCTTTATATGCACTGCAGTTAGTTTAGAAGGGTTAGAGAGAGTTCATAGTCTGCAACTTTTCATCCAAGCTGTTTCTGTCTTCCCTTGCAGCATGCTCTAGTGATGAATAGAAATATATAAGATGACATGATAAATGTACAAAAGAAAGAGAATGAAAGAAAAAATAGTCTGATTATACATACCCTATTACCATTTATTCATTGAACATGTTACAAAAAACAACAAGGGAATTGCAGTCAAATAAAAAAAAGACACAATTGTTTTTTTTTCATTTGAATCCAAGATTTCACCTATTATTTAAAGGTTTGCTAAAATAATCTATATAACAAATTTGCAGCACTGATTAAAAAGTGTTATTTTATTTTTAAAAAATAATATAAAAAAATAATGTTGTTGAATCACAGTTTGCTCTAATCACAGAGAAGCTTTCTACAAATAAAGACTCAAGTTGCACTTTGTCGGATGTTGTTTTGTTATTGATGGAAATGAATTGCAAACAACAATGCAAAAGAAATCTCCTCCGCGGCATGCAGACACAATAACCCCGACAATCAGACCTGTGTATGATGACAACAAGACATAGTGGGCTGTAAAACACAGACAGGTCCCAGCATGAAGGATGAATGATGCGGGCCGTTTGAGAACAAAAGCAAATTGCTTTGACCCACGGGGGCAAAAACTGCAAGGGCCCTGATTGGCAACAATAAGTAAATTAGCCGGTAGACTGCCAGACACCGGGAGGACGATTAATTGACTTTTATCTTTCAATTCCCCGTCTTGTAACAATGAGAAGCTCTTTCCATACAGTAATAACCTTTGGGGTGTGAAAGCTGCTGTGTGTCTCCAGGGGTTTGACAGGCGCAAGTGAAACGAAAGACCTCTGACCTGTAGTTGGCCGATAGCTGCTCACCTATCAGGGAGACTCACACCACATCGTCGCATGTCAACATATCACACTGATGCCAAACTGACACAGATCAGACCGCCCTTTGATCAGAAAAAAATATTTAAATCCGATCTGCCTGTGGTTGTGGTTGACTTTGAGTAACTGTAATTATTAAGAAATATTGGATTTAGTTTGAATAAATACCTTCTTATGAAAGGATTAACAGGTTCCAGTGATATACAGCTCTGGGGAAAAAAAGCAAAAAACACTGCAAAATTATTATTTATTCTGATTTTACTACTTATATGTATGTGTTTGGACAAAAGGAACATTTTTGTTTGAGTCTAAAAACTACTGATTACCTTTCCCCCCAAATTCCAAATAAAAATATTATCGTTTAGAGCATTTATTTTGCAGAAAATGACAAATAAGTAATACCACATTAATAACAAAATAAAATAACAATACGCTTTCAGACCTCAAACAATGCAAAGAAACAAGATCAAATTCATTTAAAACAACATTTTAATACTAATGTTTACACCTAAGAACAGTTCAGAAATCAATATTTGGTGCAATAACCCTTATTTTTAATCACAGCTTTCATGCATCTTGGCTCGCTGCAATGTGATATGACCTCCACATACCTTTCTAAACCTTTTTTTTCTTTTTTTTAATCTGACACGAATTATTTATGCGCAGTTGTGAATGACGGTGGACCATTTTATTTCCAGAGCAGAAGCTGAGTTATTTGGATCAAATTGACTTGCCTCTGTAGTGCAGATTATAGTAACCTCATTAGTCTGTCATGGATTGGTCCCAATCAGTCCCATTGTATTCAACCGGTGGGTGCTATTGATCCAGGGAGTCTAGTCAATCTAATTTGCAGCAGGCCAAGTGACAAGACCCACAGGTGACAAAACAGAAGTCTGAAATCTGATTGCTGGCTATATTACATAAGAAAAACATTATTTAAGGCAGTAATTATGATAATAGGGGTGATTTATCTTACAAGTAAACATAAATACACATATATAATCTATTAAACTTATTTTAGTCTCAGTTGCATAAAAAATCTGAACAAAATCCTGATTTTTACCATTGCATCGTCGTGGATGATGTGTTTTTTCCTCTCTGTGTGAGAGCATCACTGAGTGCAGTACATGTTATGGAGCCTGTGGAATGCTGCGCTCCTATTGGCTGCTGCGCGCCTGTATAAAGAGCCGCAGTGGCAAATTCAATCAGATCAACTGCGGTCATCCTGCTGAAAGCGCGGAACACCGGGACGATCCAGCATTCAGGGACACATTCCGGGCTATTCTGCTTGTTTTTTTGTTTTGTTTTGTTGTTGCTGCTGCTGTTATTATTGTTGACATTTTTCTGCTAAAGCGCTGGAGTTGTACTAACACCATGAAGGAAAGGAGAAACACGCAGCCGCTGGTGGTGAGATGTAAACTGGTTCTTGTGGGAGACGTTCAATGCGGAAAAACGGCGATGTTGCAAGTCCTGGCGAAGGACTGTTATCCAGAGGTACGATTTAGTGTTGGACGAATGAAATAAACGCCCGCGCATATAATGCAGTTTGCTGATTTGTCAATAACAAGTTTGAAGTTGTTATAAAACCACTGAATGTTGCAGAAGGGAGGGGAAAAAATCGGTGCGTCTGTTGCAGACAGTGACAGTTTTCATGCGCATTTTCATAAAATAAATCGCCCTGTCGGTTCGTGTTGTATGCAGTTACCGTAATATTTGTAATTGCATAAGCTTTTTTTCCCCCCACAGCGTTATCAATGTGAATGTGATACCTTTGCATATGGGGCTTTATATTATAACAGCCTGCGCTGAATAATTCCTGCAGCTACATTGATTCAAGTGATTGATTGATTGCGAATTTCCCTCAAATTGTAGATATTTTATTTGTTTTATTTCCTGATTGATCCTTCAGTGCAGCTTTGCGCTGATTAGCTCGATGAATTCCATTACCTGTAGCTGACTTGACTGACTGACGTCTCCCCACTAATGGCACCGTGTTTGCTAATTGCTCCTCAGACCTACGTGCCCACGGTGTTTGAAAACTACACAGCCTGCCTGGAGCTGGAGGAGCAGCGAGTGGAGCTCAGTCTGTGGGACACTTCAGGTAACTGATCGCCTCTGCTCCGTGTGTGTGTGTGTGTGTGTGTGTGTGTGTGTGTGTGTGTGTGTGTGTGTGTGTGTGTGTGTGTGTGTGTGTGTGTGTGTGTGTGTGTGGCCTATCGGGGCCTGTCTGCCTGCAGCACTGAAGGAGCCTTTGATTTTGTTCTCTCGGTTCTCTTTTCCTTTGTCATGACCCATGTCCTTATTGGAATAAAGGCGATAATCGTGGAAGTGTTTGAATCCACAAAGCTTTTGTGCCACGGCTTCTTTGTGTGCACGTGAACTGCGGCGCCTCAGTCTTTTGAGTTGCTTGTGAATGGCTGCTGAGATTCACCTGATGCGTCTTTGCGTGTGAGGGGCGCGACTGACGCGTCTACAAGTGCGCCCGCCCCAACATTCCTGCGCCTCTGTATATGCTCCGCTGGCAAGCGAGACGGAGATTATTCCGCTCGGCTTGCTGTTTTTGCTGACCTCGTGCATCATATGTTCATTTACACTAAAGCGTGAAAAACAGGGTCAACGTGTCAGAGTAGATCTCCCCGGGGATCTGCCGGCGTAGCGCGTTGACCTGGATACCGGGCACGGGCACGGGATCAGCAGCACCTGTTTGATCCCCCCTTTCATGCTGACCGCAGAACGGTTTGTCCACGCGGCCCACACTCATGCTGGATGGAGCCTCACACCATAGGCTGAGGAACCTGTCTGTGCAACCATGATTTTATGTAACAGACCCACGTGTATGAGAGGATGCAGTATTCATTCTGTTCTCAAATGCCCCCCCCTCCGTTAATCAAAAGTGGCAACAGGAAAGTAGTGACTGTAATCCCCCCCCTCACCAGACCAAATCCGTCTTTTTTAATCCCGGACTGCGAACCTTTGGTCCGGCCAGCAGGAGCGGGCCGGGTGCCCTGGGAATGACGGGCACAGAGAGGCATCATGTTGGGCAGGGAGGGTTTTTTTGGAGCAGACAAACATGGGGCAGCCTCAGAAACTCTGCTGACCCGCATTCTCCTCCATATGCTGCCCCCGGGTCAGCCACACGAACAGCATGATGCGGGGGATTAAGCCCGGGCCACCTTTTCTCACTGACCCAATGCTTTCTTCTTTCCTTTCTTTTTTTTTCCCTGTGCTTTCCCTTTAACAAAATGCAGCTTTACTATTTGGCTTCCATCCCCATTCCAAATTTTACTTTTTCGATCCTCCTTATCTCACTAACAATCAATCAAAATAGCATTCTAATGGCTGTTACAGTTGCTGTTTGCACAAATACGCCCATAAACAAAAATATATTCATCCCATATGCAAAATACTTTTTGGGGGGGGGATTATTCTAGAGACTTGAATGATTAAATAGATATATACATGTCAGGGTTGAAAATCATTATCTAAATAAAATTACTTTCTGGGATGGTTTGTCTTCGTGTTCTTAGGAGCAAGAGACAGGAAGTCACTGATATCATATGACAGGAAGCACTTGGAAACTTAACCTTTTTTGCATAAAACATAAAAGGTTGTCTACTATAATGTCAGAAAAAAAGGTGCAGGGTAACATTTTTTGTATTATTATTATTTTAAGTATAAAATAACAGTCATAGATTTGAAGGCTCATAGGCTTTAATGGGTTAACTCTCATTATTCTCCTGTTATTTTTGATGGCTTGTTTGCATCCATCACCACTTAACACGATAAGCACATTTCTTGTGTGCTACAGTGGAGATTATAATACTTATATAACAGGCTTTTATGGTTTATTTAAACACTTTCAGTTTCTTTTTCTTCTGAGAGTAGAACTTATATCGCCCCCCTCCTCCCTCTCATTTCTCGTATAGATGACTCAGGCTCCCGCTGACTGGCTGTTTTTGTTGGTCGCACAATACAGTTTCCTCTTCTTACTGTAATTCGCTCTAATTGTGCGGAGTTGTGCCGCTGTGGCCCCACTCCACTGACACTGTCTCCTCATTATCCCGACTCCCCTCCATTGATCCATCTGACCTCATCACCGGCTCCACATGGCAGGCAGCTCCTTCTCCCGGCCCCGTCATGGATTTACAGGCCAAAATCAATCAACTGGCTTTAATCAGCCCGCATGGCCCGATCGGACATGCAGGGGTGGGGAGAGAGATACAGAGGGGAAGGCGAACACCGTCCACTGGCCGTAACTCATGAATAGTGAACGATGAATCTTGTTATTGTGTTAGTGAGTAATTTATTTCGGTTTGAACGGTCTTGCTGATAAAGCTGTTGAGTTTGAGAGGACACTGTATATATTACGGCTTCTTGTATGATACGTAATTGAGATTGATTTGGACGAACCCCAGATCCATTTAAGATGATGAAACAATCTGTATAATTGTGAAAGAGAGGAATTTCTAATAGATAATAACAGCGTTAATGGTCATACATCAGCTATTTCTAATTACCACTCAGCAGTTGTTTTAGTCTCTATATGGTTCCAGGGTCGATTATTTTTCCTTTTCAGTATTCAGTCAGATATTTTTATTTTAAAAATCCCATATTAAACATTTATAAGGAGTATGTAAGTATTTAAATGAAATAAACAGAATGGTTTATTCTTAGATTTTTAATTTGGGGCTGGGTCAGTCATATCTTCCTTGGAATTATGAAACGATTTGCAGAGTCTTGAAAACACCTGGCACAGGTAGCTACAGTCTGCAACAGTGCACGAGGAGGCTTATGAGAAATGTGTCTGTTTTTTTTTTAGCAGAAAAGCCTCCCGCTTCCTGAAACTCCTCATAGGGCTTTTAAGGAAATATGGTAGAAAATATCTCAGCCTCTTAAAGCAGGTGTTGAGGATTTTCTTTGTCATACTTACAAAGCTACAGTAAACTGTAAATCTTTGGGATTTGGGCTGTTGCTCAGGAAAAATAAGATGTTTGAAGATGTCACCTTTGTTGCTATGAAATTATAGCTGGCATGTTTTCTCTGTTTTGTGAGGTTTTATAGACCAAATGATGAAACACGGCAATGAGAAAATAATAGGCAGATTAATCGATCATGAAAATAATGCATTTATTGAGTTACAGCTGCTGATTGGTTATCTGGGTACAACCATGTTACATGTTTGTTTAATGCTTATAAATGCTAAAGAAAATATAAATTTATTATTTATTTATGTTTATATTTATTTATGAGGATATAAACCAGAGAAAAGATTTTGATTTATCAATTATCAAAAAGGTTTCTTAATCGACTACAGTGATTGTTTTGACAGTAATCTAGGAATAGGGCATGAAAAAGCATATGTTATTTTAACATACTGGGTTTGATTCATTTATTTCCAGTGATCTACCAGCAGTCACCACTCATTTATTATTTCTTTTTACATTTGATTCTGCACAAGAAGGCCTTTTGTTTTCAATATCTTAAACCATGTGTTGTTTGACTCAACTTCAAATCCCATAGTGTGTTCAGCTTTGACACTCAAGTTACAAAGTAAAGCTTGTTAACAGTTCAGACGTGGCGATGCTCTGAAACAAAGAACTGTCCTCTCTCTAACTGCGGGGGGTTTCAGCAGTGACTCTGACTGGCTTTGGCATGCAAAACCAGGAAATAACTGTCTGATGCAATGTTGGTGGCTGAAGCTGTGAAGTCTGTAGATATCAGCGGCGGCAGCAGCAGCTCCCTGCCAGCTGAGTTGAGGTGGAGGGTCAGAGCTGCTCTCTTCCCCAAATCTGTCAATCATCCCATCACCGGATCATTAATCTGTCTGACCCTTGTCTTCTCACTGTCGGAGAGGAGTGTGCTAATGATGGAGACTGGCTATGTCACTCAGTTGATTTAGCACACATGCACAAACACACGCTCACCCCCTCTGTCTCTCACACACACACACACACACACACACACACACACACACACACACACACACACACACACAAAGAGAAGCAGATTCTCCCCTCCCCCCCACACACACACTCTAAGACGGGGCCCACCATCTCGGCCTGTGAAACCTACTTCCACTGTGGCCCAATTTCAACCTCGACACTTAGCATCAAGACGGCTGGAGTTCAGCTCTGCCGCAGGAATTTGGTTATGCTCTTTTACTTTTCCTTCCATTCCCCGGTTAGCCTGGCTCACTCTCCGTGTTTCATGCCTCAGAAACTCTCCATCTGTTGGAGAGGCACAGGCTGTTGAGAACAAGGAATAAAGGAAACATTTGGGCCATGCTTAGCTGTGCTGCATGCGCATTGATCTGTCTACCCGAGCCATTCTCTGGGCTGCCGCGATGGAGAGAAAGAAAGGAAGAGAGCAAAAGTGACTGGTACTCTGTGATATCAGACTGCAGGGGGTGAAGGATTAATGGCATAGGAGGGCTCTTTGTGATCTGCCTCAGTGGGATACACTCCTGCTTTCCCTCCTCTCTTCCTCCTGGCCTTTTCTTGCCACAATAGAAACAGCTATTTTCTTCCAGGATTAGAAACTGGGTCCTGGAGTGTTTAGGAGAGTGCTGCCAAAGCTGCTACTATACCCAAACAGCATGCTGTGGGGCTTCAAATCCTAATATTTACTCAGTTCCTTTCATATTTTAAATATTTAAATATATATATTTCCTGTGAAGGGGGATACCTTCTGAATCATGTGTCCTTTGTCCAAAAATCAATCCATGCAGAGGGTTGAGTAACAAAGGAAGCATTGTTTGCTCTGTTTGATCAGTGGCCATTTAATGCAGAATCACACGCAGGTTTCTGGCTGTGTGATAACCCATTGCAGGAGATAGAGTAGATTTAGTGCCCTGCCTATGAGATACCTCAGAGTCACAACACACACACACACACACACAGAAGACTCATCATCCCAGCGGTGCTAATTGTTTTGATTACAAGGTGTCAATTTCCACAGCAGGAAAAGTTATCCCTGCAAACGAGCCTGACTTTTCTCCTTTAGACATATAGGTGTAAAACCGTGTTAAGGCAATAATGCGATTTGTATTGTTAAGGCCCTCGGCAAAAAAAATGCAGCCGCACTAAATCATTTAATCAGGATGTTTCCGTTGATTTGACTAATTAAGAGCGGAACAAAGCCATTTCTCTATCTGGAGGCGCAGAAGCAGAGTTATCATACAACACGCAGCGTGTCCCTTTGTCCCTTTGTAGCAATGTTTACTTTCTTCAGGACATTGAGCCCTGAGGAATTTCATCACAGCTTGTCATTATTCCGCTCACAGTGCCCGGCATCTGGCAAATTCAGTTTTACCCTTTGATAATGCGGAAAATCATTAAGTATTCATGAAACTGATCTATATGCACACACCCGTGATTTGTGTTGCTTTTTCATATGTTTTCTTCTCATCCGTTGTTTTCGATGCTGTAAATCAATTAGGACGCTTGTGTAATATCTAATGAGTGATTACACAGGCTGTTATCTGGAGCTATAAGTGGAACACTGAATCCCTTTTGGGATTCACATGGAGCCTAAAGTAAACATGTTAATCCCATTGAGCTGCTCGTCTTCTGTTTCATCCTATCGCAGACTGGGTTCTCCTCTGGCTGCTGCCAAATTAAAGAGTGTATGTATAAGTGTGTGTTGTAAGGTGTGGCGTTGGCATGTGTGTGTGTTTGTGTATTCGTGAGAAGGGTGTGTGTCTGTGGTCCTTAACTCTGCTGCAGCACAGAGGAATGTCCCCAACAGTGAGTGGGTGGGCAGTTCGTGGTGTAAAATGATTGATTGGCAGTTAAAGGCGAGCCTTTATGGAGAGGTGGGAGGAATGCCTGATGTCGATGGTGGATTCCAAGGCTGTTGCTGTGGTAACAGAGGGACTGGAGGTATTGCGCGCAGAGCAGAGGATTTTTGGGGGGGTGGGTGGCTTACTTAAGGATTCTGAGCATGAGTGGGAGCGTCTGCCTGCCCCGAGCCCCACCGTTCCACTTGCGTAATCTACTGCAAGAGAAGATCAATGAGGATTTAGAGCTCGATTGTCATCTTCTCTCCCTCTGAAATGCCAGCAAAAGAAATAGTAGCAGGGAAAGGAGCAGTTTCAGAGACAGCAGGGTGAAGCTCTGCAGGAGAAGTGATACCAATTTCACATAATCCCTGCAGTCGTATTCTCCCGCTCTATCACCCTTTTTGCTCTGACCAACTGCCTGTTGTCACAGCAATCATTTCCTGGAATGATCTTCACTTCAAATCAATCCATCTTTGGCTTAAATCACAAACTCTGAAAACATTTTACAATGCCACTCTTCCCTAAATGCCTGTAGCTCAGATATTAAAATATAACAGCGCCTTCGCCTATGGTGCCAGTAAAGTATGTGCAGCCTCAGGCAGATCTTTTAAAAAATTTATATCAAAAGGATCCACTCAGGAATAAATAAGGGTGATTTTTAAAAAAAATAATGCAAGTAAGGCAACTATAAAAGTGTTTAGCATTTGTATTTGCTTTACTGATGCACCTTGAGGGTGAGGAACATTTTTAGGATGCCCAGTATTTCAAAATGGTGGTTGTGCAAGATTCCTCTGGAACTTGTATTTCACACAACAGCACAGATTTACAGACTTCTTTTTGGAGGATAGGAAGGAAAACTTGGAATGTATGGGTTAAATTCCTGTGGTCAAAAGTGGGGCAACATTATGGGGGCCCTATTTCTTTGCCATTTTCACTTAGTACTTCACTCAGTCACTTTAGTATTAAAATTTTCATGGTTTATGCAAATTTGCATGCTTTTATGGTCCCAAAGCACCTAGTTAGACCTGTGGCTGCGATGTAGTCTGCCTTCTCACACACTCACTCTGAAAACCTCTGTTTCCCCCTTCTTCTCCATATCAAACTGGAGCTCACTCTGTTGTAACTGGCCTAGCACCATGCGAAATGTCACACCCCTCAGAGAGCTGGGTTGGGTCAGAGAAACAGAAGTCAAGTGTAAGCCCTCTGGAAGGAGGGGGCTGCTACATCTATTCCTGTTGTGACATCACAACCAGAGCCATTTCTAAATGGCTCGTATTCAGGCAGATTTCAGCAACACTACAGAGGGGATCAGACCACAGCGGAGAGAGTGGGTGGTGCTATTTTACAGTTTGTGTGTTACCAGAAACACCAGAGATCCTAAGTATTTACACTTGTTTTATATGTATAATAAGGTGCCTGTAAAGTCATTGATGGCACATGAAACTTTTCACAGTCAGAGGTGCAAACGTATGGTTTTCTTGTCTTTTATCCACATTAATGACTCTCATGTTTCTGTCATCCAAGGTTCTCCATACTACGATAATGTGAGGCCCCTGTGCTACAGTGACTCGGATGCAGTTTTACTGTGTTTTGACATCAGCCGCCCAGATACTGTAGACAGTAGTCTGAAAAAGGTAAAGGTCTTATTTCTTAACTGTTCTCTTTTCCAGCCGATTGTCATGCACCTAATATTTAGGTTTCTAAAAATGTAGCTTGTTATAAAAGCCTTCTGTAGGACTTTGCCTAGATTATCATTATTTACTGTCTTTTTCTGTCCACAGTGGAAAACTGAGATCCTGGACTTCTGTCCGAGCACACGCATCCTGCTCATTGGCTGCAAAACCGACCTGCGCACAGATGTCTGCACGCTGATGGAGCTGTCCAATCAGAAACAGACTCCCATCACTTATGAACAGGTGAGAGAACACTTTGGAGCTTTCTCTGAATAAAAAAAATGTACAAACTGAAATGCTACCTTTATTCAACCTTTTTATGGTAGCCCTATGCAGTATGAAACATATGTATACACACATATATACATATACCTCATTCAAGCGAATAGAAGGTGTGTCCAAACAAGCTGTTTATCACAATATCTGGTTAGGCTTTAATAAAGCAGTTCCATAATTAATGTGTTTTATTGTTAATTCAGCTGAAAAGATTGTTGATCTTGGGGTTGTATATCCCACAAGAATCCTGCAGTTATAAATTATAAATATTTAAGCAATAGCTCACAAAAAGCTGTAGTATATGGTCATTATGTCACAGCTAAGGGGTGTTCAGCCCGACGTGAAATACACACACCAATTTAAATAGTTTGCATTGGTAATCATGAAAAATAAATAGGCCCTTGTTACCTTCTACACAATACATAGTGCATTCTCCTCCCGCTCCCCATCAGCTGTGCCACAGAGACAGGATGTTACTAGATTAAAAATGCAGATGAGGTTTGCGGACGTAATAGCACAATGTATCAATGGAAAAAAATAAAGAAATTCAGCGGATATCTTAAAGTAAGATTGAGCAAATATTATTTATCTTGATTTTGTCTTTTTTTCTGAAAACTATGAGGTCAAGAACATATTGTGTCAGGCAGAAGAGTCAATGATTTAGCTCACAGCCATTTTATGAACCTGCAATGGAATTTCTTCTCTAATGTCACCTCACACAAATAGAAAATGATGCCATTTTTATTATAGGATGTTATGAACAACACCCTTTGTCACTTCATTTATTTCAGGGTTCTGCTATGGCCAAGCAGCTGGGTGCAGAGGCCTACCTGGAATGCTCGGCCTTCACCTCGGAGAAAAGCATCCACAGCGTGTTCCGCACTGCAGCGATGGCCTGCATCAACAAGTTGCAGCCTCTGCCGAAGCCCAGCCCCACCCGCCGCCTGTCCAAAAGACTCCTCCATCTGCCCAGCAAGTCGGATTTGCTCTCCTCCAACTTCAAGAAGGAGAAGGCCAAGAGCTGCTCGGTCATGTGAGTGGAAACCTCTTGGGTTACAGTCCTCACATGCAACCCCCGGCCCCCGCCTCTTTGGTCTCGGGGAAGGGGGGGTGGGCACGATGGCTTTATCAGGGCTGCCTGCTGAATCCTTCCCTCACCCCCCCGGAAACCAAACACCCAATCAGAAGAGGTGGACACCTCGCTGTCCACTTGCTCCTGAACCTTTTAGCGCACATCCATCTTTTTTCCACTACTGTTTATCTTGCTTTACAAACAAACAATATCAGTCGAGGTTTGATCATCGAGCTATCATCTCCTTCACCTGTAAACAGTATGCAACTACAATGGTGTTACATCTGTCTGACTTTACTATCTCTAGGCACATGTTGATTTTAAACCAAATTGGAAATGTGCAACGTGTGACGT
The DNA here is from genome assembly GCA_030544235.1 of Lepturacanthus savala. NCBI lineage: Eukaryota > Metazoa > Chordata > Actinopteri > Scombriformes > Trichiuridae > Lepturacanthus > Lepturacanthus savala. The sequence continues at coordinate 14,917,429 of CM060480.1, forward strand.
TTAATCTTGTGACGTAAATGCCTCTCAGACAACTCAATGGATATATTTTTTTCTTTCTAAGTACAAGAATAAATCTAGCATGAAACCATCAGGAATTAGCTAAATCCTGTACATCCCTCTTAGTAAGGTGTGTGAGGTGTGAAATAGCTTGTCACCGGTGTCCCCATTTAGGCCTGTGAGAGCACAGAGATTATAGGAAACAGTGGGACACACCGCAGTAAGAGCTATTACACAGAAAGGTGTTCTCATTGTCTCAGTGGTGATGAGAGCAGGGATTTGAGCTGTGAGTGCAGGCTGCTGTGCAGACAGCAGTCTCGACTGCATCAACCTGTGTAGATGGTGGATGCATGGTTGAATGTCTCTGGACAGCCCTGCTCCACAGGTTTGCAGTGGATGATGTCAGGGAAGCAGGAGAGGCTCTGTGTGTGCAAAATGACTGTGGAAATGAGGATGCACAAAAAAAAAAAATTAAATAAAGGGAGGTGTATTTGGGCTTCTGCTGTTGCTGCTGTCACAGTCTGCTTTAACATACTATTTTGGCGGCAGACACATTTTAATAGATGAGAAAACATGCTTTTGTTGTGACCAGGAGCATCAACACAAAAGCGGAGACGTGGAGTGTTATTAATAAGAACGTTGCTGGTTTTTGATGCCAGCCGTCGTGCGATGAGGCATATTTCAAAGCATAGGGTAACGACTCCTAAGTCAGGCTGACTGCTAATGGGGATCTCTGGTTTGAAGTTTCAAATATTCCTTGGAAAAGATTTGTAGCATCGCATTGTTGACAGTTTTTCAACAATTCTCAAATGGTATTATGCAGTTTAAAAAAAAAAAAAAAAAAGCCTTTCATATCATGTTCCCAGACGTGGCGGAGATTCTTTTTTGACTACTGTAATATGCCTTCTTTCTCTCATTTGCAACAATCCAATGTAGCACTCTGACCTGACTACTCTTCCAAGATTTTGTGTCGCACACTCTTCTATTGACCTCCAATAAGCAGCACTTACTGTAGGTTATGATGACAAAGGAGCAAAAATGTGATCCTTTTTTTTCTGAGCTTAAATCTTTGGCTTCATGGTTATGTGTGTGTGCAGCATCAATCTCTGTGCTTCTAACCATAAAGCAATAATGATTTAAGTGCTTGTGATGCAAGGTAACCCGCGTGGCAATAAAGACACAGCTTTTGATTACTGTCATGCTATAGTGCTCCATGGACATCCGAGTTAAAGACCAAAACCATCTCTGTTGTACACAGAGGCTGCTGATCTGTTTGCCCCTCTTCCACCGGTACATAGAACAACCAATAATGATGTCGGGCTATGAAAATGAAAGAGGGAACGACACCCTTTGAGTTGAAGATGCTAGACTTTGCTGTCAACTTTACATGATCTTAATAAAATACATTGAGACAGTAGGCTTGAATAATACATTGTTTGAGTGAGCTGACAGTGCAGTGTATATTTTGAACACTGGGAATCTACTTGGAATCCTTCAAAAGTCTAACAATCATTTTGTAAAAAGGGCTAGTGTATGGAATGGAAATTGTGTGGGATTAAAAAAAACAATTAATCAAACTGCACAGGCTGGCCCTGTCCAAAGAAAGATATTTTTCCTTTTTTTTGTTGATGTGTATTACAGTTTTTTTTTGATTGCTTAGGCACTATGTTTGAAACCGTAGGGTATTTTTGCAAAACTCTACACACTAATCACAAAACAATATAGGTCTCTTGCAAAAGCAAACGATTCTTGCAAAACTCTTCAAACTGTTGGTAGAGCAAGTATGAAAATATGTAAAGTATGGTCATGTATTCTGAACATTAAACACTATAAATAAATTGCATTATTATTTTAACAAACCCTTTGTTTTTGCAAGGTTACATATACATATATTAGCTCTTGATGCATCTGCTTCCAGCTCTATGACTCTGAAAATGCCAAAACAATGTAGCACAATACAAAAAAACAGGACTCAGTCAATAAGTAGCACCACACACCTCCACACCCAATACCAATGATAGGATAGTATAGCTTACCTGCACATATCCATGTGTCAGTTGTTTTGTCTCCTTTCCTACAGACATTTTATTTGCATTCAATGAGACTCTTTTTCAACATGGTGTTAAGTGCCATTATGTGCTCAAGTGAACTTATCTAAAAGTGTTTTCACACATCAATGTGGAATGGCAACTGATAAAAAAAAAAAACTGTAGCAATGTAGACCAGTGTTTACAATTTTGCTTGTGTTAATAAATTGCAAACGGAGTCATAGCAGTGAGTTGTGTTTACAGTTTTGCAAAAGCTGTGTTATAAAATTACTGAGAGTAAAGCCGTGTGATGCATTCACTCTATAAATGCATTGTTTACAGGTGTTTTCAATGTTTTCAGAGATAGTGCCTCAGGAATCACTGTCAGTGTTTAAGTGTTCAGAAATAACTGTTAAGTTGTTGTTTTTTTTTTTTTTTTTGTATTTAATTACATGATGTGAGTCCCTGTGTTATTTTGGAAATATCTCTTTGAGATGGTTAATGTGGACTGCTCCTGGTAGTCGGAGAAACTTAAAAGTGGTGATTTGCACAAAGGCTTCCAGTTCATGGTCACACACCAAATTCCTCAGCATTGCCTAGCAACAATTCATCATAGGAAACAGAGACCGGCTCTCGGGTTGGTTATGCGGGCAGAGAGGGTTGACTCACAAGCAGACATCCCCACAAACATTATTACAGCGTCAGTTACGCATTTATTGCCAGGCTTGTTCAGAAAAAAAAAACACTTCTTGATATTGTTTTCATTTTTCGAGTTAGGGAGATAATGCCTGGCCTTCTGAAAATGGTGTAGATGGGCGGCTCACGGACCATGTCAGTTAATATGCAGCATTTGTGTTGTAGTCAGTGTGTGGTACAATGGTGCAGTCAATCTCCTAAGCATGTCCTATTAAAGTTGTATGGTTGTACATACCCTCTCTTGTTTTATAATCATTTTAAGACATCTTGAAAGATGTCACCTGGAAGTATTGTCGTTGATGTGAATATTTATTTGGTAGCTATTTTTGCCCCTTTTTTTGTACATTTACATTTGTTTAAAATCTATTTTGGAAATTGTTTTTTTTTTCACTTTTTGTTTTTTGCTGTGTTTAATAAAGCTTGCCCTGTCTGGCACCCTTGAATTGTTGCTCTCTCTTCATTTAAAAACTAAATTAGAAACAGTTCTTCTGTTCCCTCGGAGGATATTCTTTAATATAGAGCTGATCTGACAGTATCAGTTATCTCAAGGGTTCAAATATTTACTTGAGATGAGATGAATTATGTATTTATATACAAATGTACATATGATATGTATATAATATATATTATATGTTTATATATAATATATATTTACTTACTTTATTCATCATTGTGATATACTGAGTTCCCTCATTGTGCTGATCATGCATGTATAATGTTATCAAGTGTTAACATGGACATGAACAGATGCACAGATTTCTCCAGTATCACTTCAATCATCTCTGTAGGAAGTGAGGTGCTTATCTTTGCCACTCTGTCAGTGCTAATCATTTCTTTAACAGGTTCCATGTCACTGCATGCATGCAGAGCATGTCTCATTAAATATAGAGCAAATTGAAACCAGGATAGATGGGGGATTACTGTCATTTTCTATTACATCAACCCGAAACTAAGATCATAGTGATGATGAGGGAGTAAGTATTAATGGCAGACTGGGAAAAGAAAGTTGTCAGATGTGTAATTGACAGATAAAATAACAGCATATTAAAGGGTGATATGGTGAAATCTATGTTGAGATAGATATGTGGCACTTGGCACACATTCATCCTTACAGGTTGTTGGAAATCCTTGCGGTTTCACTGTCTCTTCTGAAGTCGCTTCTCTCTTCTGGCTTCTAACGCACCACATCTGGCCGCTGCCAGCTGCAGAAGGGTCTGAAACTGGCCTAGTGCCACAGAAAGTGGCAAAGGTGCTGACAGATCCGCCAGCCCATGTGCCCTCACAGTGCCTCCTTTTTCAATGCTACACTCTTACCTAGAGCTAATCAGCTCTATATGAAGTAAGCAGGATCTGCAAAATAATGTTGATTGAACATTATTGTAAAATTGAGGGCTTCAGGCGATAAAAATATTTCTGTGCTGCCTTTATTTAAGTTGTTATAGTTATTTAAGTTCTTACTAAGTACATTCGACTCAAATATAAAAACATGTCAGCTTTATCCAAAAGATAAAGAAAGAAAAAAGAAAAGGTGTTGACATCAGAGTCAGGACTTTATCAATGGTGAATTCAAAAACTACTCTCTGGAGACTGAAAATTGAAATGCTGTTAATAGTCCTGGAGCTGATTCTAAAGCAAACAAATATACGCAAACTATTTGTGGTGAAGGAACATATCGTCCAGTGTGCTTCACTGGCATGTTTTAAATCATTTTTGGACAACAGGTATCTATGGCACAGAGGAATAAGCCATATCAGGCTCTGAATACACACAATACTTGTAAATAGGATGAGTTCATTGTTGATTTGGCTCTGCTCATGATATTTTTTGCCAATAAGAACACTGCCAGGCTTATAAAGGTTGTTGAAATATATAAAACGATATATTTCATGGTGATACAAATAGGCTGAGACCAGACAGGGGACTAATATCCCAACTAAATTTAGGATCAGGATATAGGACATTGTTGGGAACTGTTACAGGTAAAACTATGCTCCCTACAAATTCTTAGTAAAATGCACTGAAACATGGGTGTTGGGTGTTGAATCTGACCTATCAATAAATCAGAATTCCAATATACAACAAATCTTCTTCCTGCTTTTCTAAAAAGATATATAAAGTAAAAAGAAACACTTCCAAAAACAAAATGATTCATAGACATCACCAGGTGAATGCTGGAACACCTGAGGTAGAGGCTGACATTGTACATATGCAGGCACACACACTGAGTGTTAGGACATGTAAATGGGCCACATATGCTGCTAGTCGTAGTAAATTAGGCCAACATCTGGACAGGCACAGAGGGTTCAATTGCCCACTCAGCTGTGGCTTGTACCTCCAGGGCTCGGTTGAGGAGAAGTGGCGTCGTGGCACAGTCCAGTGAGCTTTTAGGACCCACTCTGCCATTTTGGTAAGTCTTCGCCATACACAGCCACTTTAGGAAAGTTCTTTGTCTTCTGCACAAACAACGGGTCACTTTGACCAGGGATTACTGGGTTGCCATGGACAAAAGCTGAAGAGGCATTTACCCACACAAAGCCAATTTAATGGGCTGTAAACCTGAGTGGATTAATTCTGCCATTCACACATATTTCCAACTAATCACAATATCAATTCACATCACAAAATGAAATTCATGAGTGCTAACGTAATTACCATAGTGCTGACATTTAAATCAATTAATTAGAATCTAGACTGATGATTGAGTATGCATAGTATTTTCCATTCACTTGTAGTTATAGTGATATTCTAGTTCTAAGGTGATGTATGTAAGGATTCAGACCTGACAGCTACAGTACAATGAGTCATTGTTGAGGAGTGGACAGTGTTTGCTCGGGTCTGGATGGTGGTTTACAATGGGTGATCTGATTGGACAGAGCTCAGCGCTGTTGTGTAATACTAACATCATGGCCGGGGTCCGCAGATAACTCTGAAAGAAAGACCTGTACTTATGAAGTGAAAATTGTGCATTATCTACATGCATCTGTTCAGATATGTGCTAATATTTGATTACTGATGAGGTGTCGTATCCTGCAGTGTGCTCTCTAATAAACACACACACATACAGAGAGAGAGAGAGAAAGAGAGAGAGAGAGAGAGAGAGAGAGAGAGACCAGATTCTCTGTCTCTGCCGCAGTGCAGGGCCAGGCCAGAATATCCAAACCCATCAATTTCCAATTCAGGCACTTTTGTTCACAAAAAGAGGTAGAGTAACAAGATGTAACAGTGGTCACAACATTCCTATTGTGGTAAAAATATGTTGAGATGGATGAAAAAATATGTACATTTTTTGATTGATTGAGTTGAGTGTCTATAGATTTATGACAAACTTAAAACAATTGTTATATACATTATCTACCTGTTGATGATTTTTAATACAGACATACTACAAACACATCCTCTGCGTCATTACTTTAGTAACTTTAGACCTGAACAGACTTACATACAGTATACTAGGGGCTGGGATTAAACAATACGATGCAGCTCCTCCACTACCCCCCACCTCTCTGCATGACCTTTGACCCTAAACTCCTTCCTGTGGCTAAACCTGCAGTCCCCATAGAGCACTCTCGTGACCTTGTGTTTCCCTGGCAGCACCACCAATGAGCTCAGTCAAATGTGAGCAATTGTTTATTGTTCCCTGCAGCCACAGTGGTGAAGCACAAGTTGTTCCTCTGAAACTGTTCTTTTTTTATTATTTATAATTTTTCTTTCTTTTAAAGAAATCAAAGAATGACTGTGGTGTTTTTAGGACACTTCCTCATGCATTTGTCAGGATAAGCCTGAAACATCTTTGTGGTGTATAGTCATGCAAAATAATCAGATGTGGGCTGGATAAGTAAACATCCGTTTATTTGTACCATTATACACTATTTATGCATCTGTTAGCATCATCTCTGGTGTTGTCTTGTTTGCTGGTAAAAAGTATTTGTTGGTACTTGATTATTAATTAACTAAGTTAGGCTACCTAGAGTTACCCATAGTTAAATTAAGGTTAATGGTTAATAGGTTAATAGTTAAAGCATAATTCTATTATTTTTATTCTAATTCTAATTCTATTAATTGCCAAGAATAAAGTCAATAAAATAAACACATCAGATTATAAAAAGAAGTTTTTATAAAATATATTTATCCTATAAGATTAATCAAAGTCCTTTAGAAATAGATTAAAAGATAATTATATAATTATCTTTTAATAAGATATTATTTTGTGTATGTGTTTGTATTGGGGGGGATATTTTACATGTATTTTGAATGTCTCTGATATAACACAGACAACATGCACATGCTCTGCGTCTTTCTTTGTGATCACAGGGCAACTGCACACAAAGGCCAAGGCGTGCTCTGCTTTGCACAATGTGACACTGTCTGAGCTTGAGAGGGTGAGGAGGAGCACTGGGCTGTACCCTAAAGACACAAAAACACACACACACAAATACACACACACACACACAGCGGATTTGGCAATGGGCCACATCCTGCGTGTGTCTGCACAAGCCATATAAAATAACATGTTGAGATCCAGTACAGAGCATATAAGAGCCTTCCCCTGAGCTGCACCAGTGGAGAAAAGCAGGACCCAGTGCTTTGTCCTTCATGCTTCCCGTGCTGATTAAAATGCTAGATTAGGTCAGCTGCAGCCAACTGAGTGCACACCAGTGATAATTACTCCATAATTACAACATATTGTGTCTCTGCCATGTTTCACCACCATCGTATTACTTTTTACTTGGCGGTCATGTGTATAAGTGCTAATTGCACACATCAAAGCGCATTTCCACATCAGGCACCGTAACCTGATGGATGAGCCTGCTCTGTAACTCAGCCATTAAAAGGACCAGTGAGTGCATTCCTTCTAAAGAGAGCAGGCCTCCATCAGTATTCAGCATGCATGTATGTGCGTGCATGTGTGCAACTGTTATCCTTAAAGTCCCTGCAGCTAAGAGCGGAGTATTAGCAGTGGGGGAAAGGATGGGAGTCAGACAAAGGGGAGGCCGAAGCAACTGCAGGCAGCACTCTGCTCATTTTTGTCTCTGCCACTCCTCTTTAGGGAACCATGGCTACAGGCGGGAGCATGTGCCTTTAGTGGTTTGAGGGAGCGTGAGGTGTGTGTGTTCAGCTTAGTCCGGGATGCACACAGGAACAGAGGGCCCTCCCACTGAGCAATAACTCTCCTGCTCTTGCCTGTTGGGGGGTGGGGGGAGAGAAAGAAATGAGGAGAATGGGAGTGAGCAAAGGCCTGGGGTAGGGTGTGAGTGGAGACTGTTGATAATTGATACATTTCAATATAAGTCTCATATCTATTTAACAGAGAGAAATACTGTTTGTTTCCCTTGCTGCAGGAGACCCGGACAGTGGAGTGTTAAAGACGTAGAGAAACACTGAGCCAGGCAATGACATTGATTCTTACTGACAAGGGAGCTGTAAAAGCACCAAGAATACACACACTAGAGGGATGTTCTTGTATGTACATACTCAAAGGGGGTACTGAAGCATAGAGCCACTGCAGATTACATAAGCACTGCAATGGGAAGGGGTCTTTGCTGACTGGCAGCATCCACAGGAAACTAAAACAAGTGAAGTGCAGTGAAGATTAAACAGACAACCTAGGAGGAGAAGCAAGAGAGAAGCTAATACGGTCACTCTTTGTTACAAGGCAGGCAAACTAACAGAGCTGTGTTATGTAATGATTAAAGTGACATATGGCATGCTGATCTGCAACAATGCCATTGCAGGTATTTGTTGTCATGACAGCAAATGGCACCAACAGGTAGCACATCTGTGGTAAAAGCATGTCTCATTAGTCTTTTTTTTATTTTACAGATGAATAGAAGAGGCAGACAAAAAGAGGCAGACAATGAATAGAAGAGGCAGCTGTATAACAGATATATTTTGGTACTCAATTGCAAAAAAAAAAGGAAAATTTTGAGTTAACATTTGTCAAAGCAGCAGACTCCTGCCAGCAGTCAAAGCTTCTGACAGGAGAAAATATTTTTGCACCTCCTCTATTTTCTTGCATTGCTTTCACCTATACTTTCCTCCATTGTCTCTCCTCAATACGCTGTAATACAAGCCCTACTGGCAGTCATACATAAAGCCAGGTTCTCTGTCTGAGTATAGATTTAAAAGGAAATAAAGTACTTTGAGATAAAAGAGAAGTTTTTAATAAATGCATGGTCTAGATCCTGGAATATAGTCTGTTACTATGCAACACAGCAGCTCCAGAGATATTCCCGTGGAGGATTTTCTTCCGCCCTCTGTCTGTGTCCTCCCTCCCAAAGCTGTTTCTTCTTTTTCCCCCTGTTTCTTCCTCTTCCTGTTCTCTTTGACTCACATATTCTTGGGTATTTGATTCACGGCTCCTTGGGGTGAGTACATATGCATTTTCTTCCAGTAGTTACATCCTTTCTTACTTGACTGTAGAAGGGAGGAATCAGTATGCCATACCATGGCAATATGTTAATGTCTTCTCCATCTCTCAATTAATTACATAATTACTGAGAGGGCTTTTGATGTTCACATAAGACCTTAAACAGAGACAAAGGTAATGCTTTATATCATATTATAATACCCACATTACACTATTTCTTTGGAGAAATTTGGTTTAAATAAATACAGAATATCATGGAATAAGTAATCTGAGACTTTGGTTTTAGATATTAATACCTGCCAGGATCTGTACTTAGATATCCTTATTCTTTTGGATTTGTGAAAGGCTACTTTAATTTTGTAAATGTAGGAGTAGTTTATTTTTAATTGCCGTGCACCAAATAAGTACCCATGTGTAGTACGACACAGAACAGAACCTGCTACTGAGCTATAATATAGCTATATAGCTATAAACACACTAAAGCATACCTAAGATACAAACATGCAACAGACTAGGCCCTAAATACATCAAACATAAAGCACCCTCATACGCAGTTGGTTTAAAACATCTAACACAAACTGAGCAAAATGAAAAACAACAAATATTGAAGTCGACATTCATCAGACATAGAAAACAAATCAGGACATTCTACAGATATTTTAAGGAAATTATATATCTAAAATTATAATAAAATGGACAACAGAACAAAAAGTGCAGATCACACAGGTGACGTTTTCTATTTTCTTCAGGAATTGAGTGAAAGTATCCAGGTTCCACTACCAGAAGCAAGACACCACATCTCATCTGTACACAGACAGACTTCTGTACTCTTGTCAGGTTAAAGGTGCTTAATTCTCAGGTTGGTAAAAAATACTTAATCAGACTGTATGTTCTCAGATTTGGTTTATTAAAAAATCCTTTGACCATTTGTTTTTCAAATAATTTTCAAACAATATAGTTTTAATTTGTTTAACTCTACAAGATACTTGGCTCCCATACTGCACGTTTAGGAGTCATTTTGTACATACTCATAAACCAGCACATAGCTCTGTTCTCAACGGCATCACATTTTGATTGCTTATAATTACCCCAAATACCTGCACCATAATCTAAAATATGACACAAGATTTATACAACTGTGTATATGTTTTATAACCAAGTTCCCTATATAGCCACCCTTATTTCACTACCCTGTAAATATGAACTGATTGCTAACTTTATCCTGTATTCAATCTTATTAAGGCTAAAAATGAAATACTACTTGGCCCATTAGAATGAATGTGTACCTTATGACTCAAACTGATTTATGTATCATACGAGGACATTCACTAGCGGGGATCATTACACATACAACACTCTTAACTCTTGCTATAATTATCTGGCATGAGTAATAGTTCTGTTTACTCTTATGATTCAACATCTAAATCTGCCGAGTGGGCCATTTGTTGCCATAAGGTGCAGTTGTTCCATTTGCTAATTGTATGAACTCCTGCTGAGCCCTCTGGAAGTATGACGTCTCTGCATCAACAAACCACAGGTGATGAAAGAGCCAACTTCGTAACTGCTGTCAAACACGCAGCGTAAGATCCAGTAGTTAGAGACTGGTATTAATTGTTGTTAGTTCTGGCTGATTATCTTTGGATCTGTATCAGGTCTCTGCCTGGATGCTCACTGTGAACTATAGTAGAAAAAACAGTTATATCACATATTGGTAAATCAACTCTGCCAGTAAGTGCAATCAGCTGAAGAGAATGATTATTTTTTTCTCAGATTATTAGTGATATATATATATATATATATATATATATATATATATATATATATATATATATAGTTATTGGCACAACAATATGAAATCTACAGGTGAGGGAACATGTTTCTTAAGATTCACCATATTCATAGCTACACTGCATATTACATTTGTAAAAAGCTTTTATATAGGTTGACGTTAATTATTTGAATCATTCTACTATAGTATGTGAAAAACTGGGATTGAAATCCAAACAGGGGAAATACATTAGGTATTTATTTCATGTGTTAGCCAAGCCCACAAGATATAAATTACAGTTTCAGTGGTGAAACATTTGTCAAATATAGACAAGAACAAAAATTCCGACATTATATTGCACACAAAGAAGTCCAAGTCTAAGTCTCAGTCTTCTATTTAATGCTCTACAAAATCAGCCAGACAAAATCCAGCTCAAGTTTTTTTTTTTTTTTTTATAATCATTCATCTAGAAGAATTATTTTACGAGATAGTGTAGCCCTTAGATCATCATATAATGAGTAATAAAACATGAAATTGACTTCGTCTTCATTCTCACCTAAATCACAGAGTATTTTCTCCCTGGAGAGAGCAGTAAACCTGCCTGTTTTATGTACCTGAATTTAACTCTGCACGCAGAGATCTTTGACTTTAGGTTAAATTCTGCACTGTGGTTGTTTTTATCAGACAATATATTATCGATTTAGGTTCCTAACCAAACTTCAATAGACCTTTCTTTGTACATCAGAGACAGTTTGCAATGGGAACCATGAACATTACACTGTAATCTTATTAATTTATATCAATTGTTTTAGTTTAATTGCAAAACCATAATTGTAAAACTGAGGAATGAATGTATGAAGAGATATAAATGGCTCACTGCTATTCAAGCAATCCCATGTAAAATAGGTAATGCTGCATTTAAACTCTATAAATTTCACTCTCTAAACTTAACCAAGGTTTGTTTCAGCCAGCCTAACTCATCAAGCATAAAAATAAAAGTACTTAAAAAAAGAACACATTTTTCCCATTTTTACATTTCCATTCCACTACTCCTGTTGCAGTTGCTCAGAAGAAAGACAGACCTTGCTTGAGATTCTTTGGAAAATGATAAAAAGGTCACACGAGTTGTCATGACAGCCAGGGATAATTGCTCTCACATGAGGCAGTCAGAGTGGATGGTCAAGGCTAAGGATGTCAACAGGAAGGACAACAAAGGAGTTTAGAATTCTTCAATGCACTCAGATAATATTTCCTAGACTGTATTTGCAGTTGCGAGGCTGGTTCATATTTATTATTATTATGTACAAAAACATGCATATAAGCATGGTGACCAACCTGTTCCTCATTTAAGTTTGGAGCGGTAATTACTGAACATTGTTTTAATCGTTCTCACATAGAGCTGACGATGGAGCTGCTATCCTCAACTCGGCTGTCGCTAATGAAGAACAGCTTGAGCAGAGCCTTCAATCTGTGACACTGACAACCCAGCCAAAGACCCCGATAGTTGCCAGCTCTGCTGTGGTGTCCTCTCTGTGAAGTAAAGTCAGTAAATCTGTCGGCATTACTAAGAAAAGCAGAGGGTCTGTTCTGCTAAATCAGGCAGACAGAAAGCTATGTAGTCCCGGCTATGAATCAGAGAACAGAATGTGAGGAACTGCCTCGACAAACACACACACACACACTCTTGTTTTCACTTGTGTGCATCTGCACATACTGTAATCACAGACGCAGTCAAGGGCACACAGACAAAAGCTACAGAAGCACAAGCACCCACACACCCACCTTCACTTTGCTGTTCTTAAGTAAACAGCCTTAGGCACAGTGAATGAGCATGTCAGCGGTGTGGGCTGACATTCTGTCACACACAGTGTGTGTGTGTCTGTATGTGTGGACACAGCCTCCGCCTGTCCATATATCTAACATACAACCACAGCCTGAAATGCCCTTGTCATTAATGATTTGGATACAGATATTTTTAAAATCACGAAAGCCTGAGAATCTTTATCCCAGTCAATTCTGGCTTTAAAAGAGGGAACTGGGTGAAGATGTATACATAAAAATGCCTTCAAAAGACAGATCCTTGTTTCATTGAAGCAAGAAGAAGAGGAGCATGCCCTGCACCCAGATAAACAGGTACGTCTGTGATTGGGTGGTTTCAGCAGCAGAGGATGAGAAGATGAGGAGGCAGGGAGGGAGGCAATGTGCCAGGGTTCTCCCCACAGCCAGAGACACTCTAATTAAGGAGCACAGTGGGGAGAGGGGGCGAGAACAACAGCTCTGCATTGTCACATAATGATTTTCTTATCATCTCTAGTACAGGAAACGCTGCACTTTTCTCACGCATCTGTGTGTCTCTCGGGAGCTCCTCCTGAGCGCCCGTCTAGTCGCACTCAAAGACATGAAACCGACAAAGTCTTGGTGCTATTTTCAGTGCGTGACGGGAGAATATTCAAGTCGTCCTGCCACAACAGTGTAGAACCACATATGATGGAAATGACTGAAAACCGCTACGGATTAGACTAAATCCCTAGAGTTCATTTTCATCAATCCATTTGAGGCTTGTCACTGGCAATTTACAGTGATGCATGTTTAATCCACCCACAATATTGCTCTGCATAATCATTAATACATATTTATATCTGGTTTCTGGAAGCCTTTGCCCCTGTACCCAGATGTCCAGATGGACAATGACAGGGAAGGGAAATACCTCTTTGCCCTATGGCTCTCAGCATAGGGCAAAGGGTCATTCATCATTAATATAAAATCTGGTTCCAAAGCTTTATAAGTGAGTGTGAAAAAACTATACAGTGACAGCTACAAGTTACTTTATTGTAGTGTATTGAAGAAAATGGTTTCAAGATTACCCAGTTATATTAAAATGGAAATAGAGTGTACAGCTAATGATATGTTCATGAAGATACACCACCAGCTTCATTCAGAGCTTCTGTCTTTTACTACATTGTGTTAGGATGTAATCTATAGTTTATTAAAACACTTTATGACTACATAGTGGCATGTGAGGAGGTGGTAAACAACAGAATTTTGACACTAAGTCCTACTTTCAAAGTTAAATCATCACTATATAAAAGCCGTAGCAGCTGTGCCAAATGATACAACATTCAGTCGGAATAAGTCAGCTTCCTCGTCAATTGCTTCTTAAATGCTTCCGTCATTTCTCCTCAGAAATAAATGCTGAGCACTTTTTCAAAACAAGCAATTTATTTTGTTTTTATGGGTGTGGTCAGAAGGCTTAATTTCAGGATGACTATGAGGAAAAAAAAAACACATGAGAAGGTATGCAGAGTCTTATAAATTTGATGAAAAGAATGTACATGCATTGACACACATATTTCTAAAACTACAGAATATACAGTTTCATACTTTTGGTCCCAGGTGATACGGTATGTGCTTTCAGTTTACACAAATTGAGAGAAATCAAAGGACTGTGTTAATAGAAAACTGATGAAGGGACAAGAGAGAAAAGGGGATGGTGATGAGAGATAGATGAACTGGATTGATGAATTATGGGAGAAAAGGCTAAAAGGTGGGGGGAAGGGTCAAAATTTGACCAGATGGGTCCTGGTCTGCTTTGTGAGAGCAGCAGATGCCCCGAGATCCTAGGCCACAGAAATGCCCCTAGCCGCTAAACACAGAAGCACTAGGATAGGCAGATCCTCATAACTCCGCCTTATCACATGTGCACTTTCTGATATATGTGATTAAGGCTGAAATATAGGTTAAATCTATTTCCTCATCCCATAACAGCTCTGTTGACCAGGGTCAAAGAAAACCATGAAAAGCAAAAACAGAGCATCTGTGTCCTTTGTCATGTCAAAAAAGATCTGAATAAAACAATTAATAGATCCTATTTGTGCAAGTGACATAACCTGCTAATAACATCAATGCAAAAGAGGTCAAAGTGCATTTAACTATCACGTCTCATCTTACACAGTGCTTTCATCACTTTTACAAATCCAGAGATGATCATTTGATTGTGGTCACACAAAGTGATACCCTTCCGCTCTGTTGTACATTCAGTACTGCTGCTACTAAAACTGCCCTGAGCGCCATAGAAACACATGACTCACCATCTATAGCAGATGCTTTGCTCCTCTCACTGACTCTGGGCTGTGAGGTTTGGGAGGTGCTGCAGGACTGTGGGTTTTGATGATGATACAGCTGCATACCAAGCAGACGCCATCAGTCAACTTTGAGGAAAGCATCGCCCTCTAGTGGACCAGAGAGGCAAAAGGCAGGATAAAAAAAAAATAATCCTCCATCATATGTTTAACAGGATGTAGTACTTTCAGTATGACTGATGTCATATGAGGGCACAGAATAAATTGTGGCTTTAAAACTTGTTATATAATTACAAAGGATGGGGCTGGTGATATTTAATTATTTTTGGGGACAAATCCATGAAAAGACAAAAACTAACACCTATTTAAATTGGTCAATACTTTGAGTTCCTGATTCTGTCTGTGGTTTTCAGCCTCAAATCCATACATCCGCATTGAACCTCTGAATATATGTAATAAATATGTTTTTATTTTTTTTAAAGGTCAAGTTATTTCCTAAAGCAGCTCATCACTTTAGTTTACAGCCAACATTAATAAAAAGCAGGAAATAGTGCATTGACTAGTTCCAGTAGCAGGTTTGGCACATTATTGTGCACTTCTGGCAGCAGGATGATATATGTGGTATTGCATAAAATAAACTACAGTGCTCTTTATGGAAACTCGCTGAGGCGTTTTTATTAGTTTTTGCTCAACAGTGGAGGTCTGGGGCACAAAGGAAGACTTTATATCACAGGCTACTAGTGAGCTCTGCTGCAAATAGATGAGCTTGAACTACACAATGGTAACGATGTGTTACTGCTGTATGTTCAGAAATGTGCTACAGCCAAAGCTACTATTGCAAAATTCCAGCTATAGACAGTTGTCACATATAGTTAGATCATTAGGATATGTCAGCCACCACAGTATATATAGGACACAGCAAGCAGGCCCTGTCAGAAATTGGTTTAGCAATGCAGCTTTTATATTGCTCTGCTCGCTTCACCTCTCTGGTTTAGTTTGTCTTTTGTGAATCAGCTAAAACTAATGAAAACATTCTGCCTCCTACATCTGTTTAAGGCACCAGAGCTGTGGTCCATGGTTTAAAGGTGAGACATACAATATTGAAATGTATTCTGGAGATCAATACAGTAACCACTTAGACTACAGCACCGTAACCCTTGGTTTGTTGGATTACACATGCTACATTTAAAGTTGTTGTTTTTGCATAGTTAAATGAATCATCTTTGGGAGAAGTTTCAGGAATATAATTCCATGAATGTACGTCTTAAAGTGTCATTAATAAAGATTCCTGCTTGAGGACTGTAAAAAAAAAAAGTTCAATACAGTATTAAGTTTATTTGAAGGCGGTCCTCTGAAAGCGGAACTTCACCCATCAGTCATCCTCGGTCACTCCTTTAAGACGAAGCTCCTCTTGAACCCTGAGCAAGTATCCTGAATCTGGATATCCAAAACTGGAATGGAGAAGCAAGCAGAAAATTGAGTTTGTCTGGAACTTTCTAATTGAACCTCTAAATGAATCAAACAATATTGGTTATAGCTACAAGAATATTTTAAGAGAATCATGAAGTTATTCATGGAGCCATAATCATTTTTTTCCCATAGATATTAGGCTAAATGTTTTTTTTATTTTAAAGTAGGTAGTCGCTGAGTGATGTTTCTTTTATACCCAATATTAGTCTCCTCCTGAATATAAACATGGGTAGGTATTTACTAAGACTAGCAGCCTATGAGCTATAATAATCAGTTCATTAAACATTTAGTACAGAAAATAATCAGCAACTATTGGTATCAAGTTCAGTTTAGAAATGCTGAAGGTATGATTTTTAAAACCTAACAGACCTAAAAGACTATGTGGAAATGCCAGCTTCCGTTTATTTTTTTGAGGATGTTGGGTAACAATGTAGGAGTAAATAAATCCCTCACAAGTTCCGTAAAACCAAGCTCAAGACAGTTTAGAATCACTGGAGTCACTGCTGACTGTCACCTGGGATATGAGGAAGTTCACGTCCACTTCTGAGGAACTTTATCAGAAAGAGGCATGACTCTTACACTACGTTAGACGACATCCTCAAAAAAAAAACCTGAAAGTTGGCACGTCCACTTTGTTCAGTTTATCAGTCACATGATTTTATTCAACCGCCAGTCACCGCCAGTTTAACTGCCACCACATCATCTCCGTTCAGCCCACTGATTCGCTGTAACATCAGGTTCTCCAGCAAGAATATATGAAAGAAGGGTGATTATTTTCCATCTATTCATTATTCTTTGCACCTTAAGTATTTAAACACGCTGTTTTTTTTTTACAATTCTGTTTTTTTTACATACCATCATAATATCAGGGTATGAAGGTATGAAAACATATTGTCCAAACCTTTTAAACCAAATTTATATTATCGTTTTAGCCATTTATTAAACAAACAAGGCCAAATATTTACTTGTAGCAGCTTCTTCTTCCTTCTGTGTCACACATAATAGTAAACTAGTAAATTTCTTTGGAATTATCTCTAATGATTTTCTGCCATTTTATAGATAAAACAAACAAACTGGTAAATATTCAGAGGATTAATTGATAATGAAAGTAATCACTAGCTGCAGCCCTAAGCCTGATAAATCAGACTGAACTGTCATTTTGTGTCACTGTTTCAACTCAGATGTCTCACATAAAACTATGATTTGATTAGAATGGTCCACGGGTGCATACCACTGTGGACCCCCGTCCATACTGGTCTTGTGGTGGATGTCGTTCCAGGTGATGACGTTGTTGAGGCCTGTGGTGGCAGATCGTCCAACAGTAAAAAGGAGTCTCCTGTCGAAGGCTTTCCTCAGCAGCTTCAGGACTTTCTCTCCCTCCTCGCAGGCTGGCAGGTAGGCCGTACGGGAGGTGCTGCTGTACCTCACCCCCGGGTTGGGGTGCTCGGGCTGGAAAACGGTAAACACGCAGGTTATTAAATGCTGAAATCAAGATAAAAATGTCTCCCTTAATTGTGTGAATTCAAGTTTTCATGAAAAAAAAAAAGTTTTTTTGAAAACATTTTGAAATAGAGCTCTGGAAAATCCTGAAATCAGCATCTCTATTACAGGCATTCCATTCCAGTGCATGCCAAGACACATGAAAGCTGTGATTAAAAATAAGGGTTATTACACCAAATATTGATTTCTGAACTCTTCTTAAGTGTAAATATTAGTATTGTGTTGTTTGATCTTGTTTCTTTGCATTGTTTAAGGTCTTAAAACATCTTTTTTTGTAATTTTGACCATTTTCCAAAAAAAACTGCAAATAAATGCTCTAAATGATAATATTTTTATTTGGAATTTGGGGAAAATGTCAGTATTTTATAGACTTTTTGCCCAGACACATACCTATAAGTAGTAAAATCAGAAAAACTGATCATTTTGTAGTGGCCTCTTATTTTTTCCAGAGCTGTGTGTCTTTTAAAGCTTGGGGAGGGGTAGCTGATTCTTTGATTTATCTCCCAGTAGGAAACAAACTAGGAAGATGTTTTAACATCCACTGCCACTGGGAGGCAGTCCTCACCATGGTAGCTCATGTTAGCATGAGATCTGAAATTAATTTGCCTTTAGTGTTGCACAACATTCTCAAAAATAGTTGTGATTTTTAGATGTGTTTGTTTTCTTTAAAATTAAACCAAATGATATATTTCTATACCATTTGCTTGTGCCTTGTCCTCCCTTATGGCCATGTCTAAAACACAAGTCCATTAATCAATAAGTCAATTGACAGGAAGTAATTTGCATTCATTTTAAAAATCAATTAATTCTTCAGTTTCATTTCAGTAGCATTTTAGTTAAGAACACTAAACATCCTCTGGTTCCAGCTTTTATAGTTTAAGAATTCCCTGCTTCATTTAGTTTAACATCACCGTAAACATTAATGTCTTTGGGAGATGAAAAAAAGATGTGATGAAACTAAATTGGGCTCTCTTTTCTTCAATTAACATATATTAACTGATAACTAGGCCATACTAATAATCAGCAAATTACTCAATAATGAAAATAATCTTTATTTGCAGCCCTCCATATTTTGTTTCCGAACATGCTGCCATCACTTAAGGGGGCGGATATTGCTCTAAAATTAGTCGAGTTGTGGGGAAATAATCGTGGATGTTATGAAGGGGCAGTACAAAATGTCCTGTCTAATCAAGGACATCTTGTCCTGCTCCTTCACCCATAGTGTTTCCATGGCAACAGGGGGCACGCGCCTCTAATGATCTCCCCTCATCATGGCGCCACAACGACTTATATATAAACCGACAGGTTTCCACGGGACAAGTGCTACTCCAGTTCTTGTAGGCGCACAATGGGCCGTGGGCCTCGAAGATTCTATTAAAGTATGTGGCTGACAAAGAAATGAATCGGCGGCCATGTTCCAGATGTTTTAATGTCGCACTGATCCGTGATGGATTTAGGCACAACCAACACTGCCCTCCGGTGGACATGGACGGCTCCGGAGAGGAGACAACTTTGACTTTGTGTCCTATTCCGTCTCACCCCTTGTATCCCCGCCGGGAAGTGGTAGTGTATGGCGATGGAGCCGCAGTGGTCGAAGCCGGCCAGCCGCTGCCAGCTGCGCGTCACCGTCATCTCGCCCCGCGGCTGGGTTCCGGTGTACACGCCGTGGTAGGTGTTACATATCGGACAGGCGGGTTTCCGCGTGAAAACCGAGTCGATACACTCGGAGCAGAAGGAGTGGAGGCACCCCAGCGTCTTCTTCTCCTTTATCGTGTCCAGGCAAATGGCGCAGTCGTCCGTGCCGCCGCGGACGGCCGGGTCCGTGTTTGGTTTGTTTTCCATCGTGTTCCGGGGTGGGTGACGCCTTTTGCGTGTACGGATGTATACACAACCAACGTGGCTGGCGTGCCTCCGGAGACACGTGACGTCGAATGAGTAAACGGCCAAGAAGCGTCTGGAACACGGATCTGGAATCCGCCATCACTCCCACGGTGCAACAGTAGGTGAACACAGGTGTTACCATTGCTACTAATTAAAGCTCCATTTACTGTAGCGGAGTGTTTTACCTGAATGGAACGGAGCCTTAATTAGTACAATTGGTAACACCTGTGTTTGCCTGCTGTTTCATGTCAGTATACACTACCCCTCAAAAGTTTTCACAGTTTTCTTTGTCTTCCGTGAAAAGTCACACTTTTATTTACCACCATGAGTTGTAAAATGTATATAATATGTAACAAGACATTGACATAGAATCATATAATCATCATACAAATCATTAGAAATAATGATTTGTATTTGAAAGAATAATTTGTTTTCCTTCAACCTTTGCTTTTGTCAAAGGAAGGTCAATTTTCTAGCTTCTCTAACCAGCTAAACTGTGGTAACAATTGCACAGGGATTTTTTTAATCATTCATTAGCCTTCTGATGCAATGAGCAAACACATTGTAGCATTAGAACACTGGAGTGATAGTTGCTGGAAACGGGCCTCTATACACCTATGTAGATATTGCACAAAAAAACACATTTGCAGCTAAAATAGTCATTTACTACGTTAGCAATGTATAGAGTTTATTTCAGATTAGTTTAAAGTTACCTCCATTTAAAAACTGTGCTTTTCTTTCAAAAATAAGGAAACTTCTAAGTGACCCCAAACTTTTGAATGTTAGTGTAGCTGAAAAATCTTATTATTTTGATACTTGACTGACAGCTAATTCTAAATAGTGATACATCTTTACAATATGTTTATTTATCTATCTACACCTGTTCCTTTTTCTTTATCACTAAAATCCTTGAACTAAATTGATCTGTTAAGGTTTAATATGTTTGTAAGAATGAAGAATGAGATGTAAACATTTTATTCCTAACTCAGGATTCAGCCAGGTCCAAGAAGAACATTTTGGATATTCACAATGATATTCTCCCTACTACAAATCACTTCACTTTTGCCATTCAGGTCTATCTGGCTTTTAAATACAGATGCTTCTAAAAATCTAGAAAACAAATTCTGGGTATTTGTTATGTATTCACAATACATTTATAGATTTGTAATTCGTTTTTTTCTATTTACAATTCTTATTAAAATCTGAAATTGCACCTTTTACTGGTTAAAATATGAATTATGAATATCCATAATAACATTCTTACTTGTCACAATGTAGTTTTGGTTATATCAGATTCCATTATGGCTAGCTTTTGTATATCAAATATAAATTTATATTATTAGTTAGATATCTGAAATTGGAGTTTTCCCTACTAGGAAGTATAGCTGATATTCATAATTGATTCTAAATATGAAAACCTCAAATGAAATTGAAAGCCCAAAACACATGAATGGCAAAAGTGATGTCAAGGACTTATAGATATCTTAAATTTAGTTTTGACTAGTACAATCAACAATGTAGATAGATTGAAATGAAATTTCTACTTTATTATTGTTTCTATTTTTTATTTACTTTATACACAGCTGACTGAGCAGACAGTCAAGCAGCTTGTCATCTTCAAACCAGACGTACGGAGACGAGGTTGAGCAATTCGTCAGCATGTGAGAATTACTAGCTCAATTTTAACAGAAAAACTAAAGAGCTGGCCATTGATTTTAGAAAAAAGACAAAGACAAAGCTACTCCAAATTTTACCTCAAGCAGTCAGGTTGAGTTTGTTCTCTCTTAGGAAGCTGAGGCCCTTTAAAGTCAGCAGGAATATTTTTAATGTCTTTTATTAGACCATCCTGGCCACTGAACTTTTATATGCTGTGGTATGTCGGGGGAAACAGCATTATCGCAGATGAAAACAACAGGATGAACAAACTGATTAAAAAGGGAGGATCTATAATTGGCTCCACTCCTGACTTTTTAGACAATGTCAAGGAGGAAATAACCAGGAGGAGGTGTAAGCCCATACTTGCATATGACTGTCAGCCTGTGCCTGGTGTATTGAATAGATTGAGAAGTACGTTCAGTGGCAGGTCATTAGTTATTTGTGATATCAGCAGTAAAGCGTGCCTCAACAGGTGAAGATGGCAAGGTGTTTCACATTTGTACATTGGTGTATTATATAGAAGCTTATTGTGGCTATTTACCAGCCTACAGACTTAAAGCCTATTTCCTTGTACTGCCATTAACCTGTGAATTTGTATCTGGCTATGTTGTATTAGCTCTGTCTGGTTCCTGACCAATTTTCATATTTACTTGGGAATGTAGGCCTATTGTTTAATGTTCACGCCCTGTTTATGTCTCTTCTCTGTGTCTTTTTTTTGTCAGTTGTTTTTCTATGAGCAAGTGACCAAACAAATTTTCCCTTTGGAGACTAATGAAGTTTATCTTAAATTACTAGTAAGAATGTTTTTGTGCATATCTGTAATTACCATTCTGGCGTGACATTAATAATACAATTTTTTGTATTGCACTTTTCATACAGAGATGCGGCTTAAATTCTAGTGAGAATACAGTTTGGTCTAGGAGAAATACTATTATGGATATCTGCAATGTAATTACAGATAGGAGCGTAGTTTGATTAAATGTTAAATTGGCTGGCCATAGGCTATATACCTCGTCCATCCATAGACCTGGCAGCTCTAGGAACAAAGCCCACCGTCTGAATGAGTGCACCCACGCATAGGCTCTGAGTGTCAGAAGAATGTTTACCTGTTTGAATGCAAACCAGCAATGCTTTGAGAAATAAAGTTGTGAAAAAGCTGTTCCATTGCTTGTTCTGAGTGAGGAAATTAAAGTGTTAATTGACTCCAAATGATTGACCAAGTGGAAATACCTCAGCCGGTTTTTGAAGGCAACAGTTAGTGACTTAAGTCACGTAGTTTGAAAGTGCAAACATATAATTCTTTCATACATAGGAAACGGACAGCCACACCTAACATTTCTTTACAATGACATGCTGGATACTGGAAAGTGGAGCTATTAATAACTATTTCAACAACGTAGTCACTTACTAGCCCATGTTTACACATTTGAAAAAGGTAGTTATTGTAAAATAAAATAGAAATATAGTAAGTACTGTTCATTCTACACTACAGTGATGATGTTCACTAGATGGTTCAAAGTGTATTAGCAAAGTTGATATATTGCAGGAATCTTACACCACAGGGAAATAAATCCGGGCAAATATTATTTAGGAGCATCTCAACTCATTCCAACTTTCCAAGTAGACAGTTTAATTTTCGTTTGCTTATGACATACCTAGTTTATTAGGGGCTGACATTAAATATCCAACACAAACCCAAACATAACTTTTTATTCAAGTATTAAAATGTAAAGCACATTATTCTGAATATCAACAAAGTACGAATCAACACAATTAGAAAAGCAAAACTCCAACTTTTCCGTAACAATCAATATTTGTAATATGTGTAATCTCTCCACTCTCCTGGCTGCTCCTCCTCGGTCATGTAATGCATAGAAATGTTTGCACAGTAGCTTGAGTAAACTACAATCCTGTGTCCCAAAAATGTTTCAGTTGGTCCCTTAAACTAAAATACAAAGGGGATGAAAACACAATCAAAAGGGATTTGATGTATGGATTTGACCAGTCAAATTAATGACCCTAAATGACAAATTTACCATTAGCCAAGCAGGTTACTGCACTTAGCAAAGCACTTTCACACATACAGCTTTATCAATTCAGAGGGTTTTTTTCAGCATTTGTACTACAAGAATGTTTATGAAGGAGAAGCTAATTTAATACATATTAGTATACATATTTTCATGAACTGTGTAGTATTTGTACTTAAAGCCAGATAGTATAGCTACAAACATAATGCTATTTACCTATCAAATGACACCGAAATACGCCTGAACTGATTACCATTCATCAGTAATGTCATGCTCGATTTTTTTTTATCAAAAGTGAATATCAGAAAGGCACAACAAAATGAGATCCGTACCCCACCCACCCCAAATCACATCAATTGATCCCACATTTTCTTTTGTAATTTTCTTCACTGTGTATCATAGATTATCTATTTAGATAAACAAATTTACTACAGTTACCTCATTTTAAATGAGAGGATTAGCAAGCAAATCTCCCAGTTTGACAGGGACAGAGGCATAGATATTTAAAGAGCTTTGTGCCTTTGATTTGGTTTAAGTGGTCTATATGCCCTTTATGTTTGACATCGTCATAAATCTGGTAATTATATGAGCACATTGCTAACAACTGAGATAATGGGCTCAACGCCTGGGAGACATCTTGAAATAACAGGAGCGACGATGGCAGGAAAAAAAAAACCCAGGGGAAGTCCTAATGTGTGTAATAAAGGTGCTGCAATGAGACATTGTTTAACGTTCTCCCTAATTTAAGTAAAAATGAAGGGGGAAAATTAAGATCACACAAATTAAGAGTTATAAACAATTGACATCAACTTGTGGCCACTGAGCTAGTAGCTGATGGCTGCACGAACCTGTTTGCCCCGCGCACTTTTCCAACACAGAGGAAGAAAAAAGCATTACTCGTACTTCACTGAAAAACCGACTTCCTCACCAAAGTGCCTGTGAGTGCTTTAGATTGCAATAACTTGAATGAATTATTTCTATTGAAGCAGTGCTATTCTGCCATATAATCCAAGTACTACCCTTATAACAGTTAATTAGCAAAAATCAAATTTGAAACTTGCTCAACAAACATTTCTGGGGAGATAAAACAAAAATGTGTGCTTGTAAGAAATAAAGTGATCCCCAGAGTAGAAATCAACATTAATATAATATAAACTGTCTTTATAACATCAAACCTAGATTTTTTTTCTTTAAATAAAGTACCAGTAATTCCACCACACCACAATGCTCTTGAATAAGTGCATCAGATATCGGTCCTATTGCCAACAGTGACAGGTAGACGATTGGGTAATACAAGAATGCACTGCACTCAACTTTTTTCTTCCACATGTAGCACTGGGTTAAGCTGAACTCTGGAGGAAAAATGAACAAACAGAGGAACGACTGGTGGAGTGATGTGGGCTCTGCTGCAGCATTTGACGCCTGTCTGCTGAGGGCCTTGTCTTCTGCCATCCTTTAGGGTCTCGGAGACCAACCTGGAGCTGAGTCATGCCCACCACAAGGATGCTCGGAAAGTCCTAGAAAGTCCTGGAAGAGTCTTGTCATTTTCATGCTGTCAGTCGGCCGTGATGCCTTTCTCTCTGAGCTCCTCTGTCACTCGCACCAGGTAAGTGGGGTCTGGGTAGCCAAAACTGTCAGGAGAAATAAAAAACACATCACTGCATCTGTATGAGCTCAGCTGGCAAAAAGTAGCGTCCACCCAAAGACATCAACTCATCGCATTTCCTTGTCAGGGACTTGAATTACACCTGTCAGTCTTCACTGAGCCCCATCCTCAGTCCAATTATTATTATCAGTTCCGATCTTAGTGACATTCACTTGAAGCTAAAAGCCCATACATACCAGCGGGGCCCACCCCAT
The DNA here is from genome assembly GCA_030544235.1 of Lepturacanthus savala. Classification (NCBI taxonomy): domain Eukaryota; kingdom Metazoa; phylum Chordata; class Actinopteri; order Scombriformes; family Trichiuridae; genus Lepturacanthus; species Lepturacanthus savala. The sequence continues at coordinate 14,942,757 of CM060480.1, forward strand.
ACTGAGGTCTTGTGGTGAATGTCATTCCAGGTGATGACATTTTGCATGCCCGTAGTCATGGAGGTACCGATGGTGAAGATAAGGCGCTGTTCGAAGGCCCGGCGCAGCAGGCCCAGCACACGGTTCCCCTCAGGGCTGTCAGGGAGGTAGGCCACACGGTCTGTTCCTGGGTACCGAACACCTGGGTTTGGATGTTCTGGCTGTATGCATCAAAGGAGTTCAAATTCAAAATAGCATAAATGACTTTAAAACAACCGTGTCAACCTGTTCATTTGGGGTCTAAAACACTTAAAACACTAAAATGATTGTGTTGCAACCATCATATAAAAAACAAACAAACATGTGTTGACCTTTTGACATAGAGTGAACAATAAGACTCTACTTCCTGGGAAACTCCACTGATTTTTACACATGAAGGTCAGTTAAGTATGTCAGTATGACTCAGCCTGTAAAAATAGCTGCCTGGAAAAGGAGATTTCTAAACTCTGGGAAGCAAAAATCCCACTGATGTCACCAGGGATTATCTCAGTTTAGGCATGGAGACTAAACATTTATAACAGAAAGCAGCATTACAAACTAAGAATATTAAGTTTGAAAAGACGCCGCCATTTAACAGGGGCGGTCTATCTTTACCATGTTATCGATATTGTTTAAGAAATGTATATCCACATTTGACCCATAAAAAAGAGTCACAGAGGGTGAAATATTGCATCACTAGTAAACCCATTTAAAAAGGTAAGTTGCACACTGAAGCAGCATTGGGAGAACACTTCCATTCCTTAATCTTTATGTTAGAAATGTGTGAGGAATTTGTTGTAGTGATGACAAATGGACCACAATTGAACATACCAGAGGGTTTCACTACTTTTATAAATATTACTGATACAAACATGCCTACGGTAAGTTGTTGTTTAGCGTTTCTTCCTGCATTAAAAGACTTATCAATTAATTTGAGAATGACAGATGACTTAAATCCTGTGTTATAAATTTTGACCGATTAAGTAAGTATTGCCTTCTGAAACTGGATATATGAGAGAGTATTCTATGCATTCCTAATATAGACTTGACTGATCTGAGTTCATTACACCCACAACCCTAACCCTAACCCACAGGTGATTAGCAAAATTGCAAGTTATTCCAGTAACACTGTGACACGTGTGGCGACTTAATCGCTGAGTGGTTAAGGCGGGTATCATATGGGTAAAAACATGTCCTGAGCAGCAAGTCCCCAGTTTGAATCCTAGCCGGATTGTTTCTGCATGTCATTACCCCTTTCTTGTCTATCCAATGTCCTATATAAAAAGGCAAAAACAAAAAAACACTGACACGTGTTCAGTCTACTCACCGCCTGTAGGCCAGGAGGGAAGCTGTAGATGATGCAGATACACCCAAAGCCTTCGTGCCCGGGAAGCTCCAGATCAGGATCTCTCTCTATGATCATATTGCCGTTGGCAGGCTGGTTCCCGATCAACTGGCCGTACACTAACCGACACACAGGACACGCTTTCTTTACTTTGAACGCTTGATCCAGGCAAGACCGACAAAACGAGTGGCCACACCTCTCGAGGGTGGTCTTCTCCACTATGTCCCCCATGCAGATGGAACACGTGTTGTTGTCTTCCGTCTCGCTGTGGGAAGCCATACCGGGCTCCATGTCCTTCCTGTGGGCCGCCTCGTGGAGCACGGCGCAGGCCTCCTCGTCGGCGGGCTTCCTGAACCTCTGCTGCTGCCTCTGGGAGCGCCGCGGCTGGGGAGGGGGTGGCTGAAGCAGGTTCCCCTCCCCATTGGGCTCCAGGACTCCGACACAGGGCAGCAGAGCCCTCTTCCTCTTGGGTCCCCCCTCCTGCTTGCTCATTTCTTTGCGGGCACAGCGGCATAAGTCAATGAAGGCTTTGCGTGTCTCACTGGAGATGGGTCCATCCATCATGCCGGCCACGGCGTTCCTGGAGCCTTCCACCGGCTGCAGCCTCACGGCGCAGCAGCCCCCCCTCTCCCCTCGCCTAATGATACCAGCACTCATCCCCTGCTTGTGCTGGAAGTCAATGAGCCAGGGCCTCCCGGCTGCAGCCAGGTAATCCCACACCGCCTGTGAAACCAGCACTTCATCACTGCCCTGGCCAGCACGCACACTCATCTCATCAGAGGAAACTGCACAAGAAAAGCCGAAAAAGAGGTCATAAGCACATTACGGCGTGAACAGAAACGTCAAAAACATTGCATGCACTTGTCGTAGAAGTTGTCACTTATAATGATTTTCAAAGGAATCTGGGGGAATGTTGCTTCCTTTAGCTTTAACAGATGCCTCCTTTACTTTCTATGCTACATGGTCCTACAGCAACACATCTGTTTCAGTTGGGTTTTTTTGCGTGACAAAGTAAATTTAACATCTCTACACGGGCTACTTAAAGTGGCTGCAGCACGTCTGCAACAGACAGTATCAGGATGGATGTATCAGCTGTTCATAGATTCAGACTGTAAACAAAGGAAACTAAAGCGCCCCCCCCCCCATCATACACAGAATACAAAATAAAAAAAAAAAAGCACGACAGCCCCCTGACAGCCACATGCACACGCACAAGAGTGACAATCGTTTTGGTCGGAAGGTTACCTTGTGATCCCATAAATCCGTTCAATTGCGAATAAAGCTTCCTGTTGAACAGAAAAACAGACGAAGGAAAACTGTGGAAACGTGATCACAGCCGCTCGGCGATCAGCCATTCTCCGCAGCAGCAGCAGCAGCAGCAGCGACGGAAAAAATCAGCGATGTCGCAACATGAGCTTAATATAAGACTCTGATCGGGACATTTGGCGTCATCATTTAGCGTTTATTGTTTCTTCCCCCCTCTCCCCCTTCGCTACCTCACCCTTTTGCCGTAGCTCGTCGCTGCCTGTCACGGAGGTTTCTGGCTGGATTAAAGAGCTCAGCGCTCCATCGGAGGAGGAGGAGAAGGAGAAGAAGGAGGAGGAGGCCTTTATTTCTGGTGTTGCGGTTTATCCTTTTGTTAGACAAGACTAATATCCCGACGTTATCCCGGCTCTTATCGCCTCAGGTGTTGGACAGCCCTTCCCCGGCTCCTCCAAATCCCGCAGCTGGTCCGACCAGTCTCGCCTGTGTTTGTCTTCCTCGTACGTCCTTGGGCTCGGCGCTAACACAGAGTAAACAGCTCGGGTAGTCACTTCTTATCTGGCTGCAACACGCTAGCTGTGTGACAGCTTCCTCCGGCCACCTGACGTGCCGATTCTGCTCATTTTTCAGTCCATGTCTCCGCTTTCAGGCCATGTCCTCCTCCCTATCGACTCCACGGGACCAAACAATCAATAAGGGGACTTGACTGGGAGCTACGAGCGAAAAATGTGACCAGGAAGTTCGTCACCGAGCCGCCGGTGTGATTGGTTAACAAATGGTGGTTTGTGTGTGTGCGTGCGTGTTTTCTATGAATCATACTTTTTTTTTTGTCGTAACAGCTTTAATGAGGCAAAGTGCAAACAGTAGAGTTCAGCCTACATGACACCCACTCATTTAATTATGATGCAAATTCAGCTGTCAGTCAGAAATGAGTTATTGAAGAAAATATGAATAATAATATGACTCTTGATGCATTTTTGACACAATGCATGGTTTGGGTGTAATTGCAGCCCCTTTTTTTCGTTATTAAATATTTTTATGTTCAGTTAATTTGTAAAAAGTGTGTAGCTTAAAAGCCAGTATACCCCTCACATTTATGTGAATATTTTATTGTATCTTTTCATGGGACAACACTGAGATAAACTGAGATGAGTCAATTTGTTTTCCCCTCAAAATAACTCAAAGCCACTGCTAAAGACACTGAGGGTAAATGTGATGGACTGTCCAACATGTCTCCAGACCTAAAACCCTATTGAGCAGCTGTGGGACGTCCTCAAATGAAGGTGGAGGTGGAGTCGAACCTCCACCAGCTCCATGATGGAAGAGGTTTCCATGGCAACCTGTGAAGCTCTAGTGAACTCTATGTCCAAGACAGTTAAGGCATTGATGGAAAAAAGTGATAGAAATACAAAAAAAAAACATTTTGGTGACGATTTGGGTATGTATTACCTAGTTAAGTCAAGCCATATATAAATATATAGTTCATGCTCCACTCGCACTGATGCTCTCAGGCACCTGCACTCATGCTCTTTCAGAAATTGTGTAATGAAAAATGTCAAATATCGTTTCAACTCGATTAATCACAGTGTCATATATTCAGTGTTGTCCCAATGAAAAGCTATAGTAAAATATTTACAAAGATGTGAGGGGCGTACTCACTTTTGTGAGATACTGTATATTAGTAGGCAACTATTTCATATTACGTATATCTAGTATAATTCCTTCATATGCAGTGGTGATAAGTACCCAACTACATTTACTCAAATACTGTACAGTCGTGGCCAAAAGTTTAGAGAATAACACACATATTACATTTTCACAAAGTCTGCTGCTTCAGAGTTTTTGTCAGATGTTTCTATGCTATAATGAAATACAATTAGAAGGATTTCATCAGTATCAGAAGTTGTATTGACAATTACACAGAATTCATGCAATAAGTCAATGTTTGCAGTGTTGACCCTTCTTTTCAGGACCTCTGCAATTCTCCCTGGCATGCTGTCAATCAACTTCTGGACTAAATCCTGACTGATGGCAGTCCATTCTTGCATAATAGATGCTTGGAGTTTGTACGAATTTGTGGGTTTTTGATTGTCCACCTGCCTCTTGAGGATTGAACACAAGTTCTCAATGGGATTAAGATCTGGGGAGTTTCCTGGTCAAGGGCCCAAAATCTTACTGTTTTGTTCCCCAAGCCATTTTGTTGTGACTTTTGCTTTATGGCAAGGTGCTCCATCATGCTGGAAAAGGCATTTTTCATCACCAAACTGCCCTTGGATGGCTGGGAGAAGTTGCTCTCTGAGGATGTCCCGGTACCATTCTATATTCATGGCTGTGTTTTTAGGCAAGATTGTGAGAGAGCCCACTCCCTTGACGGAAAAGCAACCCCACACATGAATGGTCTCAGGATGCTTCACTGTTGGCATGAGACAGGACTGATGGTAGCGCTCACCTCGTCTTCCCCCGAACAAGCCTTCTTCCAGATGCCCCAAACAATCGGAAAGGGGATTCATCAGAGAAAATGACTTTACCCCAGTCCTCAGCATTCTAGTCCCTGTACCTTCTGCAGAATATCAGTCTGTCCCTGATGTTTTTACTGGAGAGAAGTGGCTTCTTTGCTGCCGTCCTTGACACCAGGCCTTCCTCCAAAGGTCTTCGCCTCACTGTGCGTGCAGATGCTCTCACAGGTTGACTGAGGTGCAATCTTACTTGCTGCTATAAACCTCCCTTAGGCCCTTTTTGAGCAATGCAATGATGGCTGCATGTGTTTTCTTGCACATAACCATGGCTAACAGATGAGGAACAATGGTGTCATGCACCACCTTCCTTTTAAAGTGTCCAGTCACTCAATCATGACAGATTGATCTCCAGCCTTGTCCTCATCATCACCCACACCTCTGTTAATGTGTGTGACACCTGTGTGTCGTTGAATTATATTAGCTGGTCCTTTTGTGGCAGGGCTCAAATGCAGTGGAAATGTGTTTTTGGTGATAAAGTTCATTTTCAAGGCAAAGAGGGACTTGGCAATTAATTGCAGTAGAGCTGATCACTCTTAACATTCTGGAGTATATGCAAATTGTCTGAAAACAGCAGACTTTGTGAAAATGTAATATTTGTGTCATTCTCAAAACTGTTGTCCACGACTGTACTTAAATACAGTTTTTAAGGTACTTGTACTTTATACAAGTGTTTCCATGTGATGTTACTTTATACTTCCACTCCACAGCCTTTCAGAGTTTCATCACCCTGCTTGCAACATCACACATTCAATTTCCACTGAATGTATCACTTCCTAAAAACCTTTCATATTGTGACTATACCCTTAAATTTAATATTTTGCTATTCCACTTTGTATGTTTAAACATCCTTATTTAATATCTGTTTTCTGATGTTTAATTTATTTTGAGTAAATCAATCAAATGTTTGGTTTTTTCCATCTACACACCCATCATAGATTAAAGGTAGGATCCTTGTTAACTGTGCATACTTCATTGGCAGCATAATATATTTGAATCCACACCTCAGGTTGCAATTCATTGTTATGAGAGTTAATTTGGGTTATTATAGCTTTCATTATTTGCGGGTAACATCATCAGGGTCTGATCTCAATGCTATTTAATGGGAAAATTTCACAAATTAAACCTGAGCTTTGGGTGGGGAGGACTTTCTGTTTAAAATGAAGGTAAGGAGAACAGCATGTTTGAGCCCTTTCTTTATCTAATTCATACTGCAACAGCAACAGAGGTGGTGACAGCAGAGTCTATGAGATAAGAACAAGTGGAAAGTGTTTGTATAATTTCACTCTCATTGCCAGAAGGGGAAGACTGTAGTTTTGAACTACAGCTTTAAGGATATCCATAGCTTAAAATTTCTAATTTTATTTAATTTAAAATCTCCTCCTACTAAATGTGGGCTTGAATTATAACTCAGTGGTTTGTAGCCAACAAAAGACCCACTTTGTCATCTGACCCCAGCCTGTCATTTCTAAAGTGTCTTCACCTCCCTTCTACTATCCCACATCAGGCCTGGCACTCTTTTGGCCCTCCTTCTGGCTTTAGAAAGAGAAATATCAGGCACAAGATGGTCAAAGTCGGAAAGGCGTATTATTGTCAAAAACAACCTACACAATTCTCTTTCTATCTTTTTTTCTATTCAAACATGCTCTACACCAACACTTGTAACCCCTCATATCTGACATCAGAAGCTGCCTGCCATCTTTATTCTATCCAAGCTATCATCCCTGTCATCTGCGGCTCAATCCACAGTGAACATTTCCCACTCATCTGAGGATGCTCCCCCTTGCTTTCTCTGCCTTGGTTATTGTTCCACTACATCTATGAGTAGCTGCCAAGAATGGATAATACCGCCTCACAGCCTTTCTATTCACTTATCCAATCCAACTGCTTGAAGCTGCTGCCAAAGTGACATCAGTTAGCGCCTTCTCCTGTGCCTTCAAAGTCATCTGTCAGGTTCCAGGTCTTTTTATGCTGCTTGAGTGCTTGGCTACACAAAGAAAACCACTAGAAGTCAAACATCATGGCAGCAGGTGCATCTGACAGCCTTTATTCCTATAAGGCCCTACACTGATGAAACTAAACTTCTCTTTGATATTATGGCTGATAGCAATGCTAAATATTCATCTGTTAATATGCTGGCTGAGAAGAGAGTCCTCAATCACTCAAAGCAAGGATTTTCTTCATATTTGGCACAGATGTCTACTTGACTCAAGAATGAACTGATTAGAATTTGATTTTCAAAGTTCAAGGTCACTATGAATTCATGTCTGTCCCATAATCGTTAATGCAATATCTGAGGAATGCCTGGATGGAATTTCATTACATACTGCACAAACGTACTCTTGGACTTAAGGATGAACTGATTATAATTCGGTGCTGAAAGCTCAAAACAAGGTCACTGTGACTGCACAAAAAATTGTTTTTCCATAAGCCCATAATTCATCTAATAATTATGATTAAGTTTCACACATATATCTAAGAGGATACAATTGTGAAGTGATAAGAGTTTAGTGTCAACGGTCCATTGGTAACATAACATTCTGCAAAAAATACTTTTCTGACCATTATTCGACGCCATGATTTAGGAAGACTTTCAAAGGGGGAGGGAGCTCCATATAGTTATATTTCTCTCCCGCTTGTTCCTACACATACAATCATCAAGAAACTAAGTTTACCTTAAAACCACGTTTGCTAAATTAATATATTCGTTCAATAAGTGTATTTTATCTCGCGTTTCTCTAATTTTTCTATAACTCCTGCTTCCTATATGTAATTCCAGGTTTCACTTGTTCCACCGTTAACCATATGCTGGGACGCTGTGGAGCAGGTGAAACACAAAATTGTACCGCCGAGGGAGGATTTTGAGCGAAATGAGCGCACATGCGGGATAAAGCACGCCTTTTAATGCAAAATACGCAACATAGAAAAAAAATAGTACACCGTAGAATCAGGAAACAACTGTGGCCTTAAGGCAAACTCTGTTTCTTTATGATTTCTACACGTATTTAACAGCAGGGAACAAATATAAGGCGCCCCTATCTAATTTGTGGGGGGTATATTTGAGACTTTCCAGAGTGCTTAGCCTGGAATCTCCTATGAAGCTAACTTTCACTTAGCTTATATTTTACTTTTTTCATTGAGGGTGGAGAACTGTTGTCAACGAGTAACTGCCTTTATGTTCCGCTGTGTCAAACGTTAATTAATTAATTACCTAGTACTTGTATAACTGACTCGTGGTGGAGCTCGCGCGCTGCCTTTGAACACCGAGCAGCACATGTTCTGGAACTCTCTTCGGCGGCTTCTCGTTTCGGTCTGTGGCAAAAGCGGGTTTCAAAAGTGACGTAATTTGGCACTTTCGGCTTGCCGTAGTGCACGCCGGGTGATACGGTTTGTCATGAGAGGAAAATACGCGATGTTTACTGCAGTCAGGCCAGACTTTTTTTCGATCGTGGGTATATTTACACACTCAGCATTCGGACGCTCAACTAAATTGCGGGAAGGTAAATGTTGGACACTTTATCGTAAATAGGGAGTGATCTCGGACACACCCACGGTCAAACTCTCCCTACGTTGTTTTGCTGTTGGTGTATACACTAAGCATTACGGTAAGAGCGTGTAAGAACTGATTTCAAAATAAAACGACGTTCCAAAAAACGTGGTTTCACATTCACTCTTTCAGTGGGTCAGTCAATAATGAATGAATGAATAAACATTTAAATAAATAATAAAACAAATGTTAAATAATAAATAAGCATATTGCTATATCACCAGTCTGCCTTGATGTACCTGCATGCATGTCTTATTATAGCTTTGCTTTAATAAGGATTTTGACTGTTTTCATTGCTCCATAGAAACACATAATAGGTATACATGTATATATTACCTTGCTCTCTGTTGTCACGTGTTAAATAAAGCAATAATGTAAAGTAAATCATCCTGCCTGGAAACTGTTTCAGAGAAAAAAATGAAGCTTTGAAAAATGAGCCTGTGCTTTTTTACTTGTGTGACTAATTAGTCAAACTTAATAATAAAGAATACATTTCCATCACTTTAGACTGTCATTAACAGATCAGTTTCTCTTAAGAATGATAGCAGACCTCAGAATTTTACCCAGTCTGATGTTGAATTTAAAAATAAAGTACTCTAAAATGTCATATAAGCTCCCTCTAATATGAGAAATAACATTTTATTTTTCTGATTCTACCACAACTCCACAACACCTACTCTTGCAGGTAATCCAACCCGAGCACAGGCATTCAAAATAATAAATAGAAATAGCCAGTCTTGTTGCTGATGAGCTTGTTGGCTAATGTAGATCATATAGAGGTGTCACAAGACTGTTATGTATGTGTGATTTGCCACATTTTACCACATAAAATCAAGGTTCAAATGAATTCATTGTTACATGGATCATGTTCAAAATTTGAAATGACATTTGTATACTAAATTTTAAAATTATGATTTACAAAACACATAAACTTATGTGTGTGAATATGTACATTGATGGAATGAAATAGATTCTGGTTCATTACATCATCGTTATTTGTTTTCATTATTTCAGCCACGCTTAAGCAGAAGTACAGATATCACCAGGAAATTACTTTGGAAGAAGTTGAAGTCACCTGTTACAATATTACTTGATATAGTATTTTATATGTATTGTTGTGAAGTATAAAAAAAGCAATTTTCTGATTTTAAATCCACGTAAGAACTGAAAGAACAAGTATAATTAAATGTATAAAATGAAAAAAAAAGCTAGCAGTCGAAATTTAGACAATTATGAAGTTCATTTTCACTTATTGGCTTCCAAACTATTTGTGATGTCTCCAGTCAAGCCTTTATTTTATTTTGTAGTAAGTAACGAAAAAGCTTAGGAGAAATGTAGTAAGAGTGAAAGTTGCTTGAGAAAAAAAACAAGTAAAGAACAGATATTCCTAATAATACTTAAGTTAAAATCAGTAAACTTAACTATTTAAAAAATCTTGTTCTCTTTCCTCATTGTTTTTTCTTTTTTTTAATCCAGTTGTTTTTACCGTAATGCTTTCTATAAACACCGATTTAAATCATCGTGGTGGGGACTGGTTCCAGTTTGACAGTGTGTTTTCCAAGTGGAGGCTGGCTGACTGCAGTCGATGTTTGGAGAGACACTGGGACATCTGTTAAGTGATCATTGTTCCGGGCCACATTATTATCCATATCTCGAGCCGACGTGGGAGGTGTAGTGCTAAAACAGAGAAGATGTAAGTGTTGAGTTTACTAATAATAGTTCCAGACGGTGTAATGTTACTGTGGCTCAACAGCTAGCGTTAGCGTAGCACACGAGTTAGCCGCAGCAGTGCGTTCACACTCACACATCTGTCAAGAACGAAAGGCACAGCCGGCAACTTTCCTTAAGTCTAACATCTTTTGTCACCAGCATGTCTCCCAGGAGGATATAGCCTGTGCAAATTTTGTTTACGCGCCTAGCATCAGCTCAGCGAACGTTAGCTAGCATGCTAATGTCAACCCAATAAGGCAAGGGTACCGTTAGCGCTGAAAAAGCATGGTGTCATGATTAGCTTGCATTGCAGGTTTCCACTTTAGCTAACGGAAGCTAACGCCAACTTGCACCCACTTGTCAGTGACACCGGTAACGCTAGCATAACCTGTTTTTATCATGTTAGAGTAGGTTTCCCCTCACTGGTTCACATTCCAAGTTAACACAGCTTTTTCCATCATCACCTGTGTGATTATTTAATTGTTACTCAGAGAAACGAGTTTAACCTGCGGTGTAATGTTGGCAGGTGCACAAGTATGATTGAGTATGAGGGCGTATTCTTATGTTTTGTTCTTTTCTTAATGAATTACTGCTTTAAATAAAGAAGTGAAGGATGTTTCAGTGGCCCTCATACTGATCTGGAATGAATGAGTGAAGCCTTCCTGTGAACGTGATTCAAACGTGACTCATGTGTGCAACATTCTGTACATGTTGGCCACCAGCGGCCGTGAACAAGATTAGCCCAACTAATGCCAACAAGCAGGGCAGTGTTAGTTCTTGAATAATTACCAGAATGAAGCATGGATGACGCTGAATTTTCCTAATGTCATATTCTCTCTTCTACTCTGTCATTAGGCAGCCAGCAGCAGCCAAGTGGTACGACAGACGGGACTCTGTGTATATAGAGTTCTGCGTGGAGGACAGTAAAGATGTGAATGTAAAATTTGACAAGTCCAAATTTGATTTCAGGCAAGTTTCATTCATTGCACGTTAAATGGTATCTTTACAAAGTTTGATGAGCCTGATGCTTCTGTGCCCGGATCCGGCATCCAGCAGTATAGTGCATGAACAGAATATCTTCTTAGGTTTATTGTTTATGGCTGCAGACAAACTAATATGACCTTGTTTCATCTTACAGTTGTTTGACTGGAACAGATAATATGAAAAACCAGAATACAGTGGACCTTTTCGAGGAGATTGACCCTGAAGTAAGTTTGCAGGCATAATTGCAGTTCCACCGTGTGTTTAATTCAATGGAAGCCGGCATCAGACCCTGTTTGTTCCTTACAGGAATCCAAACACAGACGCACAGACAGGTCTGTGATGTGCTGTTTACGAAAAGTAGAGGCTGGGAAATCATGGCCAAGACTCACCAAAGAAAAGTCAAAGGTAACTCGTTCGTTAAAAAAGACATGTCAGTCAGCAGAACTTTGCAGTTCAGGTATTTGCTTGTTTTATTTGCAAACCAGATATTGTTCTTTTATATCCAGTGAACTGAATATGTGTTAATAAGCTGTTTTCTCATTTATTATTAAACTATATTAATAAAAGCTCTAATCTGAATACCTAGTCCTGATGAATATGATTGAAAATATGAGAATATTTAGTTCTAGGAATGGTGATGATACACTGATGTGCAGTATCATAAAAATAGATTGAATAAACTGATTACCTGTTAAAAATCGCCCAACTAAAAGTCTAAATCTATCCTCTCATAGTGCAACTGGCTGAGTGTGGATTTCAATAATTGGAAAGACTGGGAAGACGATTCAGATGAGGACTTGTCAAGTTTTGACAAATTCTCAGAGGTGAGCATATTAAGCATGCACAGTTCCTGATAATGTCAGGACACAGGGGAGACATGTTGATTGTTGTGTCTTGTGAAATTCTCCAGATGATGAACAGCATGGGAGGGGATGATCTACCTGATTTAGATGGTGCAGAAGAAGAGGTATGTTTTTGAATACATCGGGTACCTTTTTTTAAATATATGGTTCTTATCTTTTATCACAACAATCTGTTTTGTGTTTGGAGTTCTTTTAACCAGACACATAATAAAGATTTGTAATTGTGTTTTGGTTTGTTTTGCAGCATGATTCTGCAGACAGCGATGATGAAAGTAAGTACTGTTCCAAGAGAGCTGTTGTGTAATTTGTAACCAGCAGTCGCTAGTTGTGATGGGTGGTGTTAGACAAGACTGGAATAATGCTCGGCTGTGCCAAGAGCATACAACAGTTCTATTGTAGTGTTTCTGAAGCTTTAAATGCTTTAGGGGGAAAGATGATATCGTTCAACATAGATTAGTGCTTACGATGTATTGTTAGAAAGGGCCTGATTATTGTCTCAGTCCTCGAAGAAGAATTGATTTTATTCCATTAAAATGGCTGCGTATTAACTTAGAAATGATTAACTCATGGCATAACAGAAATGGGTATTTCCAGTATGGTAACCCTGGTTACACTTTATTCAAAAAGCCCATTTTACCCAACACTGTTGACTTTTTTAAAATTAACTAGCTTTTTTATTTATATTTTGAACTTAATTTTCTTTCTCTCTCTTCAAGAAATGCCCGACCTCGAGTAGATGAATATGAATGCCACCTCAGTAGTAAACAAAGTTATAAGTCGGTTGAAGAAAGCGATTGAGTTGGCAGCGTCGGAGAGGAAACCGACTCTCTCTACACCAGTTTCCAAAGCGAAACCCCTCAAGGGAGTGACTGTTGGATACAGACATGCACAGAGATCCATAGCGACATACAGTGCTGTGCTTTGCTGTTCTGTTCTGCATGGATGATTCTGTTCAAAGTGAAAATGTTTTTGTTCACTGACTTAAATGACTGTAATGGGATGTGCTGATGTCTTACACCTTCTCTCTCTCTCTGTTTTTTTTCCTTCTGTTTTTTTTTGCTACGTCAGGTTATGTATCGAACAATGTGATTTCTAATGAAGAAAAACAACTAAAATGCCTATTTTCCAACAAGATTTTTTTAATGACAGATTTTTCCCTTTTAATGTTTGTATTGTAAATTGCACTTATTTTGTTTTAATTTAAAAAAAAAAAAAGTTTCACTTGAAATGGGTTTGCCAATGTATGCCAACATCTGCAAATATTTAACAATATTTTTTTTTCTAAACACATTACGCATTTAAAATAAACATATGCTTGTGCAACTTTACCGCTTGTGTTGAGATCATAGTAGCAGAACGGTACAGTCTTTGCAAAGTCAAACCTTTGCAAAGGTGTTTTTTCTCTACGCATGTGAATATTGCACATTGTAGCAGGAACGAAAAGTCAATTTTATTTTCTTCCGTGTTTTTTCTGAGGTGAAGGCAGGAATCTCATGTGCCCAGCTACCAAAATGGCTAAAGATGGTACATGTTTTACATGTGTTTTTTAGAAACACTAGGAAGTTGCTTTTGGAGGCTTGTGAGTTTCGTTCAACATGTGTTGAACACTTTTGTGTTTCTCCTATGCTGTGAGAGTTTGAGTATACATTTCTAATAAACTTGTCTCCGACTGTTGAAAGACTTTGCTATTTAAGAAGAACGTTTCAAGTTCCAGGAGAGTTGAACTCAACAAAGGCTAACTATAAAAATAAGCTTAGCTTGAGATGATTATTCTCTATTGATGTGGGGATAGTCTCAGTATACAGCAATATTTAATAGGCTTCACTTTTTTTTTCCATTTCTATCTTCACTTGACACAGACGTGCCCATATCTACTGTACATTGTTTCTATTCTAGTCTTGACGAAACTAACAATCCTCCGGGGGGAAAAAGAAGTGCTTTCTAGAGTTCTGGAGTCAATATGAGGCTTGTGCAGCCTGAGCTGGGCAACACTCAAGTGCTTTTAGAGTAATATTCCCAATGTATTTCCTTCCTGCAGTCGAGCGACGGCTTTCGTTTCATGTGAAGCACTATAAATTCCTTCCATGGTCCGAATTGTGTTTCTTAAATACATTTTGATTTTGCTGAAGTCTCACGAAATCATCCCATCCTCATCAAATATGGAATGTCACTTTGTAGCCACTGTGTCGTGCTAAAGCGTCGCAGCACTGCACTCTCACTTCTCTCTAAATTTACACAGGGTATTTCAGGGGTTTCCCACCCTCTCAGGGCAATAGATGCCTGAAATTCCATTACGCATTAAATTTATTATTTTGTCAGACATGCAACACAAGCTTCCCATGAATAAAATTAGCAAAGATACCATCTGATTCTGTGATGCTAAATGTCTCTCCCTGTGTGGTGGGTGCAGAGTTCCTACTCCAGCGTGAGATGTTTAGGGGCTTGGTGGTGTTATGTATGTGTCAGCAGTCTGCAGGGAACAGGAAAATACAATGCAAGCACCTTTTGAACACCCTCCCCTGTAAAACTAAACTGTGGGCTTAAACCCACAAAAGGTGGCTTACCACTGATGAAGGGAGTCATGAGAAGGACATAATACTCGTCACAATAGAGATGCACAAACTGGCAAACTAATAAACTGTCAGGATTGGAACAACATCATCAACACTATCTTTTGTAGCGTTTTTCTCCGGCCATTGTTCACCATAATGGAATATTGTGTTCACCATGTTTTTTTTGTTGTTTTTTTTTTTTCAAACTTTAGGCTGCTGTGGAAATAAAAGTGAGAAATGACTTTGAATATTTGTAAGAAACAATAAAAAATGAACCAGACGACTTTTAAAGTGACCTTTATTCTTTTGCCTCCTGGTTATTATCTACATATCCTTCTGACGCCTTTCCGACGCAGCGCTCTTAAGCATCTGAAGAGTAGAAACCATGGAAAAGTGTACTCGGATTCAACAGCAATCATTAGACAAACATCATAGAAACCAGCAGAAACTGTTACTGCCAGCATTTTGTTGCTGTGCATGAAAGGAGTAAAAAGCAGTGAGCTCAGCATAATCCTTTCAGGGGGGCTGCGGCCGTCCCTCTGGCTGCCCTGGTCAGCATGATGCTCCAGTGCAGAAGCTCAATGCCAGGCCTGCTCTCCCCTCTTCCTCTCCGACCGTGGATTTTCCACCGCTTTATCCGACCTAAAACCTCCGACCCTATCCAGCACACACAATGTAAAAATGTGCCTAATCAGTTCTGTTGCCGCAAACCTAATTTGTACCGATCCGGAGCACAAGTGGAGAAATTGAGAAATTGCTCGCGCTTTTGTTATCAAAGCCGCGGCTGAATGCGAACTGTTGATTATACACTACAGGGGAGACAATGGGAAGTAAATTGTGGGAAATGAGGAGAAGGTGCATGCTACAGTGATCAGCATTACAGCATTTAGCATGTAAATATATCAAAATTACTGGAAACCAAGAGCAAAATTCACCGATCTTTCCTTTGCCCGCCACTGACTTTCATTTATTTACATTTTTTTTGCTTTTTGTTTTTTCAGATTTTAATTTGTATGCAGTTTGAAGGGGGATTTTTTTTGAGTCGGTGGGATTTTCCACTTTCCGTGTATTAGTGCTTTAACCAGGAAGTTGGTGGTACTTAGATCTCAGCACTCCACCTCCTTCAGCAAAACGCAAGGTCTCTAGCTTGAAAAGAGAAGAGGTCACGTTGGACCATAAAAGTTAAACCACGCGCCCTTGTTTCAGAAGCCCCCTTAAACTGACCAAATGCAGTACATTTACATTTGCAAACCTTTAGTCCAGTTTCGGGGAGATTTCTATACTGAGCGGATGCAGGGGTCAGGGCAGGAGAAGGGTTAAATGATTTTGTTTTGAGTCGTAGTATTGTGCACTGGCCCCTCCCCTGGGCTCAGCGAAGCAGCTTTGGCCCCCGGGGTGTTATAAAAAGGCCTCCGAGCTCCCCCTGCTCTGGTAAAGAGGCTGAATGTCTGCAGGACATGCTTAACGTTTGTCTATCCATGTTCTTCTACTAACAACCAGCGGGGTTGGCACATCGATGCACAGAGACTGGCGTGTTGCTCCACTCAGGAGCTCTCTATGACAGAAATCAGAAACCAGAAGGCAGAGCAGCAGGTTATTCGCGTTTACATGTTGAGCAGTCTGAGTGTCGTTGCATTTAGCTTTAGAGAGGCAGGTTCTGTTTGAAGGAAGGTTTTTGTCCTTTTGCTCTGTTGTTTTTTTTTTTGTTTATCGAACAACAGGGTCTCAGACGTAGTTATTTCTGTGGAGGAGCCGCATCTCCTTTTAGTCGATTAGTTAGTTTTTCTGTTGACTTTTCATCCCTCCATTGCTTAGAGGTTGCCTTTTTGACCTTTTTGCCACCATGTGGGAGTTCCGGTCCATGTCCTTCTGGCGGGCGGTGTTCGCCGAGTTCTACGGCACCATGTTCTTCGTATTCTTTGGGTTGGGGGCAGCCCTCCGCTGGACCACTGGGCCCCATAATATTATGCATGTTGCCTTTTGCTTTGGGCTGGCGGCCGCCACCCTCATCCAGTCCATCGGCCATATCAGTGGTGGACACATCAACCCAGCAGTTACCTTTGCCTACCTGATTGGTTCCCAGATGTCCCTGTTCCGTGCTTTCTTCTACATCATGGCCCAGTGTCTCGGAGCGATGGCCGGGGCTGCCGTGCTCTACGGGGTCACACCCGGCAACATGAGGGGAAACCTGGCACTCAACACAGTAAGATTAACTGCCAGACAATGGAAGTAGTAGCCACTTCCATAACCCATATCCATGTTCAGCAAAGACTGTTTTTTTCTTATAAAATATAGGGACTCTGGCATTCATTTGTATTTATAGGTCATCAGCATGCATCTCCATTAAAAACACAATAATTTAACCTTTTTTTTCCTTTCAGCTGCAGCCTGGTATCAGCTTGGGCATGGCCACCACCATGGAGGTCTTCCTCACCCTGCAGCTTGTCGTCTGTATCTTTGCTGTGACAGATGAGAGGCGCAATGGACGCCTGGGATCCGCCGCCCTGGCCATCGGTTTCTCTGTGCTCATGGGGCATCTTCTCGGGGTAAGAACCAACCAGGGGAAATGTAGAAATTTGAAATGTCTCTCTAGCTTCTGGCCAGGAACCTCAGAAATGTGTCAGTTCAACAGTATATACCCAGAACTCTCCCTGTCTTTGACTTAGATGTACTACACCGGAGCAGGAATGAACCCTGCAAGGTCCTTCGCCCCGGCTGTCCTGGTGAGGAATTTCGTCAACCACTGGGTAAGGTGATCGCCCCTGTAGCTCTACGAACGCGACATATACTTAAGTACTTAACCATAGAAATGTGAACTCATAAGGAAGCTCTGCTTTCTGAATTTGTTGTTAACGACAGGTTTACTGGGTGGGACCGATGATTGGTGGCGCCATGGGTGCTCTGCTCTACGACTTCATGCTCTTCCCCCGCATGCGCGGCCTCTCCGAGAGGCTCGCCACGCTGAAGGGCACCCGACCCCCCGAGGCTGAGGGCCAGCAGGAGACCAGGGGAGAGCCCATCGAGCTCAAGACACAGGCCCTATAAGCCTGGAGTAGAAGATTGGCTTTCTGACCCCCATCCCTCACCCCCTCATGCCTCACTCTGCACCCTCAGTTCCCGGTCCATCCTCAGCCCCATTCAGCGTTTCTGCACACATACCTCTTTCCCACCTCCACACACGCTAACACAGATCCTGAACACCATTGTTATCCTTGTTCTACATCCAGAACTGGGCCTGCTGAATCATCTCAATCATTTCGCCCAATGTCCCTCCACCCAGCTTTCCTCCTCCTCCTCCTCCCTCTCCTCCTCCTCCTTCTCCTCCTCCCCCTTGGACTGCAGGACAAAGATGGAGGGTTAGAAGAAGACTTGCCACTGAAGGAAGCACCCTGTGCCTTGTGGTGTGGGGAGTCAGTCCATCCTGGCTGACCAGGTGGCTATAACTGCTCAGGACAGTGGCCCCTCTCTCTATCTTTCTTTTCTTTATTTTCTCTCTTTCTGTTTTTCTCAATATTTTGTAGTCTGCTAGGAGTGAAGCTACAGTAGAGCAGTGGACTTCTGCATGCTTTTCCATTTTGATCCAGTGTGATCTCGCCCTTCGTTTTGTTTTGTTTCATGATCTTTGGGTATATTACATGTACGTATTAGACTTTACCAGTATTTATTTGGCTCACATTCTTTTTTTTTCTTTTAGTCATGTGTGCATGTGTGTGTGTGTGTGTGCGTGAGATGAGAGCGACAGTGTGTGTGTGTGTGCATGCATGTCTGTGTGCATGTATGCTTGTGTGCTTGTTTTCATTGATCTTTTTTTTTTATTTTTAACTTTTCATTGCCGCAATCCTTTGTCTGTATCATGATTTTTTTTTTATTCATGCAAGCTTATTTTATGGATGCTGCCCTCACTGATACTGCAAAAGTTAAAAGCTCAATTAACAAATTGACAGATTTCAACAGATTTCATGTTAAATCTCCCCTTTTATATCATTCATACCTTTTCAGTCGAGTCTTAAAGCCAAATACATTCATATTAGAGTTTTTGTCTCATCTATTGAGGCATATTTATTTAAAAATAAACACAAAACACCGAACTATCTGTTTTTTTCTGGGCTCAGTCTTCAATCAAGTTAGTTATAAACACCCAAAATGGTAATGCCTCCAGATTAGTTGCCCATTGTTTGACAAGTGGGCTATCTGCAAGACTATGCAACAATTAGAGAGCTTATACAGTATTTGTGTTGGGTTACATTTTAAATGAATTTCTGACATGATTTTGTCCTCGAAGCTTTGCTTTTTGAGCAGCGCTTATCACAGATTCATGTACAGGTGTGTGATGCTTTGCTTTTACTTCTGCGTGTCTGCCATGGAAAAACAAAGAGAGCAAACCTGACAAGCTGCCAAGAGGAACAAGCATTTCCTAGATGAATTGTGTTGTTTGACACAACTGAAAGAGTCTTTGTTACATCAACTCAAGGTTAAAAATGAAAGAGTGCATGAGGTGTGGTGGCTTCTTGCTGGTGTTGGCAAACACCTGGTGCCTTCTCTTTTCTACGCTGAGCTGGGTGGCTCCTTAGGAGTGAGATAGTTTCATTGGACAAGCCCCTCGCTGACATTCGGGAGAAGAGAGAAGGTCACCGTGAGGCGACTGAAATCTTTAGTGTGTTTGTACAGGGTGGTAAATGTACACCTTTATTTTCATACAGTCTACACAAGAGAGAATGAACTTTGAAGTTGAAGCTCTACATTGGCCGGGTGTCCCCTCTCTCTTCCATCCCTCTTTCATTCACCCTACCTCTTCCCTTTGTTTATGTGGCAGCCATCTTGTTCTGCTCTAATGAGGGGACATCTAAAGCTGCTGGGATGGAGAGGGGGACGGGGCACTGAGATAAGTTAGCATTCTGACATTTGCCAAAGCAGATATTGGACCAGACATGTAAGCTGATTCTCTCTTTCTGCTTCCGCTGCTTAACCTTTTTTCAGTGTGATTTCCCTGGCAGTGGTTGAGTAGAAATTTACATTTTAGCGACATGTTGAAAATTAGAATTTGTGTTCTAATGGAAAAGCTTTGTGATGTACAGTGTAAAGTTTTCTTTTTTTAAAAAAAAAAAATATTTCATGATTGTTGAAACTGGATGGATAGGAAATATAATATGATAGCTATGCAATGTCTCCTCTCTGGCTGATGGATTATGGAAGTGATGCCAATTATGTTATACACCAATATGCTTTCATTCAATGGATAGCCTCTATGGTACAGGGCATACCTTCCCAATCAAACGCCATTGATTTATTATTTTTATATGTCAAAAAAATTCTAAAATTCTTATGTTTCCAATCTTTTTTTCTTGTCTGTTTTCTTTTATACCAATTGTAGACAATTAATTTATTTAAATATATTATTCCAAACAGGACAGACCTAAATTCAGACATAAGACGCAGCTCTGAGACAATTACTGTACTGACATATTTTTTCTGAAAACTAAACCCAGTGATCATTTACATAATCATTTGCCAATCATTTGTTTATTCAATATCACCACAGGGGCAGTAAAAGTGGCTTTTCATTTTCTTGTTCCATATATATTCCTCTAAACACAGTGTCTTAAAATATGTCAGAAAGATGAAGGGAGACATTCAAAATCTTTGAAATAAATTCACAAAAAATATTTTTGAGAATATTTTGAGAAAAACTGACATTTTATTTGTCACCACAGATGAAAGA
Source organism: Lepturacanthus savala (assembly GCA_030544235.1). Taxonomy (NCBI): domain Eukaryota; kingdom Metazoa; phylum Chordata; class Actinopteri; order Scombriformes; family Trichiuridae; genus Lepturacanthus; species Lepturacanthus savala. The sequence continues at coordinate 14,963,271 of CM060480.1, forward strand.
TTATATATATATATATATATGGTTATATATATATTATAGCCTCGAGTCACTTATCCAAAAGTCCATCCATGAAATACAAAAGGTTTTTCATTTAACATACCTGGTACAACACTCCTTTATACTATTACTGTGTACACACAACATTGATAATGTAATGGTAGGTAGTGCAAAGCTTCTATAGTTTATGAGTAAGATGTTTTTTGGACATACATTCATACCAGTAAATAAAAGCTGCTAAAAACAGATCAAGCTTCAAACAAAGAAAGGATACACGCAACCCAGCAGCATTATATACTCGCAACGCTAATTAATTCTTTACTTTTGATTTTCAATTTATTTTATAGACCAACACCTATTTTAATCCTGAAAAAAAAAAAAAAAAACGATGGCTCAACATGACATTCAATTTGCTACATGAAATAATAATTTGAGAATCTACATCAGAATGGTGAAACTAAGGTTTAGAAATATATTTTTGATCATTTACTTTCTATCACAGTTTATCACTCAAAGACAGAAGACAGAAAAAAAGCAACTTTTGTTGCATCAGGGCATCTAAACATAGAAAAACTAGGACTTGAGACATACGTTTAGCAAATACTGGTTATGATTAACAAAAGCTTAACACAATTGAACATATTACAGACAATACATATATTACAGACTTTAATTAAACATATACTGTAAAATATCAGCATTGCTCACCACCATCAACATCACCATTGCTGTCATCCGCTGCATTATATGTGATGTGGTCAAGCATCTTTCATGTGACTGATCTTCACTTCTTCAAAAACACAATAACACACATGCAACATGTTCCATAACCTCGGAATAATATCCAGTAGCTGATGTTGTATTACCATTATGTTTCAATGAATGTCTGCTCTGACACAATTGAAGTTGCTGTTAGATAGGCACTGCAGTCTATCATTATTCGCTTATTACCAAAAAATTTAGGGTATGACAAACAGATGAACAAAGTAATCAAAAACAACAAACCTACGACCAGAGAAGAAAAGGTTTACAAAAGGTGCACAATCCACAGATGACTGGTAACAGTATTATCATGTTTTACCTGATTTTGATCTAATTTCCTACTTCCACATAAGCTCATTGTGTAGGGTTCCAGATAAAGCATCTTCAGTCTACGACAACCTTTTACTCACAAGTAGATGAAGCTTTAGATAGGTGATAATGTAAGTTAAGGGAGAATGTGAGAGAGAAGAAGGTTTTTTACAAAAGGTACACAAGCTGCAGATGACTGATAGACAGTGATGACAGTATTATCATGTTTTACCTGATTTGAATCTAATATCCTACTTCCACGTAAGCCCATTGTGTTGAGTTCCAAATAAATCATCTTTAGTCTCTGACAACCTTTTATACACAAGTAGATGAAGCTTTAGATAGGCGATGATATAAGTGAAGGGAGAAAGTCTGTGGCAATTTTTTCATAAGAAGGTATGACTGGCACATTTGCCTCCTTTCTGCTCCAAAATCCACTCTGATAGGAAATCTTCCTATTGCGCCAGATCCTCCAGAAGAGTGTCTAGAACTAGGTCCATACCATCACCGGCAGCCCTAGGAAACAGGCACATACACATTTTAGGAACCACATAGTAGCAATTGAACCCTGCATAAGATATGAACATATAAAACTTACAATTCATGAGGGTAGACAGCGGGAGAATTTGGGATGAAGTCTGTAGGAGGAGATCCTGTAGTTTCCATTTGATCTTGAGGGATGGACTCTTGAGGGCTGAATGGTTGCTGGAACTGATGCCTGAGTGAAATAGCAGGAAAGAGGTGGAGAGAGAGATAGATACCATGTTTTTACATCAAAATCCATCAAAATCCCTTTTTTTTCCTCTTTCTGTAAATGTGTTTCAAATGTTTGAGGACTCACCCTGCACTCAGGGGCATGAGTTCATACAATCAATTGTTATTGACATGTTAATGTTGCTGCAAGTGAGAAGGTGGTGTGAGAATAAAGGTAAAGAGAGAGATGTGTAGACCAGAGCCTTACATGGGGTAGGGAACAGCATTGTGAGGACTTTCAGCATGAGATGCCATATTAGGAACAGAGTGTGCAGCTGAGCCAGCGTCCCTGCAGACACAAACACGCACACACACAGGACATGTTACCATTTTAAATTGACCTCACTTGAAGTGCATCTCAGGAAATGATTTATTTAGGATAAATAGTCCCTTACATGCCCACTTTAGTGTGGAGTGATACTGGAATGTAACCCCTGGCGGGTAGAGGTTGAGGCTCTGTTTCAACAAGCAGAAATAGAACTCTTGACTGTTAGTTGCCTGTTCTCAATTGAACTTAAGATTAAAAAGCTGACTTGTGTGACTTGTGAACAATTACCTGTGTAATACTTGTGGAAAGCCTTATGTTTAGGATAGTCAGGATACAGAAACGTTATGTCGTTGATGTCTCGGATGCGGTCACCAAGACTACGGATCTCAAGATCTCTCTTGGTGAAGGGCTGGATGTTCTGGATTTTTTGTCCCCCATCTATGAACAAAAAGTGTTTGTGCATGTGTGAGAGCAATAAAGAGGTAAGAGAGAAAGAACCACTCTTTAACACTCAATCTATTTAATCTTTTACCATCTGCTGTTCTGCTTATCAGTAACTAACACAATGTGGAAGTTTCACAGACTACCAGTGCAAAAGTAAGTAAGTAAAATCTAATATATCCTTTAAACAAGATTCATTCCAAGGGTTCTTAACCATACAAAATAGTGAATTTTAATTTAGGTGTTAACCATCTTAAATAGTTACGTTAAATTAGCGAAATGAAGTTGCAATCTTCGTCACTGCTCAATTTACTGGATGTACCTTTGCATTATTCTTGACCAAATGGAAAACAGTAGAATTTGAAGTAAAAAAAAAATCAAACACTCTCAAACTCAAATACTTACTGTCAGTAGCATCCACATAAGCAATTGTGATGCCTCCGATCTCAGAATCACTAAAGCGAAGCAAGAATGTCCCGTTGGGCCTGTCTTTTAGAATCAGGTGTAGATGCTGCTTTCCAATGAAACCAAATATCAGCCTAATGGAGCAAAACATCGCAAATATGCAAATAACAGTCATTATTAACAGGCTGCAGTAGGCTGCTAATATGCTAATATTAAAAAAGCAGAGGAGTCTCCTCACCCGTCGCTCCAGTAGGTCTTCAGGTGCTTTTTTGTCAGATCCATTACTCCCTCAAACCACTGCCAGAAAGTAAACGGTCGACCTGGGAGAACCTCCTGTAAGATTAAAGAGCGGTGTGAGATTTGTGTGTGTATATCTGTGTACGTGTGAGGACATGCGCATGTGCAGACCTTATTAAACTGAGCCCAGGAAACCATCATGTTGCTGAAGTCATCGGCAAAGTCATGCTTGTTAAAGATTTTCTGGGCCAAAAAATGCTGGTTGTACTGGTCCAGCTGGTGCTGTGTCTGAACCTCGGAGGTGAATTTGCTGTTGAGCGTGCAGCACATCAGCCGCCAGGGCACACGCTCTGGCACCACGAACGGCACCCTGTCCTGATGACAAGAATAGAGAGACCAGTTTCATCATCAGTTGCTACTTCCAGTCAACGCTTAAGAGTTTTTAACAAATGGATTGATTGACAGAGCAAAAAGAGCAACAAACAGCAAACCCATCTATGCCCACAACACTTTAATGCACATTACTGTAAGCTTTTACATTATCAATATACTATGAAGCTGCACATAATATTTTGTCTGATGAAATAATCCACAATATGTTTTTAGTACTAAATTAGTGAATAGGTTTTCTGCAACCTTTAATTTTAAACATACACATCAAACTGAAATCTGATTCTAAATATATGTGTGGACAATGATGTAAGCAACTAATGCAGTTTGTGGGCAGTAACAAAACAATCTGATATCATCATAAGGAGGAAGCTGCTGTGACAATGCGTTCAGAGCAGCCATACATATATTCACCTCAAGTTTTGGAACTTTAACTGTGTTTAACATAGACATCGGATATCATACTGATATATAAATGCATAATATGTCCCCTTTAAAGTAGAGAGGTATGCGTACATGGTTTATGGCTCTCCTTAATCTATTCAAGAGAATGTGGCAACCGTAAAAGAGAGCAACTGCACTGTCGATAACAAAGAACGAAAGGTGACAGGACGTAAAGGCAAAGCAAAAGCAAAGTAAAATAATAATTTGACACTTACTGGTTCAGAAAAGGCACAGTCCCACATGATGGTGGCCAGAGCGTTGTTGTCTTGGCTGCCATGAACAATGATGACTACAGGCAGTGAGATCATCTGCAACAACATAATTCAAGGTTTGACTCTACATTACGCCTGTTGTCACCTACAGCAAGGCCCTATTTAAATAATGGGAATAAAAATAGGAAGTCTCCTACAGAACAATGGAAAAGGTCAAACCTGTATCCTGTACGGAGTGTCACAACCTGTGATGTTGATCTCTGCTGAGAACAGGAGGGCAAATTTCTCCTCTGTCACTGACTCTGATCCCTTTCTGTCTGCTCTCTTGATCTTCTTGATGGACTGTTATAAGAAATATAAGAATAACACATTGTTAAAAACACTAAAAGAATAATCAAATGTACTGTAAAGTAGGTAAATCCAAACATACCATATTCCTGAAGGTGGCACATGTGGTCTTGCTGACTGCGTTGTGTTCTAGAATGGCTGTATTGTTGATCAGTTCCCCAACATTATCACTGCAGTTAACATAACAGAGTCATATGTTTTATCTGTGAGTTTGTGATGTCGGAACTATGCAGTCCCCCCTCTCAGCTGTTCAAATCAGCCAATCAAAAGACAGGCTCATTAATATAAACGAAACAGGCAAAAAAAAACATCTTGGTCAATCTAGAGCTCCAGAGAGAAGCTTGCAAGAGGAGATGTTAAACTATATTGAGATGATTTTTTCAGTACTTCAAACCACAAATATATATTGTTAGGCATATCAAAACTTCAAAGAAACCCCAGGAAAAATGTAAAATATAGGGATCTTTAATGGCTACGTATAATTCTCAAAGCAATGTTTTGAGGAACCAATGGCAACCAATTCAGGTCCAGTTTCAAACTTAATCCTCCCCTACAACAGTGTGCAGTATATTCTACAGAGGTCCTGTGTTTATGACTCACGTGGGTAAAGTGCCCAGGCTCCTGGCCTGCAGCTCAGTAATGACTTGCGCCTTCAGCACCACAGGCTTACCAGGAGCCACTTTCTCCCCCAGCAGATATCGCACAGTAGTGGAGAACCTTGACTGAGTCTTAATGACCTGAGGGGGCTGCTTGTCCACTACAACAGAGCTGAAGGAGACATATTTTATTTTAGAGAGGAAAAATGCTTCCTTCTTCAAAAGACGTATGAAAGTAAGGCTTTTACATTGCTCTTTCTGTGTGAAAGAGAAAGTTGAGATGAGAAAGTCAATTGTTCAATTACCTTTGAACCAGAACCTGCAGAAGTTGCCCAAGCCGTTCCTGGAGTTCTGGAATCAATTCCCCTATCAGCATCAGTTCCTGTCTCAGCTTCCCATTCACCCCAAGCAGCTGCTCACACCTATACAATACACAACATATAAAGACAATCAAAAATATTACAATACAATTAACTTAATACAGAATGTCTTTTTTTAAGATGAACGTCCTCAAAACACTATTTTTTTCACTAAAGATTGTGAATGAAAAGGAAGGAAGGAAAACCTCATAAAAACAAAACTATTTGCTTTTTCTTCAGATTTAGGTTTTGGGTTATACAGCAACAAATATTCTGAACCAAAGTTTAGACCAACATCCTGGGAGCATATGAGAACACTCCATCTCCACAACTCAACTTGCCAGTTACAGACTCCATACTATAAACCTCCTATCTACAGTCCAAGTCTGGAGTGAGGAAGCCACCCAACTACTGCAGGACTGCTTTGGAAGCAGAAGCTTAAAGGGATACACTTTAGCCATCCTGGCCCACATTCACTTCTGTACCTCATACTAACCTAACTGCACCGGGCTGGAGATGCTGCGTTCAGCCCAGGTGACATAGTGGCCTACAAAAATTCCCACAGGGACTTAAAGAAGGGCATTATTGAAGCTAAACCCAGGTACAAGCAGTATATTGAGGGACACTTAAAATGCAACAACTCCTGAAGCATGTGGAGAGGTATTAAAACCATGGATTACAAATGCAGCATCCCACATGTCAGTTGTGACGGTGCACCCGCCAACACTCTTAATCAGGCCTTTGCATTCTTTGAAATGCAGAACAGTGGCGAGAGGGCCCAAACAATCCTGGCCAAAGACCATCAGGTGAAATCCACTCCTTTGGAGAACTGATTTCCAAAGCAGCAGGACCAGACAGAGCATAGTCCTTACTGCCTTAAATCCACCAACATTACCAACAACAGTACCTCTACCCAAAAAAGCAGTCGAATGCTTTAATGACTATCCCCCAGTTGTCTTGACACCAGTTATAATGAAGCGCTTTGAGAGGAGTGTACTCTCTTACATCTGGACCCCCAAATTGCCTATGGTCCTACAATACCTCCCACCTGCACAACAGAGGCTCTTCTTCCTGAGGAAACTCAAACAAGCCAGTCTTCCCTCTCAGCTACTGACCAACATTTAAACTATATAGCCCATTTGGTGCGAATCTGTGATTTTTGGCTATACAAAAAAAATCTGATGTGGCTAACATCAGCAAAGATAAAACCTGGGCTAACAGCCTGAGGAACAATTTTCCCCCAGAGCTGTAGTGCACACATCTGTCTACAGTATGGATAGTGTTATACATGATTTACTACAGTGATTCTCAGTCAATGACCCCTAAACTGACACAAAATAGACCACAGACACCCATTTGATAAGATCTTTTCCCAGGGTCCCTATTGGATCACATTTTTGGTTTTAGATATTAAAGAAAGTGTATAAAACCCCTGACAAAAATGTAATTGTATTACTTGTGGATGGGCTTATAATTAAAATCAAGTATTCTCCTTTTTGCCCTTTTTGCTGCAGGGGGCCTCCTAGAACCACCTCAAGGACAGCTGGGGGGCACTGGACCCCACTTTGAGAATCACTGATCTATAATATTATCTATATATCCCATACATTGTTTAGCACTATTATATCATAGCACAGTTTTGCCCTTTAAGTTTCAAAGTCTCTGCAAAATGGATAACTATGTGAATAACCACTATTTTGTACTTTTAAATGCCGCAGTAACTTTTTTTTGCTACCTCAGTTATTTATGCTAAATTCCATTTGTCCTTGTTCATGTTCATGTTTTTTTGTTTAACCTTGTCTATTGCTGCTGGTCTGAGAGTCACCAAGTACAAATCTGTTGTATGAAGTGTTTTCTCACAAATAGACAAATTTGCGGCGCAGTTCCACAGAATAAAAACTGAGCACCGAGGGAGTGGGTCCCACACGCCCTAGCACCACACAATGCTACTTGGTCTTTGGTAAACACTGGTTGCACGCATACAATGGTAATAAAGTATCTTAGCTTATCTTGTCAGGGATTTTGTTTTAGGAAAAAAAAGGTATGATGCTCCTCACCAGGTCTGCATGAGGTTGAGGTTGTCGTCAAAGGGATGTCCGATGGTGGCCTTGTGCTGATCCCACCTCCACACCTTCAGCCTGCTGATGAGTCGGGTCTGACACTGGTCCAGACAGTCCACACACTCCTTCAGCAACTGAAATCGCTTCTACAACAATCAACATGCAAATATGTTACACTCACACACAGGAAAACACATACATGTGCAAACATTGCAAAGTTCATGAGCCTCACGTTACTCTCATGGATTTACAAGTTGTTTCAAAATAACAAAATAAGCCACATGATTTATCTATCAACTATTTTTTCCAAACTATTGATTAAATAAAAAGATGAACAAATGTACAACTGAAGGTATTGTAACCTACAAAATGATATAAAATAATATCTACAATAACCCTGTTCAACGTAAGTGTCCCAGTGAGTAATGAGTCAGCACGCACAATACCAGGAACCTGAACTCAAACAGCTAAATTATGATTCAGCCAGTCAGTTTTAGCCCATGTTCTATTCTGTTTGTTCTCTTAGCTCAGGATGATCTCAGGGTTGCGTAATAAATAGCAAAGGGATCTACTTAATGAACGCCTGAGTGAGAAAATCGATCTCACACTGCTAAAACAATTGCCTTAGACAATCTGCCTATTTTTGTCTACTGTGTTTTGGTGATGTTCATTGTTAATTTTTGCAAAAAACAAACAAACAAGTAATACCAGTAATGCTTGCACTACCAGCATAAGCATGCTCACCGTGGCCATGGCATTTACTTCATACTCCAGCTGTTTGATGTGGTTCTGGAGTTTCTGGATTTCTCCAGTTGAGGGTTCCAGTCCATTCTGGATTGTCCCTGCTCACAAAACAAATAACATCACGTTTGGTCTATCCTGCACCACAGAATATAAACCACAGATGCAGCGATTACAACCACTCTCTGTCAACTTCTGTAAAAAACTTCTCTCTGGTGCATGTGGATAAACAAATAACCACAGACAACGGGACCCCGCCCATGTCCTGCATATGGTCTTTGATGGTTTCCCTCTGTTCCTCCTACTCACCGGAACTAGCCTTCAAACCATGACACATTTTTAACTCTGTGTATGGGCATGCTATTTGTCATGAGTTGTCACTGCTGTGTATTGTACTGTCTCTGCCACACAGTTACTGTTTGTCTAGTATATGTATGTCTTTATATGGCACGCTGCATATTTTTGCATACGCTGCCTGCCTCCAATTTTTTTTTTGTTGAATTGATGCAACACATTACAGAAGGTAACGTTTGCAGAAGCCACGGCTGGAAACAGTGGAAAAGAAAGCAAAAACACAACCTAAAAGTGAGTCATTCTTTGACAGGATGAGTGTATGACACTGCAGGCAACAAAAATGAAAATGAAAGAGGAAAGGAGTCAGGAAGAGCCAGTTTAAAAAGCACTAAATCATAACAGAGGTCAGAGCATTTTCATATAAATCAGTTCTAGACTGTAATATTTATTTATTTAGAAGTAAAAGTAGAAAAGAGTACATGGCTTTACTCATATTTTACTTTAGGTCCACCCTTTCAAGAATTTATAAGCATTATACAATGATACATAGTAATAAATTCTTTACACACTAAAAGGTAGTTGTAAGATTACATATATGTGTTTTAGCTGTTCTTATTTCATATAAATTTTAAACAGGGGGGACATAGAGTACTGTGTTACCAGTACATGCATATCACACAAATTTAATGGCAAATGTTTATACATCAATAGCATATAGCAGGCTTAAACACAAAGGCAACAAGTCACACTAGTCGCACTTTGAGAGAATCATTAAAGAATGAATCTGATCTCAGTCTGGCTCATTAGACCTCCTTCAGTTTGCCCTTATAGTCCTGCTGTTGCATCTCCCACCTTCTCAACTCCACCTTCTCCCAAGTGGTGCATGAAGATACCTAGACCACGGATCCCCAGATACCAATACCTGAAGATATTCTCTCACCTAAAGACTCAAAGTTCTGTTTCTCCCAGTTGAGATCTGCTTGCTTCTGGTGCATCAATTGCCGTTCCTCCTGGACCTTCACCACCTTCACAACCAGGTTGTCCACATCGTGCATGCTGTATTGTGGGTACTGTGGAGGATGCTACAGACAGGAAATGGACTCAGTATCTGTAATGGCATTATACTAGTGTACACATCGCTTGTTTACCCCTGTTGAAAATACATTAAAAGTGGTGATAATATAAAAAAACATAACTTTCTCCCTGAGAAATCAAAACAGAATATAATTAGACTATATAGAGATTGATTTTAAAAAAAAAGAAAAAGACAGACTAAGCAATTAATTATACAGTTTGTTACTTGCAAAATAAAGCATTGATCAAAATTACCTTAAAGTACAGACAGTATTTATTCAAAACTAAAGTCACTATTAAATTTAAATTGATGGTTTAGCAATTAACTCCAAATTGTGTAAATATTATTGCAGTCCATTTTTTGAGGCCCAGATTTTCAAGCAGCTACTGATGTCAGTGCAGGATGGAGATCAAATTTCTGAGACCTAAAACTTAATGCCTCACATGCAAGTGATGTGGAGATGCTACATTTTTGAGTTGAAGTCGATAAGATGAACTGCACTGCTTGTTGCAAATGCATATGTCCCATTTACACCGAGTGTGCAGAGTGGGAATAGTAGAGCTTTAATTCTTTTTCAATACATTTTATCTCCAAAACTTCATACTTGACACTGCATTTCCTTGATCTCCCAGAAATACACCACCAAGTGTGAAGTAGATCCCCTAAACAGTTTTCAGGATATGTGAAGGACAGATACAATTTCAGACAGACATTTCCTATTTAATAGTTAATTGCTAGATCATCGCCATTATTTCTATTATTATTATTGTTAAAATTAAGTTCTAAGTTCTAATGTCCAGTTTGCTCCTGGGCATAATCATCATGCACTACAACATTATCAGACAGCTTATGAGGGTGAGGACTATAGTAGTGAAACTGTATTTGTGAAAAGGATCTTACAGCTCTGAGCAGAGCGCTCTCCTTCCTGAGCAAATCCCTGACCATCACTCCAAACTGTAGCGGCTGCTGCTGAAAACTCGTCTGTAAAACAAACACGTCTTATTAGTTCATCAAATCTTAACAGTCCATAATACCACAGTGTAGCTACTTGTAGGCCTTTAGAGCGGTTTATTCAGATGATTTCATAGACAATACTTTTTTAACAGCAACTTTCCGGATCTTATGTTCTGGCAGGTTGGTACAAACGTATTTAAAGAAGCTGGTGAAATATAAGGTCTGCAGTTAGACACATATTATACGTAGGTACTACGTAGGTACTAGGGCTACTAAACTATAGCACCAATGGAAAAATACCACCAATGGAAAAACGCCCACGCACTTTCTCCATTGTTCTCATGAACTAACCATTTACCCTTTTCGTTAGTATTGTTGGTTGGTTGTGGACTACTTACTTTCAACCACTAGACACCCTGCATTGTTGCTGAGAAATAAAGTATGGTTTTATGTATGAAAACACCATCTTTGGGTTTATCCGTGATTGCAATCTTTGTCAGGTTACAAGAACTACTGACAGTTGCCTGGTATTTTATATATAAGCTTGAAGTTATTGCCTTAAATTACATTAACCTCAACTGCAAACAGCAGACAGAGTGAGACGTCCTTATTGACACCTCTCAGGGATCCAGTGAGGAACGCAAATCCTGTTCTGAGGGCTACTGAGTGATTCAGTTCTCCTACCATGTTCCTGCTGATCTGCATCAGCTTCATCTTCTCCACTACATTGGCGTTCTCCTGAGCCATCGATTGCAGCATGCTGATGATCTGGTCCAACAGAGCCCTAGCCTGGGTCTCCTGCTCCACATTTTCTAGGATAAAGTCCTCCCTGTGACCACACACACACACACACGCACACACAGACACACACACACACACACACACTCGTATAAGTACATTCATGCATACATACAGCCCCATACATGCACAACCAGCGCATATAACATGCAATAAGATCTCAAACTACAGCATGCATATATACTGTATAGCATGGGTTTGTAAATGCCTGCATGTACATACTGTATATATTATGTATAATAAGTTGTGTATGTGCACATAAGTGTGTGTCATACCATCTTTGTATCTCAATCCACTCAGCTAAGTAATGTCTGACTTCTATGGGGAAGGAATTAGAAGGGTAGAGGTCATTGAGCGTTGGTCCAGGCAGGAACTGTATAAGTTGTTTCATGTGCTCCCACTGAGTCATGATCGAGCAGGGCTAGAAAAAGTGAAAATGACATTATGGATGAATATTCATTGTTATTACATTTGTTAAATTACAGTAGAACAAACATGTTAAATTAAACAATAAAGGTAACTGCATTTAATACTGTTCTTGTTGTGGACACAGACAAATACAAACAAAATTGCAATAACGCTCTCTCTACCCTGTTTGTAGCCCTCAAACCAAAAGATCATTGTTTGTCTCAACGTGACTGCTGAAAGATTAAAATGTGGGCACTCCAACAGTGCTCACTTTTTTTTATCATGTTTTTGCATCTATGTTACTTAACAACCACCAAATCCACAACCTCCAAATGAGGAAATCTGTCACCTAATACCGGCATCACCAAGTCATTACCAAGGCAAAGCAAGGCAAGTTCATTTGTATAGCACATTTCAACAACAAGGTAATTCAGTTGATTAGAAGGGGAAAAAACTTAATTACACATATACACAATACACAATAACATTAAAAATCCCCAAATTTAAATTCAACAAAAACTAGCGGGTGACACGGTGGAGCAGGGGTTAGCGCTGTTGCCTCACAGCAAGAGGGTCGCAGGTTCAAGACCTCCTTGGTCCTGGGTCTGGGACCTTTCTGTGTGGACTTCTCCCCATGTCTGCGTGGGTTTTCACCGGGTACTCCAGCTTCCTTTAATTGGAGAATCTAAATTGCCCATAGGTGTGAATGTGTGAGTGAATGGTGTGTGTGCCCCGCGATAGGCTGGCGACTGTCTGGGTTGTATCCCTGCCTTGCGCCTGTAATGCGTTGGGATTGGCTACAGCAGACCCCCGTGACCCTAATGAGGAATAAGCAGGTATAGAAAATGAAAATTCACTGAGTAACTGGCTCCAACTGGTCCTGTGCTACCCAGATGATTGAACAACTCAAATCACCCCAAATCAAATGTCAGGGGATATCTGGGGATAGTCAAAACAGCTGCAAACAAAACTACGCCCTTTACAGGCCAAACCAGAACTCCAGTTTGTTTTACAAACAAGCATCACTGAGCACTCAACTTCTGTAAGTCAATGTCCCAATATGACGTGCAGCTCTAAAGACTTTCGATTGGTTACATAGTGTAAAATATACCACCAGTTACGATTACTTGTGTTGATACTACTGGGCCTGTCTGGGGTGTATCCCTGCCTCTCGCCTGCACTGCGCTGGGATTGGCTCCAGCAGACCCCCTGAACCCTAGTAAGGAATAAGCAGGTATAGAACATGACTGACTGCCTGTTAACAGTAGGGATAATATAAGACAACCATTAAAATAACAACATATAAAACAAAAGGAAATGGTGGCAGTAAGTACAATATTGTTAGTTTTATAATTAATATTTATAAATATGTCATACTGGTTGTCTCTTGTTGTGGCAAGAAACGATCTATTTAGCATCTCTCTCTCTCTTTTTGTTTTTTGGATTGCAACTTGCTATTCTGTTTTTAGCTAGTAAATTATGCTACAGGGATGTTTTCTTTCCTAGAAAGGGAAAGTGTGCAACACCAATTACTTTTACCCAAAAGCTTTACCCTGGTAGTGAAACCAAGGCTACACTGACAATTGCTGCCCACCGCTCCGTCAGGGGAAAGGCCAAAAGTGGAGAAAAGGTTTACCAGCTTACAGAGGAAAAACCAACACCACTAGGATCATTTAAATAGGATCATCGACAGAAATGAGGCTTTTATTTTTGGAACTGCAGAATGGAAAGGACAAAACATCCGTACAGGGAAATAAAGGCATATCTTACCTTATAGATGAACTCATATGTTTTGTTGTAAGTGTTTATTTAAATTATGAAGGCCCTTCTAATTACTGTTGTCATAGCAACATGGCAGCTACTGAGGGAATGTAATGTCTCATATTACTGAACATGCATTGTTTCCTTAAGGGCTAACACTTCCACTGTTTTCACCATGCAGGGAGACTACTGGGTCATTTGACAATAGCTTTTGCAGCACTGGTGTTGTTCTTTGCCAGCAATAGGGGGAGGAGGGGGGGTAGAACACTTAAATGATTATATTTGTTGAACATGAGCATCAACACACTTTTTGGGTCAAGCCAGGACATGCAAACAGTTGGGTGAATTAATGCCATGAGTTCAGATATTAATAGCCCTACAAGTTCCTTACTGCTTCAACATCTGGCTTCATAAACACAGGAAGACCACAGCTGCAGTTCAAATCAAATGACCTCATTCTCCTCCCTCTTCCCATGTTTCTATTGCTAACTAATATAAGACTTCATGGAATTTAGTGAAGTGAACTAGTTGATATGGCATCAATTGAAGTGATGTTAATGATCATTTCCTGACTACCTACTAATTTTTGATAATAGCAAAACCGTATTTCATCATATTAATTGCACAGGAATGAGTCTGCCGAAGCAGCAATCACATTCATTAAGTCTCACTGAAACTTTCAAAATTTGAGTCTGTTGTTATCTTTGTAGTAAGACTGACTTCGTTAGTTCTGATGATTCATATGCTGGCACCTGTCCATAAAGTAAGGAGCCTCTGTGTCTCTCTGGCTCCGGTAGCTCTCTAACTGATTGTCAGATGAACCTCAACTTTTGGATAGAGCTTGCGCATGGCATGATGGTGTGTATCGTTTTTTGTGGAATATTTTGGAAAGCTATTCAACATATTATTATCATTAAAAGTTAAAAACCATAGGTCCACTGTGGTGGTGTGGGGATAGAGCGCTTGCCATATAAAGCCTTGCTCTTTAGCAGCCAACCCGGTTGGAGTCGACCTTTGCTGCATGTCTCTCTCTCCCATTACCTCCTAAAAATCTTTTACAAAAAAAGTTAAAATCCTATAAATCTATGTATCAAAGCACTATTCTGCAGCAGCATTTTAGTTACAGTGTAAAGTAACAGTAACATGCACAGGTTGTTACACTATAGAAGAAAGAGAAGGAAAAAAGAGATTCAACATAAATTGTAGCCATTTTCTTACAATAACTGTATTTGCATGTCTTGCCCTTTCTCAATGTACGTCCATGTCTTACCCACTGTACAATTTGTCTATTAGGACTATGTAACCAACACACCCTGATTTGGCCAAACATGAGAAATCTATGCAAGCTTCCACTTTTCTATAGGATTACATACTTCCTACAAGCACTGCACTAGTTCTCAATAATATATTTTAGTATTCTACTTGACTATAAAATTAAATAGTAGTAGCATGGCCGCCATGTTGAAGCAGAAAAAAACAAACAAAAGCACCACCCAACACTTGCAGTACTTCACCAACACATTACACGGAATAATAATATTCAATTGTAATAGTTCAACAATCAAAATACTTAATAATCATCAAATAATTGACTTGAGAACTTGATAAATCAATGAGGTGAAGACCTGAATGGAGAATTCTGCAAAACCGCTTTAAGGGAACAAAGGGAAATACAACACGCTAACGGCTAAAGTTATTTAGTTTATTTCCAATTGATGTACTTTTAAAAGCACCAAAACACAACAGAGTAAAACATGTTATTTGTTCCTGTCAACTTTTCTCACTTATCCTGCAAACAGTGAGTTTGAACATGTTTGCTAAAACATGCTGCAACAGGCTGTACTCTCTCTGCAGCCATCTGTGTCACTTCCCTAGAGAAAACACCAGTTGAATGACTTAAAAGGCAGAATATAAATCAAACCAAATATCCTACGATCAGTATTGTAGCCTACACACATTCTTTCAAGTGTGAGGCTTTATAGTGCATACAATTGGGACACATTAACATCTAACTTGGGAAAAAAATCGGTGTTGTTTTTTTAAGACATGTTTTGTGCATTTTTGCCTGAAAGGAGAAATGATAGTGGCAAAGCAGACAGGAAACAAGCGGGAGGAAGAGAGAGAGGGGACCATAACCTACAACAAAGCTCCCAAACCAAAATTCAAGGAAGTTGCAGTTGTATAACATGCGCTATAACCTTCAGTTTACAACTTCCTGACATGTATTACGTGTATTACCATATAAAGATACTCTGGAACACTGATGCGTATCAGCTTATATAACAAAATATATAATTACCATTTTAATATCTCGATAAAGGCATCTACGCCTCCCTAAAAATGACAGAATCAGATGTTTAACTGGTGGTCACCAGTCTCCAACTGCAAAGCAAAGTCTGTTCACTGTGTGTGTAAAAGATTGGTTCCAAAACAAGCGGTTGAAGGTACACTCATTAAACTTTGAGAAAATTTCTCCTTTCAGTAAATGAAAGTGAAACAGCTTTTTAAGTGTCAAACTCTGCACATACATCACCCTGCACAGTGAAGTTGGTTGTATCTTAATGAAGAAACGCTCAGTTTTGAGAGGAGATGGACTTCAAACATTCATAAAAACTCTGAGACTATAAACAGTCAACATGAATCATGAAGGAGGCAATGGAAATAACTTAGACCAGGTGTCAAAAGTTCCAGTGAAGGAAGTTGTCAATTGTATGTCATAGACGCCAGGGATTATGATGGAAAAAGGCAGGAGAGATCTGTTATGTTGCATATGAAATCGGAAAGATCTGTGGTGAGAAAGAATGAGATGGAAGTCTTGAGGATCAGATTTGAAATGAAAAGTGAGTCATTAGAAAGCAGCTAGGAAGGAAATGTTTCAAGAAGTAAGGGAGAACCAAATGGAAAGGAAGCATGATGAATATTTATTTTGTAAAGACAAGACTAAGTTCTTAGTCATTGCAACTGTCGGGGGGTAAGCACCAAATTCTGTTAATGTCATCTGACCTCTATCTGTGCCAGTCCATTGAGCAACATGTGTGAACAAAAGGGTATTTAAAAAATAAAGAAGCAAAAATAGAGTTTTAAGATATAATCAGATTAGACTATACTGATGTCCAATTGTATTAAAGACTGGTTGGTTTGGCCGCTATCTGTGAGTGGACTAAACCATTTTGTACCTGCAAGAGGGGGGCCCCCCCCCAAAATGTCCAATATAGTACTGTGGCACAAAGTTCATTATCTATTGATGTTATCAATGTATTTCACGACATATTATATTATGATACCAATTGAGTATAGGGCCCAATTCGTGTCTGTGGTTCTACTTACGTATCTCTGACTGTTTGACAGATCAGCTTCAGCTTTTGGGTATAAATTGCGCATGGTATGATGGTGTGCATTCCTTTTTTATGGAATTTTTTGATAGATATTCAGACCATTATTATTATGTTTAAAAGTTAAAATCCCATAGATTTATGTATCACAGCACTACTCTGCAGCAGCACTTTCTTCACAGCGTAAACCTCTGTATCGTGGCGTTCTTCCTCATGTTGCTTCCCAGCACTTTTGTTACAATTAAAACCTCTACTGTCCTGTTTCTTCCTCTACAGATCGTAGCAAAAGTATTGTGACATCTCTCAAAAACCATGTGCTAAGGCGTCAGCTGGTTCAGCTGCTAATTTATTCCTCACGCTAACACAGGCGAGCGTGGGCCTCTTACTGCAAGACGTGTTCGCAAACTCTCCCAGCACTATCACCTAAGAGAACAGAATCTGGGCCTAAACTCATTTATTTTTAAACACACATGCCCAGGTTGTTACACTATACAGGAAAAAAGTATGAAGTAAGAGATTTATCATAAGTTTTACTTGGCTTATCAACACAATTTAAAAACTAAGATGTAGATTGACATTAGCACCTTTCAACATAAATTGTAGCCTTTTTCTTACAACATACGTATTTGCCTGTCTCTTCTTATTTTAATGTATGTCCATGTCTTACCCAAAGTACATTTTGTCTATTAAGACTATGTAACAGTCCACCACACCCTCATTTGGCCAAACATGAATTTACTGAAGCTTCACCTTTTTTTTTTTTAGGAATACATACTTTCTACAGGCACTGCACAAGTTCATCAAAAAAAAATCAGTATTTTCATGGGCCTCTCTTGAGTGTGCTCCGATTAGGATAACCTGGTCGAGCAATTAAGCGACCATTTTTCCCCCCACTTCTGTGCCCATGATGATTGTGGTGATTAACTGTTCTGGCTGAAAGGAAATCCAAAACAATACAGCCTAATTGTTGATGGAGCGAGTGAGTTGTGGTAATTACTGGAAACGAAGTGCAGGGACTGTTGGCTTTTATGTCCTCTCAGAGCTTACTGTTGATTGAGAAGGTGTGTTAGGCAATGGTATGATGGGTGGAGAAAAACATTATTCATTCATATTTAGTTTATTTTGTTTAGGTTGAATAGGAAAGAAGAAGATATTTTTTTTTAATCCAGCAGAAGGAGTGCCACTGGAAGTGCCGCACGACCAAGACGGACAGGAGGAGGTATTAAAAAAGACTGGTGCAACTTCTGTCGTATGGACATGGTTCAGGTTTACAAAGACAACAAGCAGAAAACCTAATCTGAAAACTATGTCAGACAACAGTGATTGTAAGGATACCAGCCTGTAATATGTGAAAAATGGAGTAGTAATACAGTTAAAAGTATAGTACTATTGTCATAGCAGTGTTTGACCCCCTGCAAAGCATTTATATTTAAATAAATAAATAAATAATAATAATAATATACCGTTATATGTAATGCTAGTGTCTATGTTTACACCGTGATATAAATGTCAGGGCTAACTGCCGAACTATAAATCAAATTATTGGCTTCGAAAGAGAAAGAAAGACACTTCCCTCTTCCTCAGAGTGGATCTAGGAGAGCAGAGTAGCTGTCAGAAAAAAACGAACAGGCGTGGCTCCTCAATAAGAACTATGTACAGGAAGCACTCTGCATGGTTCAATTTGTAACATGAATCATCTTTATGACAGTTCCCACTCATTTTTATCCCAGTAGTGTCTCCGCTGGTCAATGCTGGAGTGTGTAATGGACAGATTTGTTAATCTGTAACCATGACTCCACAATTATCACATGATCGATTAATCTGTTGATTATATTCTCATTTGGCATATTAATATTTCAGAGCATGGATATAAATCCAGTCCATAAAACAAAGATATCCATCTTACAGAGGACTAAAGAAAGCTGATATTTACATTTAGAAAAAAAACAAACATTTTAGAAACCAGAGAATTTGGGCATTCTTTTCTTTAAATCACTCAAAACAAGTGGGTGTATATATATATATATATATATATATATATATAGGAAGATAATACTATGATATGACATAATATATATATTACATATAATAATACGTGCGTTGTAAGGACTAAGTACATTCAGAGCATAGAGCGGAACTAAGAGAAGAAAATATTCTTATTACCTTAACCATTATAACCTTATAACCATAATATTCCTATTACCTTAAACATTCCTGTTCACATGAAGTGAAATACAAGACGACTATAAAAGCAAAGCTTGTGCCTCTTTTCAGCTGGCGGTAGTGGACGTGATCGCATTTGAAATGTGTATAACTGCAGAAAGATAACGTTATAAGGCCGAATTCACATCCTGCAACAACCTGTTTTTTTCTCTCTCTTTCTTTTGGCTGTTTGTTTTGTTTTACGCAACGAAACTATGACACAGGCGCAAACAGCCTCACTAACACCACCCGAGGCCTGGTTAAACAGAGAGAAGAAACGAACTCTTACCTTCAGTTAAACCTTAAAAACATTGAACAGCTGGTCCACTCCGCTTCCTCCTCTCCTGTCTCATATGTACGCGTCCAACCGCTGGAAAAGGGTCCTACTGAACATTCCCTGCCCTCATCCCACGGGCTTGGTAAGAAACAGGACGCAAGCTTTCGTTTTCAAAAACGAGCACACACTCCGAGCTGCTCTAGTTTTACTAAGAAGTAAACTAGTGACTTCCCTCTTACGCACGATGGGCCGCTGTCACTAATGGAGGCGCGCGCTTTATTTCCTGCTGTCACGTTCAAGTCTGCACACGCCGAGAGCACCGCGATACACACATCAGGGCTGCTGTTGGCCGATATGCTCTATACATATACATAGGCGCGTGCGTGTGTGTCGATAGGATTTTCTTACATAGAAGGAACAAGCTAGACTACTGGTTCATTCTGAGGAAAAAACTGTAACGTTTAATGTTTCCACAGAGAAACAATAGGCTGATGTTAGCGGCAGGAACCGATATATGTACCTACGTGTCGCCTTTGACATACGACCGACAACCGAGTTTCGGTAAACTTCCACTGAACTAGACGTAGGCGGAGTACTTGTCGAGTCACTCCGCCACATGTTGTGAATTCCAGTAAAGCGCTTCAGACAAGCGATATCATATCTGTCTACGGCAGTGACTTTATGTCCCCAACGGTGGTGGGGAAACTACTAATGTCCAGGAGAAAAACCACAGTGACCTATAACCGCGTTCAACACAACAGTCGGGATAGTTTTTCAACGTTTTGTAGGAACATTTACTACAGTAATAAATTGCGTGTGTATTACTCGCTTCTCGTTGACGTTTTCAAGTGCGCGCGCACCCAAAAAGAGCCTGAACGCAACATTTACTTTACTGAACATGGACCTTTTTTTAAAGTGTTTGCCAGACTTTACTGTAAAGGTGGAACCAGGGTGAGTGCTTAGAATTAACACGCCGCACTACTTTTTGTGTAACACTTTTTTCAGACAATGAAATGCAACTTCAAACAGGAAACACATACAATAACAAGGCGCACACACACACAGGAACTGAGGAAACGCTCACATAAATCTCATACAATTTACAGTGAGGAAACACAAGAGGAAGCATTTGACAATAGATAAAAGCTCAAAATACCACAAATGAATAGAAAAAAATATTAATGAATTAATAAATAAATAGTAATAAAATAAAATAACAACAAATAAAAAAGTAAACAGTTAAGAGCACAAATGAATAGAAACAAATATTAATGAATGAATAAATAAATAGTAATAAAATAAAATAACAACAAATAAAAAAGTAAACAGTTAAGAGCACAAAACAAGATCCTAAAATAAATACTAAAATAAAGTAATTAAAAATGTAATTTAATAATAATAGGTAATAAAATAAAAACAGAAAAAACGTATACAAAACTACAAAATAAAAATCAGATAAAAGGGTGTACAAAAAATATAAAGTAAATATCAATAGAATTTTATATCTTCTCTCAAGTTTGTTTTTGGAGCTCTAGAAGGAATAGGGAGTTTGTGTCTGTATCATATATTAATGAGTCTCTCATCTGATTGGAATGTGGTCTGTATTTATATAACTCATAGAGATTCTTAAAAATAAACTAAAATCTTGCTTTCTTATGATATAGGTCTCATGAATAGGTTTAATTAAGCTCTTAATTATTTGTATTGGTTTTTATTTAGCTTATGTTCATATATTTCACTATAACATCAGTACTCACCTGACAGGCTACAGCTCAGAATAAAATGCTGCCTGATAATCAAAGAAACACGTTGGGCAAGTTGTGGCTAATTTAATTTAACTTTATAAATACTGCTAATGTATTAATTACACATAGGCTACAATAGGACAATAACTCTGGAAAAGGGGGATAGATAATTAATGTCCTTTTCAAGGGCTAAGTGAATCCAACATAATTTAAAGTGATTATTATACATTTGGTTAATTCTGTAAATTGAACATAAACTGAAACTAATAAAACTTTCAGGTTCTTCTCAAACGGAGCCACCAGGGGTCATTAAAGACTCTTGATATGCTACAGTTCTGCTTAAAGGTTTTAAAGTTTAAGAAAAAAATCCATCTGAATTTGATTGTCTATCCGTTACATGCCCATTAGGTAACTCTTTGTCTTCTTCTCCTTCTTTTTCTCCATCTTTTTCTTGTTCTCCTCCAAAAACCCCTCCTAAAATGTCAGCTAAACAGATTCTTGACAGTTCTTGCCTTCCTGTTCTCCCTCGCATCCACCACATGAGGGGGGTACAGACCTGCCTCAAACCTGCCAGTCCTCAACATGGTGAAGGGTCTGTTTGAAATTAGGTGCCATCATATATCAAGATCACACACGAGCAACTGCAGACGTCCCAACATAAGCAAAGTCTAACTTAGTAGATGTACATTTATATTAACGCTTTGATCTGTTTCTCAGAGATTCATATTTTGTCTGTGTTTTCCAAAGTGACAGCTCTGTTTCAGTTGTCCTTCAACAGACACCTATATGTTTTCCTATATTCCTGAGTGTTATTTATTTATTCAGAGATCACATTTGAGTCATGTGAGAGGGGGAAGGCCAAGGCATTTTACCAGGACATTCCACCTGTCAAATCCAATTTCCTGAGAATTTTTGATTGACCTGTCTAACACCGAAACAATGCAGCTACACCGATTTAATCATTTCCCGTTAGAGAAACCTGAGGAGTTTCCATTGTTCCGTGTTTTCTTCATTCGATTCAAGTTTCAGTCTATTTCTTATATCTGGCTGCAAATGTCATCTCGTGATCGTGATTCAGTTTCTCCATTGTGTCTCTTTTGGTTTAAAACTGCCAAATTTAGCAAATTGGGCTCAGGACTCAGGAATTAAATATTACACCATTCCGTATTCCGGCCAAATCTTCATCAGGACAACTACTTTCCAAGAAAGAGCCAGTGTCTAATGTAAAACGACGTTAATCCCATTTTCTGAAAGCAGCCTGCAGTGATGTTGCAGGTTTATTTAGCTGAGTGTTTGCATTATTGTTGTGTTTGCTGCATTACCACTCTCTGTGCAGG
This sequence comes from Lepturacanthus savala, assembly GCA_030544235.1. Lineage (NCBI taxonomy): Eukaryota > Metazoa > Chordata > Actinopteri > Scombriformes > Trichiuridae > Lepturacanthus > Lepturacanthus savala. Next base: position 14,985,776 of record CM060480.1, read on the forward strand.
TCTGTCATAACTTTTGGGGTCCTCTTAGGTAAAAGACCCTTTCTGCAGTGTTGCAACATCTGGAACCAATACAGCTGTGTTGGCTATCTGTGGGAGCAGGAGGTTGTGGGCTGGGGTGGAGTGGGGGGTGGACGATGGGGTTGGGCTAGTTGCTGCTTTGGCCCTGGGGGTCCATGTGTCCCTGACTTCAAAATAGACTTGATTGCTAACAGCTGGCAGTCCTAACTCACCCAGCGTCAGAGCTCTCCTCTGATGTCAACCTTGTCAGTATCAAGGCCCGGACAATGGAAGGCCTGCAGCATGGAAAAGGTAGAAAGCAGGATTGTGTCCATGTGAAATGAGATTCTAAGAATCACCTTTTTTTATGAAGGTTGTTACCATAAATAACCTGCAAGTTTTTTTTTTTTTCAAGGCACCTTTTAATGAAGCACACGCTGAAATACCATAAAAAAACATCCGATATTAAATATTTGAGGTCATGATGCTCATGAACATGCTCGAACTGTGTGGATTTACAGGTCTAAAACAATTACACTGTATGAACAAAATAGTCATGCATGTATCCATCAGTAGCAACTAAATACTTTGGTGCTTTACATTTACACATTTAGACCATATGAGATAATTATATGACTAATCTTTGCTATGCAACCATAACTACTTATCTTTGCTATGCAACCATAACTACTTTATAGCCACAAATATATATGGGCAATTATATTAATAATGAACATATTTTGATCATGGTGAAACGTATCACCTTTTATTGGAGCTATATCCGAGTGAGAAGACTGTGCCCTGCTCTTCACTGCCATAGTATCAGTAAATAGGACAGCAGCTCATTAGCATCTTTTATTATCCAATTACAAACTCTACTCACCTAATTACCTCCAATCAGCAGGGAGAAGAAAATGATTGACTTCCTGGAGGACAGGAATCACTCAGGATAAAAAGGACAAACTGGAATTCAGTCACTTAATGGATGGAAAGTGACTCACAGGAAGTCATACTATGGAAATATATATAGACTCTAAAGACAGCAGCTACCATAAATCATCATAAATCCCCTTACAGTAATACCAGCACACTGTAGGTAAGGCTTTTACAACTTTATTTGTCACTGCTGCAAGACTCCAGTTGGCATATTATCAATATTGGTCTTCGGAAACATTTTGTTCATGTTGTGTGAATTTTGCAAGTGAAAGATGCCTCTCCGTATATTCCAATGTCACATTTCCACATGGACTATTCTGCCTTCACAAGGTTATTTTGTTCTGTGACTCTGTTATTGAGTTTGTGACAGGAAAAGATAGGAAACAATTTTGAAACAGCTGCAGAAACGATTATCCTTCATCAGAGGATGAAGGGCATCCACCGCACAAGGTTGTACTTATAACAGAGCTATGCATCATTATTAGACAATTAATTACTCTGTCATCAACACCAGCACCACTGTTCTGCTGGGATTCAGTCACAGATGTTTCAAACTCAATTTTGACACCACTATCCATAACTGGGGAGGAATGGCTTCTGTTTCGGGCTTTAACTAAGCTCCTAACTTCTTTGTGTAGTGAGTTGTTCAGATTTACTTCTTCTCTTGGTTAGTTTTGAGTCTTTGAAAGATGTCAGGAAAGGCTAGAAATAGCATAGGGCAGGCCGCTGGGACGAGCTGTTGTTTACAGACAGTGACAGGGATGAAGGACCTCTGAGCTCTGGTGCCGGGCCTGAAGCCTCAGGGGTGTGCTAGCACTGCTTCTGTTGCTGTTCTGGACAGTGCAACACACATAAAACCACACGAACACGCAGGCCGGCAGACCTATGTGCACGTAGACACACAAAACTCACACACACACAGTCTTCTTGCTAACTTTCCACTCAACACATACACACTCAAAACAAACAGAGAGCCTTAACAACTGCAAAAAAATGGCAGCACACCTGCATCTGAATGTACCTGCTTCTTTGTCTCATATTGACTCTACCTGCTGACTGTACAGGCTTCTGTGCTGCCAATTCAAGCTGTTGTTAGAGCGAATCCACACACTGTCACAATGTCGTGTTTATACGTTAAACGATTTAGCAATCAGTTTAAGTAACTGTGCTGACCTTAGCATAGGGGTCAAGCCAGGCTACAGAGAGAGAGAAACATACGGTAAGCACCACCATCATGTAATTTCTGCACTCTGGTCAATTGCAGTCCCCTGACTGCTGAAATCACAGAAAAACACAAAGAAATAACCGCAGTGCAATATTGACAAATTCTGTTTAATATTGTGTGATACTCTTCTCTTAAAATACAGTCTTTTCTGAGGTAGACCATTACAGTTCAAGAACATTATTAAGATTTTCAAAACAGACATCAAAAAAGACATGAAATAAATACTTTCATGTACAATATGCCGCAAAAATGAGGTAGAAATGGTTACAGAAAATGTACAATAACCAAGAACAAAGTTACCGCGATAACAGATCAAAACATGTAAAAAATAAAAGCTTGTTTTGTTGGACAAACTGTGGCCATTTATACCTCTAAGTCATCAATATTATTTCATTTCTGTGATTACGCATGAGAAATCACTTGCATTATCTGGACCGTACAGCTGGAGGCTCCTGTAATTTGTAAATGTGTTTTGTGTTTCTTAGACAGTGAACAGTATGCACAGCGGGGGTCAATGATCGATCCGGCTATACGGCATGACTGAAGCCACCAGCTGGAGAGGGAAGGCTGCACTGTGATATAGGGTTGCTGGACATCAATCAGACCACTTCCACTCCGGCAGAATCAGTATGAGGGAAGGGGGCAACGGGGGAGGGGGTGGGTGGGGAGAGGATACAACGCCACATGGCCAGTAGGGCTCGTGGCCAGGGGGCAATCCAATCTAATGAGATTGCATTGGGGAGAGAGAGAAAAAGAATGATGAGGGAGGGAGGGAGGGAGGAAGGGAGGGAAGGGCGGTAGGAAATATTACATCATACTGTGTATACCTCTTCAGGACCATGGCAACAGTATAATATGCACAACCTCTGTACCTGCAGTTCAGTGACCGGGTTTTTCCAGCTTGTTAAATACAGAACTGTAAAGACTGCTGGAAAAGGAAAGTTTCTCTGGATGGTCTCCATGTTGGGTTCATCCGCAATATGTACACATTAAATGAGGTTTTAGATGTAATTTCTTTTTATTTTCCCCCGCAAATCTGTCTTTGTTTGTCTTTTTAGATGGAATATTGTGCTCAGATGTTCACTATGAGTGCAAATGTATGATTGTGTTATATTTACATTTTCAAGTGATATTTTGCAGCCATAAAACAATTATCAACAGACATGCATATGCAGGATATGTAAACATTAAATAACATGGAGATTTACAAGCAGTTTGTCCAACAAAAAAAGGAATATTTTTTTTTATTCTACATAGCATTTCATCATTCCACCATAAACTACAATAAAAATAAAGGGTAAAATAACATAAAAGAAAACTTATTTATATATTCATATATAATAATACATGGATTTATGGCATCAAATATCCTTTGAAATACCTGAATTACATTCAATGTTACTCTTTGTAGCATATTCAAGTTTCTCTCCCGAGGTAAAAGCCCAGCTGCAGTGGGTATTACAAGACTGTCAGGTTTCTCCTCACTCCTTTATCTTGCTCCGCGCCACTCTCTACTAAGACCCTAAGATTACATACATTCTTTATTTTATATTTCTGAGGTAAAGAAATTCTTCCTGAGCATTTCAAACAAGACTACATACTAAGAAAACAAAAGGAGTAAGTGAAATAGAAAACAGACACTCTGGGAGAAGCTCTGTGCAGGTGTTGTTTTGTAGGATTCTCAGGAAAACTGCAGTTTATGAGGAATGTGAGATCGATAACAACGTATGTGGAAGTAAAGGGGAACAATCCAAAAATAACAAAATAAATTTTCTGTGAATTGTACCATTTGAAGCGTGAATATAGTACCAACGATGAATTCAGTGAAGATATATGTAAAGTATTTCTACAACCTAACACATTGTGTGTAACTGCAAGGTTTCACTTGAACAACTGATCTCCAGGAAGGGCAGCCACATATTTGGATTTCATAAAAGTCATTTGATTTTCTCCTTTTTTTCAGAATAGTAAGTGTTTTTGTTTTGGTGAGCAGCTATCAAGACAGATTCGTTTTTTGTGATTTTGAGGACCAGTCTGATTTGAGAAATATAACAGCACAACTGATTATGCATTTGGTTTGACATGTTTTTGGTCAAGAAACTGTGGTTTGTTTAAATGCTGTAGGTCCCAAGCCCTTCAGACTAAATGATTAGCAGAAATCCAATGACTAAATCAACATTAGGATAACATGGATGTGGACTGGCAATAAATAGAATCCTGAGAGTAGCAGTCAAAGGGGGGGATTTTCCAAACCCTGATTATCCATAATCTTGGACCACATCACCTAGCAACAAATAATTGATTTTGTCCTGGACCAAGGCTAATCAGGATCTCTGAGAGTATCCAAATAGCTATCTATGATTTTCCCATTGGCCAAATGACTAATATACTACCCCACTCAACAAGGCCTGTTCATGTTTCCTTTCTTTGGGAAAATAAAATATTGCGGATATTCATAGCAAAACAAAAACAGCACACCATGGCATGTTTATGCCAGTAAAACTACTTTGTCAGCTCTCTGGTACCTTTGAGCTTGTCTGGCTCTTTTGGCTGCATAATTGGTAATTACAAAAACAACAACAAAACATTCCCAAGGCTTGCTAAGTCAAAGCAAAGAAGGGGTAACAGGGCAGTCCGAGTACAGTGACTGGCTGCTATCTCAGTGGCTATACATCTTGCTCCACTCTATACAGGTGTCCAGTTCTTTTGTGGTGGTGTGTGGCCGTACCTTGCAGAAGGCATTGTCAAAGTCTGTGAAGGCTGGGGGCTTGGAGGACGTGGGAAGGCCATGCATGGCCCCGTTAGGGGAGGATGCTGAGGACATTGCCTGCTGGCTGAGCTGCAGCAGCTCCCACACGGAGAAGCCCTCGGAACGCTGCAGCACGGCGCTCAGCTCCCTCTCGCTCAGGCTGCAACCCTGCGGCGACAGCGCCTGCAACAGCACCTGCCTACGCATTCCCACATCTGGCAGCCCAACGTGATAGCACTTGGCAAAGCTCCGATGGACTGCGTCTTGCAGCAGGTCCGGCCTGCCAGTGGCGCATACAAGAATCACCAGACCTGGGGTCCCCACCTGGGTTTTCTCCAGGGTGTTGAGCAGCGTATGTCTCAGCTCCTCCTCTTCCATGGCTTCCACCTGGCTGAGCAGCACCACTGACGGCTGCCGTGCCGCTGCCACCTGCAGCAGGCAGCCCAGAATGTGCTCTGCTTCAGCCTTCCCTTTAGACGCCAGCATGGCGCCACTCAACCGGTAGAATGAAGCCCCCAGCTGCGTGGCCAAAGAACGAGTCAACGTGGTCTTACCCCCTCCCCGGGGGCCAAACAGCAGGACGGTTCTCGGAGGCCGCATCACTGGATTCGGCCTCAACACGGGCCACAGCAGGTCCTCCTCCATGGCGGCCTTGACATGGGTGAGCCCGGCCAGCTCGCCCCAGCTTAGGGCCGGGCTGCAGTCCAATAACTCCCCATTGACAAGGTCCAACACTCGGGGGTCTGGGCTCTTCAGAGTCTCAACAGTCGGACCACACAAGGGAGGGTGTTTGTGGGCCTGGGAGCGGTGTTGCTGTTGGCTGAATCCCTGTTCCACCACTCCGTTCTCCCCCGTCATGCCAGCTGGAGGGCTGTACTCCCCTGCTGCCCCATACTGAGGAGACACCAGGGGCTGGGAGGAGGGTTTACTGGACTTGAAGTTTTGAGGGTCTGTACCCCCTGAACTGCTGAAGCCATTTCCCCGGCACTCAGTTTTGTCATTTACACTGTAGGGCGAGTTTCCCCCAGTCTTCAAAGGATCATAACTATATTTCCTATAACGAGAGCCATCCCCACCCTCATCCTCATCTACACTCATCTCAAATGCTTTTCTTTTTAGGGTCCCTCCAGACTCAGAAGTCCCAAGGTTGCTGCTCTGGTAACTATAGCTGCCACCTACCACTGTGGGTCTCGATGGAACAGGAGTAGGGGCTGGCAAACCCGAGGGCAGGTACGTTGCAGATGGGTGGCTGTAGCTAGAGGCAAGGCTGGTCTGGGGAGGGTACGTGCTGGGGGGATAGTTGTAGACAGGTGTGGTAGGGCTATAGCTGGGCACCAGAGTTGGGGTGGACTGGAGGGTGTGGAGGGAGGCAGGGGGAAGTGCTGCATTGGGTTGACAGTACCCTGAGGAAAGATAGGTGCCATTGTAGCTAGAGGGGTACTCACTGGAGCCACTGCAGGAGCTGCTGCCACTGTAGCCAGAGTCTGAGAGGTTACTGTTAACCACGGACACGCTGCCAACCCCAGGAGGGCCTGCAGATGTGGCTACAGCCTTTGAACCTGAGAGGCTGTCATGTCCTCCAGGGGGCACTAGGGAATAGGAGGCATCAGTGCTGTGTGTCAGTGGCCAGGGCTCTAGCTCAGTCTTATGGCCGTTAAGGCCCCCAAAGGCCCCCGGTTCAGGGTAGGAGCCCACAGTAGGTGGCCGGTCATACGGTGAGTCCAGCATGCCGGAGTACTTCTCAGCATAGCGCTTCAACAGGTTGGAGGCTGTAAGGGCAGAGATGTCGTCATTGGCCCAGGCGTAGTTGTTGGAACCACGGCTGCGGCCGGAGTACAATTCTGACTTGTGGGCCGGAGAGGAGGTGGTGGAGGAGACGTCCAGGTGCTGCTCAGGCCACTGGCTGAGGGGCTGGGCATGCTCTGGATTCCAGTGCATCTTTAACAGACCTGACCAAAGAAACACAAAAGCAGTGATTACAATTATGACAGAAAATAGGACATCAGTGGTCTAGGACTGATAGTATCTGAAAGAACTTAAGGAGGCCAGCTTCCTGGTCATGAAACAAATCAGTTTGGGTTCATATAGGGTCTTAATCAACTGCTTTCTATTATAACCTAATATTATATATAAAAATTCAAACTCAACTTCAAACTTTTAAACATTTAAATGGATGTAAACATCATCCATGGTTCAAACATTGCCAATATATAATAAAGTAATCTTACTTTACTAAACCAAAATAAATTTATTATTTATTATTTTTATTTATTATTATTTATTTATTATTAAATTTATTTTTTTATTCACATATATATAATTATAATAATCTTTTAAAATCTATAATAATCTTTTTCTCTTAAGAAATGAAATATATTTGACAGTCTCTGCATGAGCCAATGATGAATTAATTACCATTAGTGCATACTCAAAAAACAAAAGAAAATAACTTATTTTTGAATATTAGTACAATATTTTGTGTTTATTAAGTGAGATGATATTTTTACCATGCTGCAAGTATAAAAGGGGACAAAAACACAGTACCTACGTTTTAAAAAGCAATAAAGGACAATCAGTAACATTTGAAATTGCTGTTTAAAATATATCATGATCAGACAACTGTAAAGTTGTGCAAAAGCTCAACACTTCTATGAAACAAAAATAATAATCTACATTCAGCTTGATATATTAGTGATCTGACAAATGTGGCAAAGTTTAGATATCACTGTTTTCCTCATTATCATGTGCACATGGTTTGAGCACCTCCACTTCAGATAGCCGGCGACAAGAAATGGCCTTTCTTCTGGAAAGGACCCTTTTTCAGTGGTACCATCGTGCATTGTAGCAGAAGGAGGTTGTGTTTCCCAGAAAGAGCAGAGGAAGCTAAAGAGGAGGTGGAGGGAGGAAGTGAAAGCTGCAGAAAGAAAGACGGTGAAAGCAGATCTGTAGGCTGGATGTGTTGTTTTGCAGTTTCCCAGCTTGTGTTCGAGCAGCGATAAGATCCCACTACTATTCCCTGTACTGCTAGCATCTGCAGGTCTCCCAGAGGAGCTATTGTTATCTCCCTGTGCATGTTGCTCTGAATGCTTGCTCTCTCCGCCCTCCACCCCCACCTACCACCCACCAATCCACCCACCCACCGTACACCAGACCTCCAAAGGCCCAGTGGCCGGCTGGACAGAGGGAGGGAGGGTGAAGGGAAGGATGGTGTGTGTGTGTGTGTGTGCGTGTGTGTGTGTTTGTGTGTTTGTGTGTGTGTGTGCGTATGTGTGCGGACAGTGGTGTGGAGAGAGTGAGAAAGAAAGAAAGACAGGGGGGGGTTGGGTTTGGAATTGCAGCATAGTGTGCTATTCATCAGCACAGTCTCCCATGGAACATTGGGAAAGTGGAATGTCTGTTCCTCTGGCTGACTTCAGCACTGGCTGAGGTCTGATTGATCATGGCTGCCTCGCACCAAGCACATCGCCGAGCTAACAGGAGAGAGGGTTAGCTGAAAAAAAATAAGACAATTTCATCCAGGAATCCAGTTTTTCCTCCATGTCCCCTTATGTAATGTTCTTATTCTCCAGTAGAATATTAAACTGAATTTGCATCAGAAATCCTTTGCCCGAATGTATAATGCATCTGTATTTTTGTTTTTGCTTTTAAGCTGTATTTTTTTGAAAGTCATATTTGAAAAGGCAGACAGAGAAGAAGGCAAGAGAGATGGGTAGAGATTTAGAACAAGGGTTTCTGACTGGAATTGAACTGCTCCGATATACTGTTTATTTATAGTGTGTGCATATGTCAGATAGTCCACTATCTAAATACTAGATATGTGCAGAATTACAATTATATTACAATATTATTATCTTACAATGTTATAGTTAAAGAATGTATTTCAGGAGGACCTGTACTACCTCTTGCTGAGGCATTAGCTTGACATTCCACACATAGCTTGGCATTATTGAACTGACTCACAATTTACCCTGAGGTGAGGACTACTCCAGCCAGAAACAGGGAGGTAAAAAGGAATATGGCAAAAGCCGTCATTACTGGCCTCGCTGCCTTCCCTTCAGTGGACGCCAGATGATTCATTATTCATGGCTGTCTGTGTGTGTGGAGCCAGGCTTCTTATTGCCATTTAAATCAAATCTCAATATCCACAGCCTGCGATTCTGGTCCTGCTCTCCCACTCCCTAGCTCACTCCTAAACTTTGGCCTCTTTCTTCACCCTCTTTCCAAACCTCCCCGTGTGTGTTTTCAGATTACGTCCGTTATTTATTCAGTCAGATGAGACCAGCAGACCAGATGGCCGTTGGATTATCATGTCCTTCATATTCAAATCCACTGCCTTAAGTTCCCAATGGCCAAACCAGTTCAAGTACTAAGCTTCGGCCAACCCACACATTCACACACCCACCGCAGCAAGATGTGCAAGAACGTTCTCACACTCTGTTCACTTGTTTTCTCACAAACATGCTGGAGACATTGGCCTGTCCACACCCAGATGACCACATATTTTTGTGGTCTGACTTGCAGGTCTTTGTCCAGGCTGCAGAAACCATATATGTCCTGCAGGCCCTTCCCATCTGCAGCCCAACCAGTTTGTGAGCAGCTCCAATAATGGGGCCTGTGTGTGACAGAGATGGATGAGAGCCCAGGGGAGCTCATAAAACCTGCAGCGGGGAGGGAAGGAGGGAGGGACGGAGGGAGAGGAAAGAGTGGACAGCAGGCACTATGTCCTCTCTAAGCGGACTGGAGCGGACATTAGAGGACTCAGTGAGGCGGGCTAACTGCTGCTACTCCATCATCAGAGTAGCTCCAATATAGAATGGACTTTCACCCCCCCCCCCCTGCATTCACCAACGTAATGGCCAGCTGCCCATACCTGAGGAGCCAATTCACTGTTAAATCTGAGAGTAATTACTTTCTACAAGTCTTTTAAAAAAGTGTGTTATACTCTATAATTCTTCCTGTATGTACACAGTGAGTTAGATGAGTGATAGGCCGCCACTCACCCCTGATGAACACAGCAGGGTTGCAGTGCAGTTTAGCCCTTTCCGTGTAATTAGATCTTGCCTTCTGCTGGATTGTGGTTTTTAGAGCAGCAGTGCTCCACATTAAACTGCGCAAGCTCTAATCTACACTTCTGCGTAAATCGGAGCCATCGTGTAGATTAATTCACCAGAGGGCCAGGAAGAAAGCTAAGATTAGAAGTAGGAAATCAGGACAATGTGGACATAGTGTCAGTAGCAGTTCAATCATTAGATTAACCTCAGTATATGCATCAGTGCGATGCTATTGTAACTGATCCTATAGGTTATACATATAGATCTAATTAAATTTTTTTCATAGGGGAATTGTAGACGCATATTAAATTTTTGCTGTTTATCAATAGCACTATGTAATTTAGAAATAAGTTGTGATATATTCTGACTGAATTAATTATACATAAATGTGACTAGGCAGCTTTTCTATTGACCAATGGCCTTACTTGGCTGCAAGGAGATTGATAAGAGCCTTGTGTATATGCACATTAAACTACCCTGTGTGTGTGTGTGTGTGTGTGTGTGGGTGTGTGTGTTCTTGGCCCCATGAGAGACAGATGTTCCTCTGCTGACCGCCTTACTGTCTGTGCGGCCATTGTCGTGGACAGCCATCCAGCATACGTGCATGGCTCGGACAATCCAGTTGGCCCTGAGACAAAGCCTGAAGGATCCTATTGTCAGGGGCCTGTCTAATTATGGAAATCTTATTAATCTATTCAGCAGCAGTCCACTGACAGCTTTTGTGTCAGCCTGGGATTTATTGAGGGACCTGTGTGAGCTGCATCCTATTGTAGGAGTGCGTGATGAAGACAGTGGCACGGCTCTCTTCAGCTGAAACCAGATTTACTTTGAGGAGGCCCTGAAATTGAAATTAGACCACTTACGTCTCAGAGGGAATGGGTTAGGTTCATTTGTGATTTCTGACGTTAAATGCTTAAATTTGCCATCTGCAGAGTCCCTGAATGGCCTTTTGACTGAAATCAAAGTAGCCTTTAGCCCATGCAGGCTGGTAGTTCTTTAGACAGTGTTGTGGTTTCCTATGAAAGAGGTATCAGTGGGTGAGGTGAAACATTATCTTGGCAGGAAGCCCAGAGACGGAGGGCTCCAGTGCTGTTTCACAGCTCCCCTGAGGTTACTCCCATGAGGTTCCTTTCCTCCTTCTCCCACTTTTGTTTTCCTGCTACGAGGAACAAAACGGACATGGATGCAACAAGCCTTCTGGGACGGTGTGCTATTAAACTGTGCCGATTGTGAAGAGGCGCTTGTAAACAAGAGCGCTGTGGATCAATCCAATCAGGGCTCTATTCAGGGTTGAGCTCGACCCCCTCCAAACTGCCTAGCTTCTAAAAATGTGCACATATCTATAAATCCTTTTGATGATTTGTTGCTGGTTTCTAACACAATGGTAAAATGTATCACGATGCAGACCTGCAGGTTGCTTAGCAGCAAGGATTTACTTAAAAACTTGCCCTGGAAGTCATGACATTGATATTTTCTATGGAGACATTGGGCTCTTTTGAATCTGTTGGCCTCCAGATATGCTAAAAACCTTAAGGTCAATTTCGTAAAAAAAAAAAAAAAAAATCCTCAACATTCTTATACACTTAAACAAACATTGCAGGCAGGATGGCGTCAAAAGCTTTTAAGAATGCTGCTCTGGCTGTTATGGCAGTATGACAGCATTTCAATTAAGACATCTCAGAAACAGTCACTGTAAAGAAAAAAAGCTTTAAAATACACGTAGCCGAGTTACAATACAAAGCACACAGCCGTACTGAAGGGGAATGACAGGCAGAAAGTAGAGTGAAGGACAGTGTGACAGACACTATATTTGTGCTGATAAATCACAAATTTGACGCTCTGTTGACTGCATCGGTTGTTATGCATTCAGCCAGTGCAAGCCAATCAATGAGTTATTGGACCAAACTCCTGTGTGCTGAACATAAATATGTAGAACAGATGATCTCTTTCTTCAGGAATCTTTAAACACAAACATATCAAATAATCTGCTTCAAAGGACAGCGCACCGTGGCTGGTGTGCAAAGCAAAAAGCCGCTGAACCCCAAATCTGTTATTTATCAGAGTTTGTTATCTTGATTTGTCGTCGAGTCTTGAAGCCGCTTAAGTCCTCTGTTCTCAAGTTCACTGTGATTTATGACACTAATATCAAGCAGGACATTCTCACTAGGCTGCGGCCGTCCTGCCGCTGCATACTACCTGGTCTGTCGTAAAAACACCAATCTGAGAGGCCAGGCCACATTTCACAGCGTGGCAGGTGGAGACAGTGGAAAATTGTCTCTGGACGGTCCTCGCACTTTGGTATGAAATACACATTTTATCAGCTCTTGCACAGTTTGTCCTACAAACTGAGGGATGATGAATCCCTCCCAGAGATTGTAGATTATGTATGTTGTACTATACTCGCGTTACAAAGACAATATCACCCCACAGATGCTGAATTACCTTTGTTATTGTGTTGGGTATCGCCAAAAAGCTGTTAAAGGAACCGTGAGGTCAGTCCTTGAGACCCTTTTCACACCGCCTTAAGACTGGGATAATGTGGACACCGGACAACAGGGATCATAATTTATCAGCCATGCATAATTGGGCATTGCTAAAGAAAATTATTATAAATCTATGTGTTAGTCACAGGGCTGCTATCAATCAAAAGAAACACAATCCCACACTCCCACTCAGCCTCTCGCTCCCTCTGGCTCATCTGCTCCATCTTTCATGGCCCTAAAAAGCTGTAATAACAGAAGAGTGCGGGAGCTCTGGTGGGGAGTTTTCACACCTGCTGCCCAGAGCGCGAGCAGACGCAGCTCTTTTCAAACACGCCTCACCAGTCCAATCCCAGGAGGAAGAAGCACATCTCCTGCAGTGGCATTGAGGGATGTCCTCTGTGTGTGTCTCTCCCTATCTCTGTACCTTCCTCTTGCCGTGGATAGAGCTATCCATAATCCATGTATCAGAATGACAGTTTGACTTACTCTATTTTTTGTTTCATCTCCCTTCAGGGATTTTACAGGCCAACTGTCAGAATGTTTTTTTGTCTGTGCGCAGCTAAGACGGTTTTATTCCAAGAGTAAGACAATATGACAACTGTGGTTTTACAGATATACAGAAAACTAAATAATCATACTGCCCTTGCCTGGAATACAAAACATAGAAGGTAAGGGACAATTATTTTATTTTATTTTTTTTCAAGAAAACAATTGCTAAATAGAATTAAATACGCTGCTATGGGGCAAATCTCTAGTTCATTAGCAGCAAATGGATATTCAGTGTCATTAAAAGTTGCTGTTTTGCAGAGTAGATGGACTGGAGCAATAGCCAAACTACTTGATGGCATTTGTTAAACATTGATTAATTGACAAACGTGTTTAGAATTGCTAATGATAGTGCAGCAAGAAAATTCCCATCTGAGAATGAGCAGCTCATTTTACAGCCCTTTTCCCAGCACTCTCCAAAACTAGAAAGCCTCCGGAATAATTGCTGGATGCGTCACTTCATGCTCGTAATTTTAGAAACAACTCCCCCATCCCCCGTGCCTGCTAACGCATGTCCACAAATGGAAGAAGCCCCCCCCATACCCTCCCCTTCAAGAAAAACAGGGTCCCTTTTTTTCTGTGACTGCAGGCTGGCTTTAGGTCATTGTGTCCACTAATATATCAAAGAACAGCTGTCCTAAGGCTCGGTGATGACCAATCGCCCCTTCCATCTGTCTCAGTCGCCCGATCACTGCTCTATCTCCCCCTCTCCAGCTCTGTCTTCTCCTTGCAATCTCTTTCTTTCTTCGTTTCTCTGCGTCGCCACATCCTTCATTCCCTCAATTCCCAGTGAGCATGTTGCCTTTCCTCCTTTCTGTCCAAATCACAGCTTATACTCACAGCGAACAGACAGCTTTGGGCTTTGTTTTTTTTCTCCTTTTTCTTTTTCTGTTAGCAGACATACAACCAGATTCAACAGCTTCTGTGGCGGGCAGTACGTTTTATGATCACTGCAGAACAAACACCCAATGGCATACCGATTAAAGTATGTTATTTCTCAAGTGTAGTCATTTACTAATTAGTAGTGCTGGTGTGAGAGACGCTGTGCCTCATTGTCCAGCTCTGAATTCTGCTGCCTCAGGAATCTAGTGAAGTGTTGCCATCCAAATGAGCCTCACCACCCTGCTTCTTAATTGGGCCCTTAACAGGAGCGGAGGCCTCCTTAATGAGCTGATGAGCCCTTGGTGAGACAGAGCACAGGACCCGTGGACTCACAGGGCCCTAGGTCCCTAACCTTCCTTTTTTTTGTAGACGCATGCAAACACACACACACAAACTAGGGGCTAATTAGAGCCCATTCACACCCTACACTAATGATCCCGGCTCTTATTCACACACACTTTAGCTGGCTGTGTGTTTACTCAAGGGCCTCCCAGGCTCCTCCACTGCACCACTCATACCACTCTGCCCACAATAGGGATAGACGCCAGTGCCCTCCAACCTGCTCCTTCAGCGGACAGGATGAGATCTACTCCTTCTTTCTTCTATACAAACTGCTCCATGACTTAGCAGTCCTTCACAAAGACACTCAGGCAAAACATAAAAACAGAGTGCAACAGAAAGAAAGGCGAGGGAGAGGGGTCAGTCAGAGGAGAGCTATAAAAACTGCCAGATCTGGACTCCTGTGTGTAGATGCTTTATGTGTGTGTGTGTGCACGCGCGTGTGTCTGTGTGCTGTTTTAAAAGAAAAGGTATCGCTGCACCAGCGGGGGCCCCCAGCAACAAGAGTTAGGGCACTCCTGGGTTGGCGGCCTGGGACTGATTTAAGAGTGTGTTTGAAGTGCAGATTACAGATTCTTTGCACCAAATCCCTCCAGGAGTATCCGTGGCCCCTGGAATCTCTCTCAGGTTTCTTCTCAGGTCCGGCCGAGGCTGCTCGCCCCAGCTTGAATCCTCAGGACAGGCCGGAGACAAGAACCAAGACCGGACACGCCGAGGAAGAATGAGACACACACACACACTGGCTGAAAGTGGGATCTAAATCACTAAGACAGTCATGATAACAAAGACTAAAGTGTGTCAGTGGGTGTACCTGAGTGAACCACGTGTGCCACCGTGTGTACATTCATAAACTGCGGCTCATCTGTGTACAATGGCGGAAATGCCTACAAGGAGTCACAAGTAGCGTTGGGAAGCGGGAATGCACAACATTCCCACAAAGGGAATTCCAACATGGAGGTGAGAGTCTTCGCATGTCCTGCACATATGTGGAGTCCCTCGCGGTCAGATTTGTGCTCAGCAGGATCATGACTACAGTCTTTAACTGAAAAGACAGTAAGCTGCAGTGTCACCAGCGCGCACCGGGGTGTGTTTGTGTGTCACTGGTCTGAGAGTAAACAGCATGACTACCTAACACTGCTGTGTGTGTGCCTCATACGATCCCTCCGTCTACATACACACATGCACACTAACAGGCTGCTGATGAAATGATTTCATCCTGCAATGACTCTGTGTATGAAAAAAACATCAAGTCATTGGACAGAGCAGATGAAAAACCAGCATTGGACGGCCCGGTCATAAAAGAAAATCACATACAAAGGCTAGTACGTGGTGTACTTGTTGGTTCCTAAGAAAAGACCAGCAGTGTGACTGCTCTGGCGGCATGCTAACTATTCCACCAGCAGTTTGTGACATTCTTGGACTGGCTGTCCACTTCAGCACGGTGTTCAGTACGTATGGACAGGCAGGGTGCAGGGAGCAGATGGAATGACCAGTTAAACAAGCCTTGATGGGAAGCAGCACACGCATGCATCCATGTCCTGGCAAATTACTGCTCCCTCTCTTTGAGCAAGCTTAATTTAACTCGTGAACATCTTTTAATGGTAAAAAAAACAGAACATTCTGTGAAAAAAAAATCAAGCACGAGTCACTTCTGAGAGGACATGATGAACGCAAGGTCAACTACTTATTGGGCTGGCAACAATTCTAAATTCCATTCATCTGATGAGTGGCCAAATAAGAACATTGGCTATTTTGAGGGGGAAATTTACGAAAAGCAAACAGAGTGTCATGGTTACTGTCAAACATCCACTCATGACGCTTTAATTAAGCCGTTTTGTCCAGTTTGAAATCGCACACCCACACACTTGTCTTACGTTGCTACAATCCATTTTATGCATGCTAACAAAACAAGTCCGAAGTTTTTACAATCCATTATGAAGTAATACTTTTTAAATGAACCATTCTGTGTGGTTTCTTCCTCTTTTCTTGTAAATGTCATGCCGATAATGCTCCTTTGAGGCGAGTTAAAGAGCTGGGAAAAGGGGGCTCTTGAGGCCGAGGCCATGGAGGCAGCCCCATGCTGGCCTGCAAACAATGCTGTTTTGGCGAGCCCGAGCACTGGATTCAAATGAAACCTGGTGGGAGGGTGCAAAGGGGAGTGGGTGGGGGGGGAGCAAAACTGGACACATCAGTTATTAGGTCAGCATTGAAGGGAGAAAAGACAGAAAAGGGTTGGGGGGCAGGAGGCAGTGTGTGTGGTGTTAAGTCCTTAACTGTATTGGTAAAATGACACTGGCAGAAGCAAGGGGTTTCTGCTGCTTAAACCATCAGCCCTCCAACCTCCCTCTGTCCCTCTTCCTTCCCCCATCTGCGTCTTCCGTCTGGTGATGAAACATTCAAACAGGGCTAGTGCCCAGGGTTTAGCATTTCCACAGTGCACGTCAAGGAAAAAATCCAGCTTTCTGCACTGGGGCATACACATTTTCACAGTAACGTGTGCTTTTTTTTTCCCACCTTCTGTTTGCAAGCTGCAGAACACAGAGTCCGCTCCTGCTTATTACTGGAGCCCGGGCTCATTGATTCAGGCAAAGTCCAACTTAAGTCAAGTGGGGCTGTTTGGTGTAATATGCAGCATGGTAAAGAGAAAGAAAGGTGCAAAGTACTCACTATAGGGGACAATGGGACTCAGCATTCTGTGGAGCTGGTCTCAGTAAAGAGGAATGCTGTTTCGTGAATGACAGCTAAGGTTAGCATCCATCCGGCTGTAGTCCATCACTGGCATGAGCTCGCAATGACAACAGAACAGTCCTGAGAGAGAGAGAGAGAGATAGAAAGAGAGAGCTGCTGTCATTGTGATGAAGGAACTGTAGAGACAGAATTACACTTTGGAAAATTATTTCAAAATCACAGAAATATTAAGGAGGAATTCTTTCCATTCTATCCAATTCTTTATGGTAGAAAGAGAGAAATTCCCCCTCATTCTGGAGGAAATTGGTATAATTTGCAGTGTTGCCTGCTAAATATGCCACTTCCTGCTACAACATGAGATAGCCAGTAGGACATATACTTAACCATATTCTACTTACCACCATCTCCATTTTTTATGTTGTTATTTTATTAGCTGTCTTGTATTATACCTACTGTTAATATCTTTATTTTAAAATTCTTTATTGAATTTAATAATCAGTGGATTTCCTATTGCTATCTATTGAATAACATATCTTGAATTAGTCCCACTAACATTTTTATTTAACATTTAACTCTTTATTTTATTTTCAGTAGATTAATGCTTGCATTGTTTTGTTTGTCTTGCATTGTATATTGTCTTTCATAATAATATCATAATAATAATAATAGATGTCAAATGTCATGCCAAGTTCTACTGAACTCAAGTGAGACAGAGGTGAGGCTGACACACAATGTCTGAACAAACACTCACACGTCAACTAACCCTTTTGCACAAGCTCACATGGCAACACACACCTTAACACTCACACCGATATGCAGACCAGAATTCAGCCGGTATGGTAGAATTACTGACCAACCTGAGAACCCTATCAGTGTAACAAAAACAGAATACACAGTCTGCCAAATTGACGCACACAAGGGTATTCATTATAGGCAAGCATTAAGCTGATTGTGAAGCTGCGTCCAGCCTCTAAAGAGGGCTTTCTAAATCTGCCACACAAAAAGACTCATGCATACCATTGCTCTGTGCACTGAGGCTATAAAGAATAATTCTTAGGAAAGCGAACACCTTTAAGCAAAATGCAGAGGAAAAACTGTGAATGACAAAGTTACGCTTGCCAGTCTTTTAAAATGTGTCAGACCTCTGTTAGAGGTGTAGTGAAAACAAATTATATTATGTTACAAAATGTAGAATCCATATGCATTCATTCATTGGTGTTTTCAAAAAGAAAGCAAAATTAAATGTGTTCATTTTTTATATTCTATTTTGATTTAAGTAATAAATCTCAATATTTTTAAATTTTGACATGATGTCCTTTCTTAAGCGAACCTATGGGATTAAAACGTTTTGGGTTTTTTTTTTCACAGCAGCTGTTTATGTTATTTCACCATTCTGTGGACACCAAAGAACATTTTTTTTCCACACTGGTGCTAAATTGCTATAAAATACCAAGAGAAAAAACAAAACACGGATTCTTAAAATTGTCCTCAAATGAAAATTGCTACCGTATCTACTAAAAAAAACAAAATCACAATCCAAAACATCATTCAATCTCAAAAGTACCTCAGACACCGATATTTAACTTAATGCAATATTATGACGTTTACTGCTTTTGCACATTACAACAGAGACTTTCTTTATTCGTATATATAAACAAACAACAAGGCGGTTACCAATTCACTCTGTACCATTCATATGGAGGAGAAATTATGCAATGACCACACGCCTGCCACTGGACACCAACAGGCTTCACTTACAACACTGCCTCCGACCTGCTCCAACTGACAGTCAACTTTTAACACTCAGCCCAGAATCACTAACTACACTGCAGCAGCAAACCACAGCTTCTACTTCAAATTAACACTCTTCTGTCCTTGCACAGTTTAGGGAGAGGCTGGAAAGGCGAAGGCAGGGTTTTTAGGAGGCAGGTTTGCTCAGGAAAACGTCTCATGGCCAAAGAGGAGAGCTTCTACAACACGCTCAGATCTGGTCCTCTTCCAACTTCAGCCAGCCGGCAGAGCCAAGTCAAACAGCAGAGGGAGAGCGGCGGACTATGACAGCAGATCAAGAGATGCAGAGAAGACAGACAGCCTTACCTATTCATGCCTGCATGTCCTCCATCAGATCTGAAAGCACTAGGATAATCCCTGGAGCAGACCAGACCCGTGTGTGCACTGCTATGCTTTTTTTCCACATATGGGACACAACTCCACTCTCTCTCTCTCTCTCTCTCTCTCTCTCTCTCTCTCCCTCCCTCCCTCCCTCCCTCCCTGTCTCTCTCTCCCTCTCTGGCCAGTGACAACAGAGTGAGCACTCAGCTCCCCTCCCCCATGGATCTCCCATCCCCCTCTCCCTCCCCTCCTTCTCTCTCTTTATGCTAAAAGTATTTAAGTAGGGAGAGAGAGAGAATTGAGGGGAGGGGGCAGCAGGGAGGGCGGGGGAACTGACCAATGCTCTGAAGGAGAGTGAGGGGATCACACTGAAGCTTGAGGACAGTGGAGAGAGAGGGGCAGTTTTTGTTTGGAGGGAAATGGCCAGAGTAAATTTGGTTTTCCCCGGGAGGATTAAGAAAGAGCTGAAGGAACAATCTCTTCTTTCTTCTCTGACTGACAAAAGCAGATGACAACAGCCACTGTTGAGTGTGTTACTTGGAAAACAGAATCAATTCCTTGGTACTTATTACTCATTAAGAAGTGATAATACATTGCTTAATTATTACACAACAGCAGAAAGAAATGTTACATTAATTGTTACATAATTTGCTGGTTACTCAGCCAAGCTCTGTGAAAGATGCCTTCCAACAACTTCAAAGCCATCACACCCACATGTTGCAACTCTTGTATTTAACACTTAAGGAATAAAAACATCAGAGTCTCATGTCACTGACGGATAATAAGGAGGGGAAGAAAACCCAGGTAGGTCCAGAGAGAGGAAAACAAACATAATTTGCCTCGACCAAGAAAAACACGCCTTCCATTAGTCATAACAAGCCAACAATCTTTGTCACTCCTGACTGGAGGCTGTTCAGCAGCAGTGAGCCCAGTGCTGCCATCATTGGTGGAAAGATATAAACATATAACAACCATTTTTTTAGTAGTAGTATTATAATATGGAATAGCTGAAGGTGCTGCCAAGCCAACAAAGGAGTACCTTAAAGTGCAAAGGCACTGAACACTGTTCGACCAGGTCTCTCCAATCTGGGTAAAAATAACATGACTTTGCACTTTCAAATTGCATGCAGTGCATCTCTTTTTATTTTCTAAGGTGGCTGCATGCAATTAGAAAGTGTGAAGTTGTAATGTTGCATTTTTTGTGTGCAGGTTGGTGATAGATGTTGGCTCCAATTGATTCTCATTCAAAGAGCTTCTAACTCTCTCTAGGAATACTAAGTTAATGTTTTTTAGTTATTATGGTATAAACCATTAATTTCAGGCACTCTAATAAGTGTGCTGTCGGTCATTTTGGAAATCTTTTATTAAATTAAAGGTCTACTATGTGGGTGTTGATTGACAGTTCACTCACCTGCTGCACTGCCTGGCTCCTAGACTCATGTCAGCTCCTGCTATTCCAGTAGGTTAAAGGTAATTTATATATGTCTTGTTAACACAAGTAGCTAACATTAGCTAGCATCCTTTTATACTTTTTTCTCCTGTAATAGAAGATTCTTATCTTGGTCATAGTCATTTTTGTTTCTTTATTCTTCATTTTGTATCTGCCTGATGGTCCCCACCAAAAACGATTGCCTCTCATCCACATCCAAAGGGTATTTTCAACATTCCTCCTATTAATAATGCTGTGACTGAAATGTTGGGTTCCTGTAGATAGAAGTCAGACCTGATTCTCCCAGCAAAGCTGCTGTAATCACATAAGCAATCATGTTAATGTGCAATACTGATTATGAGTATTAATCACACAGAGGAAGGTTTCTGGCTCTTGTAAAACATGTTTCCTCTTTTCAGCTAATTAGATTTCTGCTGGAAGCCACAGTGAAACACAAGCAAGAGCTCTAGTTGATCTAGCTCATGGTCAGGTGCTGTTTTAGTTTCATTTACTTGCTCTTCACACACAGCTGTCAGGCTGTTTTTAGCGCCACACTGAGGGCCACATGGTCCAGTCATCTCCTCCGGTTACACAGAGCCGGTACTCCAGCGAAGCTATAGGATACCCCCCACACAGTCCAACACAAATATCCATATACAAGTGAACAAATAGAGTGGGTGAACCAGCTGAAAATAGAGAGTGACATTATGATCATATGTTTGGTGTCCAGAGAGCATCCCATGCACTCCATCATGTGACAGTATTATGGAGAAGTGTAGCCCAGGGGCATACTGACACAGAATTAATCATCCTGTAGTTCATGATGTTGTCCAATGATGTAGCGTTGTTACATTTATCAATAACATTGTGCTCATTAATTTACCTGCTGAGTCCGGAGAGCACAACAAAGTCATTAAAAGTCTGGTGGGGTATAAAATGGAAGACCACACAAGACATTATCACACCTTCAGGTTTGCCAAATGTATGTGAAAGAGAAAAAAAATAAAATTACCCAAACTCTATGTTGTAAATATACTTTCATTTGACAGACCAAGTTTCTGGTTCTACTTTGACCTAACCTACTGAAACTAGTGATGCACATTCACATTTGTCTTGTGAAAAGAGGAATTATTTGCAACCATTTTACTGAGCGGAATTTCAGCCTTACCTCAAAATAAAATGCTTTAAACAAACTAGTGGCTTGTTGTCATTTCTTGCCCTGCCCGACTTTATCATATCAATGTCAATGTGTATCAAATAATAAATGGAGTTGTAATGAACCAGAAGTTCCTTTTAAACTCTTTTGTAAGACATGTGGGTTGAGCTATTTTTGGAGATGCCCCAGTGGTCAGTGACATGGCTCAAATTGGAATGTAGGGTAATAAACCCATTGGCGGAAACACACAACTCATTAGAGTGGTTACAAAACTTAACACACCCAGTGAGTCCCAGTTCACAACCACAATTAGACTCCTTAATGTTTTCCCTAATATGGGATCCTCAATAGATTTGCTAATGGTGTCTCTGTGGGGGGTTAGGTGAAGGTACGGTTGAGTAGGGATGTTGAAAGCAGACAACTCTGGCGCTCTATCACTCTATTGCCTTATTAGTGCTGAGGCAGCAGTGTGTGGACACAGGCAGCATGCTGAGCCCAGCACTACTGAAGCACAAAGACTTCAGGGCCCCAGGACACGAGACGAGCCAAAAACTGAGGAAAACGAGACTGAAATAGAGAGTTTAAATGAGAAAGAGACAGAGCAGGTATGACTGCACATACTAGCTCCTGTGTCACATGAGTGAGCTTGACAGGTGTCAGTCTAGAAGATCCCGCCCCCTTCTCTGACATGCATTAAGATATTTCTGCACACTTATGACAACTCCGGCTCCCCAAACACTCAGAGGACATTTGGTCCAGTGGACACTGGGGGACACCAGTTTACTGTCAGCACTGGGAGGTCGTCTAGGTGCCTGAGGTTAATGGAGAGATATGAGAGGTAAAAGAGCCCCGGCAAGCTGAAAATGACTCCTGAATGAGGGTACAGGTCAACACGCTATGTGTTTGACCTCATACTCCGGGGCATGTCAACTCAACACCTCCGTCCAGCAGGTTGTTCGCCCAAACTGTGTTAGCAGGTCAGCTGGTTTCATCAAGCCAAGCTGCTGATTCAGGCCTGTATTAATTAGATTAAATGAAAATCTGCATACGGCGCAGCCCCAAAAAACGATTCGCATAGCAAAATATCATAGTTAACAACTGTATGGATGTAGACCCCTAATGTGAGACTGTGATTCAGAGTTGTAGTTCTGCTATAAAAGTACAGTAGGATAGACCTCCTCCATGCCCGTTTCCCTTAATGGCAGAGTAAATACTATGACAAATGATCTTTCTCCTGTCACATTATATGTATTTCACACAGTGCAAGGTCTTTGCCACCAGCTTTATCTGGGACACCTGTGCATTTTTTAAAGTGAGCGGAGGAAGGCTTGCCTCAACAAGCCAATTGGCTACAAATGGAGAGAGAGGACTGCTCGCCCTCAGGTGCAATCGTAATGCCCTAAATCCACTAAGTAAGTCGACATATGACAATAATCCTATAATACATGGTACCAGTCATATATGGAAAAAGCTGAAGTTCAGTCTCAAGTTGAAAGATGTGTATTTCATGTATACAGTGTATGTGTACATCTATATTTCAGCTATATGTGTATATCACCACCTTAGATGGTGCTTTCAGTCTATGCAGGAACCAAAGAATTAATACTTGAACTTAACATCGCACTTACACCGTTTTTGAAGCCATTACTGGATTAATTTAAAAATGACTAACTCTGACTCCTAAGACACCATTTTCTTAACAGACATTGTGATTCACAACCTTTTACTTGTTTTAAGACATTTTTTGTGAAGGATATATTTCAAGATTCTTGAAAAAAAAAGATAGCAATAAAAATATTTGAAACTATTTAAAAAGTTAAAATCTTAACTTTTCACTTAATGTGATTAAGTAATGTATAAACAAGCAGTTGGGGCCAGTAAACATGTTCATTTCTGTTATAGTTTGATAACAAATCTGACAATCAGGTTGTTCATTATTCTTAGTCAATGACTATCATCCCTATTCAATAGTAATAAATAAATATTTTAGGAGGAAAAGATATTTTACCAAAATTGATAAGCAATAAAAAAAATTGTATTATTATAATTATAGCCTATCATAGTTACTGAAAATGAAAAAAAATCCTACAAAAGGTTTATAGACTGCATTACGGTTATCAAAATGGAATGTAATAATTTTCTTGCTACAAGTACAAACCAGTGCACCTGTGTAATGTGGAATTTCACAGGCACTGTAGGTGATAATGTAGATAGACGGTGGTGGAACCTTGTGAATCTGAGGCTCCTATCAGTTAAACGGACTGTGTGCAGCAGCCCTCAGGTATCAACTCAACGTGTGACCTCAGGACACTAATTGTTTCCAGGACTGTGTAGACTGGCCTGGACCAACGTACTACTTAGGGGAAATTAAACATCCAAACTCAAACATGGAGGCCTGCGGGCAGAGAAAAGTGTGGGACAAATTTGGCACCTTTTGTTTTTCAAAACACACACTATATATAATTTCCTGTGTTCCCCCTCCCGTGACAGCATTTCAAAGCTCAATAAAATGTGAGTGTTAGAGGACACAGTGAGATATTGGAAATAGAATCCACCGACTCCCCTGAAAGTTGAGTGTCGACACTTTACCTATGCTGACAAATGTGTGTAAGACGTGTGTGCTTTTACGTATACAATCCACAAATGTGTGTGTGTGTGCGTGTTGATGGTGATAATCAGTTCCAGGCCCCCAAGGTTGACCAATATCATTTCATTAGAGCAAAGGAACGAGTGCTAGGGCTTTGGCTGAGATTAGGGTAGAGAGAGAAACTCTACCCCAGGCCCAGTTGCCCTGAAGAGGGCTGGTTGAGCAGTGGAGGAAGGGGCAGTGTGTGTGTATGTGTGTGTGTGTGTGTAAGAAAGAGACAGGGGGGTCAGTGGGATTATTAGTGGGAGGTTCAGCTGTTTATTATTCCAATTCTATCTCTAACAGCTGAAAATTGGAGAATTAGACGGCAGCCCTGAGCAACCTGGGGATCAATGCAGAGGGGTTAAACCCTGTGGCATGGCTCCACACACTGACAGCACTCTCAGATACTGACGCAGCACATACACACACACACACACACACACACACCACAGAGGTCATTCACAAAACTTAAGAGACGCATCAGATTTACCGCTCTGAAGTGATAAGACACTCACAGACTTCACAGGTCGATGAATAGCCTTACGCTTCAGAGGTGGGCAAGCGTTTGAAAAACATAAGGATACGTTGGTTGGCTGCTAATGGCTTGAGGTTCTTGTTGAAATTCTATTGAATTTGCCCTTTAAAGAGAGGGCTATGTGCCTGCAGAGCCTCAAAATATATAAACAAAGCCTTGATTTTGTATTTCTAACATTTATAGAAAAACTCTTCAGCTCGCCTTTATGCTGCTAATCATGACTCATGAATTTTCAGAGCCAGCCCAACAGTCTCTTCATGTTAATACATTTGAACAGAGGCTATGCACAGATTTACTCTGTTACATAAACTGCTGGCATCAGCTTGAGGTGTCAGAGGGTCTGTGGTCATGTCCATGTTAATCTGGACAGGGACATGACACTGGGAACATGGAAACCTGAACTTTCCACGCCATGTCGGTATGCAGTCTATGGGTATGGAAACAGGAGCTGAATTTAGAATTTAAATAAACCTCTCGCTGCTTCAAACTATAATAAGCATGGGCATTTTCTGTTGTTTTGGTGTTTGTTATCCCTCCCAACTGCCGCTTGCATTTAGACGAAAAAAGGAAGATAAAGGAGAGAAACTGCTGACGAGACTAAGGCTGTATTCGCACCAAATCCGGGCAATGCAGGAAAAACACCAGTCCTCTCATTCCGATTAAATCCACCTTCAATCTCTGAACTTTACACGTGTGTAATGCATGACAAGAATGTCTCCCTTGAATCTACAGTGGCATGCTTTTATTTAAATGCAAATAAAATCATTGGTATATGTAATGACATGTACTAGAGTCTCATTTATCTTCATGTCCTACAAATCAGGCCAGGGTGATCAAAAATGATAACTGATGCAAAACAGAACCTTGCTTACTGAGGCAAGTTGCACGATGATGCTACAAGTCAGTGACATTAATTTGCAAAAATGCTTACTTAATGAAGATGATCTCCTTAAATAATGGTATGCATGTATTCACTGTGAATAGGTCAGCGGCAAATTGCATGAATGTATTCATAATTTCGAATATCTTCCAATTGATTCCCTCTTTTGGCGTAAGGCTCGACGATAAGTCACAGGGCATATTGCACTTTCAGCCAACTCAGCTTGTTGAAAAACTGTATCCTTGCGGTTTATTCACAGGAGTGGTTGCAAAGAGCAGCGGTACACTGGCATGCTGATACTGAAAACTGACATTTTTCATCAATTTTAATGCTTCTCTGTTCCTATGAATGTTACATCAGTTTGGTTCAGTTGTGAATAAGGATGCAGCTAACAAATAAAACTTGTTTTCTTTTTTTTGTCATCAAATTCTTCTTGATTTAAGAAAATTTACTGGCTTATTTTCTATAAACACAAAATAGGATATTAACAAAATTACTTCTTGGTCACTAGAGTGACACAGGTATGTGTGAGTAAAATCTCACTTAATAAGGATTGTCAAACCAACAGCCATTGATAGATGTGTTTGTGGTGGAAAAAGGACTCTGGAAAATTGATGGAAAATTGATTTAATTTTGAAAAGACAATTCATATATGCAGGGCAGACATGATGGAAATCAATGTTTGCCATCTGCATGCAAAATAGGAGAGGAGAATGTGAGCGAGTACATCCAGTGACACCATGATTTCACTGGGAGGACATACACATACATGTTTGAGTGCAATAAAGAGACAAGCTCATGTACACACCACTCTAGATAAGTAAGGAACGTAGGCTGATTTATATTGGAGAAATAACGTAAGATGTAACAACAACTTTCCTAATTTTTCAGGACTGAGGCCAATTGTTTATTTTCTCTGCTCAGATTTGGAGGACCAGTCAAGCTTAACCTCGGGAAAGGGAATTAGTTTCCCCTTATGTGATTGTCACAAACTGCAATAGTTCTTGTTGGTCTTTCGGTCCTTCTATTTTCTCCTTCATCAACAGAGGTTGGTAGGGAGCTAATGGCTATTCTCCACTCCTTATTAAACCTTTTCTCCAGGGCCTAACTCGTGCCCAGTGTTCAGGGAAACAGGGGCAACAGAGCGGGGCACAGCTCACCGGGGTGTCTTTTCTAAAGTGTCCAGCCTGTTGGAGAAGACCTGGACAAAGCAGGAGCCTGGTGAAAGCTGCCTGTTGTCCACCTAATCCTAGCCATGGCCCCGTTTCCATTGACAACGCCAACCCGAACAATGGTCTCTTTCAAGAGTTGTTCTCTTCACTGACACACTGACATAGCAACAATAGAAGAAGACACTTAAGGAATGGAAAACCTTGTCCATGTTCACACATGCACTTTCTTCACAAATAATACAGGAAGAAAAACTACATCTGTAAATGACTGTCTAAAATAAATTGTTTTCCTCTAAAAATCTCCGGGAGCAGAAATGTGCGGCCGCAAAAAAACGGTCTTTCATATTTTCATTGATGAATGCAATAAACAGAAACCAAGCCAGATGTACCAGACAAAGGGTGAAATAGGCTTCATCGTGTGGTCTGGTTTAAAATGATTTCTCTTCCTCGAGATTAGCTTTTCTCACCATGCTTTTTTTCCCCTTTCCTTTGAGCACAATTGCTGACCAACAGAAAGAGAAGATAAATGCTTCCATTTCAGATGCCGAGGCCCCCTTCTCTCATCTTCTTCGATCCAGATTTCACATTAAACTTGTAATAGCATACGACCCTGCAAGGCACGATTCTCATTCAGGTGGGCCATGTTATATGAATGAGATTTGGTGAAATGCCAATATTTATGCATATACATTCCCATTTTGTGGCTTTCTCATCATTGCATCTACTTCAGCACTAAAGGAAGAGCAGCTGTCATTTGATACATCAAATTATACTGAGCAATACACAGGCTTGTGCATGTGCATGTGTACACACAAACACTTAAACCCACTACGAACCACAGCCACAAAATGTGCTACTGGTTAGCTTGCAGTGAGCTCTCCTCTGCACTATGCAGCAATATCCAGCCGGCTGGCTGCCCAGCTACAGCTACAGTTGTTGGGAAGGTCATCTGTCAGAGGATGAACTAGGCTGTGGCTGTTTGGCATCTCCGTGAGGTCTGCATAGAAGGGAGAGGCGACTCTGAAGGACACTTTCCCTCCACTCTTGTGCTCTAATTCAATCGTTCTGACAGGGTAGCGGTGTCCCAGTGTCTGCCAGCCCAGTAATCTTTGTGTAATTGAGTTCCCAATCAGCCATCCATCAATAATGCATCTGGTTCCATGAGGGAAGAGAAGACCACACTGCTCTGGCCCTCTGCATGAAGGAAGGAGACAGGATTCTGCTGTGACTGACCAGAACGGTCTATTACTTCCTGGAGATAAAATCCACACTCACTGACCTCTCTGGCTTTTATCATTCCCAACACCAGCTACTTTGAAATGGGATAATGTTGTATTAGACATTATCACGGTGGTGGGTGTTTGGGGCGAGAGTGTTAAACATTGTGGTTCAAGACAAACAGAGATGTTCTGGAATAAGCCCACGCATCGATGTTACAATCAGCACTATACAATGGTGCTTTCAGCTCTACGTGTTGCACACGTGTTGTGTGGTTGGTTGATGGAACAAATTCAAAGAAATTGAATGAAAATGAAGAGAGACATGAGAGAAAGACTGCAACACTTTTATGAAGCCCCTCTTAGAGTATTTGGTAGTGTTTTTCGGAACTATTTCTGAACTCTGAACTAAACTAAATAGAATCATACAGAGCACGTCCATAAAGCCACACATACACACACACACAGCTTCAGAATCTGCCCACATACTCCTTACTTTTCAATTGCCGGTGCATGCCAACCCATCAATTAGTGACTAAGACCATGGTCCTCCAAGGTTAAACTGTACAGCTGTCTGAATGATTTTCAATTATACAGCCAGGAAGCCCCCGACAGCTCGCTGGCTCCCACCTCCTTCTTCGGTCTCACAGGGTCATTTATAATACTGAACGTCTTCCATAGATAATTGTGTATCACCACATTTCTTCCTTCTATAGTGTTATCTCCATTTTCAATTTCCAATCGTGGAGCACCCTTTAAAGACTCACTCCTCCTTTGTGTTTTGAGTAAACTGCTTTTGATGGAACCTTCTCAGAAAGAGAAAATCTCAGTCCAGCAGTGTAGGATGTGTTTGATAGATGTAAGGCTTTGAAGCATCATTTTTGTTTCAGAAAACCATCCACTTTTGATAATTTAAATTCCATTTTTTTAATATATGAAATCACAAATAATTTGTAATCATCTGCTGCTCCTTACATCTTGGTTACATCATGCTCCCTGTATGCCTGTTGTGCTGTCCGTTTACCCTTGGCTCTGCCAGATTAATGGCTCATTTAAGTCCCCATTACATTACATTAGCCCATTCAGGCTGCACATACTGTACACTCCTCAGCAAATAAATTACATCATGAAAATATTAATCAATCTCAATAAGTGACGGCACATAATCTGTTTGATGTTAAAGACTATACCAAAGGTTTATACTGAGAGCAGCAAATTACTGTCAATCACAGCGACGGGCTAACTCTAATAGCTCTGGAGCGTTTGAAGCTATTGGCTTATCATAGTAATGAGTCTATGAAGCCCAGAGAGGGAGGATATTCTTTGTGTATGTGCTACCAGTTTTCACAATCTGAAAGCTGAGAATATCAGCGCGAGGGCATATTACGGTAGTCCGTGGTCTGAGCCGATTCCAGTGGTTGGCTGGTCGGGCCAAAAGTCACAAAAATGCCATAAAAAAGCACCGCTTGCCCAAGCAATTTTAGAAAAACGATTCTGTGCTGCATAATAGTGTGACAGCGTGAGTGCACGGACATCCTGTGAATTGCAAGCGTGGAAAAGGCATAGGTGTGGTTCACGCCACACACCAACACACACAACAACACCATTTCCAGCTGGAGGTTAATTCAATCCAGCGCGTTCCATTTTGAGGCTGCTGTCAGGCTCAGGTCTGCAGTGTGACATTGTGAGGGAAAGGTAATTACATTTTGGTCCAGTCCAGCGACTCAGCGTCTATTCAGAGGGTGCTGTCAGTGCCCTCCTCCTATAGACCACAGCCACCAGAGGAATGTCCAGCTCTGAACACACTGCTGTGGACAAACAACTCCACTGACTACAACGCTACACTTTACAGGCTTCAGCGGTGGAATTTCATGTTTAATCTACAAAATATGTAATGACTTGAGGCATAAAGCCTACTAAATAGTCACAAAATTATAGGCCCTGACAAGCCATATATTTACACTTGGAGGGCTCCAGATTTAAATTTAAACTATCCTAAATGAATGCAGTAATTCAAGCTGCTTTTGCTCTGTATCAGTTTCTAACCGGCAGGCTGGAACAGACATATGAGCCCTTGACGCAGCTCCTCTGCAATTAGCAGCCACGGGTCGTGCCACAGATCTACCTCATGACAGAAAGTGATGTCACTGTTGATAGCTGAATGCGATTTTGCGCTTCATCTGTAAATGTATGTTTTGGGAAAATGTGGCAGAACAAATGAGAGAAGGCTCACGCATCACATGTAAAAGGAACACTGCATATAATTATTTATCAATAAAAATCTATCAGTTTTATAGTTTCTCTGCAGTCAGTGTGTGCACCTGACCACAAAAACTTTGTGATAGATTTACAGCTTTGCTGATGCTCTCAGTTCATGTGTGGTCATGTTGTACTTGTCCATTGTGTACTATTGATCAGGCTCTGGTGAAACTTGTGACTAAAGCTTAGTCCTATCCCAGCAGAATAAATCACAGTATTGACCCTGTGGTTATCAATAAAGGTAATGACAAACATCTGGCCCCACCTTTAATGGAATCGACAGAGTCTTCCTGGCAGCAGCCCAGCATTGGCCACACATAGATTGCCTTGATCTTTCCAGTGGGAACCCACTCTTAGTATGCAAATGAGAGAGAAGAAATGCAATCGCCATCTAAAGCTAAGCAGTGCTCCTATTGAATTGGGAGCTGAAAATCTCCATAAACACCAAAGGAAAAACCTTAGAATGTCTGCTGACAATAAGCCAGTTTAGACTGACTAAGATTTATTCTATCAAGGAGCTCTGACACAGTGTATCTATGTCAATGGAGGAATAAGTGAGGAGATCAAATCAATGGTCACTCCACTAAGGTCCAGAGGTGCTGAGCTGGACTTTTGGAGAGGCCTGCAGAGGCAGCACTCTGTCCTGTGTGTCTTGAGTGTGCCAAGCCTGGATACACACAGGATATCTCATTATTATATTATATAATGGTGTTCTGCGACAATACACTCTCATATATGAACATGTCTCTCTCATAACAGAAACTATATCCATGGATCCATCAATGTGGCTATATGGAATTATGTGTGTAAAAGAGTCGCATTGTCCTTCTAACCTTGAGATTGCCAATGGAACGCATGTCTGTTTTTTTTCTCCTCATGTACATATCTCAGAGAATCAGGACGGATAGAAATTCATCATATTGAAGCGACAGCAACATTACTGAAAACACAAAATGTGTAGATACCCTGCAGCCCAGTTAGCAGTCATTGCAGATGACAATCAAATTGAACATGCTCAGCAGACTAATAGTGAATGACACAGAATTGCACTCTATTGACAGTATTGAATTCTTAAAGGTACCAGCACAACAACAAGCAATTACAGCTCTCTATCACATACAATTTGAAATAACACCATTTTGCTTTAATGGAAATGTAACGACTGACATTTTCCGTCATAGTCCAAATGATCCGATCACACAACAAGTGCAAGTACTTTAAACCTGTAAGTAAATAAGCTAAGTTTAAAGATGTTTTAATAAAAACAAGACTTTGGATGTGTCAAAATTAAATGGACAACATAACAACGGCGTCTATTAGTTGAAGCTCCTCTGGAGTTACCCAATGAGACAAGAGCCTGTGAAATTTTATCAGTGGGCTGTAAAATTCAGTCATGTGTCTCCAGGTTTCCATCATCATTTCTTTTGTGTTTCTACTTCATTTAGTGGATGGGCCAGAGTCCAATAAGTGAGTGACTCATAAAGTACAGATGTGCACATACAACCCACAGAAAGAAAAACATAAACATTTACTAGAACAATTTCATTATGTGAGGCTTCAGGGCTTGCCATGTCAGGGATCACCTTATTGAAATCTGAAGAGACATACTTAAAATAAAACATGTAATATATATGTGATTTTTACAAATTACATTTTAAAAAGGTTGTTTTTTTTTCTTTTAATCTGACATTGAAGTAGTAGATGTTGGTATCGGCTGTCACAGCCGTCATTTGATGCTTCTGAGGAAGACTGCACATGCCAGTCAAAGCTGTCAAGGTAATAAAAACATCTACTATAACAGTGTCTGATTAAAGGAATAAAACAAAAATCATTTGGGAAAAAAAAAGAATAAAGACACTTGTTTAAGCTATTACAATTAAAAAGTTGGCTGGTTTTAAATACAAATGGACATAAGCCACAGAAGAACTTCATAGTTATCATAGCATATCCATAATTGTAGAATGGCAGCACTTTACATTTCTCTCTGGGACAACGGATCATCAATAGGGATCAAAAATACATTTTTGGTTTTGGAGAACAAGTTACAAGTATAACTTAAAATGTTTTTCCAAGTAGCAACTGGTCATCTCTGTTTGGTTTGCCAGTAAAGAGTACTTGTTTGGCTGAGTAGAAAAAAAGCATCAAACTCATCATTTTGTGT
This sequence comes from Lepturacanthus savala, assembly GCA_030544235.1. Lineage (NCBI taxonomy): Eukaryota > Metazoa > Chordata > Actinopteri > Scombriformes > Trichiuridae > Lepturacanthus > Lepturacanthus savala. The sequence goes on from CM060480.1 coordinate 15,018,222, forward strand.
GATTTTGTCATCATTTTGTGTGATTTTGTCATCATTTTGTGTGATTTTTTTTCTCCATTTACGGTAAGGTGAGGCAGCCGTGAACCTTGCAGTCCCCCGCCAATCCTGTTACTGCCAGGATTTGTTCTGCTACCCCTATAAAAGATTAGTCCTCGAGGAGAAAGAATGGACTTGATTAGCTAGACAGCAATTTAATGGGATTGTCAGAGGGCCTACAATAAATCAGCTTTTGTGATTAAATGGGATCTCCAGTAAAACTTGTATGTCTCCAAATCAATAACTATTGAATGTTTCTCCCTTTGTTCCAGGCGAAGGGGGGAAAAAGGGAGAAAAAAAAAAGAAAAAGCAGGAGAAACAAAGACAAAATTTCCGGTGGGCTAATGACCCTGCAGCCAGTGGTGAGAAGCAGCTTACATGTTCAGCGGGGAGGTGGAGAGAAAGGGCAAAGAGCCACTCAGCCCGGAGACGAAAGGGGAGAGAGAAAAAGAGATGGATAGAGAGATTTGTATTTAGAGTAAAGAACAAAGCATCAGGGAATAGTTGGGGCATTAAGTAAAAGCAAATGGACTTAAGCAAAGGCGGATGTATACGCATAATTGGACTTACACTGTAAAAGCTCTAGGCATCTTTATAATGGTCCATGTGCTCACAGGGATATGAGTCAGGTCAAAGAGATATACTCCTTGTGTATGTCTCTCATTGTGATTGAACACTTGGAGTAAGAGCTGGGCTTTGTCTATTAGTAGGAAATAAAATGGTGTGGAGGCACAGAGTCTCCAGCCAGCCTATGACCCTGTGCACCGATGGAGAGCTGCTCCAGTCAATTAAGCAGCCGAGCTCTGATTCCTCCATACATATTAACCACCAAACACTAGTGCCCATAGATCATCACACCAGGTTAAATAGAAAATATTATTGACCAATGGGTGTTTTTTCTGTCTAAATAGATATGGGATTTGGATTTTGCAGTCAGTATCACAAGGTTAAAAGATTTATTGATGCTCTGAGATGAATTGTGCGTTTTTGCAAAAACACAAAAAGCAGGACATTCATCAAAACACAACAAACGGCCCACGTGACAAAACACGTTCACATAACGCAAAACTGATGACCGCACTATATTATTTTTATTTTTGTGTTAGTGCTGGTTCAAGTCTGTTAACTAGCCGTGGCTCTGCTCTGCATTTCGGGTGCTGTGTGCAGTGCTAAGCTCTGACTTACCCCTCCACTTCACACATCACATCAGATCAGAGGGTTAGAAGAGCGTTCCAGGTCCTACCAGCCTGCTCTACATTCCTGCTGCTTTGATACTGGGGGGGCTCCCCCGTGTCTGTCCATCATCATCGTTTCCCCTCTCCTCCACCTCCAAACCTCCTCTAATCCCCCCCACACACACCACCACTTTCTCTCTCTATCCTCCCCCAGCTCGGAGGAATTCTCCAGCTCTGGACAATGTTTCATTTCTGCACAGGCCACATCCTTGATAGCTTAATAGCCCCCGCAAAGAGGAGAGCATGCACCGAGAGACAGGGCGGCTTTTAAGTCCTGTCCTCCATATTTAAGTCATTCAGGCTGAGCTTCAAGACTGTTGTGTGGGCCTGCTTGTCACTTGAAACAATATGGCATAGCATGTTCCCTCTGTGGAAAGAGTATGTTGACTTCCTTGCCATCTGTGTGTGTATTATTCAGCAGGCTCAGCTGGACGTACCTTTCACAGGCTGCACCTACCAACACAAGCACAGGGAGCGGGCAGGGCACTAAGAAAAAAAAGGATTATAAAAGTAAAACAAATACAACACAACCAACACAACTATGTCACATTATCCTCTTAACATCAATCCTCCCCTCAGACTCCAAACAATGCAAAGTACAGGTAACAAGTATGAATTCATAGCACATTAATAATTCATACCAGAAAATCATTGGGAAATGAGAAAGACAAAGGACAAGAAGAGAAAAAAACAAGAACTTCAGAACATACATAACTATGTATATAGTATATGCATACACACATATGCTTCTCTACCTTAAAACACAATACCTCAAGGGGGATGGGGGAACCTACTTCTTACATCTCTACAAGTGACTTTTCCTTGTTCAGGATCAGAATTTTCCATTTCTGCTTCTTGTTTCTGAACAAAGGATTTTTTTTAATCTAATCTAATACCATATAAGACACCGTTTCCATAATCCACTTAATAATGAATGCTTTATTTGTACAATGAACCCAATTACTACATTAGTAACATGAACTCAGCAAAATCCAGAGTTAACTAATACTACTGATATCACTTAGTTAGAAAAACTTCATTTTCATAGTATAGTGATCTGCAGGTCTTTTGCCAGTGGCGAAAAAATCCTTAACTCTAACATAGATGTCTTTCATGGTAGAAGGAAACCGGAGCACCGGGTGTTTTAACACTGATTGTAAGACAGGTCATTAAATATGATGAGTGGTGAGAAAACTTTCATTTTATACTATAGCAAATAGTGCCAGATCAGTAAGAAGACAACCTGTTGAGGAGATTAGTGTTAGTGTTACATGATTTGATTTTAGATAGTAAAATCATGGGGTCCAATCCCAAAAAGAGCCTCTGATATGTCTCAAAATTATGAGGTACATAAGTTCCAAAATAAGCCCAAAGACATGCTCCACATATTTTGAGATCTGTGATGATTTGGATGGAAGTGGGTTGATGAAACATGCAAATTTTCACTGGGTAACTGTGAACAGGGTGCACAGTGCCAACCAAGCTTAACTTCACTGACAGCCAGCAAGTCCACCTTAATTTTGCTGTTAGCGTGAATTTCCATCTGTTTAATGGCTTTGGCTATTTGAGCATGGCTTGTGATAATGGGTGACAATGGTGCTCTTGATTTTTTTTGTTGTGTGTTACCTCTGCCAGGTTCTGGGCTGCACGTATCATTAACTGCCACTAGATTCTTCTTTTTTTTTGGCATGGTTACACAGGTGAAATTTTTAGATTACATTCAGTGCTGTTCAGCCCTGCGCCATATCTCAAACCACAAGGCAGCCTTGAGCATTGTCCAGCAGCGAGAGAAAAACATTTTATACAACCACACCATGTGCATGAGCCTGGACTCAGTTCCATCTCCCTACTGACCTCTGATTCTCATTGAGGCACAGCAGCTCTGCTCTTTGTCAGTGCTATTTCACTACCTTTCATTTTAACATCATCACAAGCGTGCAGGCCGTCAATGTGGCCCTCTACACTTTGAAGGTCTGTTCATTTTCTTGGCTGAAAGCACAACACAAAGAGCGGCCATGCATACACTGAATTTTCTATCTGACGGAAAGTGTTTTGCTGTGCTTGAAAAGGAATGAAAACCTCTGTAGTTGTTACATCTACAATCACCTTTTACAATGGAAAGATGCGAAAACACGAATCTGAACAGTTTCAAAGATACAGTAATGATATATTGATTTATTTCTACCTTCTAGTGCTACTGTGTGGTACAACCGTCATGAAACAAAACATCTCAAATGTATTCAGGGTTCAAAACCAAACACAGGTGATGTGTTTTGAGTCACAGTCGCACTGCAGACAATTAGACATAAATTTAAAATATTAGATTTTACGATAGGCTTGAAACACCACAAACTGTCCCCGCTGGAGACTGACTGCACTTTCACTAACTGTCTAATGTATCTGTACTTCTAATAGCTGTCAAATAAAGAGAATAGTTATGTGAGCCACTGTCTGAAGTAAAACCTTTGTGAACTTTATTTCTCTGAAAAAGTCACAGTCTTTAGTATAAGAAGAGGGGATCCTAATTTAAAAGATGGGCAGTCATCAGACTGTTCTGTATGGAATGGCAGTACACAATGGGACCCGGAGAGGTCAGGTCATTATTGCTGTGTGGCATCAAAAAAATTGCTGCGACTAAATGATGTGCTGGTGCTTCCAGCTGAAAATTTTGGTAGCACCAAGTGGAACTACAAGTGGAAGAACTTAGTTTTTGGCCTTTGCCCACCCAAACATCCATGGAGTGGATGTCAGTCCTTAACCTGAAATACCACAATTCTGCTAGCTTCAGGTCTTAAATCCTAAACATGGACTGATATACAATTGGTTTATTAAGTGAATGCTTTGAGAGATGATTGTCTAGGAGGCACACAGAGCAATTCAGATGACGTTTTCTTTTATAGTGTCCTGCAACACTCCCTAAAAGATGTCTGTATCTGCACCTGAGCCATCTAAAAGATGTAGTCTTTCCAATATGTCCTGGGCTTCCTATCAAATAGTCATGACAGTTTGTAAATATGGTTAATGCCATTTCATACGCATCATATCAACATTTTTTTGATATGTTCATATTTCACACAAAACATTTGGTCAGTAATAGGCAAAAGATCATGGTTTAGGTTAAAATGGTCAGTGAGCAACTTGATGGGACAAATGTCCAACAAGGCAATACAAAACAGGTTAACAGTGGTGTTGAACAGTCATCTTCTGCATTTTTTCTCACTCCAGTCCATGAAACAAAGCATTGAGCTATCCAAGCAAACCTCCTGCTAAGAAAAGTGAAACTTAGGAGGAACATTGTCTGACCTGTGTCGCTACATTGCTAGCGTTTCACACAGGAGACTGGGCTCACCATCCAAGGATCGAGAGTAGCATAGCAGACCTGGGAGCTCAGTCCAATTATAAATTATGTATATAATTATATTATAATATAATACAATATTTAGGTTTACTGTAAAATTGTAGAACTTCATAACTGACATCAGGGTCAAGGGTAATAAACTACAAACACTATGACTACATGAACTACAATCAAATAGCTAAGAAAAAAGTTTAACGACATTGTTGGAGTTTGAACACATATATAAGGGGATCCATCAAATATAAAGGGGGGGGGAGCAGGTATTTCTCAGAGCGGGTTAGAATGTGGCTGGAGCAGAGTGACCAACCACTGACCTTCAGGTGCTGGATGAGGGACAAGTCCATCATGCTGCTTTTTACAGCCAAACGCCCCCCTTCTTCTCTCTGTGCCTCCGTCTATAATAGCAGGGCTTATAGTCATTTTCGGCTATAAGACGTTTTATGAGAGCCATAGCTATGATTGTAGACCAGGCCATTGGCAGCATGGCTGAATAGGTAGAACAAGGTCCAGGCTGACCATGAACCAGCCCCCACACTATTGCCTCAGCCACGCAACAGAAGAGTGAGCGGCAGGAGAGGTGGAAGTGTGGGTTAATCTCAGGTGTTGTGAGCACGTTTTAATATAGCTGGTCAGTGAGGATGTGATGGAGGATAATTGCTTCTGGGGTTGTCACAGATGGTGCTGGTTGATCTGTTAACTATGGCCAGGCCAGGAGCTCTGTCAAGGACATTTTTACTGCTCTGATCTCCTTATCTCGCCCTTACAATGTCAATCAGTACTAGTCCTGCAGTCCTATAACTTTATGTGTAGTTCATTGCATTTCCTGTTTTATTTTCACTGCTGAGCAATTACAGTCTTGTGGTGGCACTAAACAAATATGTGTTATGAAAAGGCTGTTATTCACGTCTAAAGATTATAGAACAGCTACACTATTTTAAACAAAATGTACACATTATATGGAGCACATGTTGTGACTTGTTAGTTGTCACACTTTACAGATTTACTCCATATGTATTCTACAGGAATGCCTCAACAAAGCCGACACTGTGAGACTGATATCTGCTTCAGTGATTTATATCATACTGCATACCACAGGCACTGTGTGTAAAACATAATGATGTCCATGGGAATCATTATAAAAACATAGCTTCACGTTCTTATTCTTTAGTTTTGGCAATACAAAACAAATACAAATGTAACAGACATAATCCTAATGTTGCAATGGATTTTCTTTTGAGACTTTAGGAAAACCATCCTAATCTAAGACACCGGTGCATCTAAAAGTAAATTACATGACTTTACTGCAGTTTATTTACCACGATTTGACATTTATATATCAATTACTGCAGGGATGGTATTTTTTCATATATGTGTGTTGCATGGAAACATTGTTACTGTGTGTAATCCGTTGCGTCTCGTTACTGACAATCAGCAAGATGAAACCACACTCACACAAAGACAAACCAACAGCAGAAAAGGCTGCACACACAGAAACAAAGAAAGAAAGCAAGAGTGACAGGGAGCAGCAGCAGAATGATAGAGGTCTGCGCTTGCCTCTCATCAGAGCTATTCCAAGCGGCCGCCCTGTCAGAACACGCCCCAGATGAGGTCTCTCAAGGCGGAGAGAGAGCTGTCATAACAGGATGCCTAGAGGGCCGTTCGATCATATAGACAGCTCTGAGAGGTGTTAGACACAAACGGAGGACCTGTCGGCATGCGAGTGGTCCTGGCTGCAGCCGCAGAGTACAGCCACGCTGACAGACAGCCATCATTCAGGGGCCTTTATCTTTATCTCTCTATCTCTTCTCCCCTTCTTTCTCTTCTTGTTTTCTCTTGCCTCCAAGAGAGCACCGGGAGGGGGGGAAGAGCACCACTGACAGCTTTTCTTAAATGTTTATGCTGACAGGGAAAAGACAAGAATGTTATCACCAAAGAGGCGTGCTTCCATATCAACACATGCTCTCAAGCCACGCACATGAAACATTTGCTTCCTAAAACCCTCCCACCCCCTCTTAGAGTTGGTTTAAAAGGTATGCGCACCAGCCAAAAAGATTGGGAACCCCGATAAGATAGAGAATCATGACATAAATAACAGTTCCTCCCAGTTCCTCTTTCCAACCACATCAAATGACCCGCACAGCCTTCGCCTTACTCATGCACACTCTATTCTATTCTTCTCTTTGAGTCCAGTTACAGAACACAGATGGGTTGGTGTTGTTACAGTGTGTTGGGCCCCGGGGACGTGTGCGCGAGAATAAGACAACGCTGTACACAGATGCCACTTCTCATGTGATGCACATCTCATTAAAGGAGGGTGGACAGCTCCTCCAATCAACAGATCACCTTTTCAAACAGCCCTTTGTTCCCTGACCCCCAGCAGCTGGCAGCAATTAGCGGGCAGGACAGGACACAGCAGCCCAGCTTGCCAGTCAGTCCATTACGGTGCCGGGTGAAGCATGGTAGTGGAATCCATAGTGCTGGGGGCTGTAAATTAGATCTGTAATAGATGTTGAGGAATCTATACTCCCAAACCCTGTGCGAGTAATTTGGAAATTTTACAAGCCTAGTCATATCTGAAGCAGGGCAACACACGTTTAGTCAGCCCAAATTATGCTATTGGGGAATCTGTGCATGCCATCTTGAAATACTGCGTTCTTACACAGCTGGTTTTTGCTTTGTCAAGTTGACACAGCAGAGGTGATGAGTTCAGTCGACTGCCAAGTTTCCCCTTGAAAAGTCTTGTTGCTGACAGCAATAATAAATTGCAATCTGACTAATCAATTGAAGACCAGCTTGAACCTCCTAAGTCCTTAAGAATGAGAGGCTGGGGAAAAAATCAATTTGCAATTTACATCAGGCTGATGAGTGTTGAAAACACTAAGAAACAGACAGCTCCAAGGATCCAAGTATAATTACATCCGAGTCCGTTCAGAGCTGTGGCTCTAACATCATCATGGGTTTGGAATCAATGGTACTGAGAACTCACAGTACGTAAACTCCTGTCATTCATGTGCACAGACTGTGCAACACTCTCCCAGGTATCACACGGGGGAAGTGATTTGTGTCGCATCAATGGGCAGTAAGTGTGTGATGACAACCTCTTAGTGGCCCGGCTTCCTGGAATCATGGCTACCTGGCTGTCACACAATAAAGCTTCTGGGAAGAGGACACCATTGACGTTAGGGAGCACATTGAGCCAGCATGGTGTCTCGGGTGCCAGAGGCTACCGACATGTTGCGCTGAAGCCAGTGGGCTCACATGAGATGAAATCAGATCTCTGGAGGCGCTAAGGAAGCGCTGGACTGTGAGGATTTTATTTTGTTCCCGTATGCATGACCAGGTGCGCAGGAATCCTTTCCTTCGTCCACACAAACACGCAGCATCTGAAAAGAGTCTCTACACACTCATGCAAAAAAAAAAAAAAAAAAAGAACACAGCCAGAGACAGAGCCAAAAGTCATAATGAAAAACAGAAACAGAGGGAGGCGAATGAATAGTCGCAGCTTCAACTATGTTTTGTTTTGTAGCGAAGACAGAAAGAAGAGGCAGAAAAAGGAGCAGGCTCGAAGGGTTAAACGTTGGCAAAAAGCGGGGAGGGGACAAAAGGCCCATTGTAAGGACCAGAAGTGTCCCCGGAAAGGAGGGGAGAGAAAAGAAAGCCACCACTGGCTGGTCCCCCGGACCCATTGTAAGGGAAGGGGAGTGCAGCCACGCATGACAGATGTCCCTGGCCATTGTTTCCCCAGCAGCCTCCTCTCTGCCTCCTGCTTCAGCTCTGGAATTCCATGAGACGGCCTCCGCCTGTGAGAGTCGTCCGACACGCCTTGCCTCGCGTTTTCCCCGCCGCCACCATGGCCATGCGCGCTGGGCGTACAAGGAGGCTCTCAAGGTGGGGATGGGGCTACACGTCTCAGGAGGGGCTCTTAGTGGGGTGCCAGAAGTTATCGTTAATGCACGGAGCTTGTTCCCATCGCTTATGGTTTCGCACTTGCTGGGACATGTACATGAGAGAGCATAAACATACATTACAAGAGACAGAACAGCTGCATATACGCACAACAACTAAAATCCACTGGTACTACACGAGTCACCGAGACCACTACATGAAATCTGGCATTTTCCGACCTAAAAATCAATAGAGATAAGATCAATTGCATTTGTAATCATCTGAATAGGTTAAAGAAAAAAAAACAACAACACTCACATTTTACTTTACCCTGAGGGTTGTGAAAAAAGCAATTACTAAAGTGTTAAGTGAAGCGCAGGTGAAAGCCCTTCAAAACATAAAGAGTTGAGGTAAGCTGTTTTTACAAAGCAGTGACGTTTTGCATTCCCCATTCAGCGGCCCACCATGTGGCGGACCCAGAGAGGCGGCATGTCGGCCTGTCAGTCACAGCAACAGTGTGCCAGTGGGAAGTGAGCGCAACAATGGCCCTGTCTGGTTAATGGGTGAGAGAAATAGGAGACAATCCTTCATTTCTATGCCTTACTACCACACTGTCTGTTCTCCGTCCCATTCTTCTCTCAGGCTGAACCACATTCGTCCAACACTCGCTCACTCAGTCTCCAATCAGTTACCCCACCCCCGCCCGCCTGTTAACATTCATTTCAAACGCACACACCACACACACACACACACACACTCGCATTCCAATGCATAAGCACGAGAGAGAGAGCAAGATCTCTAAAAACAGGGTGGAAAATCAGTTTGAAAGCAATGAATGTTTACCAGATGAATCAATAGCTGGCTGTTAAATCATTTGGCAAATTGTAACAGTGTTGAGGTGCAGCTGCTGGGAACTCTGTGCTGTCCTGTCCCGAGCCCCGCTGCCCTTTCTCCAAACTTAACGTTGCATCAGCAAAAAAAAAACAACAAAACACCAAGTACGTACAATATACAGTACAGGCCAAAAGTTTGGACACACCTTCTCATTCAATGTGTTTTCTTTATTTTCATGACTAATTACATTGTAGATTCTCACTGAAGGCATTAAAACTATTGAATGAGACGGTGTGCTAAACTTACTGTATATATATATATATATATATATATATATATATATATATATATATACCTGTCACATACAAATACAATTTCCACATACAAGAAAAATATTCTCCACACTGCCAGCAACAATGCTACACAGCGACATAATTTCATTTTTTAAGTACTTTTTTTAGCACTTGGCCTAATGTGATGATAGTTAACACAGTGAGAGAAGATGAGTGCTTATAAATCTGACTGACTAAAGCTGTGCTGAGCATAGACTGCCTGTCTATTTCAAAACGTGACAAAGGCTGGAACAGGAGATGCTAAAAATACAAGGTCAGTGCCTTAAAGTCCTAGGTCAACAAGATACTCCAAATCTCAATTTAATAGTGGAACTAATATCTAATAAGTACAACTATATTATCAGTATTCGTGAGAATGACTATTCTCGCAGACAGAAAGGAAGCAATTACAAATTATCTTTAGGCAGTCTCCAATGATTTGGAGGTTAAGATGTCATTTGTTTTGAAAAATGTGGTAATGATTAGAAGCTGATTGTGGAAAGCAATTAATTACGCAATTATTTCCTCTATTTTTCCTTCTCCTCTGTTGATGAATACTGAACATTAATTATTAATTAAGTACATCTGATAGGTGACTGTACAATATTTATCATTATTTACCATGCCAGGTTTAATATTATGATCATGTCCTTGCACTTTTGTCAATATTCTACTTGGAAAGGCAAGACATAATAGCACAGTTATATTTTCATACTTTATATTTTTCTTTGAATATGTGTTTCAATAAATATCAGTCAACATAAAAGTAGTTTTACTGGGCTGTAATTGAGTATCTCTGTCAAAATCATACTGTCCAGAATCTGTAAATTCTAGAATTAATCATTTAACGATGTTCTACAAACTCAAGAATTAATAACTTATAGTTATACTTTTTGTATAAACTGTTACTACTGTATTACACACTACAAATATGCTGCGGCACCACCGTGAGGGAATTCAAATAATTTGTTTTTATCTTATTTGCAAAACAATCTTAGATAAAGGTGTTTTTTGAAAACGATGAAAAATTGATAACAGATTTGGAAGGAATTGGTGGAACGGTAAATGGCGGTGTATGTATGGTGATGTCAAGATTCCACGTTACGGGTTTCATATGGAGGATAAAAAGAAAACACAAACATCTAGAAAAAAACACAAGCAAATTAAAGAAAAAATCATGTATTGTATAACCCTCGGGCACCATGCTTTCACAGTAACACAATAAGATATTTAGTTGGAATGGATTCAAAAGAAAATTATTTCTTCAATTATTTTTTTCATGCGTATTTAGGTATTAAAGTTACAGTGTTTTTTCTGGTAGGATGATCATCGACTGGCCTTTTCACTTCTGCCCTCAACGCTGCACACCGATCTGTTTGTGTCAGTCCTGTCAGTCCCGTGTTCTCTCTTTTCCGAGCTCCACTATTACCATTTGTTCATCGCCATTCTTCACTGTCACATTTGGCTCCAGATAAGCACATGACTGAAATACTGAAGTCCATACAGTGATCTATTTTCCTGTCATGTCTGTCGGGTTAGTGTCAACAGAAATGTGACATTAAGAGTCATACATGTTCCTTAACCCACTCATGTTAAGGGCCGTGTCACAGCTGAGAGCTCGGAGTCATAACACAAAGTAAGGAGCCACAAAGAGTGTTTATTCTTCCTAACTAGCTTCCATAACCTGGTGGGTCTGACCTTCAGTCCAGTGGTGGAGGGAAGCATGACATATGGCCTGGTCTTGCGTGCACGGGGCGACCCCAGATTGGGCCAGCAGACCCCTGGGTAAAATCAAATGAATGCATGTAAACATTTAGCCCCCTGCGCACTGTGCCGTGATCCCCTGCATGGGCTTAGGTGACCCCAGTCAACATCAATCAGACAGGACACAATGGGAAGAGGCGCACAGGGGAAAAAAGCGGGGTCAACCACACTTTTAAAAAGCAGACACGGATGGCATTGTGGGAGCAGATCGGTCGTGTTCTCCTGACCATGGGTAAGCTGGGCACTCCTGCCCCCTCAACCGCAAGCGGTAATTATGAGGAGCCCTCAATGCATGAGCTTTAGAGATGAGTGGATAATCTACTTGGGCAGATTTAAGACTAATCTGCCATTTCTGCTTTCCAAATCAAATCACGGTGGGGTACATATAGAGCTTATGCACTGATATGATGATTTCAAAGCATGCACAGAAGGAGGGTGATTCTCAGAATCTGGGGGGGTATTTACTAAGTATTTGGCAGGAAAATTATGTAACGACAAGATGAAATGCTTTTTTTGGGGGGGATTATTTGAGATAACTCAAACTGTCACCACCACGTACAGGAGTCCAGTAGAAATTGTACTACAACAATCCATGACCCTTTTCTTAGAGCTTAGCCGAGCTCTATCTCCCAGGAACATGCATCAAATAAACAGACGGAGAAGGGCTGTTTTGACAGCTGCAGGGACAGCATTACCCCCATTTCTCTGCCTCCTGTGATAAGAACAATCAGCGGAGTAGGAAATGCAGGAGCTGGTCACGCCTTCCCCGCTCGAACACGCCGCAGTTATGTTGTCATCAGGAGGTTTTTCGTCTATCACCGCGGCGGACCTACAGAAACCCACAGAGCTCATGACAGCCAGCAAACGGGCAGCTCATGTGATCCTGTCCGACTGTCAGCAGGAGCAGCGAGTCTGTGAACATCTACATGAACATAAACACATGTAATCACATGCACACGTCCACACGTGTGAAAAAAAAAAAAGCACGCACGCACACACACACGGCGCACACTAGACGGTGTGTACCCTCTGATGTCTGTAACTGTCAGTTATAATATTGCGCTCTGACAGCCCTGACCCCTCATTTCATTACACCTCCTCTCTGCCAGACACTTACAATCCCATTACCTTCTACATACCAGCCCAAGCCAATGCCTCCCCACACAGACACAAACACATTGATCCACCATCTGAACCAGCAAACAGCAAGGGCAGACGCCAGAAGTCCCACATCCACGGCCACACAATCAATATGGGAGGAAACGTCTTCAAAAGCAAATCCGGACGAGCGGCATCTGTCAAATTTCGTCATCGCAGATTACTGAAGAGGATTTTTGCTTATGATCGAGCGCCTTACACGGCCAGAAAACCGCAATACTTGCGGCCTGTTGATGCATGAGGGTGACTGACTCAGGATGAATTACTTCTCGCTAGATCTCTATTTTCATCATGACAGACGGATGTTCTTAAATCTTCAAATGACGAAGACAGACTCAATAAATGAATCCTCTTTTATATTCACCGTAAACATTATAAAAAAAAAAACACATGACATTGACATTTCAAGCTCTGAAATGTGTCTTTTTTTTGTCTTTGCGACATCAGGCTACAGAAGGTTACGAGGTTACTGAGGCTAGAGACCACAGTTGTCCTCCAAAACCTGCTGAAAATAGACATCATCAGCTGCTCCACTGCCGCACGACCCCCTCCACCTACTCCCCCCCGTGGAGAAAAGGCCTGAGTCCTTTGCTGTTAGAGTTGTGTTAAGATGCTGCTGTAAGATATGACATTTACTCATGAAACTCCTCATTTAATACAAAACAGGATCACCAGGTTTTGCAGGGAGAACTACTATAATTGTTGTGTGGATGAGGCGCACGAAAGCAGATGAGCGGAGAGAAAGCACACGGCTAACATAAGCCGCTGTGTTCTGACAGGCACGCTTTTTCCTTCCCCCTCCTCCCCGCCCCCACCCCCGGCTCTGCTCTCCTCCGTGGACCTCGGGCCGAGGCGTCCAATGCCCCGAGTGCGCTCGCTGGAGCACAGGGCCCTGCAAGAATGGAGCCTATTCAACAGCCTGCCTCCAGATGCTCGCCAAAACAGTCCTCCAGGCTACAACAGGGAGCAGGAGAGGGGAGAGAGCAGGAAAGGGAGATAGGAATCTGATAGCCTATCATTAACAGCCAAAATAAATTGAAGGGGAAAAAAAAAAAATCTCCGGCTCAACCGTTGCCCTCGGTCGTGATGTATATAGGTGATAGCCTTATTGTTTTGTCTCCTGTGGCATTTCAAAGGACCTGCCCGTGCCTCACCGGAGAAGGTATTTGTTGTTGCAGATAAATTGTCTAATGTGTAGCATCCACTGTGATCCACAGACATCGCCTTCAAAACAGGCACAGGCTCTATATAAAAGCAGCTGCGTGGGAGTTTCTCTTCAATATAAACTAATCACGGGCTTTATCTAACGACCGGCTACATGCAAGGCACATCTTTCTACTTTTCAATCAGACGTAGCCTTCGGAACTGAAATAATGAAAGGATAAGGAAAGGATAACAGCTTTAATCAGGGAAAAAAAGGCTTTTGGGCTCCTCTTTCTTTCTGCTTGTGTGCTACGTCTATGGAAATGTTATATGCTGTGAGGAGTTTGTCGAGAAAATGAACTCAAACGTGCAGGAATGCATTGCGTTGTAAACGAGAGCTACTGTGTGTAGGAGTAGGAGCGGATCGATGCAATATTAATGTATCAATCAGCACCAAGTTATCAAACAGTGACAGAGAGAACAGCACCGCAGCCCCTGCAAGCATGACCCTCAGCTATAAGATTGCTGCACTCAACTCCCCTTCTTCCTTAGCGATAATATATATTGAATATAGACTCAAACATTTATACCTCTCCTCCCCCCAGGGGTTTTGCCGAAGGAGAATAGTGAGTACGAGTGGTGAGGTAGGTGTGTCTATCTGTGTTTATATTTCTCTAGGGATTCAGCACATTCTTTATTAATACTATACTGCTGTACTGCACCATCAGCACATGCTACCACACCATCTGCAACACACTAAAACTGATCAAACATTAGCTGTTTCCATCAACGACTTCATCTTCTTCATCTTCTTATGTCAGGAAACTCAAAATATCAATTACTGTCTAAAGCAGACTGTACTAAAGCAGAATTTCTCATGCTTGAGGTTTGGAAACAGGACTGTGTTGTTTAAAATGCTGACAAGGTTGCCAGGAAATTCCTGTTTGATAAAAGTAAATTAAAGGTCAAAAAGCCATATTAGACATTTTTGTGTACTATCCAATCCATGTTTAGCACAAATCTTGAAGATAGATTATAACCTGACAAGTCGTTTTGCACACGGGTTGTCGAGTTGTCAGGAAAAATACCTAAAACACAAAATCTTGGGTCCAGATTAGGAAGAAGAAAGTGACAAACCCCCTGAAAATGCTGTGGCTGCAGTGCTGCAGTCAACACTGACACCTAGTGGTCACAGCCTGGAAGTCCATTACACAACAGATACTGGGAGACAATCAAATATTCATCAAGACCAGAGTGAAGGTTTGAGTTGTGCAAAATAATAAAAAGCATTCTTCCCTTCTTGAGTTTGAAATGTTTCATATTAAAATGAGCCATATAAAGCAGAAAGTTAATTGAAAAGAGACCATTTGGTCTGTTTCACGTTTGTGTGACTTGGTCTTAATCTCAGAAGCTATTATCCATATTTTTTTTCAGAGCCTATATGGTAGCGAATGGAATATATTTGTTTTTAGATTGTTGTTCATACACAACAAACAGTCTGCATATATGACACGCTTTAGGAAATTTAATGGGCTTTTTTATTATTATCTTTTTTCATAGATAAAATATTTCACTAATTAACTAAGGTACTCTACTTACATGAGTTTGTTGACACGTCATTTCGTTCTGTTCTCTGTTGACCATTTGGTGGAGCACAGGCTCTACAGGATATTTTTGTTGTTCCTAAATAGACCCTGAGGACTCTGTAAATGTCTTTAACCTCCTGAGACCCAGGAGAATTTTTTTCCTTCTTACTTCCCCTCATCATTCTTTCCCTCTATCGTTCCCTCACTCCTTCTTTATTTTCTTCCATCCTTCCTCCCTCATTATATCCTTCATTTGTACACCTTCTTTCCTTCCTTCACCCTCCTTCATTCTTGCGTCCTCAATAATAATATATATATATATATATATATATATATCCCAATATATATATATATATATATATATATATATATATATATATATATATATATATATATATATATATATATATATATATATCCCAATATATATATATATATCCCAATATATATATATATATATATATATATATATATATCCCAATATATATATATATATATATATATATATATATATATATATATATATATATATATATATATATATATATATATATATATATATATATATATATCCCAAAGAACTGAGTTCTTTGGGATAATCATTATTTGTATCAAAAAGTGATATACAAATTAAATTTAAAAAATACAAGTGATGTGACAAATACAAAATTAGTAGAAGTTAATAAGTTAAAAGTTATATTCATTGAAAAAAACAGTGCTTTTCTTTCAAAATTAAGGACATTTTTAAGTGACCGAGGAGAGAGTATTGTGTATGTGAGTATGTTTCTGTCTATGTCATACAATAATAAAAATAAATAAAATAAATACATTCTTGACGGTCCGTACTACAACTCCCATAATGCACCTCTCTGTTTACCGGTTGCGTCGATTTTGGGCGTCAGGATAACCGTCCTCAAAACACCCGAGTTAAGAAAATAGATCTCATCAAGTGCAGCTTTGCGGTGACATCTGAACTCCTCTGATTAGAGGAAACTATAGAAATTAGTGAGCTGAGCTCACTAAGAAGAGCCGACTCTTTCGGCTCCCAAACGGCTCTCCATTATACCAGTTATACCTTTTGTAATTCAATCAAATTTAGAGATGTTTTGACTTGTGATTTGTATTTGGAAACATATATACTTTAAAGTTCAATAAATTGCTGTAGCCTATTGGAATTACAGTTGTAAAATTCATTTTAACTCTCTAACTTGCCATACAAGGCAGACAGAAATTCACATTGTATTTTATTATTTTTTGTTAAACACACACCTAACAACAAGAGTCGGCTCTTTCGCGACCGATACATCGCTATTTTTTTATTATTTTAAGCATACAATGAATTTTTTTAACTCATATTTGTGCCTGCTTGACTCCCAATGGACAATATTGCTCACACACGTCAAACTATTTTGTAATTAGCCTCGATATAGACGAAATAGTAGCCCATACTAGCCTATATTATCCTGGATTGAGTTCTTACCGAGTTCTTGATGGCACAGTTAAGTTAGAACGTGTTGTTAGCATCAGGCTGCGGGATGCTAGCGCCGCAACTATTAGTTTCACTATCAATTACTTGAGTAAAAGTAGAAATACTCTATAAAAATACTCAATAATAAGCAAAATTTCTGCATTGAAAATCGTACTTAAGTAAAAGTACAGAAGTATTATCAGCTAAATGTACTCAATGTGAAAGCATTTAAATGTTTTTGTTAAATGAGTACTGCGTCCTATTTGGCTTTCACACAAAATGCACAAAACTTTTTTTTAAAACGAGTGACAATTAAGTAAAAAAAAAAGTAAATATAGACAATAGAATATTAAATTCTACTTATGTCGTGTAAAATATTGAAAACTTCATTTGAAAAGTAACTAAAGCTAACATAAATGTAGTGGAGTGGACAGTGCAATATTTTCCTCTGAAATTTAGTGGCGTGGAAGTAGAGTTGAGTTGATCCCTCATATTAATTTATTTTGATGCCAAACATTGAATTTGTGATGTTTTAGCTTTTTTAGAGATTTTTAGAAATATCTGCTGCAGTCATGTGAAGTAGATTTATTTTTCATCATTATATGTCCGATGTCGATAATGTGACGAACATGAATCTGTTGCTGGGTTTTTCAAATTTTAATTATTGCAGCTATGTAAGTCTTATTTGGTATAGTACTGTAACCTTTTATGTAAATTTGTAGCTTTTAAAATGTAATGTGCAAAATTTTAATTGTAAAAACCCTCCCATTTGTTTCTGCCCAAGAGAGAAAAGGCGTAACTGAACTGTGTGTGCGTGTGTATGTGTGTGTGTGTGTGTGTGGTGGTGTTTAGCAATAGAACATCAGATGATTCATTCATTTTTATATATATATATATATATATATATATATATATATATATATTAATCAATACAGAAACAGTATTTTCTGTATCAGGAGGCAGTACTGAGAGACACTCAGAGGCCTTGATTTCAAGCACTAAAAGTTTCAATTAAAGGTAATCACGCACCACAACATCTCCTCACACCTGCTACTGTCTGAGCAAGAGAGAGTGGGCTCTGACCTTTGACCTGCGAGGCGAGCACAGGCCGCTCCATTTCAGATCAGCTATGATCCAGACCACCGTAATGAGGAAGAGGGCCATCGGCTGTGGGAGGTGACCACCCAAATGTCACAGTGGGACACCTGCTGTCTTCATGAAGTACCAGAGATAATCAGCTGCTACAGTTTAGACCAGTCCCAGTGTATCTTCAAGGCGTAGACGAGCTTCTGTTTGGCTTCATCAATATTATACCGCATGTGCTCCAGAGAAGCAAGCACAACACTTCAGTGGACACGATTTAAAGTTCCCCAAGGTGAGTTTGTTTGCTTGTTAAACCCAACTGAATACAGTGATTTATTATCTAATTTACCTGTTGGTTGTATTTTGACTAGGTGATCTGAGGATGAGTCTACTCCTGTGGTGTGTGTTAGTTTTGCTTCTCTGTTCGAACAGTAAAGAAATGGTTGTGGACAAAACCCATAGACCAGAAAGGTATGTGTTAAGTCTTTTTTTCTGCTTAATTGGATAGTTGGGTGTTTAGGTGTTGTACACTAATTGTACAGTTTAGATGATTTAGTGAAAAGAGAGGGATCATATCAATATTTGAGAAAGGATTACAGCTTCAACAAATGTATCCACTTCTCTCTTTATGGATGCAGAATAAGTTGTAAATGTGTGTATGATGCTCAGCGCAGAAATGAACTCTAAATACTCACTCATCAATCCTGGTTCTCTCAGATGGCATTCACATCAGGTCGCAAGGGGACAAAATGTCCAAAACCTCAAAAGACATTCAGATGGGACATTCAGCAGCGATTTCACCCAATATCTTGATAAAATTATGGCAAAGAATTTCGTGGAGTGGCTGGCCAGCACCAAGCGAGACAGGTAAGCTGAGAAGCAACATTCCTAACCTCTTTGGGGAAGATATGATGGGACTATAAGAAGGTGATATAGAAGATACAGCAGGTGTTTTACTGAATATTGCAGATCTTCTAGTGCAGTCGCAAACCAGTGCAGGGTGGCACAGGACATTTTTGTGTGAAGACATGTGTCAAATGATTTAAGATGGACGTATCTTGGTTTTGTTTGACTCCCAGTCCTCATATTTAATTGCAGATGTCAGAGAGACCTGCTCCAGTTTGAAGAGGCAGCGTGAGACAGCCCAGGTGGCATGTATGCTTGTTACTGCCTGACATCATCCAACAGCATAAAAGAAGACAAATCCTCCACGTCAACATCACAAATATTGGTTGATATATTTATTCCGAGGTATTCTCAGATAAAAGGTACAGTTTGCACTGTGTTGTTTTCATAATAGGAAACAAAGTGGAAATAATCGAACCGTCTTAAAGTCACTTCATTTCAATGTCTTTTTCTTTCATTTCAGAAAAAAAAGCACATCATGTTCAGATACCGACTACAGTGGCATGCTTTATTCTTACTTTGATTTTTTTTCTTACTGCAGTATGAATAAACTATGATGCAAAAAGAACAATACGTTTGATATAATCCATGTTTCTGGATGCATTGTAAATTTACCTGGATGATGATGGCTCTGTTTCTATTCAAAGAAAATGAACGGATGAGGCTGTGTTTTGTGATCCCACCCAAAAAAAGAGGCACGTTTCATATGTTCAGGAGACTGACCAGAGGAGGGTGCTCCTGTTCTGTAAATCTGAGAAACTGACCAACAAAACAGCTCGAGCTGATTTGATTTTTTTTAAAAAAAGATAGTGTGTGGGTGTGGAAAAAAAATCAGTTTTGTTTCCTTTTGCAGAGGAACCTGTATAAAGCTCACACTTTGTCAACACAAAATTGACACCACTGCACAATAATTTGGACTGAATTTAGTTTGGACTGAATTTTGTGAAGCACTTTGAGACAACTGTGTTGTAATATTGGGCTATATAAATAAAAGTGAATTGAATTGAATAAGGTTATGCAATGAGGCAGGCAGGAAATACAGCAGGTAATGGAGTTAAGGAGGGGAGAAAAGGAGGGGTCGGTGGTTTTTAGCTGGGTGGGGAGGACAGTCGGCTGTAACTGCTGCAGGTGTAGGTTTGTATCTGGGGGGGTAGCAGTTCTGTGTCTGCCGTGTTTCACATTGAGAAATGTGAGTTCTGTGTTCTGTGGTGAGGCTCTTGGCATGTGGCCACAGCCATTATGGAGAGAGCAGCTCCCTTTTTTTTGGCTCCGTCCTCCCTCCTCAGTCTGAGTCTCCAGGGAGGAGAAAGAGGAGGAGGAGAGAGGTAACACCAGCAGAGCACAAACACAACCCCCAGTCAAGGGTTGAAATGGGATCAGATAGTAGGGGAACCCCCCCCCCCCCCTTTTTTTTCTGCTGGTTATTCTCAAGTACCATGTGACATTTAAAAGCAGAGCTGCAGCAAAGGAGGGAGGCAGGGAGGAAATAAGACTTGGACATAAAATGGGCATTATATACCAAGCATTGCATTGCAATCTAAAGTCCCACATTTAAACCTCCGACTTCCACTGTCAAATTCCTTCTGATATTAAAGGGCTATAATGACTCCCATTGTCACCGTCATGTGCATGAAACTGCTGTGACGTTATATTTAGCCAGGCTCAGGTCTACCCACAGAGAAACACATGCTCCAGAGGAAGGCGAGGACGAAGGGGGTGGGATGAGAGGGAAGCCAGGAGGAGGGAGGAGGAAGAGGAGGAGGGAGGGGGAGTGTAGGTGTGGCTGTTTATGAATTAGGTCGAGATCCTCCGCGCGCTAAACGCGTGTTTATGGCCGGGTTTTTCTACCTCCGCGCCGACCCGCCGGGTCCACGCCCCACCCACGGCGCCTCGGAGACGGACACCGGTGCTCGTCCTCGTCGGAGCACCGGCAGCACCACGGACAGCTCCCCCCCCCCCCCCCCCCCCCCCCCCCCCCATCCCCGGAGCAACACCGATCCAGCCGGAGCTTCACTGCGCTCGCACGTTCTCAACGACACATTTTTTTTTTTTTTTAGGTTGAAACGCCTTTATGGTTTGATGTCAGAGATCAGACCAAACGATGGAGGCAGTGGGACATGCTGGGAGTGTGCTGCTGACTCAGCCTGGACTGCTGCATTAATTTATCTGCACTGCAGTGCTCCACCACCTCCCTCCCCCTCCTCTTTCCTTACCTCTCCCCTTCCTTCCTGACCCCCCCCCCCCCCCTCTCTCTTTCACTCTCTCCACCTCACTGCACTCACACAGCCACCCTGGAGCATGGGAGTGAAGCCAGGCAGAGAGGGTCAATAGTCAATAAGGAGCAGGTTCCCATTGCCTACACGTGTAGATGATGGAGATAACAGAGAAACAGATTTAAATATTTATATATATATTCTACAAAAAATTCCTAGGGAGACAGTGGAAGAGGCGGGGGAGTAGAGTCGAAAAGACCATGTGACTTGAGAGAGGGAAGAAAAAGAAGGCGAGAAATGGGAGGGAGAGGGAGGGCACTCCTTGGAGAATTTGCCATAATGAGACCAGTGTCAAAGGACAACTTCCTGCATCAAATCTACCTCCTCAACAAAAAAAAAGCAGCTTCTTGCCCTCCTCCTTTCTGGAAACCAGCGTGAGGGGCGACGTCTGTAACATCATACCTCTGGGCTATTTACTTTATGGTGAACCACAAACAAGAGCATTACAGTACAGATGGACTGCATCATAATGGGGCTATAGTCCATCTCCTGCCTGTGAGGGGGATGTTAACTCGGGGCTCTTAACAAATTCAATAAGGCCATTACATTTGAAAGGCTGCCTTCCGCAACCCTGTTACCACAGCGCCACTCAGCTCCATTCCACAGGATGTTTTGTAATCCACTTGCAACCACATACAGCAACACAAAAGTCGTATAATCGGCACAAAATGGTGACCACAATGGGATCTGAAATAGAAGAACAGTGGAAGAGGAATTTCCATCGACATTCAATCTCCTTTTAAACGATTCGTTTAACAAGAAAGACACACAAGTTGTAACTGGAAGGCTGCTTTATTGGTAATAAAAAGGTTCGTGCTCAAATGAAGACAATCTTTCATATATTCTTACCAAGAGTCCAAGTGGCTGTGCAACACACCATCATATTGTACTGTATATCCTCTTTTATCACGGTGTCAAATGATAACAACAGTTTGAAAAGCACTTTTAAAATTTTCAGCAAAAAGAAAAAAACGCCCATAATAAACCATGCTAAAAAAGAATGAGTCCTATAATCAAATATCGATACAAAAATAAATTTCAGATGGAAACAGAAATATAGAAGAAATAAAACAGAAATATAGAAGGCAAGCTGCTTTTTCACAAGCCAAGTGGGTGACACACATAGCACTAAGAACAGGACATTTTTGAGTTAGCTGTTTTTTCTGTTAACATCACACATTGTTGAATATTACGATGAAGTGGGGTGTCTGGATGGTCCTCTGGCAGTATTTCTGACTTGACATCCCTGATTGATGTTGTGCTCACCCCCAACCCCCCTCCCCCCACCCTCCACAGTTTGGAAACATGTTTTTTTTTCTTTTCTTTTTTTTCATTGTGGCATCGACATCCATATTTGCAGAAAAAGCAGAAAAAAGGCACATGCCATTGAGTGGAACACTAGAAACAAACCATTCAGCAAAAGAAATGTGAGGATGAAAAGCAAGTACATGATCATATGCGTGAGCTGTAATGGCACTGATGTGTGGCTGTGGGAAAAAAAAGGCCCTGGGGTAGGTACCATCTCAGGGTGTAAGAGGCAGTCAGTCATACCAGCTGATGTCCTCTGGGAAGAGATCACTGGTAAAGATGGTGGGCAGTGAGGAGAGTCACCTGTGTGTGTTTGTGGGTGTGTCCTGTATACTCAGTGAAGGTGAGAGATATGACAGTAAGTGAGAAATGTGCTGGTAACATTATCCTTTCATCATGATCAGGCTACAATCCATGGCAAGCAGCTCCAGTAACATCGCACATGAGCTATTCCCCAACATAGAAGGGTGCTGGAAACAACCAGTTTTAGACATCCACTGAAAGTGTTGCACATAAATCAAATGTGACAGTGTTCTTCTGTTTTATGTATATACATATAAACATATATGTATACATGTATATATCTTTTGTATTATATATCTATATTTCATTCAATTTCCGTCAACAAAGTGAAAAGTGTCTCAAAAAATCCAAAAGGTAACAAATGTGACAAAGGGCATAGCTGGAAGCCATTCTATATTATTGTTATTAATCTTTTTTTTTTTCGATTATTAGTAGTAACATTTTTAAAATTTTGTATTTACAAAAAACACAACAAAGCATGCCGATAAAATAAAATAATATTATACAATATTTATAGTTTCTCTCAAAAAGTTCGTTCTTTTTCAGCAATTGTGCCATTTACATCATAGCCTGCACTGTACATATATATGTTTTTTGTATTTTCTTTTTTGTCTTTTTTTTTATTTATTTATTTTATGTTTTTTTTTTCCAAGTGTGAATGTATATTTCTAAAACATTACATCCAAGATGAACATGGGTAAATTGGATGACGTTACTCACACCTCCTGTGGTTCTCATTGGGAATGTATTTGGTTTCAGTGTGCAGCAGCCAAAACTGATTCGAGACCTCATATTGTAAACAGACCTCACTTATTGGTACAGACAGGGGGTTCTGGTACAGGCAGTGTTAAACACACCAAATGGCATTAGTGGTGTGGCGATGGATGCCGGGTATATGTCCGGCAATCCACTAAGAAACAGGACCATCCTGTGTAGAAAAAAATGGCAGGAACACCTAAGGAGGCAGTTGTGTCTTGTCTACCACTTGACAAAGCCTCAGGTTTTTCATGAAAAACACCCACATAGCTTATTATACAACATAGCTGCGTCAATGTGAGGCCTGCTGATGTTTTATCTCAAAAAGTGTTGGCGTTCTTTCTCCATCTCTGCCTAATTATGTTGAAGCGGGTGATAGCATTTCAAAGCCTGCAATTATGTGAAAAGATGGTGCAAGCCTGGGTCCAACACCACAGTGTTTAAGAGGTCCCATAAAAGCACAATGATATACTGACAAACATGGGACTTTCAGCACTCCAACTCAAAACACTAATGTCTTCTTCTGCTCTTCAGTTTTTCTCTTGTTCTCATGGCAGTCAGTCTAAAACCCTAAAGGGAGGGGCACTACCTATTTATTGGTCCACATTTGTTATTTATCACTCATCCACCTCCCTGAACTATCAGACCCAAACTATTCAATTCTACAGTTCAAATCCACAAGCCCTTCGTGGCAGTCCAACTTTCATACATGCTAGGCACGACAAGGCATGTCCTTGTGATAATTATCTGCTAAATCTGCTCTTTCAGATGCTCAGTGTCACTCTCGCCGATCAAGCCGTTTCTGAGAATGATTGCATCACAAGGACATCAAAGAAGGACTTCAAGGCTTTTTTTTCTAAAGCTGGCAACTCAAAATTGTCCGAAAAGCACTACCTAAGACATCACTGTGGGAAGTTCTGATGTGGTTCTGACAAAGTACAAAAGAGGAACCGTATTTAAAAGAATCAGTAAAAGTACTGTCTAATGCATCAAAACATGGATTTCAGCTCTTCCATTAACCCACAATTAATCAAAAAAACATATTTATGTCTCTTCTCTAGGAAATACAGCAGTAGAAGGGATTCCTGTTGACACTTGAGCACACCAGGTCTTTACTGGTACCAGATATGGATTCCTAGGAACATTGCCTGCTCTCATTGCCGTAACTGGGACCACAGGTTAGTAAGGAAAGTGACTGGAGGACGGATTTAAGTAAACAAAGAGATGTAAGCCCCAGATTCAGTTCAGGATTACAGACATGGAGCTCCAAATCTGATGATCCTCAACATGAGGACATTCTGCTTTCTATTACTCTTACGCACAACACTCTTTCTATACAATTAACATTCAGAGCAGCAAAAAAAAGTCTAGCTTGTGTCTTTGATACAACTTAGACTTTTGCCTCTTAGTGCTTACATCTTTCACTCACCTGAAAATTTGATGAAGGGCTGGGTCTGTCATTTCAAAAGCAAAACTGGTGAAGGGCAGGATCATATGAATATCGTTCCCTTAATATTCTCTGAATATTTACCCCAAATCTTCATTTTCCAGTTAAAGTTATTGTTATTTCCCCAGTGGACAGCCTCAAACTTATAGTCAAGCCACTGCAGTGGTTTGAGAACTAGTGTCTTGTGGACTATGATTACTCATGCATGATTCCTGATCAAAACATGCCTTCATGCAAGTCATTTCTATGCACTGGACGAGCACAATAATTATTATTTATCTGGAACTCAGTCTGAGCAAGTCTCCTTCAGCCCAGGTCAAAACAATGACTAATGACCCCTACCTGATCAGTGTGAAAGCCCATGTAGAAAATGTCTTTTTCAATGTCAGTATAACACAGAGGAGGTGAAAAGACTAGTGACATGGGCTAAATGTTTTCTTTTTTTGCTGCTCAAATAATGTAAAGACGCAAGTATACTCAGCACAAACAAACAAAATAAATATTTGTCTACTGTTCTGGGTTTCCCCTCCCTCGCTAGTGTTTCCTTCCTAGCTAAACTTGCTTGGTTGTTTTTGTTTTTTTTCTTGATAAAGATGGTAAACGCAGTGTCACAGAACCTCGTTTAGACTGCTATTACAGTTCTATCAGGATCTGTATGATCCAGTGCCGTAACATTGGAGCTTCGCACGGGGGTCCACACTAGGTGGTGGCAGGAATTTGCAATTCTCCAATCATTTAGTAGAGAATTCTGTGCCTTGGCAGTTGGTCCCAAAAGAAATGTGTGTCATTGGCCGGCACACTGTAAGTCACTGTTGTTTCGTGTATTTACTCATTGCTATGAACTTGGTCACTATGCAGCAAAGTTCCACGGTAAACTGATTGTGTTTGTTTCACTTGTCTTTGATGACATTAGAAACCACATTGTCTCAGTATTATTTGAGTCTGTAAACATTTTTTGTAGGTTTTTTTTTGTTTTTTTGTTTTTTACTTCCAAATGAACACGTTTTTCTACATTTGTTGGGTTTGGGCTCAGAGTCTCATCTTGCTGTGTTTTATTGGATTTTGAGAGTCACTGAACCCTAACACTTGGATTCCCACTCATCTTTTTGGTTTTTGTCCTTCTCTTTCCTGGCCCACTCCTCCTTGTTATCATCCTGCTTCTCCTTGTCAGGTTTGGTCACGCTGTCGTAAGAGGGGAGGGAGGCAGTGGATGGCGTGCTCTCCTTCTTCTCTTGGTTGGTCCCTCCATTCTCAAGTTTATTGTTAGTGAAAGTGCGACGCTTGAAGATGATGCCACGCCTGATGAGGTGAAGACGGTAGGAGTTCTGGATAGTTCTGGCGGAGACGTCTTCCTGTTTGCGGCGGAGGGTGGTGGTGATGGGTTCATACGACACCTTGGAGGGGTTGGCTGCCACAAAACGCTCCTCCATCTGCTGCCTCAGCATGTCCAACTCACCGCTGTCACCCAGCACACGCTTTGTGAAGGCAAACAGGATGTCCAGGCAGTGAATGCGATCGCCGCTCACCATGGGCATGTCCATGGCAATTAGTTCAATGGTGTTGGGCTTTGGCACACGAAGTGGGTGCTCCAAAGCGTCTGCAAAGTCAGAGAGCTTGGCAAAAGTAATGAACTGAGAGGCATCAGGGTCGAACTTCTCCCAGATCTCGTAGAAGGTCTCAAAGTCGTCCTCACTGAGTGGATCTGCACTTTCCTCTGTGGCCACGCTGAAGTTCTCCAGAATGATGGCAATGTACATGTTGACCACAATCAGGAAAGAAATGATGATATACATGACAAAAAAGAAGATTCCCACCGAGGGGTTACCACAGTTTCCCTTCACAGAGGTCCCTGGGTTTTCATATTTGGGATCACAGTCCGGTGGGTAGTTGAGGATCGGCAGCAGCAAACCGTCCCAGCCGGCGGACGTGGTGATCATGAACAGGATGATCATGCTGTTACCAAAGGTCTCAAAGTTGTACAGGTCGTCAATGCCCGCTCCGTGTTTTACATAGCCAAAGTTAGACATGCCGAAGATGGAGAAGATGAACATAACCAGGAAGAGCAGTAGGCCAATGTTGAACAGGGCTGGCAGTGACATCATCAGAGCAAAAAGTAAAGTCCGGATGCCCTTAGCTCCTTTGATCAGACGGAGGATACGGCCAATACGAGCCAACCTGATCACCCTAAAGAGGGTTGGCGATACAAAGTACTTCTCAATAATGTCAGCCAGGAACATACCTGAGAGGAAGGGAAAAAGGGAAGAAGATAGAAGACAATACAGTCAGCAATCAAACTTCCATCACTTATCTCTTAGATCTCATTTGGTGCAACTGTAACAGTATAACACTCAACCTTAACTGGAAGTCTTTTAGAGGTGATATTCTCACTCACCGACAATAGACAAGATGACCACCACCACATCAAAGACATTCCATCCATTGGTGAAGTAATAGTGGCGAAGGGCAAAAAGTTTCAGCAAGAACTCTGTGGTGAAAACTACAATAAAGATGAAATTGACCCAGTAGAGGACAAACTCTGTTTCATCCGACTGATCATCTGTTTCCACCATCATGGTGACCATGTTGAGGCAGATGAGAATCATGATGGAGATGTCAAAGACTTGCTGTGTTACAAAGTCGAACACCATTCCCTGGATTTTGTTCTGTGAGGGGAGAGGATGAAAAAATGGATTTCAGCTGAACGTGTCAAATGTTGAAAGGCCCAAAAGTACATTTTTTTTTTTTACTGCTGCCAAATTTATCTAAGCACTTGATTAAAAACAGTAATCCACGGGGAAAAAAACATACCTGTGGTCGTGGAATAGGTTTTTGCGGTTTTTTGGACCCCAGCTTTTTCATGGCATTGTAGTACTTCTTCTGTTCCTCTGTCATGAAGATATCTTGACCTCCAAAGTAAAGGGATGATACAAGATTTGGTTATAATCATATTTTAAGAACTTAAAAAGGAAGGTAATTAAGAGATGGAAAAGTCTTATCTTTTTCTTCTGCTGGTTAAAGTTGTCAATGATCACACCAATGAAGAGGTTGAGGGTGAAGAAGGAGCCGAAGATGATGAAAACAACAAAGTAGATGTACATGTAGATGTTGACTTCATAATCAGGCTGGTCTTCCACCTTGGAGAGAGAAACAGTGTGGAGGGTCATGTTGTATTAATATAAATACAGCTTATGTAAGAGCTGCTTGTTTGTAGTCTGGCACACAGTAAAATGAATGAGCATTACAATATTCATTAATGAAGTTATGAACATACATCTCTGGAATCCACAGCCGCATACATAATGTCCATCCAGCCTTTGAATGTGGCCTTTCAATAAGAGAGACATGATTAAATACATTTGTAGAAACAGAAACCAAATTATACCAAGAAAACTATAAATTGAAATGACGAAAATCCTCTAAGAATATTCAAACTCAAACCCAAATTGATGCATGTCCTGTGGAACAGCTTGTGCATGAGAAAAAAATAGTAAACAAAGAAAAAGGGCATGATAACACTGAATATATACACAAAGAATATGCACGATACGGCCTCTGAGCACTGTGAGAGCAAATGAAGTAACAACAGATCCTCAGGTGAAGCAGACGGAAAAAAAAAACGGAAAAGTGCATAGGGAAATGAGAAAAGCAACGAAGTTAGCATGAGACAAGAAATGGAATCAGAGAGAAGAGGAGGAGAGACACTCTCACCACTTGCAGTAAAGCCAGGTAGCCGGCGCCCACATTGTCAAAGTTGATCTTGACGTTCTTCCACCTGACCTCGGTGAAGTTTTGTTGTATGAGGGCCACACACTGGGTCTTGTTGTTGACCACGTCGATGGGAAAGTATTTCTCTGATGTCTCATTGAAACAGAAATAGTACTTGCCCGCAAACAGGTTGACCCCCATGATACTGAAAATCAGCCAAAAGATGAGGCAAACCAGCAACACATTCATAATGGAAGGGATGGCACCCACCAAGGCGTTGACTACCACCTAGACCGGACCAGGGAAGACAGGATATGACAGTGTGAGAACCAGGAAGCAAACACAGTTCATTCAACCCCTCCTACAAGACACTACATACTGTTATGGCATGACACTTATTGCTTAAAAAGCTATTCAACATCTTTTTTACAGGCTTTAAGAGCAGCAGTTCCATTATGATTTCATGTAGCCAAAAATCAGCAGTGCACACCGCTGTGATAAAGTGAATTAATGGGAAAGAAAGCTGCATCCATCCCATTCTTATTGAAGAGCACTGATGTGACTCTGAGATGCTCTTTGATCTGATGCAGAATGCAGCCAGAACCACTTAAAGTACACACACACGCATGCGCACACACACACATATTAACACAAATATAAAATGTAAAATTAATATGAAATTTAATAATTTAATAATTATAGGGCTATGGACTAGGATTATAGGACTGTTGAAAATGTCTAAATTATACAAGATGGAAATAAACATTACAAGTTCATGTACTGTAAATTACTGTAACATGTAGTTATACATTTTACAATATATTTGATCCCATCTATGCAATATCTTTATATAAGGTAATAAGCACACACATACACAGACACACCACTTCTTGATGATTGTTTTGTCTTTTCTTTATCTTTGGTAAATTGCAAAACTATTCAATTTCCTTATTATTATTCGTTATGTTTATTTAAAAAATATCAGTATAAAATAATAATATGAACATGAAATAATAATGGGAGCATTTGAGGATATTGTGAAAATATAGTTAATATTATCTGGACTTTGCACCTATGTGTATATCTCTACACCTTTATTTTATAATGCTTAAATCCCAAGTGTTTGCCATACCACTATGAAGTGTCCACTCTTACAACCCCAACCTTAGACAGTCAATATTCTTAAGAGTATTCTTAATATTCTTGCTAACCCTTTTCATAACTAGCACAACCCAATTTACTGTAGGATTATAGCAGCAAAATAATCTATTAAATTCCCACTACCACCCCGATATCTAAGTCTTTCTAGCAATCCAATCTGATTTCCTGTAGGTTCATCATAGCCAGTAATAAGCTCATAGTGAACCGCTCACTACCAGTGTTAGGCAGGCCGACCAGCAGCTCTCAGGCAGACAGCTGAGCATGCATGTCTTTGGCAGACTCGTTTTGTGGAGCCATATTCCCTCCTCATTACAGACAGACAGGGAGGAGCTCTAGAGCAAGATTCTCTCAGCGTGCACCTGACCTTCGCAGGCTGACTTGTGTTGAACAAGGAATCATAAATTTCACACAATAATTTGGGAACACACTAAAATATTATGTCAGATGTAAAGCGCTTAAAGAAAATGGCTGTGGGGGGTGATATCATTGCAAGTATAATTATAGGTCTACGAAACCCACAGATTATAATTTAAAGTCTACCCCCCACAGTGTTGCCATCGCACCCGCTGAGAGAATGATTCTTAGCTCAGTCTGAGGTAATGCTGAACTGCATTTTAGTGTTTATGGAAAGAATTAGGCCATGCTGTGTGGAAAGCATTCTCAGAAAGAGGGAAAATGGCTTTCAAAAATGCATAATGTGCATCGGCAGTTATAGTACATGCGTGTTACATGGCATTGTGCAATCTCAAGAACCGCTCAAATCAATAAATAAATAGATAGAGAAATGTGTGGATAGAGAGATAGCGGCTAAAGAGATAATGGCAGAAGCTTCGCCTGTGTGTCTGACAAGACATTCTGGTATTTCCATGGGTAGGAAGGGTGTCTGACAAATATCTACATCACAGTGTGGCTGAGCTGAGAAGCTAGCACCTGTAAGATACAACATTTGTCTGGATTATGTGTCGGCCTGCTCATTGTGAAGACAGAGGACTAAAACAATTGGGGTTCAGAGGTTATACCCAAAGGCCCCATGTTGACTAAAGCTTTGGATGCAACTTAAACTTCAGCAGGTTTGCCAGGAAAAGAGGAATTTACTGCAACTGGGGTAAAAAATGGCTAGAGATGGTGTCATTCCTGTCCAATGCATTTTTCAAAGAAAAGGTTGGACTGAAATTACAAAGCAGCATCAAGAGAAGGACAGAGAAAAGTCCAAAGTCAGAACAGCCCATAATCATTGCATGTTAAGCAGTGCAATGTGTCCAACTGAAGCTGAACTACGCACCCTGCATTGAGTTGAGTTGGCCTCTGTGCCGCAACGTGCCGAGACTCAATCAGCGGAGATGTAAAACCTTCTAACTCTCCAGAATCTCTTTTATATGGTGTCATCTCTCCATTCATGTACTTTCCTATTCATTTATTTATTGCTTTGACCTCATTTTTCAGTTCAAACAAAATGGTTACTCAATTGGTGAACACAAACTTTATAGTAAAAAAAATGATCCAACAGGATCAAATTCCTCTGTTTATCTCCCTTTTGCATTATTGAGCCACCCTCACTTCTCTCACCACATACACCCAGTGAATGAGGCCATTCATAGGGGCACTGTTCTGGCATTAATATGCTATTAAAGCAAATGCCATGATTTCCAACCCCAAAAATGACATCATCTTATTGACAGGTCTATTTCCCATTCCCCAAATTAAAACTATAAAATTTAACATTCACAAAAACATCCATAAAGTCTACCCAGGGCCTAAACAGATGCTTGCTTATGTGCAATGCCATCATATTTTAGTCGCTGGATATCTAGTATGAATGAGGCTTCACCATTAGTTTACAATCGGTCCATCCACTAGATAATTGCACAGGCCTTCTTCTCCTGCTGGTCTGTCATTTTTGGGACATACTAAAGAGGGGCAACACATTGTCTGTCTAGGGTTGAGAGTGTTGTCCGAACGCCGTTGTGCTAGCCAACCTAATGGGCCACCACCCACCCAGACCCAGAACTCAAAAGCAGAGTTTAACTGGGCCTGTTGTTGTCTCCCAGTTTCACTTCCTGTGGGACTGGAAGGCAACAGGAAACCAGGGCCTGCTGTATGCACTATGTGGTGCAATGACATGACAGCAGTAATGCCTTATGTGAAATGGCAGACCTAGCATATTTGCTAAACTTCTGCCTGTACTCCGAAAGGAAGGCACTGATTAAAGATATTTAATGTGGACAATGTTGACAGAAATATACATTAAAAACCTGCCACCAGAATTGACTGTTAGCAGATTAGCCGGACAGATAGTTCCAACCCAAGTGCTGATACTGGCAGAAGCTTAACAAATACTTTCCTCCCAAAGCCACAACACTGGAGTAGTGTGTGGTTTCTGTCTCAGTCCCTGATGCAGAAAGATCCTGGACAAGCAGGAGAGAGTGTAGTGACCCTCCAGTGGTCCGGCCCAGCCGTAACCGGGTCTAGGTGGAGTGAGTAGTGGAGGGATAACGGGGGGAAGAGAGACAGAAAGGTGGGGGGGGGGTGAATGGGTGCTGCATATGTGGGGCTGAGGAGGAGGTGGGAAGGGGCTGAGGTGAAGAGGAGAAGCTCCAAACAGAATACAGTCCAAGAGTAGTGAGAGATGAGGGAATGAGATCAAAGAGAGAATCAAAGAGACAGGAGGGACTAGGGGTGACAACAACCAGGTGCAACCTATCACTACCACCAGTCACACAGATGACCAATTGGATCTGTGTATTCTATGAAGAGAGGGCTGAGTGTTTAATGCCCTGAAAAAATCATCTCTTTGAAATACAACCAATTCCTCACAGTGGTTGTTGGGCAGCCACCCTATAGTATGCTGAGATTTGGTGTGACTGGTTGGGCAAAGGTTGTGGTGTTTTGTGGCTCCCTGGTTCCCGCTGGTTGTTCTCGATGCCAGATGCATTTGAGGGATGGTGTGGGCTTGGGGAGGGGGAAGGTTATGGGAATAGGGGGGGGTTGTGTGTGGGGGGGAGGTTGGGGGGTAGGGTTGGGTTCTCAATTGAAAGCAGTGGTTGAGAATCAGGCCAAATGAAGAGCTAATTATTGATTTGAATGCTCTATGAGATGGCATGTAAGTTTGTTAACTTTTACCAACTTTGCATTCACTTTGGCCAATTAAGAAGAAACAATGTAGGATGAAGGAATCAGAATTTCTAGTTTGTTACTTATGTGATGAGGCAGCTTTGTAAAAATAAATGTTTCTTGGGTCATATTTTAATATGAACATTTTTTTAAGAAATTCAATTAAAATGCATGTTGTTCTGCTGGCAATACAACATTACTGTTACTTTAATCAGTCTCCCAGCTGCATCATGACTTATTCTTTCACTCTAACAAAGGCATGGTATAGGATTGCGCATGAAAAGGTGACTTCTTGGCTTTCATTTCCTGGTTTTAAAAAAAATCAATCAATATTTTGGATTTTTTTTATTTTCTTAGTTTGTTTTTAGATCAGTTCTAGCATGCTTTAAACTGTTGAATGGGCATGCGGAAGGATCAGCTGCTTAGCTTTGGATCTTACCCTCATCCCTTCAAAACGTGACA
Source organism: Lepturacanthus savala (assembly GCA_030544235.1). Taxonomy (NCBI): domain Eukaryota; kingdom Metazoa; phylum Chordata; class Actinopteri; order Scombriformes; family Trichiuridae; genus Lepturacanthus; species Lepturacanthus savala. The sequence continues at coordinate 15,051,536 of CM060480.1, forward strand.
AGGCTCTGAGGGGTCTCAAGGCCCTTAGTGTCCTGAGTGATTTAATGGGCCCTAGATCGGAGTAGCCCAGCGCATTAGCTACAAGGCTGACTATAGACACCTACACAAAAACAGAGAAGCAAAAGAGGTTCCAAACTGTTAGAAGTGAGAATAGTCACTAAGGAAGAGAGACGGCCCTGGCATAGGCGGAGAGTTGCTTGACATACACACATAAATCTATGCATGTATATTCATGTATAATATTGCATTTATACATGTATATACACTGAGAGAGAAGGTCATTGTTTAGTATAGGTTTTATGTGTGTAGTATTTTTAGTTGCAGTAGGCCAAAGGGGTTGTTTGTCTGTTATTTGGGGGCAGTTGACGAGATGTGAAAAGTCCTTTGTACCTGCAAAGAAATTTGTGATTGAGAGAGAAAGAGAGGAGATAGAGACATAAGACTCAAATAGAGGGTAATTAGGCAGAAAAGAGTGCTACATGATTTAGTAAAGATACAAGCAAAGGGACTAGGAGAGCAGAGGAAGAGGAATTGGGGAGGGAGGGAAGGAGATAGGTTACCCTGCAGAAGCTGATAAAAACCCAACAGACTTGAGAGCCTTACCCTTGCCCCTCTTACATTGTCTCTCCATGTCGCTCTTGGGCTGAGGCATAAAATCCCATATAATTTAAGACAGACAAACTAATGGAACCTAAGAGAAAGAATACAAGTAAACATGTACAAGTGTGTCACTTTGCAATTTTCTTTCTCAGACATCAAATAAAGTTGTCACACAGCATTTAGAGTCAAATAGGAGAGCCACAGTCACATGAACCACACACAAGAAACAGGGATGGAGGTTAAGGGCAGACTGGATATAGTTATTAGCACTGGATGTTACTGAAAGGACAGAAATACACTGTGTACAGTCGAGTTACACACAGTTAACAACGCTTAACAATAACAGCACAACCTCAAAGAAACTGGTGCAGCCCCGCTCACGTCTGGCTGCAGCCACCAAGGCATTACTGCAGCCAAAGAATGCTTCATAGTGTATTATCATTGGTTAGAGGGTTAGGGTAAAACTATCACTTAATCCTTTAAAATTGTATGATTGTCATGTAAAACTGTATTTGCAGCTATTTGCAGCATCATAATAAATCAATGTAAATTTAGACAAAGTGGCCTGAGTTATGGGTTGGTAATTGTATAGCCCTGGGCTGTATAGCTGATCATTGCTTAACACGTTCAGTATGGTGTTATTAACAAAGAAGCAAATGGATGGCTGTGATCAGTATGCTGCACTAATGTTCCTTGAGGGGTGGTGAGTAGCCTTGATGAAGTCACCTCAAGTGTGCTGGCAGCCATTACAGGCTGTCTGCTGCACAGGAGGAGCTTTTAAAGAAGGATTCTTTGGCTGAATGCAGAATTTCAAGATGTGAAATTCAGAGAAGGCAGCTATATAAGAATTAGGCTTATACTTTAAATTCATCTGAATGGAAAGTATATAATTAGTACATTGTCAGGGTCAGAGGAATTCTAATTCAGCATCAACAAGAAGTCTTTTTCTCCAATAACTTTCTGGGTGGATGCTGGAAGGGCTGAAACAGGGGGAGTACCAGTTCCTTAACAATTAGGTAAATATCAACAGTGGACACATGTGAAAGCACCTCCAACCAGCCACCGACACCAACCGGTCAAACTCACTGCAAGAAGTACACAACATCAAAAGCTTACCAAAGTCACGGAGGGAGTACTGTAACAGGCAAAATCTTCATTTTGACTGATGCCATTATCAACATAGACTACAAGAGAGTAACTCTCCAACATTTAAGAGAAAAAGAGAGTAGAGTAAAAAAAATGTCCCGACATGGATTCTTCTTCATAATGTAATTATTAGTCAAGGTTTAAAGACCCAGGATGACCTGGCTCTTTATTAGGTTATGTTGAGATTTGTCAAGGTACTTACTCTTTGCACAAAGCCCCTATACACTGTAAATCGATAACCTGGGCTCTAGAATACATTAGCAGCTATGTGCTCTGGCAGGGACACAGTAAAATAAAGATTTTGCCTTCATCTACACTACAGTGTTTGGGGTAATTTTCACCTTCAGCCTGACCCCTTGGAGCGCCCCCCTTTGGGGGGCTTTGCCTCTGGCCCCCTGCTGGGCCAGCTGTGTGGTAGTGGCCTCAGTGCCTCAACGTCCTTCTCACAGAGCTCTGCAAGGCAAGGCCAATGACATCTGGGGCTGTGATCCCATGATGACGACAGCACAAACCAAACAGAAATAAACTAAAACCAAAGGGAAAAACACAACAAAACAATGATAATAATCTGAGTGAAAAAGAAAGATGAGTGGAGTATGACACCTATTAGCCTCAAGCTCACACACTTCATTATCACTATCTACTTCTACTCTAGTTATTTTGTCATTAATTAAACAGCAAATTAAGATAAGTATGGATTTATATTACCATTATTGAATATTTATGCAACTGTATTTTAATTTGCATCTCAGGTGGCGATGCTGCAAAACATATTCCTTAACTTTCCTTTACTAGTTCAACATAATGCTTAAATCTCTAAAGCTGCTTCCTTTTTGTTGCTCCCTGCCATCTTTAACGAAAAAAAAACAAGAGCAAACAAGAATATTCTCATAATGAAAATCAGGAATAAACAAATATAATGGATAACAGAAAGATACAGTAACACAAGGGAAATGAGGAGGAACACAATCACACAAAGAGTCAGGCACACTCAGAGGAAAGTACAGGCCGGTTCTAATGATGGTGTCCCCCCCACTTTGTGAGTCCATGGCAATGGTTTCACCCCACAACACAGGACGGCAGAGGCACAGTCAGGCCACAACACAACCCAGACTCATCAAGCACATGTATGTTTGTTTTTGGAGGGGGAGCACTAGTGAAGACCAAACTTACCGCTGGGCGCCTGTCACCCACCATCATTACATCTCAGCACAATATCACCACATTCCTGAGGTTACACTTTCATGAGGGAATTAAAGGTGGACAGGGAAAGAGGATGGAAGGGATTTCAATCTTCATAACATGTTCACAACTTGGAAACCGTTGCACCCTGCACTGTCCCAAGTGTCTGGCTTGACAAACCTATAGAGGGAGCCTCCAATGGCAATAACCTCAATCTGTGCAGTGTGGTCTGATTATACAGTAAGGGCCACAGGTTGTATATGTGTGGTGTGCATCTGCATGGAGTCTTTAACAAACTGTACAAAGTTTAAAATGTTTAAATGCATGAATCTAGAATATACGATTTTAAGAATCAAGAAGATGTAACTATGGGATGTTTCAGTACGTGTTTGCCACAGGGAGGTCTGGGTTACAGGAGCTTAGAATGAATCAACACAGCAACTTCTGGCCATTGATAGGAGTCCAGCCACAGGTATTGGCTGAGGTGTTGGACACTGCGGAAAGGTAGTTAGTTCAAGGAGAAAGTCAGAAGTCAGGGAAATTCTTACTCTATACAATTGCCTGCTCATTTAAAAGTCTGCCACTCAGTGCAGATTACTCCTAGATTCATTTTCTATGTCAAATTTGAATGTTTAAATCCTTTATCCATGGAAATTATCCCCTTATTTCTCCCCCACAGTGGAATCTCTCATCCCTCACAGACCCAAACTCACAATCTAATTTTATGTCATCTTAAAGATCGGTACAATAAGATTAACTGGTGAATATATGAGTGACTGCCAAAGAATAGAGTGAAGAATATTCACTGCTCTGCTCTTTCAAACTTGACTGACACAAGGAGCAGAGAAGTACATAGAGAGAGAGAGGACAAAGGCACATATCAAGCATCTTACAGGTCAGAGACACAGAGGCAAAAGACAGATTAGAGACACATCTTTGACATGTCTCATTGCTCTGAGCATAGCTTGAATATGGCTGCAATCAATAAGCTTGGTTATTGATTGGTTGATTCTTATTTGTCTTAGCACCCATGCTTAAACAGATATGTGTTGTAATTCTGCCTAAATTTTGCATAATTAGTAGAAATCTGCACCTACACCCAAAATATTTCTTTCATTCAACAAGCAGTGAATCCTACATATTCAAGCATCTCAGAGTGATAAAAACACAAGTAAAAAACAGGGATTGTTGCTTGATGGATTTGTGAAAGGTGACTTAGGCATGTGTGCACTTTATATGGACAGACTGCAGTATAGTCCTGTAAAACACTGTCCTTATAAACATGAGTAAACAAAGTTGATTTGCTTCTCTCTTGTAAACAACATGCCTCTCACCCTCTTGGAATGCCATTAAGCAAATATTCAATTTTAATCTGATCTTTCAAACTTAACCACAGCAAACAGATAAAAATAGGGGCGACACTTAAATTGAAATCTAAAAACATCTGATCCTGTATCAACATGATACACAGAGTTTATAATTCAGATCCTAACAATCTACTGAAGAAAGACACCAATTATTACTTCAATGTTACGGTCAAAACAGCAAAAATTAGCTAACCCTGCTGTTGAATAAACAAGCATGTTCAGCATTCATGTTCATCTGCTCTTGTCTAATGAACAGGATTGAGTTAATAAGAGCTGGACTTACATCCACAATAAAGAAGTCCAGCCAGCACCAGGCGTTGGTGAAGTACTTGTAAAAACCATAGGCAACCCATTTCAGCAACATCTCCAGGATAAAGATGTAGGTGAAAACCCTGTCGGCGTATTCCAAAATGATCCGAATGGTCTTCCTTTGCTCAATGTATACATCCTCAAAAGCCTGTGGGGAAACAGGAAAAACTACATCAGCTAAGGCGAATACAGAAAAGGGAAATATTACACCTGATGACTTATAATCCTGCTAATGAAATTTGTACACAGCACTTCAGTTCACTCATTGCTGATCACCAAAAGGGATTTACAGGACAAACACATTTGTTGTATAAATAATGAAATATTTTAAATAACTCTACAGCTAATGTGGACGTGCATCAGTCTTTGCTCTTATTTTAGTGGCATTTGACATGCTGGAGAACAACTCCCCTCCCCCTCCCTGTCCCCAGAAATAGATCCCCTGTTTGATAAATGGTACACTCCATTAATCACAAGCGCTCCTGGCCCCTCCCCAAGGTCTGGGACTGTGCAACCAAACAGACTGCACCACTGACTCATGTCTCCTTCTTATTGCCACACGCATGCATTCGTATGTGTAAAACACCTTTATTTATAATCTATTCATAATCTTTATTTTTTTCCCACTTCTGAATTTCTGAGGCAAGTATAGAATGAGTCTGAGCATGCAATGGGGGCAAATGCTAAAGCAGTCCTTCTCACCAGGGCACCACTACTGAGGAGGATCATGAAGATGATGAGGGTCTCAAACCAGTTGTGCTCCACAATCAGGTAGCAGGTCTTTCTCAGGAACCACCAGGGCTTTCCCCAGCCCTCATTGATCGGAACGTCGCAGCACTTATACTTGGCCACACAAGCTGAAGAGAGAGAACATTTGATGAGATAAGACAGTAATGGTGGGCTTCAATCCCTTTCGTTTTGAATTTTGCTATGCTGCTGCAGGCAGTTTGAAGTCTGATGGTTGTTTTGGATGTGAAATGAATAGCTCGGTCAAATCCAGAATGTTTTTACATGAAAAACACAGTTCACCTTCTCCGTTCCCGAGGGTTTGATACTTTGAGTTTGTTAGTCTTCCTTTAAAAATAGGTCTCCTATAGGTCTCCTCAAATGTCAAATGTATATTTCTCTACAAAATCCTAACAATAACATTACAGTTTTAACACATTATGTTCTTCAGTTACTATTATAACCATAGATATACATATAAATTGATTTGGTAAACCTGTTTATATGAGTACATCAGTGATATTTAGAAGTATTGTTTCAAAGATAAAACATCTTTTGTTAAAGATAGATGGAAAGATGCTATGAAGGGGACCAATGTCTCCTTCATAAGAAAGGTGATTATGAAGCTATAACGGACCAGTCTGATGCGTGTGTGTGGTTTAAGCGATTTAACAAAAGGAAACACAATGATTCCTAACACTGATACAAACCAGCTTTATAATCTAATGTTGGACCAATGATGTGGTGCCACAGTTACAACTTAAGAGGTGGAGCATCAGGCTGTGGAATCAGCATCAAGTGGACAAGAAAGAACAGTGTAATGTTTTATAGTTGCAAATAATCACAATTCTATTTTACATATAAATGATTCTCTCTCAATTTATATACATATTTATTTATCTGTCAATGTAAATGTAATAGACAGACAGACAGACTGATAAATAGACTCCATGGCTGAGTGATCCTTTATAATGAGGCTATCCTTCAATTCCACTGGGCCCAGGGGAGTCTCTGTGCTGTAAATGGTTGCAATGGGAGCACTGGTCTCACCCTCTGTCCAACATGCCTCTGGCTCCATGTATTCTTCCACTGTCTCCACCACCACCACCTCTTCCACATCTGGCTTGATGTCAATAGTGCTGCCCTCCGATGAACTGGTGTCATCCAGCTGCAAAGATATATGCATTTGAGCACACACACATACACATGCAATCAAACAGTGATATTTCAGTTTTTATTGTGAGGAACCGCTAAGGTAAAAGCTGAGGTTGTAAAGTCTTCTGGGCCCCTATCAGGAAATGTAAAAGTTGTGTTATTTCCTAATTGTGTTGCCTTAGTTTTTAAAAGGAAAACCCTCAAGTATTAGTTTCAAATATCATCCACATGAACACCGAAATGGAATATCAAATGGCAGATAATCTTCTCTGAAAGACTGCTAAATGCTTTTCATATAAAGACATATTTCACCAGACAATTTATACACATTGCCTGTTTTCAGCCTCTCCAGATAACTCTTTTGAGTAATGGAGTTATATTAATGTCAGGGGGTGCAGAGTGCAGTCAGCCACATCCATAGTTTTAGTCTTGAGAGAGAAAACAAGCACTAAGTAGAACAGCAAAGTGGAGCTTCATCGAAAATATCCATGTTCTGAATATTCTAAAATAAAATAAACAATTTGGTTTTGTTATAAAATCTACAGATTCCAGTCAGGTTTTTTGTCATTTGTGGATAATATGTATCTCGCCCTCACTGACCTCTTTGCTGTTCTCATTTTCTGACTCGCTGCTGAAGTCTTCTGTGTTGAGGTTCTCAAAGTCAGACTCTCCCACGGCTATGGGCACGCAGACGGTCAGATTTGGGTTGTGGATGAACGACATGTGGTCCTCGTCAATCATATACTTGCCCACACTGCTGCCAATACCACTGGTGGTGCCGTTGCCATTCTTGACGTAGTCCAGGTCACGGTTAATGTCCACTCCAGTGTGGTTTGCAATGCAGTTCAGCTTCTTGTCGTACATGTCATCTAAAGGCTTCTGCTCATCTTCCATCGGTGGTTTTTTTAGCAAACTGGCCACCAATATCCGCATCTTCAGTTTTATCCACGCAATGCCTGTCTTGATACGCTTGACAGAAATCTGCAGGTTGTTGGGCTCGCCGTCGTCATCTGTCGCAGCCAAATTATCAGCACTGAACGAGCTCAGCAGCAAGGCAAGAAACAGGTTCAACACCTTTGGACACAGAATAATGAATCAGTAATTAGATATAAAATGGTCATTTTACCTAATTAGATGTTTGTTTTGGGCTCAAAGAGTCAACAATTATCTTAACAAAATCCAGGCAAATCCCTTCCTGTGTGGACACTCACCACCAGGTTACCGATGACCATGACCATCATGAAGACGATGAGGCACATGCCCTGGCCCGCCACCTCCATGCAGTCCCACATGGTCTCAATCCACTCACCACACAGCACCCGGAAGACGATCAGGAAGGAATGGAAGAAGTCGTTCATATGCCAGCGGGGCAGCTCGCAGTCAACATCGATCTTACACACACAGTCTTTGTAGCTCTTGCCAAACAGCTGCATACCGACCACAGCAAAGATGAAGACAATGATAGCCAGCACCAGAGTCAAGTTCCCTAAGGCTCCCACGGAGTTACCAATGATCTTGATCAGCATGTTGAGGGTGGGCCATGACTTGGCCAGCTTAAACACTCTCAGCTGGAGTAGGTTGGTGGAAAGAATAGATGGGATATGATTTAGTCAGAACATTTTAGCTTCTTTTAGCAAGTTGCTATTTCACTACCTTGATTTATACATAATAGTATAAATATGCTACAAAATATGTGTATCCCACAAGCTAATTCAACATGCTATCTCAATTTAGTTTAGCTAAGGGAGGAGCAAAAATTAGCATTTACCAATCGGAATGACCGCAGCACAGACAAGCCCTCGACGTCAGCCAGAGCCAGCTCCACTAAACTCAGCGTCACAATGAAACCATCGAAACAGTTCCAGGCCTCCTGGAAGTAGTAGTAGGGATCCATAGCCACTAGTTTGAAAAGCATCTCCCCTGCAAAGATCCCTGTGAACACCTGGCGGACAGGAACAAGGAGAGAACAAGGAGAAAGAGAACCAAATGGATTTGGTTTAACAAAAGCGTGATGGGCTGTGAACAATTACATTCACGATATCTGCTCCATTATCTGAGTTGTGAATCATAGATGTTAAATACAAATGAATTAATGAGACAATTAATTATAAATGACCCCTAAAGTAACATAGCATAGTAGAAGAATTAAAGAAGAATTTCAGCATTCAATAACCCATTTTCTTTAGTCTCTAGTAGAATAATCTGAGCAGAAATGTATAATTTAGGTTCAGTATTGAACAAAAACCAGCAGACACTATTATGGAGGCAGCTCTGCCAGGCTCAGATTGTTATCATCTCAGGGATGTAGAAACCTCCCAAGGCTGGTGAGAGTGTTGTGAAGAGCCCATCTAGTTAATGTTATTGTGTGAATCGTGTGTGTGTGTCCCAGTTGCTCAGTGAGGATGAAATGCCAATTCTGTGGTCTTATAACAGCTCTAATAAACTACTGAGGGTTACCCTTAATCATAGAGCTCACATAATAGATAAATGTAGGTACTCTTGTGTGTGTGAGGGGGGGGGTGTTTAGGTGTGCATGACGATGACTCATATTGCATCAAGGTGACCTAGAAATTTCAATGTAATACCCATTGCCCTTTCTGGTAATTTATTCTTGAAGGGAAATTATGATTAAATAAAAAATGCTCAGTGAGTAGAGCTTGGGATGTAGTCAAAAAATACTCTTGAATGTGTAAATGTCTGTAGTTTGGTCTTTTGCAGCCGTTTTTAAATTAAAACCTATCCAGATTTGTGCAATTACACAGAAAAATGGTAAGCAGTTAATAAAGGAAATAGCTAGGCTTGTAGTATGTATACAGTGCAGTATGTTAAGATTCTCATGTTGGAAAGTCACATGACGTCCGTGGCTCCAGTGCATATACACAGATGTGCTCAGATTTACTCAGGTTCCTTGAAAATACTAATAGTGAAATAGACAAGGTTGAGTTATCTGAGCCATGATTCAGGCACCATTTTAGAGCAGCTGATTGATCAGGCCCCATGAAATATTAAGACAGGCCTACCACCCATCTGCCAACCAGCAGAGAGGTAGACTGGTCATGCTGAAACAAACAGCTGGTCTATTCAACCAGAGCAGAGAAGAAGGAGCGGAGACAGAAGACACAGAATGTGTGTGTGTGAAGAAATGAGAAATGCATGGATACAACGGAGGGGGGTTGAGTTTTCTTCTTTTCAACTCTGAAACGGCAATGAAAGAGCTGCCAATTATGGTCCCAAAAATAACACTTCTCTGAGGAGAAGCAAAGGAGAATCTTTACGGGTGAATCAGATAAAAATAAAACAAGAAAAAAGATTGCCACTCACCAGATTGCCTACAGACAGCATTTCCTCAAAGTCAGGGGTCATGGGGTAGTGCTCCATGGCCATGAAGAGGGTGTTGAGGACGATACAGATGGTGATGGCTAAGTCCACGAAGGGGTCCATGACTATTAGGTTCATTATCTCCTTAATCTTCACCCATGTAGGGGAGCACTCCCAGATCAGGAATGTGTTAGAAAACTTATACCAGCATGGTGGACACTTGCGCTGAGATTCCTCCAGTTCTGAAGACATAGCGCGGATCATATATCAAAAACAAACTTATTTGCGTGCTTGAGCATACCGCATGCAATGGTATCAAATAATAGAAAAAAATTGTATGCATTGTATGTATCTGGTACTGTTGGATATGCAAAGCAGATAAGCAGGAAATTCATGTCAAACTAATCAACCAATGAGAGCAGCCCTAGTTAAAGAGTAATGAGAGAGCAGGTTAAATAGCTGGGTTAAAGTGGCAGTACCCTCCACTAGTGTGTTGGTAATGACGCTCATGACACTGTTGGCCCGCTCTTTCCGCCCAAAGGAGGTATTGAGCTGGTCCACAGACACCATCAGGGAGCCCGACAGCTTCTTCTTCACCTCAACCTCAGTAGTTGGCTGTCAGGAGGAGAGGAAGAATCAAGCACCCATGGAGAGGACATGAACACCATCCCACATCACCACCGGTGGCCGGCGGAGGGAAGTGCACAACAGCATTGACAGGAAAAAATAGTTGAGGGTCAGATTTTCATGATGTGGGCATGTCATTTTTTTTTATTCTTTTCTATCTCAATGCTGGTTTCAAGGAAGATGTGTGTATGCTGTAAAAGCATGCAGGTCTCAGCCAAAGTGGGAGCAGTGGTCTAGGGCTACTTGACCTAATTGTGTTTGAATGTAATTAGCTCATCCCGATTAAATAATAAATGGATTGTGAGATACTGTGCAAGGAGAACTGCTTCTGCATGAATGCATTTTCAGTCCTGTCATGCAATAATGGAGGCTTTGCTGCCATTGCAATATAATCATTAGGTTACAGCTATGTTACAAAATGTCTCCCAAATCTGGCCATGTTATTTTACTTACAAATTGATGCTACTGTATCTTCCTAATTCGAAACCATACAACTTATATTGCAACCATCAAGTCAAGAGCATTGTATAGAGATCATATGGAGGCAGGTAGTTCAGATCCATCCAGTTGTCATGCATGAGCATGCTCCAAGTCAAAGAGAAGGAGAGGAAATTACAAACACCATAGCCATTTTTCTACTTGTCTATGTCATGCTTGTTCTAATGTAGGTTTTAAATCTACCATGCTAAGTAGAATGATACACTAATTCACTAAAGTTGACCAAGGAGAGTTTGGAAAACAGACAGGTAAAGACAGACAAGGACAGCCCTCCATTGCTTCTTCAATTACATTATTAAGGCCTGATAGGATGGTGTGTGTGTTACATGTATAGCTGCTTTAGGAGATTGTCTGCATATTACTTAAGCAGATGAAAATGATTGTGGTGCTACAGTGCTGGTCCCCTCTGCTTCCTCCGACTCCTGTTGTAGATCTACCCACACAAGCTAGCAGAGGACCTGGATGCCTGGAGGAGGAACACACTGGAGCATGTTAACTCATTATTATATGCTGGTTTTTAAAGCAGTTAACAGAAATGGGGTTTTATAACTGTGTGTGAATGTGTTAAACAGGAACTTGATGACACACATGAAGCTGTGTATTAAGTCTTCGATCAGGCTTTGATCTATATGCCCGAATCTAACGGGCCAATGGAGAAGCAGTAGAATAATAGAATCATGTCTGTTTGACTAGTGCCTATATAATAGTGTAAGTATTGTGCATGTATAAATAAATAATTTGATATGAACATATTCAAAACATTGACATTCATCATAATGAATCAAACAATATTGCCTGGAAGTCACTGATAGACCTGTTTTTGCTAACCTATCAAATGGGTTGGCTATAGTTACTATGAAATCTATTTATTTCTCCATCCTTTGCCTAATGTCAGAGGGCAGCATACACTGCAGGGGCTGGGGGAGGGGAGGCGCGAGTGCTTAGCCAAGAGATACATACGGACTTGCAAAGATGATAGAGTAGAAGATAGAGAGCCAGAAAGAAAGGAACGGACGAGAGGGGGGCCATGCCTAGATAGGTCTACTCATTGACTTCCTTACACTGTCATCAGTAGCTGCCTTATCTATTTTCACCTCAGGCAGAAGGCGTCCACCGGGCCCATGACCGATGAGCGACACCACGCCGTTGCAATCCACCGTGCTGTTCCTCTTCCCGTGGAAGCCGCTGTAGCTGTTCCGCCGGTAAGGGCTGAACAGGGAGCCCCGACGCTCCTCACACTCCTCCACCGTGCTGTGTTCATCATCCGCAAATTCATTCTCCGAGCCCACGTCCTTACCGCGGCCTTTGAAACTGAAGATGCTGCTCTTGCTGTTGTGGCGGGACAGGAACGGCGAGCCGGGTATACTGAGGAGGGACTGGAGGAGAAGAGGTCGAAGGGCAAGGACAAGAGACCAGAGGGGAGGAGACATTTGTGTGACTGATGTAGCCTAGGGTGATTCTGAATTACAATTGATTGCGCCATCATTTTTACGCGGGTAGTCATCAGTTCCGAGGGTCAGGATGAAAGGCAACATCTGTGAGGAGTGGGAAATTGAATGCAACTGGGACACTTCTCCCTCAGGAGGCATATTCTGCTACAGCTATCATGTGATTTAATAAACAAGAGGAAAATAGATAATTAGGTCAGTGATGTCCAACACTGTCAAGGTCCCACATGCAGGACAGTGATACAGACTCAAACATGACTCATGACAATATCAACCTCGGTTGCTTCTAGTATTGATCCAGGTATTAGATCAACTGAAATGAGTTTTTGAGTGAACAATCTTCTGCAAACATGATGAAAGTAAAGTTAAAAATAAATGTGTTGAAATTGTTACATAAGGCCAGTGTGCTTTGTTATCTTCTTTGGAAAATCTTACACTATAAAACAGAGTCTAAGAGCCAGTGGAGTCTGAGCGAGGCCTAAACAAAGCTGCAGTACTGCTTCCTTTGAAATATTCATGTCTCAGTGTAAATAATTCAGCACCTGGACATGTGCTTCTATATCTCTGGCCACTATATGCTCTTCTGTATGTGAGCTCCTGCAGCACCACGCTGGATCAGCACTCTCAATCTGAAACATTCCTCCTCCAGCAGTCAAAGAATATACAAAAGAACACAGCCACATTATGCGCTGACATCAATATTCTATTCATAGTGATAAAAAGCATTCTATTCTAATTCCATGGCGCTTCGTTTCATGTTTGCCACAAATAATTATCAATGACCCACATAAAGCTTAAAGGTTCACTGGAATTACAAAAAACTCTAGGCCTGGAGATAGTTTTAGTTGTATCTCCAGATGTTTTGAGATATTTGTTCATGAGTTTTCTCTTCAATCGCACAGAAAGAGATTTGCATCGTATACAGCATTTTGATGATTAAAATGGCGGATTTGCGGCGACATGATTATGCATTCACAAATATGTTGAAGGAGAAATTGTCCATTGGCCAGACTATGTCCCGTGTATAATATGGGTTAGTCAGGTTCATTTATTTATTTCAATGGGATCATTTTAACCCTCATCATTATCTTTTCCTAACTCTAACCAAGTGTTTTTATGCCTAAACCTAACCAGACCTTAACCGCAGCATAGCAACACCATAATTATATTTTAAAGTAGCAGTAGCATCATATTATCCAAACCATAAGACCATGAGAGTAGTGGTTGAAGAGATGTTTGGTCTGAAAACAGACTGATATGGAAAAATTAACTTAAAATTAAACGTTAAAATTAACTTTTCAAATACTATAAATGTGTTAAATATGTTTACTATACAGTTAATAATTTAAATAATTCTTTAGCTATGGAGATGAAGAGGATCACCACCTTTAAGCAATGGAGTGACTCTATTATTAACATTAGATATTTTGCTTTGTTTGATTTTTTGTTGTTGTTATTTTGAAAGCCTCTCTACTACACTACATTTACATAGATTCTCAATGATTTACAAATGTTTAAAACCCATTGAAACTGAACCTGAGGCATCTAAACTGAATTCAGCCATCTTTAACTGTATTATTTACACCCGACATGTTTCCTACTGTCTAAGGGTCTATTGTAAGGGAATATTGTAAAGAGATGTTGAAATATGCCCAAACCTCACTATCCTTTCCGCTTTACCTGGTTCATAATGGAAGACTTTCGACCCAGGCGGTTATCAGGGAAACGGAAGCGGCTCCTCTTACTGCCGTCATCTGACTCTGACTTGACAAACTTCTCGCTGTCTCCTTTCTCCTTCTCCTGCTCTTTCTGCCGCCACTTCTTCTTACGGTTGCGCCGTTCTTTAGCACTTTTGGAGCTGAGCTTCGACATCTCAGAGGAACTGCATGACAAGCGGCCTCCCCCATCATCTTCTACTGCGTCTTCTGACACTGTACCTGCAGAGGTTGCCATGGCAGCAGCCTACCATCGGATTAACACAAAAATAAAATCAGAACAATGGCAAAACATGAGTCAGGAATTATTTCTGCCTCCATTGTGCAGAGGACTCACTTGGGCATCTTCCTGCTGTTTCTTGAGCTGCTCCAGTATGGCCTTAAATTCCTCTTCCTTCTGCAGGGCCTCCTCCATGGTGGCCTGGTTCTGCTCTTCATAGGCCATGGCCACCACAGCCAGGATTAGATTCACCAAGTAGAAGGAACCCACAAAGATCACCAACACAAAAAATATCATATAGGTCTTCCCTGCTGCCCTCAGAGTCTGGTGAGAAGTTGGAGAGAGACAGATGGGGAAGGAGGGAATGGAAGAGACATCTGAAATATGATCTCAAACGCCTGACTCAATGTTGACATCAATGCTCATTGCTCATAAAGACTCATCAGAAATAATCAAAGTCTGCTGCTAGTGGGGAAAAGAGCATTGGCAGATTGGGCCTTTGAGAATGCAAAAATTAACTCCTCTGAACAGTACATTCAAGGAAATACCATAAATAACTGCCACATCTACAGCTGAATACTTGTAGAACACAGATACTGGATAATAATAGAAATCAGTTGTACAATCAACTCATACAATGATGAATTGATAGACAATCAATTAATTGACCTACACAGTAAAAATCTTTCACCCTGTGCTTGTTAAGGTCCTCAGCATGACCAAAGGTTTTGTTATTCATCAGGAAGGCACACTAGTCTAGATATGCACTATTCCATGCACACTATGCAACAGCCAACACTTTCTATAGATTAGGATGCAGGTGCAGGGCAGAGCAACTGGGAATAGTCTGGAAAAATCTTGAGAACCCTCATTCTGAATATAAGGTTTTGATAAGTCGACATGTTTCTTATTTTGGTTTCATTCACAGCACTGAAGTCTAGCAGAGACAGAAATTTGAATTGAACTCATCAGCCTCCTATGGTTCTCTTGTGTGAAGGCAAATTATTATCTTTTATAGAGACTTCCTAGAATAAAGAAGTTAAATTCCCACAAACATCAGAAATAGTGTAGTGTACACAACATTCCCAAAAAGAGAAACTAATACTAAAACTAAAGAGCCAATAACAATGCTAATTCCACATAACACTAAATGAAACATCTTCTGTTTATAAAACAGGCAGTGGGCAGGTACAAACCCATTATTGGCAATTCTGGGGATGAGGTATGAACAGTACCATCACATTCACTCTGCCCTACCATATAAATTTAATTTCTGAACATCTGACAAAGACCTAAATATAGCTGCATAATCATTATTCCAAAGATTCAATAAAAATATGGACAAGAGTCTGTCACTGGGAGCTGAGTTTCAAAGTTATCTTACAAAAATAGAAGTATGAGCCGGGATGCCCCCATCAGGTCTCATCTCCTTCATTCACCATACTGTAATCCTGAGCTGTTAATATTTCATCCTTCTTTCCTTCCGCTCAGCCTCCATATATGGAGGCAGCAGGATTGTCTCCACCATTTCAGAGAAGCATTGTGCAGGTTAACAGATGAGACTATTCTGTCAGAGTTGAAGCTGCCTTTTACATATGAACGACACATATGACACAACTAGGATGTGGAAGAGCTGAAATCACAAGCAACAGATTGCTCACTGAACAATGACCATTTCTAGTCTTATTTTACTGATTTCCTGCTTTGGCCCGTGACCTGCTGTCAGCGTAGACTGATGGAAGATTAAAGATATTTTATAGAAATAATTTATTATACAGCATTTTTTCCATTTACACTACCTTTCTCTGTGGAAGACCTTGAGATAATGATTATTATCATTATCAATTAAGCTATATGTTTTTTTTGAAAATCAATCATTCCATCCAAAATATGTGTAGGAAAAGAGTTTAACGTGGCATTTTCCAATCTCTCGTTTTGTCTAGCAGCTCAAAATTATTTATTTATCTCTATCTATATGTGTTATACTGCATAGGCCTCCTGTAAAACAATCTGAAACTGGTAACACATCAGCTTTACCAGCATGTAGAGGTTTTCCCAGAAGTCCTGTGTCATGAGTCGGAAGAGAGCCAGGAAGGCCCAGCCGAAGCTGTCAAAACTGGTGTAGCCGTAGTTTGGATTCATCCCAGCTTTCATGCATGTGTAACCCTCCGGGCAGTTGCTGAGGGGTGAGAGAGAGGGGAGAGAGAGAGAGAGAGAGAGAGAGAGAGAGAGAGAGAGAGAGAGAGAGAGAGAGAGAGAGAGAGGGCAACCAGCCCAAAAATGACTCAGCACTATTTACATATAATCAAATATGACTTCAGAAAAGCCACAGCAGGTCCTAGTCAGATCAGCAGCATAAAGAGGACAGAAAAATCAACTGACCCAGAGTCTGAGCTGTTCCCACAGAGAAGAGCATCCAAGCTGCCAGGCAGGAAGTAGAAATTGGCTGAAGAAAAAAAACAGTCACTCTGAGTCATTTCATTCACATTCTGTCACAATATTTGATTCTGTAAAACTATGTAAATCTATTCCAATTACTGACTTCAGATTGCTCATACATGTTTTTAAAATCACTGCGGTTCATTTCAAATAAATTCCTTTTGTCTATCCCGTGCCAAAATACCATATTGTTTTCTTGTTCCAGCATATGGGCTGACTCATACTCCTAGATCACTGCCAGCTCACCGTTTGGCCTCTACTTACTGCTGTTCGTGATGTACTCGTCCCAGTCAAAGCCCTTGCTGCCATTGGACAGATAGCTTTCGTTCAAGTTGATTGGCCAGAACACACACTTGTGGCGCAAGTTTCCCATGAAGAGCTGGAGGCCAATGAGGGCAAAGACGCTCAGGCAGAAGACGGTCAGGATCATCACGTCTGAAAGCTTCTTCACGGATTGGATCAGGGCGCCCACAATGGTCTTTAGGCCTAGAGATCAGTCACGCACACACGTACACAAACCATGCAGGTGATGCAGAAGCTGCTGATGCTCAGGTATGAATCTTTGGAGTTGATTTCTACTATAAATGATCTGATATATCTAAAACTACTAATACACTAACCCCCCTCTAGGTTCTCAGGAGCCATCGTCATGTAATATCCAGTTTTGACTGGATTTTGGTAAAAATGCTTTCATATTAAACTAAACTAAAACATTGCAAGAAATATCTTTATTAAATCAGTGAATTATCAATATTAATGTTTTACATTACATGGCTTCCTGTGCTGGAGAGCATAAAAAAGGGGGTCACTTATATAAATATGATGTTAACGTTATTTTGAAAAATAAATGAGCATTTTAAGATATCTGATTTACCATAGGTAGTATTAGGTTTTGGACAAAACTGACAAATTACATACATAACATCTCTAGAAACAAAAAAGGAGAAATTAAGAGCCTTCCCACTCTTTTCAGATTCATCATTACACAAAATATCATAATAAAACATATCTTGTGTTTTTTCAACAGGGGAAATTTATTGTCAATAATGGACGAAGTGAAAAAAGAGGGAGAAGGCTGTAGAAAAGTGAGAGGAAATCCATCAGGAAGAGAGCACAGCAGCACAACAAGGGGCCATGAGAGGGACAGAGGCACAGGCAGGGGGCTGGAAACCACATGCAGGTCATTTAAACTCCAAGGCTGAACAGGAGCAATTCAATGCCAGTGCCGATGTGGACACTTTCTTGAACTGTCTTGTATAATGTGTCGTTAGGAAAGCACTGAAACCCCATACCACGACCCTGCAGTCTGTCTCGTCCAGTTCACTAAAGATAAATACTGGTTTACCTTCCAGACAGGCATCCTTTGGCAGCGTTCACCTGGGTCCACGAGGAGCTCAAACATGGCAGCAGGGTTACCTGCACCCCCTTCTCAGTTAGGCTTCAGGTACAGTGGGCATTACCAGCTGTACCTGTCTTCTCATGAAATATTATCTAACTTTAGGCTGCAGACAATCTCAGTAAAAGCTCCATTCACTTCGACAGTGTTGATTAAATTAAAAAAAAACATATATTCTTAATGAAATCACTACATCTAGAAGGACATGAGAGGATTAAATTAAACAAACACAATCTGTTATATTGGTTATTCTATTAAATAAACCAATATGTTCTTCTGAACTCATGTCCTCTAATATAGGCTCCATACTGTTAGCTGGACTAAAACTACACTGTAAAAGATACAAATTTCACCACTACAGTGTTATAGGCCTTGATGAACTATTGCTAAAGGAATAGTTCGATATTTTGGAAACCACAGCAATTAGCTTTTTGGTGGAGAGTTAAATGAAAACCCTTCCTTATGTCTGTCCATTAAAGCTTCAGCCAGCAGGTGGTTAACTTAGCATAGCTTAGCTTAGCTTAGCCTATCTTATCTCAGTGCAAGAACTGGGGAAACATATGGTTTATAGCTTTGCTGAAAGGGAGGTAGGTGAATTTTAAAAACATTAGATCGACCCAGCTCAGTTGTTTCCAGTCTTAGCGCTCCGCTAAGCTAACCTGCTGCTCGTGATGTCTTCATATTTACAGGACAGACTTAAAAGACATAGCTGGAGATTTTCTATATTTTCTTATTGTCAACAAATACCATGTGTGATTGTGATTTTGTGTGTGCATTCATGCTTGTGTGTTGTCATATAGTATGCGTCTGTGTCAAAGACCTCTGTTGTTGAAACTATTGAAAACATGTCAATAATTGACACCCTTTCAGAGGCACAGGATACATTATGGTTGGAGAGACATACAATAGTTGTAAAGAGTATGGCCTTGTAGTTTTGGATCTAAACATGAGATTTGTTGACAGTAAGAAATCATAGAAGTTCGCCAGCCATTTTCTTTAAGAGTCTTCTGGATCTTCTCATTTAACTCTCCTAAAATGTTGAACAAATTCCTTTAAATGCAGTTTAAATGAAAATACAGTTCCTTCAAGTTTGTGTTTTTCAAGGATTTCCCTTTTCAGAATTTCCAATAAATGTGTTGTTAAAAAAACAAACAAAGAAAAAAAATCATAAACAGTAATCACAACATCCTCTATCAATAGATAGGTCAGTGTCACTCAGAAAGGTAAATAGGTCGTTCAATCATCCCATCTGCATCCCCAACCTCTACAATGTGTGCACACCGTTTCTTTTTCTGTGTGGTGCATCATTCAAGTAAGTCATAAAAAAAATTAAAAAATCAATAATCAAACTAAAAAACAAAAGAGGGCAAATGAAACTTTCAATGCCATTTGTCAGCCAAGCTCTTGTTAGGCTAATATTGTAAAAGCAAGTGACTGAAAAGCATCATGCAGCATAAGAGATATGTCACAAACTAGGCTTGGCAGTCTTCATACATAAATAATAGTTGAATAGTGTGGGATATCTCTAAGAGCTATGTCATTTTTCCACAAGAACATCAACATATACAGTTTTGGATCCCAACAACATGGAATCGTCTCTTCCCAATTCAATCACTATTTATAAATGTCAAACAAAATCTTTTAATTTCACCTGCACATTCGTTTTTGTAATAAACTACATTAGTGGTAAATTGGAGGAGCTATAATCTAGTCTCATCTAATAAACACTATAAATAATCAGTGGATTTTTGTTTTTAGGATGAAAATATTCCATCAACAATTTTCTTTGCTACAGAAAAGGGCAGTTCATTCTGTGAAATTCTAGTGAAAGGAGTGGGTTAAAGCTATTTCTGAAGAGAAACACAGCTGCCTTGGAAACAAGCCTCATAATGAGAGCGCTACTGGGGCAGAAGAGAGTGCAGACACTTTGGAGGGCCCTAGAGGAGACTGCAAAGCCTATCAAAAATGTATTAGTACCATTTTTGATAATTTTGGAGGAAAAATAACTCAAAAAATGGTTATCTCCAATTCTTTTGTTGTTGCTTAAATCATAATCGTAATCATAATAATAGTGAGTAGAAAGGAAAGGGTGAGAGGATCAGCCTTAGTGTTTAAACTGAGTCTCACCTGGAATGACAGAGATAGTTTTCAATGCTCGGAGAACTCTGAATGTTCTCAGCGCAGATACATTGCCCAGGTCCACAAACTCTGTTATATATCTGAAATAGGGGAAGGATCACACACAGAACAAACACGATGACAAAAACCACACACGCCAAGAGCACAACACCATCGAACCAGGAGGAAACGACGCCACTCACAGAGCCTGTCCACTGAGGAGAAGGGTGGAAGGTAAAAGGAAAGAAAGACACACACACCTAACACCAACCCCGCCCCACCGTCCCCGCCCCATCCTGTCTTACCTGGAATTACAGAAATAGTTTTCAATGCCCTCAACACCCTGAACGTGCGCAGAGCTGAGACATTGCCTAGGTTTACAAACTCTGTTATATACCTGCAGGATCAAACCACAGTTACAACAGCTCGTTATTTACATGCAGATATGAGGTTAAGAGATAAATCCACACAGACGGGCCATGGCACTGCTCTAACTGAGCATCATATTTGGTGTTTTTCTGCTCAAAAGGAGGCTGTAAACTATATGGCAGAAACTGCTGGGTGACATATCATGGAGATACTGGGCCTCAATTGGATGCTGTTGACTCCAGCAGATTGAGAGAGAAATGGTGAATGAAAAGGAGAGTTGGATGACAGGCCGAAGACAAATCATATGAATGGGTCTGGCGTGTGGATGTTTTCAGGGAGGCCATGTAGGGTCGGATGAAAACCTTCAATTCCCAAAGAGAAATGTCAGAAGTCTCAGATCGATGGCAGAAACAGAGAAGATGGGTTATCAGAAAGAAAGAAAAAAGAAAAATGAACAAATCTTTGTAAGCTCACTTTTCTTTACCCACCCCTCATCACAAACCAATGTCAATATTTGTACACATGATATCATAAAAAAAAAAAAGAAAATACTTACGCCATCGAAATGACCATGAAATCCAGCCAGTTCCATGGATCTCTAAGGAATGTAAACCCGTCTATACAGAATCCTCGCGCGCAGATTTTTACAAGAGACTCAAATGTATAAATTCCTGTGAATGTGTACCTGAAACCCAGAAATTGTGACAGATTCAGTTCATCACGTTGGATCAAAGCACATTCAAAGTTGCATGAAGAGCACAAGATACATTTGTAATGATGAAGTCAGATAAAATTACATTGCATATATTGTATTTAATAAAACCATGAAGTGAGAGTTAGTATTAGAGTTTGGTGTCAGCGAAGCTGAGTTTGTGCCTCTCATATATTACATTGAGTCACCGAGTACAGCATCCATTTCCACTGAGTAGACAGTAACTGGTCGAGTTGATCTTTTAAAATGAAACCCATTCACAGAACAGTAAATAAGACCTCTGGTGTGGTTACCAGTTTCCGAGATTAGGAAATACAGTCTTAACTTAAGAGATGTTAAAGATCTTTATTTTTGCAACCTATGAAAAATAGGTTGAAAGAAGAAGAAGAGTCTTGAGGATTCTGGAAATACCCTCAGAAAACCAGAACCTCTGGGTTTTTCAAAGATCACAATTATTTTTCCAAAAATTTAAAAAAGGTAACTATTCATGACACTGGATGCTTAGCTTTCTAACTTGAACCTAATGGTGAAATGTAATGACAAGAAGCACAAACTGGGGCCAGCAGTTTGCATGCATTTATTGAATATGGTCAACATATTAAAATTGAAACTTACTCTACTTGTTTTGACCACTCGGGAGGATCACTAAAGGTCATGAATATACAGTTGGTCAAAATAGTACACATAATGATCATGCTGAAAAGAGTGAGCAGCAGGTTAAGGAAAATAGGGATTATAGAGGAGATCACAAACATCACAGATGCCATCAATCCTCACTGAGAATATCAAACACAGCAATTTGCAATCGCTACAGTACAGTAGACATTTAATGTGCTTTCTTGGGACCAGTCAGCTTTAATAGCCCTAACACCTGAAGGATTAATGTCATAAAATCTAATCATTGTACTTAACAGTAGGTGGTTATGTGCGTTCCCACCGGCACAAAGGCCATTACTTCACCCATGAAATATTCAAAGCATAAATATATATAGTGGAATTACAAAGTTCCCCTTAAAACCAACATGTCCAGAGGTGTAGAACCTTTTACAGCTACGAGGCTTTAAGTGCAGAGAGGTCCATGGTCAGAGGAAACAAGGAAAAGCGCAGAATTTCCTTTAATGGCAACCAGAGGTCGGTAATAGTTGTAAGGAGGAGGTTATAATGTAATGTTGTAAGGTTATAATAACACAATGAAATAAAGTATAGTTTAGTATAGTTTTAGCTTTTGTAAATAGACAACACCATATTTTCACCAAACACATCATCAATGACCAGGTTCAATCTACTTTATGGAAATATCGCTTTGATCAGCTGCAGCTGGATTTCCAAAGCTTGATTTTCGTCTACCTCCTAAGTCTTTGACAATTCTCTGACCAAGAAGCCTATAACCTTCTGCTGTGCTGAGATGGATGGCACCGTTTGAAAACATAATGAGCTTATTGAGAGCGTCTAGCCTGGTTTAATGTTAAGCATGACTCATCATTTGTGCTAGCCTCTCTTTACAATGATAAAATGGCTTCTGCCTGGCTGCCTGTATGCTCTGTTGTATCAGTGGCATATGAAAGACATAATTTTCTGTTATCTGGCATGCTATTAGTTGCCCTCTTCAGGCTTTGACTGAAACACAGCGAGCGTCTGTATCCTGTCCCGTACTAACAGCTAAAGGTAAAGTCGATGGCAGTACAAGCAGAACGACAGGACATATGATCATGAATAATAAACATGAACAGGAAACACTTTTGTCTCTGCTGTTAACACAGCATTTCAAAGGATATGAATGTATCAAAATTTTAATAGCTATTTGTCTAACCGGATTAAAAGGACTTATGAAGTACAAGGCAGGGGTGGCACTAAAACGGAAGATTGTCTTCCCTCTATTTAGCACTATAAATGTCTGTGGAGAGAAGAGACAGAGAGAGACACAGAGAGACAGAGATCAACAGTGTTAATCAGTTAGCAATCACACAAAAATACATTTTCTTTTCACATGCACACTTGTCAGAATCATTTACTAAAGCAACAAATTCGATAGAAAGACTAATAAATGTGTAAAGCATAAGATATATAATATGCAAAAAATCATAATTGCATTTGCTTGTGAAGTAAGGACTCTTTCCTTTTCTGTCATATAAGATTAACAGAAACATGTTTGAACAAAGTAAAAATGGCTGCCAGGATGTTTCTAATGTTTGACATGTCACAGTCATGCAGTGCAACCCATCTAATCACTGTTGTAGTGTGTGTGTGTGTGTTTGTGTGTGTGCTCCACACATGTTCAGCTGCCATCACCATTACCAATTAATACAAAGAAATCTTTGTATTTATTTCTACATAGCTTTTCTGTCTTTTGTTTTGCTCGTTGTCAGTTGCGCTGTTTTATCTTTGTATTGTGTTAGTTGAAGTCTGTGCAGCACCTTGAAGCTGCCGCTGTGTATAAAACCTGCTCTATAAATAAAACCGTGCTGCCCTGCCATCATGGCTTTGGTGGTTTTTGAGAGAAGGAAACGGGTTAAACCGAGAGGGGTTGGCAAGCCTCTTTCTGTGGATAACCTCATAATTGTTTAAATAAAACATGGCGATTTGCATGAAACTTTAATGAGACTCTGTGCATTTTAACAAGTGATATGGGCCCTTGTGCTTTTAACAAGACATCCCTCTACATTAAGCCCTGCAGAGCCAGCGCGTCGGTGCTGAAGGCTGGAGACAGTAGAGTCAGGAGGGAGAGGAGAAGGAAAAAGAGGAGGAGGAGGGAAAAGAATAGGATGGGAGAGGTAAAGTAAAAGGCTCATGGTGGCGTCACATTAATGCCTATAATCAGTGACCTTAATACAAAAATGAGGTGCTTGTCTATGACGTTAACATTAACAGGAAACTTACAAAACTGAGGAGGGAATATGGAACCGAAACAAAGAGCATTTCTGCCTGCAGGACGAGACACGGTTCTATCACATGACCCCCTGACATTAATTTGACTGAAATCTACAGACAACTCAGATGAAGCCGGAGCAGTTAAACATGATTAGATAATCTTACACTCCCTACTATTACAGGTCAGGGCAGAAGCCTCCCCCCCTCAGTGTTACTACTATCATATGCACTGTAAACATCCCCACTCAGCACTATGGTCGGCAATAATGACACACTTGGAAATGTCCCAGATGCCGATAGCATGACGTTTCTGTTAAATGCAACCATCACACCTACGCCCTGTGCACGTGCATGACCAATACACACAAACATAGACTCATTTATGCACACATTAATTGATGTGTGCACACCAAACGACATGCAGAAAGCTCAAAATTGAGAAACTAGCCAACCACACACACACACATACACACACACACACTACTGCTATGTATGTAGAGATTTTTTTCCCTCTAACGCATGACTAAACTGCAGCAAAGCTACTGAAAATTTCATAATTCAGCTCTGAGCAGAGAAGGCAGAAAACTGGGGAGATGGAGAGTGAGTGGAGCAGGCAGGCAGCAACTGTAGCAGCAGCAGGCTGAGGAGAAGCAGGGCGGAGGGAGCCAGAGCGAGGGAGCTGGGCAGAAGACGAAGAAGAGGAGGGGGATGGGCTGAGATGAGGAGAGAAAGAGAGAGAGAGAGAGAGAGAGAGCACGGCTTCCACAGAAGCTCCAGCCAGCAGGCAGGGCTGCAGCATCTGCATCCAGGGCGACCACAATAACCAATAAACCAGCCCCTTTCTTTCAATCCTTGTCATTAATAGTGAATGGTCTGCATTTTATGGCACCTTTAGCCTGAAAGCCTCACTATCACACACACATCCACACATCAATTCATACAGCTGCTATGCTAGGCGTTAACCTGCTCATGTATCCATCATTATACCTTTTCCCTTTTCCTAATATGTCATGGTCCAAAAATATATATTTGCGTTAAAGACTTTATTGATGATCTGAGGTCCACATTTCATTCCATGTTCTTTAGATGAAATGTAGCTTACATTATGTTAGTTCTTTGCCATTTGTCTTTTGAGACAACATGACTGTAAACATTAAATATTTTTAGATATATTATATATTATATTCCTTGTACAAAGCAGGACAGACTCAGAGAATGAATTCTTCAACAATTTTAAAAGGAGTCACTGGGGAAAAGGTTTGATTTTTGCACCTTCCAGGGTAAGACACATTTCAGTGAGCTGGAAGGAGAGCAAGTGTGCTCATGCATCCTTGCACATGTCGTCCATTTTCAACCCTGTCCTCATATCATCCCTCCCTCCCTCCATCTCTCTGGCTCTCTCTGGCTTCTCCTTGAAAATGATCTGTGTCCCCGGCCTTCTACTTTGATGTCGAGCACGGCTCAACGTGTCACAGCCCCACTCCTGCTAAGGCGGGGAGGGCTCAATGCTGCGTCATCAAGCAGCCAGGCTGCCAGCCCTCTGTCTCGGCTATGACACCATCTAAAAGAGCCACAACTGAAGATTTGTGACCAAGATAACAAACGGCCTTCCTTTACAGTTACATCTCCCCCTCCCTCCCTGCAAGCCACCCTTCTCGGGTACAAAGATGAACAGAGCAATGTTCTTCCATCAAGGTCACCACCTGATCTGACGTCACGGCAGCTCAGTGCTGCCAGAACCAAAGTGGCATCGGCTCCCGTTGATATTAGAATGGGACTAGATCGAGGGGCCATAATTAGATTCGCCTGAAGAGGAGAGCTGAGAAAGCTGCTGGTGCAGGGGCAGAGAGGAGAAACTAAGCACAAAAAACACAAAGAAGCTCACAGGTAGAATAGAATAATTTATCAATAGTCCCACATATCACTGGACATGTTTGCTACATGTCATCCGACTCGTGTCTCCTTTTTGTGCACGGGACTGGTGCCTTACATAACGTCATCGTGCACTGTGCAAAGACAGGGAGGTATGAGGCAGAGACAGACAGTGAGACAGGGACTAAGTGACCAATAATGTGCACCTGAATGCACATAAAATCTGGACAAACCCAGTCAGCTAATAAGAAACATGAAACATTCTATTTGACATCTTTTTTGCAGGTGGGGCTTATTATATTTTAAATTATGCTGTTTGGTCTTGTTAACAATGTTATACAACACCGTTGTCAAAGGTGTAGCAGTGTTTAAGAGACCATTTTGTATTAAAAAATGCCAATTTTGTAATAATTCTTAGTTAAAAAACAGAGAACAAAGGAGAAAACTTGAGCCATGTGTTTATGACCTCAGTACACACACTGTACAACGCTCAGTACTCTGGGCATAAATAGCTCAAAGTGCAAATTTCACAGATGTTTTTTGCTTTCCTGAGCGTTTCTTTCAGCCTCTATAAATGCCTGAAAGTGATGTAAACATAGTTGTATAGCACCGTTCTAGTCTTCTGATCACTCTGAGTGGTCCAACAAGAGCAATCAGGAATGAGTAGTCTCCTTTCACCGTTTTTGTTGACAGGTGCAATCACGAGGATTTTCAGAGACTCTCAAGGTCACCCGGCTGTCCTCACAACGAGCGTCAGACATGACAGTCTCCCCGGAGAGACACGTGTCTCCTTTAGGAGAACCAGAGTCCTCCCAGCATGCTACTGCTACTGCTGCTACTGCTGCTACTGCTGCTACTGCTGCTACTGCTGCTACTGCTGCTGCTACTGCTACTGCTGCTACTGCTGCTGCTACTGCTGCTACTGCTGCTACTGCTGCTACTGCTGCTGCTACTGCTGCTACTGCTGCTGCTACTGCTGCTACTGCTGCTGCTGCTTTTCTCTCCTGCCACAGATTAATTTTTGAACAATTAGGAAAGTCTGTCATGTGGAACAACAGTCTTTCAACAGTTACTGCTTCTGACCTTTTCCCCAAAGCCCTGTGAGCACAACAGAGATACGGCCCACTCAACAGCTCCAATGCTCAACTCCCACGCTCCCCAAAGGTCCTCGAGGAGGAAAACATAATTACATTCTGCAACCTAATCATTACGTTAAAATAACTGTAAACACAGAACACCTGCATGACAACTGTCATCAATTTTCTTTTCTACATTAATTTCAGCCATAATTTGTAACATTATCCACTGACCATTATGTACAATATTAATATGAATCTTCAGCTTCACTGATATAACAGAACACCTGTCTGAACACCTGGGATCAATTTTCTGAATAATGTGATAGATACCCATCAAACAGCCACACACAACCTGTTACCAAAACTCAAAAAACACACCTCCACCGTCTTTTTGGAAACTTGCAAAGCAATACTCTTACTCTCTTTCTCTTAAAATATGAATGTTTTTTTATATACAAAAAAAATCTGATCACAAAATAAGGAAAGATTTTGAATTTGACACAAATGTTAATGTCAGATTTGCTCCCTTGATATTACACATTTTGGGGTGTGTCCGTGTGTGTGTTTTTGTGTTTTGTGTTTTTTATCCTTATCAGAGGACTGGTCTATTAATCTAATTACTTTATCAACAGGAAATTAATCTGCAACCCTATTTATAATAAATAAATCATTTTGAGTCACTTTTTAAGGAAACATATCACAAATATCTATATAAACATCATATTTTCTGTGTGCGTGTGTGTGTGTGTGTGTTTATTTGTGTATATATTTGTGTATTTCAGGTCTTTGTAAACTCACTTTCTGAGTAGTCAGGTAGTAAGGGTCCAGCTCCTCCATTGGTACCGCCACCAGTTCTTGAGGGATGTCCCCGTATATGTAGGGCAGACCCTTCCCGGCCTCCAGGTCGCTGTTGGGCTTGGGCTTGTTCTCGTCATCGTCGTCGCGGTAGCTGCTGTCCTGCTTGGGCGGCTTCTTGTTCTTCTCCTCAGAGATGCGCAGCTCAAGTACCGCCAAAGATTCCACAGTAAACTTCTTGAGGCTAGCAGGTCCTGGCGGTGCAATAAGGGGTGCAGCCATGTTTTCATCCTGCAACTACTTGGTCTTTAGGTTTGTACCATCCACAATAGCAGCTCTGCAGGAGGGACAGAAAAGAATGTTCAACCAAACTAATAAATTTGTCTCCTAAAGGGTTCTCTTCTTATATGCTGAGCATTGCGAGGTTTTAAATAAGTGACAGAATGTTTAAGGGCAGAACAAAAACACCCAGATGCATTGATGTTTGCACAGAGTATGGCAGACACATCAAATATCACAATATTTGTCCTCAATGTCAATAATGCCACATCGCTACAGGGACTTTTGGTGGGTTCACAAAATATTTACACTATGACATTTGTGTATTGTGGATATAATAAGTGGATGAAGGGAAATAAAAGAGTTTGAATAAATAAATAAAGTTAGACATTACATCACTTTACTGTAATGCAGCCTTTAAAACAAGGAAAAGACAACTATTATGCCATATCATCATATTTAAAATCAGATTATATCTATTCCCGTATCATGCCATTGATATAATATTGATATATTGCCCAGCTCTAACACCAACATCCACTTGCACATTTAGTAATTAAGCCTTAATAACAGGGTTAAAGGAAATGAAATTCAACCTCTCTAAATGTAAAATGTTTGTATCAGCCTACAAGACTACAAGTAACATAGCAAACTACAAAAATGGCTGCGTAAATGTTGCATCCTTGCCACATTACTTACTTCCTTAAAAAGAAAACACAATCAAAGTACTGTCGATACTTTCCAGCCCCAGAGCACAAAACTACAGCCAGATTTTGTCTTAAGCTTAGTGTACAGACACGATTTTTAGATATTTTAGTACAGAAAGACTATGAAACCCGTCACCAAAATAGTCATAAATGCTGCCATTGTGTTACAAATGTATAGAATTATGGTCAAAAGTGTTTCTATATTTGCTGGAGACCCCTTGAAACCCCCTCAAGGACCCCAGACCCTACTTTGGGAACCCCTGGTCTACGCTACACGTGTCGAACCACAGGACAAAGACTCTTTCTATATTAGTTGTTCATATTTCAGTTGTCTCAAACACTTGCTGTTAATGAGAAATATTTCTTAATGTTTCGCTCACTCTTTATCAACAGTTTAAAAAAAAACACAACTTTTACTTAAGTATATTTTTTTTATATAATCAATCAATAAACTACTAAATAAATCCCACCTAATCAACTGAATGTTCTTGAACTTACAAAGGCAGGTATTAAAACCTGCATAAGCCTAATTATAGTAGAGTGAGATAAGTCTCTCCCCTCCACTTCACATTTATTTAAGGAGATCAAATTGAAGAATTATATTCTTTGATCTGTTAAAACAATAATACAGAAAACAAACAATCAAAATAACCAGTCTACTGTACTTAGGTTTAGGATTAGACTCAAGTGATGACCTTAAAGTTTCAGATATAACATATATATAACATCTGCATAACATAATATAACATTTGATGATTTTATCGTAAGAAATTGATGATATATAATGGTCACATAGATTCATAGATGATATCACATACTTAATATACATGTTCAAATTTCTTACTGCACAGCTCGTTACTTATATAAGATGATGAGGTATGATTATAATAATAATTAAAATAATAATATATTTGATTTTCAGCTATTATATGTGTAAAATGGTGGTTTTCTTTGTAAAGCATGTGTGATCTCCTATTGTCCCCCAGTGTTGACAGTAGGTCCGGTCCTGAATTAAACACCTGACCGCCGAGACAACAGAAGCCTTTCAGGCTTTGACTGGGATTTGTTAAACTGCTGTGGACACGCTGCTCTTATAATGGCCGCATGACTCAGTAGAGCCTTGTGCCAACACACTCGGACTCGCTGTAAAAAAAAAGGTAACGACGGTTACATGACAACTGTTCAAGCTGCAGGACGTTTCAGGGTCACTGCTCTCTAATGTGAGACACCGCTGAATAAAAGGGGAGGCGGGTTCAGAGGAGACGCGCCACACCTGAACTCACAGCTTCACCATTTTGGAAGAAAAAAGGAGGAGGGGGGGTGAACTGTAATAAATTCCATTTCTTGACACTTCTTCTCAACTGACGGACGCAGAGCGTTTTACATTCTGATGGAGGGAAGGAGAAGCATCAGCCGTATCTGAATCACAAGGCCTAGTCACTTCCCTGCTCCCCTTCTCTTGCATAACACAATCTAATTAAAAATGCTCGACGTGTGAAGCTGATGCCACACACACACACACACACACACACACGCGCGCACTATCTGTCCTGATATGAGAGGGAAAAAGGAGGGGGAGAAAACACATGAATCCTGTGAGCAAACATGTCTGTTTTAAAATGGACCCCGGAACCTCACAGCCACTGAGCCTTCTGCTGCTCTGCTGGCGCTGTCCGCTTCAGCACCACACACACACACACACACACACATATGCAATAACGCATGCATACAGGGTTCATAAAGGGGAGGGGGAAAAAAATCATAATCGAGCTGCATGAAAACCGGTTTTGCTGTGAGCCAGGCCTTCTTCTTCTTCTTCTTCTTCTGCATCTTGAGCTCTCCTTCTATGCCTGCAGGCCTGCTGCAGTTTATCCTTCAACACTCATTGGTATTGAGTCATGATGACAACACTCCAGCCTTGTTGTGTCTCTGCCTGCTGCACATTGCTCTGCATCCAAGCTCATTTCCAACGAAGGAAAAAAAAAACACGCTTCCTCAACCATGTTCCTAATTCAGAAATTGAAACGTGTTCACTAAAGCAGTTTAATTAAGAAGAAATATATAATCTCCTATATTTCACTGAATAGGAGAGCTCAGCCTCAACGGAGAGAATCTGGAGGTTCTGCTGCAGAGAAGACGCGGCCCGGCTACAACCAAAATTGGCCAAAGCAATATTGCTGCAGTGGGATTGTATGATGAAAATGTCACGCCATGATTTTTTTTGTGTGTGTCAAAGTCGATATATCGAAATAAATAAATGTTCTTTTTTTATTATTCGGCAACAAATAATAATTGTAAATATCACACACGCAACCACCGAATATCGATTGCTTTTCATTCCTTCGGGGCATTTCCGTGCGTTTTTTTTTTTTTTTTTTTGCGCGTTGCCTTGAAGGATCCGCACCACACCCGCGAAGCCATGTCGACTGGCAAAATCGATACGAGCGCTATCTTGTGCACAAGACATCCCGCAATAACACACGCGGCATTTAACCCCCCCCCCCCCCCCTCCGCACACAGACAGCGGCGTGAGACGAGAAAAGGGCGCAAATAGAGCGCAGTTAAGACGCTGTCACACACCGAAAATACACCTGGAGGAATTTAAATGCCCCTGCCGCCGGTGATGGAAGGAGAAGCTACTTACACAGCGTCATCTTCGAAGCCCCATGCTGAATGAAATACATCCATGTCGTCCGGACGGTGTCAGAAAACACAGAAAAGACAAATGAATGGTGGATAATTAAACTAATCTTTACATTTTGAGCTTTTTTTCGTAGGCTGGCACGCGGTAACCTGTCGTTCGCCAAAAAAAAACAAACAAATAAAAAATATGTCTAATTAAAAGACAGTTAATCCGACAAATACCTCACAATATCGATTGATTGATTAAAAATATATATATGTTTCCTCTCCTGCTTCGGCCCAGCAGCCGAGACACCTTCCTTCCCGAAAAAAAGATGCGGGGTTAGTGAGCGGCTCTGCGACATTTACGCGAGGATACAGACGAAGAGAAAACGTATCTTCACCTCCCGACAGCTGCTCCCGTATTACTCTTTTTTTTTTTTTGCTTTTTTTTTCGGCGGATACTCACCGTGTGAAGCGTTTACGCCGAAACCGGAACGCGGCAGGTCTGCAGATGTGGAAAAGATTTGGGAGAAACTGCGGTTGTCGCCATATTGTTGCTGCTATCTTCCCCCTCAGCGCGAGCGGTTTCCCTGCATAATTGATGACTCTCGGCAGAATGTAAGGGAGTGTCTGCAAACTGTGCGTTTTCGTCGGGCTAAATCGTAAAGGTCATTTAGTCTTCTTCCCTCCCACCTCCCCGCGTCTTAAACAGCCTCCGAGTAGTGTGTGTGGGGGGGGGGCTTCTTCACACCGGATGGTGATTAGAGAAGCGCCCGGCCGGGTGAGCTCGTGCGCAGGGACACGCGCGCAAAAGGTAGATGTGACAAAAAAAAACGCTGCGCGTGAGTCAGTGGTGCTGGAATGTAATGGCAGCTTCCAGAAGGCCACATGTCTGAGGTATAAAGATTTATAGATTACAGAAATGGCAACGAATATTACACAAGCATCTGTCTCCACCCATTAAAAAACACGAAAGAAGCGAGGGAACTTTTATTCTGAAAAATAAAAAAAATAGTAAATTATGTTTGTGTTGGATCATATTTATATATATATATAGTCCCTGAATATTATTATATATTAATACATATATTATATTAATACATTTCTACCAGCAAAATAAAATTCATCAACAAGCAAGAAGTTTCTGACTAAGAGTTAATAGTTTGTACGGATATCTTCTGAATCTTCTCTTCTTAAGGTGTAAACTGTTTGCGTTTATATCCTCTGCCAACCTCCTACTCTCTGCTCTTCAATGGAACAATTAATATGCAAATAAGTAGCTCTTAATCTGGTAAATTGCCCCTACGTGTCGTTTGTTGTTATGTAGCCTAATGGGTGTGTGCGTGTGTGTCTGAGAGAGAAAATGAGAGAGACAATGTTTGGGTCTGTGATTGAAATGATATTTATATCAATAATGAATCAACATAATTGAAAAAATATATATAATAATACTTTTGATGCAAACCAGTTGATCGTGCACATGACGTCATTGACGCTGAAGGAACCAAAGTTGTTTTTTGCTTGTTTCCAGTGGCGTATCCAGGACATTTTTACCAGGGTGGCCCGGATGGACACAAAGATAGTGTGGGGTGGCCATGGCATAGTGGAGTTTAATGCCATGTACTCAGCTGACCACATATCAACTCCCAGTCCTTTTCTGCATGTCACATACCCTCTGTCTCTCATAATTTCCTGTCTCATAAGTGTTAAATAAAGGTCTATATTCTGGTAACCAAAAAAAACAGTCATTCTTTAAACTCCATTATCCATTTTACAGTCCTCAAGTATATCTTCATCGTCTTCTCCTGCTTATCTGTTCTCAGGTCGTGGGGGCAGCAGCTTCAGCAGGGAAGCCCAGACTTTCCTGTCCCCGGCTACTTCCTCCAGCTCTTCCGGGGGGGACCCCAAAGCGTTCCCAGACCAGCTGAGAGATTTGGTCTCACCAGCGTGTCCTGGGTCTTCTCCCGGAGGGACGTGCCCGGAACACCTCACCAGGGAGGCGTCCAGGAGGCATCCTCACTAGATGCCCGAGCCACCTCAACTGGTTCCTCTCGATGTGGAGGAGCAGCGGTTCTACTCTGAGCTCCTCGCGGATGGCAGAGCTTCTCACCCTATCTCTAAGGGAGAGCCCAGCCACCCTGCGAAGGAAACCCATTTCGGCCGCTTGTATTTGCAATTTCGTTCTTTTTGTCACTACCCAAAGCTCGTGACCATAGGTGACGGTAGGAATGTAGATCGACTGGTAGATCAAGGACCTCGTCTTTCGGCTCAGCTCCTTCTTCACCACGACAGACCGATGCAGGGCCCGCATCACTGCAGACGCCGCACCGATCCGTCGGTCAATCTCCCGCTCCATCCTCCCCTCACTCGTGTACAAGACCCCGAGATACTTGAACTCCTCCACTTGAGGCAGGATCTCATCCCCGACCCGGAGTCGACACTCCACCCTTTTCCGGTCAAGAACCATGGCCTCAGATTTCTGGTTATTTAGCAAAAAGTGTTAGATAGGGTACTATTTTCTAAGAACCATTTCATTGTAGTGGAAGTTCCACGGTGGCGCAGGGGTTATTGCTGTTGCCTCACAGCAAGAAGGTCACAGGTTCGAGACCTCCTTGGTCCTGGAGGAACTCTTTCTATGTGGAGTTTGCATGTTCTCCCCATGTCTGCGTGGGTTTTCACCGGGTACTCCGGCTTCCTCCCACAGTCAAAAACATGCTGAGGTTAATTGGAGACTCTAAATTGCCCGTAGGTGTGAGTGTGTGAGTGAAAGGTGTGTGTGCCCCATGATTGGCTGGAGACCATCTGGGGTGTATCCCTGCCTCTCGCCTTAATGCACTGGGATTGGCTCCAGCAGACCCCTGCGACCCTAATGAGGAATAAGCAGGTATAGAAAATGACTGACATTCTAACTTTATTTGCTTGTGTTCCTGAGGCTGTGGCCAGCAGCCGCTGCTCGGACCTCCAGGGGCATCACAGATAGTAAATTGATAGGAAATTGTCTGGGTGACTCCAAACCTTTGAACGGTAGTGTACAGTAAACTACTTAGATGATATGTACATTGTGTTGTACGATAAAGGATGTCAAAGGATGATGTTACTAGCTGTGTGTTGCCTCTTTAGGATGGAGCTCAATAGAACTTGTGCTCATAAAGTAACAGAGGGTTGGTGGGTGAGAGTCGACAAGAAAAGCCGTTATTTCTGTTCTGCGTCCAGAAGATTCGGCAGACGTTATTTACGTGTGATGGTGGGACTCGAGGATTTATCTGCTCTGACAGAAAACACACAGATCCGCTACGCCAGTGAGGTCAAAATGCACAAGAACAAGGTCACGTGCAGATCGCCTTTCATCTTCACCGACCACGTCCAGCCCGTCTGCAGCTCCACCTCGACTTCAGCCACTGTTTCGTCACGTTATGGGGGAACACCGACTACAAAGGTTGGTTTAGGAAATCACAGATTCTGCAGGATTATTATGGGAGACGTGACGATGGCCTTTCATGCTTAAGAGTACTCGAGCAACGCTGATTTCCTGCTGGCTTCTCTGACTCAGACTCACTGTGGGAGGGAAGCTGCAACTTCATAATAGGACACATTAACCTTGAATTCAAAAATGGCTTCAAAATACATATAATAAAAACAATAGCGTGGCATGAATTTTCATGTAAAGGCATACTGTATCTTAAAAAATAAAACATCTTGTGTGAAAAGCTATTACCTTCTCCACTCAAATGCTTTGCATCAAGTCTCTATTAATGGGCAATTAATAATTCATTGACATTTTGCAGACCAGTAGTAAGTTGTTATAATAAATAAATTAAAATGGATCCTTCTCCTGTGAGAAGGCTGCACAGCATTTTGTCTGCAATTCATTTATTCATGACTCTAATAATATTTTATGGCTACAGATTTCTCCCTTATAGTCAGGTGTCAAGTTTACAGCTACCGGTATTTAAAAGTTAAAGAGAAATAATTCATATGTGAAGCGAAACCAACTTTGAGGACAATTTTTTTGCTGAGCACAGAGACGTGTGAGCGGGTCATTTGGCAAATACAAATTAAAATGTATTGTTGAACAGCAGTTTAGCAGCAAGGATTTCATCAATACACGTCCTGCACTTAAATTTTTTCCTTTTCTTTTTTTTTTACTGTTTGTGTGTTATTTTATTTTAGGGTTCAGTGTTCAGCATTATTATCATTATACAAGACAACACTGAAGCAATTGATTGAATAAAATATATAAAACTACATTTAAAAAACAATTGCTGTATGATACTTTATGTTACGACCAGCTCGGTAGAGGGGAAAGGGAAGTAACATAAATAACCCAGGTATTGTAATGTTTAAGAAAAGTTGGTTTTACTTAAAAGAGCTTGTTTCCAGTAAAAAATTAAGACAATTACTATGGGTGCAGGAGTGAAAATGAAACGCAAACTAAAAAAGGACTCTAACAGAGTAATTCAAAATACCTAAATAAATCCTATTACAAACAGAAACACACAATCAAACTAAAAAAAACACCCACTAATGAAGCTACAGGAACTAAGGGAGATGGAAACAACAAATGAAAAGTAGTGCCTCGCAGGTCACAGTTCACACACACACGTCCAAAAGAGGTTTTAACAACAGCGGGCACAGGAGCTCGGCTGGCTACAGCTGACTGGGTGGTGTTGGCTTCTTATACAGCAGCTTGGGTTGATTGGCTGAGGGCGGGCTGTCATCTGTCCAATCAGGGTCCACCAGCGCAGGTGCTGCTGATCTGTTGATTGGCCCGGGGCAACGAGCACACACACACACACACACACACACACACACACACACACACACACACACACACACACACACATACATACAGACGTACTCCAAAACGGCCTCGGCCGTAACACTTTATTTAAGGTATTTATTTTCAAAATATTAAATACACTCACTTTTAGTAATAAAAGTAACAAATTCTGTTTCATTTAAATAGTAATAAATGTTTTGAGAGATATTCAATATTGTTTAATAAAATGTAGTTGACACAGTTAGTTTGAAAATAAAGAGACTGGTGACATGAATTGAGTTAAGTGGTATTTATTTAAGTCCTACAACATGAATACAACTAATTTGTTTAGTGTATTTAACAGAAGTGATTTTAGTAAAATCAACTTAATAATATTTAGTAAAATCAACAGAACGGGGTTCAATAGATTCAACGAAGTAAGGTTTAGTAAATTCAACATAAGTGTAAAGTTTAGCGCTTAATTAAGATGGTTTAATACATTTAAGTCATCTAGTTTACTTCCAATTTAAATAACTTACTTTAGTTATTAAATTAGTAAATCTTTGAGTGTAGCACTAAAAGAGGAGACAAAATATATACTATATATATATATATATATATATATATATATATATATATATATATACAATGAGTTAAGAGTGACATTGAATGGTCTGTGTATTATAGATTGGGAGATGGACAGATTGCAGGAAGCTGCTGAGGTGCAGCTCATCGACAGGAGGACATGTAACCAAGTTACTTGGTATGATGGTGTCATCGTTGAAAACATGATCTGTGCCAGCCTGGAGAACGGCACGGCCGATATGTGTGAGGTAATAATTCTTCTACATTAAACTCACTGCAGGCTGCAGCTTTCATTTCATCGACTGCCGTTTGTGTGTCTCAGGGTGACAGCGGCGGGCCCCTGCAGTGCTGCAGCGAGGACGAGGAGAGCTTTTATGTGGTCGGGGTGTTTTTTGGATAAGTGCGGACTTCCTCACAAACCAGGGGGGTAGGACAGAGACTGAACATGAGACTCAGCTCTGCTTGTTGCTCTGATCCTGCTGCTGTATCAATAAATATGTTTAAATGTTGACATGCTTTTACATGTCAGAATTTGTATTTTTAATGTACGAATAACACGCCATAGAAGAGTTTGGGCTACTTTGCAATTCGTGTGCTTTTCAGTAGGCAGAAGAAGTATCCATACCACAATGTAAAAGTACTCCAGCAATAATGTAAACATTTTCTTTATAAAAAGTATGAGTCTCACCAGCAAGATATACTTCTTTAGTATACTTTATGGTATATGATGTACTTTTATATTCAAAAATAGAAGTATTCTTAATGCAAAGTGCCTCCCTGTTGGGAAAATATAAATACAATACAATTGTGTTGAGTATTTGTGTACGATATTGTGTACGATACATTATTAAATATCCACCACTGCTTTCTGCAATATCAGAATCAGAATGTGATGATATTACGAAAACAACCACATTAATGAAGCAGATAATAATTCTGAAACTAAGAATAGCGAAGAAAGAGAATACAGAATTTTTAATATCAAATCCCATAGAAAGAAGAAGAACATTATATGTTGCTGACCTGCAGTCAATATACAGTATAGATCATTATCTCAATACATTTAGGTGCTGTAATAATTATTTATAGACCTCTAAATTAAAAGCTGTGTGAAATTCCTGCAATGGATCTATAATACAATCTATAATATAATACATCTATACATGTATTAATGCACAATGTTACACTTTCTAATAAGGGTTTGTAAGTTATAACTAGTTGATTTAGCAATGGGCAATAACGGTACATAATTTACTAATAATTTAGTACATTTAGAAGCCATTAATTATAACTTTTTAGGTTGCAAGTTTTGCATAATAGTATTTGGCAGCTTTCACACAAAGTACATATCAAATAAAAAAAAATGTAAAATAAATAATAATAAAGGAGGATCCATTTTAATAAAATAAACATAACCAGAAATAAAATGAGTATAGATAATAGATTATAAAGTATATTCATTTCATGTAAAATATTTTTAATTATGAGCATTTTAAAACACGTGTGCAGCAAAAACTCAAATCTTAACAGGTAAAATATCTTGTTTTTGGTAGAATTAGTCCAATATGGAGTACAATTATCTCATTCCACTGGCAGGTAATTTATCTTATTTCAATTTTTTTTTTCAGTCAATTTAAACATGAAGAAAATGTTAAGATGTTTTCTTAAAACAGGACCGGATGCAACTCAATCTTCAATACTTTTACCTCGGACAGAAGCAGCAAATACGATATAATGCAAGTAAAACAGCTGGTATGGTCCTTTAAGAATCTGTTAACCAGCTAGTGAGGTATTTAGTGGCACCATCGCTTTAATAATGAGGTGACAAGTGCAACTTCTGGACAGCAGATGTGATCAAAGCAGATCCTGATCAACTGATGACACCATGAAGGAGCCATGTTTCACATGGACAGACTGACACCTGGTGGAGGGAAAACGCTACTTTCCTTCAATGCAGCAGCCGATTCCTGAAGCTTCCAGAAAAAAAAGGCCTGTTTGAAGGGGGAGGGAACAAAAACGACAAGATACTCTGACAAAGCATTTCTTTTTTTATTTGACATGAAACACATCCAATGACAGTGTGACAGTGTTTTTTGTCAAGTAAGACATGTTGTTAGAAGTTATCGCACCATTGACTAGTTCAGAATGTCTTTGCTGCAGCTCGACGATGCATAGTGAACAGACAGTCGTTGAGGTATACATTGTGGGCCCTTGAGTTTTTGTGTGAAAGATCCTAATTTCGTTACCTCACGTACATTTTTTGTGCTTAGAATAACTTTGGAGGTTTTAAAAAAATATGCGCACCATTCCTCATGACAACTTTTAAAACTGAAATAAATATTCAAACGGGGGAACGGCGGGTGTGTCGACCTTGCATTGTCCATGTCGAGTTGCCTGTTGAGAGGTTTTTCATCAGATCTCAGAGCTGATGAAAAAAAAATGGTGGTGACCAACAATTATAGAATGAAAAGTTTGAGGAAAAAAAAAAAAACAAACTTATTTTCACACACCAAAAGGGCATTCAGGAAGAAACCTTCTTTGTTATGACATTGGAATCTGTCAACTTCCCTTATTGAATAGCACCAATGTCTATTGAAAAAGGCTTAAAGGCCAACATGAAATTATAAAACTTTATTAAAACTCGGAGTGAAACAGTAGCAACAAAGCAATTATCACATAGTAGCTCAGGATGAGTTATTTTAACATGCCCCAGATACTGGCTCGCATACATGTCAGTGTCTGTCTGAATGGAGAGTGGTTTATTGAGGAGCTGACTGAGCTTTTTGCAGAAATTGTGCAGTTTCAAAGAAAGATTACATCAGGAAAATATTGATGAAACCCCTTTAAAATATATTAAAATTCCAATTTTGGAAGGAAAAAGTAAAAAAATACAGTGGAGGCGACCGTTTTTGTTTTCTTTTAAACAAAAAGGAAGAAATAAAAAAAAATGGTTCAATATTTTGGGGTCTTTTTCATAAAATAAAAAAAAGAAAAAATAGACAAACCTTGTTGCACCAGAGAAGCCAAATATCACTGTTAAACTGGACACACACTCGCACACACTCCCTGACGGATACACACACACGCAAAATGATATTGGGAAAGTGCACATTGTTCCTGCCAAAAATAATCTGAATTTTTTTTCTCTCTTTTGCGATGTGATACTATTAAATTAACAATGCAGAAAAATGCTGTCAAGTATGAAAGATCAGTCAAGTTTTATCAACAAAGTTCATTTCCATGTACACATTAACAGCAGTAATACAGTATTTGACCTATAAAATACAGTATACAGACAACATCCTTACCCTCATTAGTCACCGAGTCACCTCCCTTTGTCTTTTAAAAGGAGGATTCCGACTTTTTTTTTTTTTTAAACACAGGTTGCTTATAACTGTTACTTTGATTGCTGTCCATTCCTAATTTTCATTTATTTTTTTCAGTGTTACAGACATTCATAAATTGGTTTAAAAAGGGTAATGATGCAATGAGAAAAGGCATGACTGCAAACTTAGAAATAAAAAGACAAGCCCCCTCCCTCCCCCCTAAAAATATGATATGAGTGTGTTTGGAGTTATAAACTGGCGTCTGATTCCACATGTGAAAGTCGGTGGAAAAGTTCTTTAATAACACTAAAAGCACAGCTAGAAATAAGGAGCTAAAAAATAAAAAGTTCCACAGGTTTCAGTAAGGCAGAAAGTTCAGTCCTCATTCTAGATATCTTTTAGAAATTCAACAGTCCGTAAGCAGAAATGTCACGATGGTGCTTTACTGTATAAAGGCACTGACTTGCCTTCTAATTATCTACATTTCCCTAATCGGCTGTGATTCAATGGAAAATGTTCTTTCTTCAAGCTGGGAAACGACACACAGAACATCGGCTGGCGGCAGGAAACTCCGCTAGCCCTTGAACAGACAAAAGTCATCCAGGACGCTTACTTGTTCGGGACGTTTCGGCCGTATTACACAGCCTCTTACGCTCACTAGGTGTTCAAAATTTTCTTCGTGAGCACACTTTGATGCGTCCATAAAAAAAAACAGAGAAAACCGTCTCCTAATGAAGACTTTGTAATATTAAAAGCTCTGGAACAAGCAGACCTTAACTTGATGCCAGCAGTTTGTGCCTCTCATGCAGCAGCGTTACATTTGAGTCGCATCAGTGAACATGCGATTTTCCAAAATATAAATTAACTCAGAGCAGTGAGAAGTATTTAAAAACAAAAAAGAAAAAGGAAACAACCTTCTAGTTCACAAAGTTTTTCCAGATCGCTAAAGATTCTTCTAACCTGAATAAAGAAATATCTTATTTCATCACACATTAAACAAGATGTTTAACCCATTTCTTTGTCTTAATCCGAACAAAAAATGGAACTTAAATATCTGTCAAATTGTATGGCATGCTTTATATTCATTGTTCTTTATATTCATTGTATGTTATTTTTAGCTACCTGGACAGGAAACTGTGCTGCAGGTTAAGGGGTCTGACAGCAGATGGAATATTTTTTCCTCCAGGTGTTTAGAGGCTCCCAAGGATTCTGGACATACCTTTAAGGTGAAAGTTGTTTAATGACCTTCATGTTTTTTGTCACCTGGTAGTTATTTGCCAGAGAAACAGATGCTATGCGCTGTGACTGGAATATACCAGTATTAACATGTGAGGATAACTGGGATTAAGCTTTGCTAAATATTCAGCACATTCACTGCCGAGCCAGCCAATCTGCTGCTGTGGGTCTCCGCTGCTCCTTATTTATTTTCTCCCCTCAGTCCGCGTCTAGACATTGATTGCACTCCCGATTAGCATGCACAGCCAAACACCAGGTAAAGCTTCAACTCTTCATCTGAAAAATGGTGCTTTAAAAAAAAAAAAATGTATTAGTACGATCACAATCATGAGAACTATCTAATGGACCAACTCCTACTGAAAATGAAGAATTTGTGTTTGTGCCCATCAGAGCTCATCCAGGTCTGTATGTTCATGAAACTAGTCTTTCTTTTCCCACGCCAACAAATGATTCAAGTGCATTTTTTTTTCGTGACATGTCTTGACAGCGTGTCTGCTGGCGTATACAGTATGTGATGGGAGGTGCACCTGGTAGCAAGGTAACACATCAGGAAGGCCCCTGTGGGCTGCACTTGCTGGTGGCACTTTTTTTTTTTTTAATACTGATGTGGATTTGCTCGTTTGAAAGCAGCAAACATGGGGCAGGGGGGTTGGGTGCTCCCCTTGAGGCAGGCGAGACAGGAAGTGGACTCAAGAGGCACAAGGACTTAAAAAAGTGCAAGTGGGGAAAGTTCCAGCTCCTCTCAGCAGTTCCAGTGCACCATCCTGCCATCAAGAAGCAAGGGGCTTCAAATAAAAAACAACAACAACCAAGCACTCGGGGGATGAAGGGTTCAGCGGAAAAAAAATATGGAATGGAAAGTGGGATGTTGTTTTCTTTGATGAGAGTATGCACTCAAAAATGTCTTATAAACAACAACAACAAAAGAAAAAACACATGAATTGGAGCAATGGGAGGGAGAAGTGGGATGCGCAGAGAGGATTGTGGATCAAATTTCCTCTAGTCAACAGACGTGTCGTTTTCCCCCCAAAGCAAAACTCTCTGTGAACCTGGACTGCAGTGATTGAGTAGGTGGAAGCGAGGAAGGAGCAGTTTTCTGAGAGGGAAGCACGTTCTCGTCACAGTACTGGTGCTGTACTCACATTCCTAAATCGTTTGGTGTTTCTGAATGTGTGTCTGAGGTTTAACACTGGGGGTAAGCTACTGAACGCGCCCCCCCTCCCCCCAAAGTCCTTCTCCCTCGTGTCTGTTCTCTGAGCCGGGCTCAGTGTTCTGCGTGGTCCCTCGGCGGGCAGCGGGGGGGGGATGATCACATGTTGTAGGCCACGTAGATGGGGTCCAGTTGGTCTGCCAGGAAGGAGTCTCGCAGGTGCATCCTCTGCTTCTCTCCTCTGGAGTTGATGGGAATCACCCCGGGGTCCACGATGACCACCACCCCGACGATGAGGTGGTGCTCCTCCAGGA
Organism: Lepturacanthus savala; assembly: GCA_030544235.1. Taxonomy (NCBI): domain Eukaryota; kingdom Metazoa; phylum Chordata; class Actinopteri; order Scombriformes; family Trichiuridae; genus Lepturacanthus; species Lepturacanthus savala. Next base: position 15,094,476 of record CM060480.1, read on the forward strand.
CCACGTTGGTGACGAGGGGCACCAGGTCCAGGGCCTCCTGCTCCGAGCCGCTCAGCTCCGCCACCACCACCAGCAGGTTGGTCCACGTAAACACGGCGCTGAGGGGCAAGAGGCGTGCAAGAGCATGTTACTGTGTGAACTACAAGCTGTGGTTGCCATGGTTGCGACCATTAAGTTAAAGTGTGTGAGGAACAGTCACCTCTCTGCGATGCTGCGGTGAGCTCGAGACACGGACGTCTCGATGTCGATGGGGTGGTAACGTAATCCCCGTAGCTCCAACGTCTCATCAAGAGAGCCCACGACGAACAAGGCGTCGTGACGATCTGTGGCGGGAAAAGGCCAGAAACAAGTTTTCTGTTATTTATAGTTAAGACACAAAAACAAATAAAGGGCCCGGAACAAATCAGTTAAGACAGGGATCAGTGAACGTCAGGCCTTGAAACTGAAACTGCACTGCTCAGAGCCTCGAACCCGTGTCGTGGAGAGGAACGACTGAATTGTGAGTTGGTGAATCATGACAGTCCTAGTGAATGGGATCCACTCATTTGAAATCATCTTCATACCTCCACTTGCATCCAGCAGCTCCGTTCTCTTGATGAAGCCCAGGTAGCCGGTCCTGGCCCACAGAGTGTGCGGCTCCCCAAAGCTGAGTCTGGTGTTGAAGTGGTCCGCCTGCAGGCTCTCCTCCCCATAGATGGTGTAGTAGCCGCTGGCACTGTGAGGGCTGCTCACCCAGATCTGCACAAAAACAGAAAGTTGAGTCCTGGACTAGCTTTGTATTTGCATGACCTCTAAAATTTGCACAATTAGGTTTTTTCTTTTGAGATAAACAATGAAACAATATGTCCTAGAATTGTAAAAGGACCATAATCCTCTCTGTCCACTCACCTCCCCAAGATGGGAATCCCCCAGCGGGCCTCTGGTCTCTGGGTTCACTATGATGACCCTCACCCCCGGCAGGATCTTAGAAGGAAAACAGTGGGGGGGGGGGGGGGTTCTTTAGCTTTAGGGAAAATACAACCACTTCTATTACCTCTGGGTCATGAGTCTTTAATTGATACTTACGGTGCCCGACTCCATGAGTGGAAGACTCTGTGGCGCGCCTCGTTCCACCAGCCTCACCCTGAGGGACACAGACAAAAGACGTTTTTTTTTTTCCCTCCCCACCAATCACACCAATGTCATTATTATTTCCTGTTTCAAGAGTCTCTAGTTTTACCTGTCGTGACGCAGAGACTTCATGTCAACATAGACGGTGGAAGGGTCCGGTCCAGCAGTGCCCTGATGACACAGAGAGGGAAATAATAATAATTAAAAAGAGTGAAATATGAGAAAATGAGGCATACAACATCAACAAATTAGTTAAATCAGGAAAAGAACAGCTGTCTTGTGAGCTCATATCTCAGTATGACCAACCTGCAGGCACATAGCCAGGTTGACCCTGGAGCCAAAGGCAGTGCTGACGGCTCTCGATGACAGGCCGAGATCCTTGAAGAGTTTGGAGAAGGACTGCGTGAGGGCGAGGCGAGGTCGCTCCTCTGCGATCACCACACAGCTCCGGACACACGACAGGTTCAGGCCCCGCGCCTGGAGACACGTACGGCGTAAAGGTTATTCACAAACAGGCACGAGGCATTAGTGGACATTTTGAAGCAAAGTTCAAAAGTAGCAAAATATCTATATATAGTGAAGCACATTTATGACTTTAAAATAGACAGAATTTGACAGATAAATGTAATCTTTCACATCCTGTCAACACCTTTTAATAAGAAGGTGATCTATATGTCGGATGGTATTTCTACTTTTCACAGCTGCATTGTGTTGTTCTCATTACACCATTGAAAACACAATTGCAGTAAACTACTAAGTAACAGCTGGGGCATTTTAATTGTTTCAATCACTTAACAAATCAGGCCTTTTTTTGAGACCAGGCAGCAATTTGAGACAGGAGATTAATTGCTTCCTGACAAAAATCTTGCTCAGCAAAAACTGGAAAAAATATGATAATTTATTCAAATGATTTTATTAAACCAGCATGACTTCCTTATAGCTTACATTTTTCAAAAGTAAGATTATAGTACTGTAGTTAAAAGTCTTGATGCTGCTTCTCTTTGGCATGTTTTACCATGAAAAAGTTGAATTTCATACTTTTAATTTTTTTCGCTCCATCGCTGGTCATGTCTTCTTCTTTTATAAATTGGACTCAGCTTTTATTTGAAGCCGGCAGGTATTTTTCAAAATATACACCTGCACCCAGTGTTTAAAGAGGACCCTTCGGTTAATTGAAATGCTATTTTTTTTTGGTAATTTACGATATTTTGTATTTATTACACAAAACAGGTGTTTATTAGTTGCCTTCACAGCAGACAAGATTGCCGTTTTCAATAAATTGATTGCTGTGGTATTATTAGAGAAGTAATACATATGACAAAGCAGGAATCTGAATTGTCTTGAGTGTGATTCTGACCTTCAACATCTCCGTCTGGGTGCCCAGGCCCTTTGTGCAGAGCTCCATGACGGAGTAGGAGCAGAAAGTGTCTCTGATCTTGTACTGACTGAGCGTGCTCAGCCACAGGGGCAGCGAACTCTCCAGCTCCAGCGGAGGGATGAGAATGGACTGGTGACCTGAGTAAACACTGGACCCGAAAAAAAACAAAAAAAAAACATGCGCTATAGTGACAGCAAGAACAGCATGATATGACCATGAAATATGCTATTCAGCCTGCATAAACGTGTGTGTGTGTGTGTGTGTGTGTGTGTGTGTGTTTGAGATACCTGGAGAGGCACCACAGGACGAAGCCCAGGCCACAGTACGGGTCCAAGCAAATGGCTATTTGGCGTGAGGAGTAGAGCTCACACTGCAGCTTAATGGAGCGGCACAGAGTGCTGACTGCAGCATGAGACATCTGAAGAAGAAACAGAGAATGTACAGAAACTTGAAAATACTGCAATCAAATACAACATTACAGGAGCAAATTCATCAAAAACATGCAAATCCAGGAATCATTTTCATCTCAATCACCTAGATGGTCTTTATGATCTACAGCATGATTTCATAGAATATTTACCTTGACTCCAGTCAACATGCCTGTGGTAGACACACTGAAGTCCAGGTAGGCCAGCATCTCAGCTGTTGGGGGTTTATAAATGTGTGGAGGCCGCTTTCTAGGCAGATCATCTGTGAGGAGAGAGAACAGGAATTTTTACTTGGCAAAATGAATTCATACGTTTACTCTTAATAGCACTGTCTCCACTCAGCAATGCACTGATAACTGTTAAGTGGTTTTGTTGAGTGGGAGGCTACGATAATGTAAATGTACCGCTTTAGGAGCACATTTAAAAGATGGTCAATTTCAAATTTCGATTTAATTGATGACTTTAAGAAAGCAGTGAATGTTGTTGAACATAAAGTAGCTTTGTAGTATATATTGATGTTCATAATTAGCCTTTCAGAAAATAAGAGAAGAAAATATCTTTCCAAGCATGTTCAAAGACAGGAAAAGCACAAGCAGGAGAAATTTTTTTTGTGCTACATCTGGAGATGTTTCATAGCGATCCGGTAACACTTTACTTGAATGAGTGTTTATAACATTGTCATAATCATGACATGACACCCGTCATGAACATCAATGAATGATTATGATGGTTTGATAAGTGATAAGACAAATGTCAAACAATGTCAACACTGCATCAAAAGTGACATCATTTACAGAATGATGCTTAACAATAACTTTCATAATCATTCATTAATGTTCATGACGGGTGTCATGTCATGATTATGACAGTCTTATGAATCCCCATTCAAAAACAAAAAAGTGTTGCTGAAGATGTTACAGACGTCTCTATTGATCCCCAGACAGGAAATTTACAAGGCAGCACAGCAACCAACGCCACACTTAATAACTGCAGTCACAGCTGCTTCACGTCATGGATGATGCATCTAATGTATTCCACGTTGAACAGATCTCAGCAGCACCTGTATCGATGATGGTGGGCCACGTCTTGATGTTGACGCTGGCAGCAGCCTCCCTGGACCTGAGGATCCTCATGAGAGGCTGAGTGGTGAGGATGCAGGCTGCTTTGCTCACCTGCAACACAAAGCATGTGACATGCAGAGCAGAGAGTTGTTAAGCTTTATTGATCCCTGTGGTGAATTCTGTTTTCTCGCCTCCAGAGAAGGCGAGAAAATATATACGGGTCAAGCACAGAACTACACTGACTCATTTCACTATTTTATTGGGTTTGGGATTGATTCACTTGTTTTAGAGCATTTCAATACCTACAATTAGCTCAAGCCGTGCAGAAAAAGTAGGGGTTGTATTCCTTTAGATATATTTTGGTGCTTGAAGTCAATCCTATCTTGACTTAAGGTTGGGCGGTATATCGTTTCATACTGAATACCTGTGTTTTGTTTGTTTTTTTAAAATAATTTTTTATATACTCCAATACCGGTGAGTGTGCAGTGTACAAAATGTTATGAACACAGAATAGCGTAACGTTGTGGGCTTTAAAAAGGTTTGACGCTGATCAAACAACCATAATCTGTAAATGTTGTTGTGCTAAAGTTGTAGCCGCAGGAGGCAACACCAGCAATTTGCTTTATCAAGAATGCATGAAACTAAGATCTTCGACCTCTTCCACATCTGCAGGTAATGTCAACGTTGACACTACAACATCACGTCGTCATCAACGTCATTTAAAAGACGTGTTTGCTGAGGGGACTGTCTACGACCGCTTTGTGAACAGCAGCGTTTTGTGGGACCAATCAAAGCCGTGTAAATACTAGTCTGGTCATTCTAAGACAATTTACTGCAATCGTTATTCTCTCAATTATTAGAAAAATGCATTAAATGCATCTTGTCATGCATGTAAAGAAAAAAAACCCATCAAATTACGTGACGCTGATATTATTTTGAAAAATACCACGATATAGATTTTTAATCTTGACTAATTAAAACACTATGTAACAGAAGGAATATTTATCAGACACTTCTTGTTTTTAGCTGATGATATTGCCCCAGTGGGATGCACTCACGTCGATGATCATGCGGACAGTGGGGAGAGTAGCAGCCAGGTTCTGTGGGTGGGGCGGCCTCACCGTCACAGGGATGACCCCCGCATAGAGACAGCCATAGAAGGCAGCGATCAGGTCAATACCTGCACAGGTAATAGACAGAAGGAACTCATAAAAACAAAAAAAAACACATTTTTCCCCACTGTATATGAAATGGGAAAATAAAGACAGAGCTACAATTTGCAAGGGATGTGTGTGTATTTGTGTACCTGGGGGATAAAGCAGCACCACATTGTCTCCTGTGTTGAGGCCTCCCCGCTCCATAAGGGTAGCTGTGATTTTCTCTGCTCTCTTGTGCAGTTGAGCACATGTGGCTGTGCACACTGCCACCCCCTACAGCAAAAACAGAGGAAGGACAGATGAAGTCACACCCAACAAAACAAAATGGGTCACCATTAGCACTGTTAACGTGACTAAATATAGGACACTCATGTATTTATTTGTGTCAGTATATATATCAAATGCAATTATTCTTACTAGAGTCATATTTCTCAGATTGGTTTGATGAGTGTGTTGTATGTTTATTCTACCTTTGCATTGAGCAGCACGTATAGAACATGGTCCGGGTCAGTTTGTGCTCTCCATTGCAGGGATTCAGACAAGAACTGGTGCTGAAAAGGTACAGAGAGGAATGTGTCATCGCAAGAGAGGACAGAATACCACAAAACTACACAAAGCTGCAACATTAACATATAATAATCCATTTTAAAAAAGACAAGAAGAAACAAAAGTTAAAAAACGGACAGATATCACCCACCAACAGCCAAAAATAAACATCTGTCTCAGTGACAACAGATACATTAGTTCATTTAAAACTGACTTTGTGCAAAACAGAAAAAGAAAAACATTTTAAAGTGCGTCAAAGACATTCTGTGACGTTTTTACCCCTCACTCAGAGACAGACAAGCACAAAAGGAACACGGCAGTGTCTGCACCTGGTCGGAGGCAAATTGGAACCACTGTCAAAAACTAACAAGCTACGGGTCTTTCGAGGCAAAAGGTCATGGCATGTCACGAAAAGCTTTGAAAAGAAGAAGTTCCCACCAGATTTTAAAAGCCTGGTGTACCATCTCTTAAATAAAGATGCTTCAAGGGAACAATCCACTGGCTATTATGATTAATAGATAATTAATTCAATGCATAAGCAATATTAAATGCATCATTAGCTTCTTGATCAGTAGTGTCAATAAGCTGAGGAACGAGCCAGTGCACAGGCCGGAACGGGACAGGACGTGAAAGCAAAGAAATCTGTTAAAAAAAAAAGAAAAAGGAAGAAGCCGAGTGAACATTGGGCAGCACAGGAAAAAAACAACAACAAAAGGTTAACACCATGACGATCTATGGAAAAAAACATAATATACAGCGCTGTCACACTGCTGGCCATAAAAAAAACAAAATAAAAAATCACTGGCTGGCTTTTTGCCATCCACTCTCTCAGTCAGACAGGTTGTCAGTGAATCAGGAGTCACATCATGCAGAGCGGCTGCTCTGACCACTCATCAAGCCATGCTACACATGGGAGCATCACATCAGTGAACACAGCGAGCAGAGGTGCACACCAAAATGTTCTGAATTAATGCTTTCACAGTTAAAAACTATTTGGTCTTCATTGGTCATATATCACTGATTCTTGAGTATTTGGATAAAACAGGATTTAATTTTGAAAATAAAAAAAACAATTAATGAACCAGATGCATTAATATGCCAGGGCAACCTCCTCAACTATTTATTGCTGATTAAATGAAGTGGAAATTGTTATCTCCTCTCCATAGACAACTGACTTTGCAAGAGGCTGGCATATAAACATTAAATAATCAAGAATCAGTGAAATGCTAGAATACGGTTATGACATATTGTCTAGTAATCCTTCCTGAAGACGTGCATTATCTACTTAAAGCATATTCTTGTGCAAGACAAGAAACTTTCATTCAATTGGAGTGAATGAATAACAATTTATTGCTTTTTGTTTTGGCAGACATGGTAGGCTGCTGGCCAACTCCCATTTTAAGAGGCGATGGCAGAGAATGAGTCTGTTACGGGACAGTGATGAATGGAGAAGTCGGCTTCACTTCACTTCCTTTGGCTTCATTTTCCATGTAGAACTGTGACAGAGCTTATGTGTGTGGACCCCTGCTGGCTGAGGACACTCGTCTCTGTGCTTTGGCACAAGCTGTTGCTGGTGGTCGTTAGGCTGTCGTGGCTGCGTCAAGAACACATCTGACTGACAGAAGCGGCAGAAGCAAAGACGAGTGGGGCCAGACTAGAGCCTTACCATCATGGTGGGCCACATACACAGCTAAAGCCCACCCCGAGTAAAGGCAGAACAACAACAGAGATTTAGGAAAAGACATCAGCATCCAAGTTACAGGGTCCTACTTAACTTGGTAAACATAGAAAACATTCAGAGCATTTTTCAGTGTATATATCAGTTTCATTTGAACGGGTTTATGTGTAATGTACAATGACTAGGAATAGCAACAGTATACAGTTGGTCCAGGTAATTATGTTGGAGTCCTAGATAGCTTCAAATAGAAATACTCAGTAATACAAATTCAACCGTAGAAACGCTCACTTGAGTGAAACTGTGCTGAGGCCACACCTAATTCATAGTGTAGTGTAAGTGTGGCTTGTGGTCTGTGCGTCAGATGGTACCTTTCGGATTATATCCTGGTCTTCCACCACGCCCAGCTCTCTGCCTGTAGCCTGAGCGATCCGCTTCCCTGCCACCAAGTTGCCGACCAGCATAGAAGCTGGACCAACATCCACTGAACAAAAGAGAGACAATCAATGTCAACTACTCAGTGACATATATACACATTCAGTTAAACCAGAGCACAAACCCTCATAAAGTGAAACCGACATGCCATTTATAAAGTTGACAAAAGTAAATTTGATATGAAGGTGACCTACCTGGCTGTTTTTGTCGTGGTTTGGGCATGTTGGTGACACATGTGTGTGGGCACATGAGGATATTGCAGGGGTGCAGGTTTCCCTCCAGGAAGTTCTGCTTGGTTTCACAGATGTGGATGCCTCCGAGGGGCGTCTTTGGGAGGGTGTTGGCTGGGACGAGCGCGAGGCAGTACAGACCGACCTGGTGGATACTGTCTATAGCCTGTGCAGAAGAAATCCGTCATGTCAAAGTTTCGTGAAAACAAAATAAACACAGCATGTCGATTTTTTACAGGCCTTAAAACTTTTACTTTATCCATCATGAATTTTTAAGATAAATACATCATTTAAAAAAAAAGAAAAACTGATTAAATCTTCACAGCGTTTTGGATTCGGATGTGACATTAATAGGGATGGGCCCCTGAAACCCTGAATTGGAATGAGCTATGATATATTGAAAAACTCTGAAAATTATTAAAGGTTGGTTACTTCATCAGTATTTCAAGAAACCAAGCAGTGACATCATCAAACCGGAAAATCTGCATTTTCAGATGTCAGAGTTCAGGATGAATTGGTGATTGTGAGTGATTTATGTATTTTTCATTCTAGCTAAACTTCAGTCAGGATTCATTAATTATTTATTTTATTTGACATTTTAGATATTATTGAGGTCATGTAGTGATTTTACTGTTAGAAACATTACTGCTAAATAATTATAACTTTAGTGATATAAAAGAACCAATTAGAGTATGGACAATTTAAAGAACTGATATCAATCTCTTATTCTGTATGTTGTACCTGCAGTACTCGACTCATCCACTGGAAGCTGTCCTCCTCACTAGCGTCAGGTCTCTGCTCTGCCACGATCACTATCCTCTCATCATAAAACACTGTCACTGAGAACACAGCAATCCTGCACAGATACAGAGAGATAACAGTTATTGTTCATATATGGATGCATATGATTTGCTTCAGTGTTATATGGACTGAAAGTGAATCAGTCAGGCTGATGCGGAGATCACACAGCGCCTCACCTTCCCCTGTAAACGGTTTTGACCGGTTCCACAGCGAGTGCCGTGGCCACCAGGTCGTCTGCGTTGTGCCGTCGCCCGCTCACCATCAGCAGCCCTTCGATTTTGCCCACAACAAACACCAGGCTTCCCTGCGGAGGAAACGGATTGAACTCAGCACAGGAAACGGTCGTCTCGCCAGCTTTCATTAGTCAAACAAATTTTGACAAGCAAACTCTTTATTTCTGCGTATATGTGCCTTACCGGTCCTACAAATCCAAGCAGACCAGTGCGACTGAAAGGGATTTCTCCTATAGGCGCTCCAGCTTGGTTTACTGGGATCACCTATAGAAACATTCAGAGAGATTCAAACAGTGGACATGCATGTACAGTACAGTGCAGTAGAATTCTGATTTCAATGGGACACCTAAAAAATTGAGAGATGCTGCAGTTAAAGCATTATTTAAGGGTGGCGCATTATACAAAGAAAAAAGAAAACATTATATTAAAGACAATGATAGAGAAAATTTTGGTGAATAAATGTTGTAAATGCTGAAGTTGAAAGATATGTGGTTCTTATTACTAGATGAAAGCATAAATACAATGCAACTGCTGTATGACGCATGAAGACTTGGACAGGTCACATGTTTAACTACATTTTTTTGTTTCATACTAAACATGATTTTAATAGCCACTGTATGCTATATTTTTATACTGTGCCTCACTATTTTGGTAAAAAACAACAAATGTGAGTCATATGAGCCGTTCTTCAATATTAATTTGAATCTAACAGACCTCAAATGTGTTTTTGGTGACACCAGGCAGGCCGTAGTACATGGTGCCTCCGGCCCGAGAGTTGATCACTATCTCTCCTATTTCATCCGTCTTGCACAGCTGAGGAGGCCCGTCTGGTTTTACGATGCACATCAGAGCTGAAACACACATACAGGTGACAGTCAACCTCATAATATGTTTTAAGAACTTGTATTCTACTGTTGGCAAAAAGAAGAAAAAGTAGTGAATAGAAATATAAATTAATGGACAGTAAAACGGGGAAGTTGATGCACTTCTACATGCCAATAAAAGCAGACTGCATTGGCTTACCACCAGGCATGATGTGGCCCACATCCTGAACAGTCAGAGCAGAATTCTTGTCCTCTGTGTTCACTCTGATCACTCCGTGGCTCAACCCGCCCATTGACAGGATGGCCCTGGCTGGCAGAGGAGCGCCTCGTGCACCAGGCCTGTGGAGAGGGCAAAAAGGAACTCTCTTCAACAGGACAGAAAAAAAATCTGCTAGTTTAGAGTTGATTTATTCATTTATATATGATTAGAGATAATGTCTACTTGATCTCAAGAAGAGTATGATATTTTAATAGTTATAGACATGTGTGTGATTGTACAAGTCGGTGTAAGAAACAAGTCTATGTTTATCTCCCTTTGTCTCTTACACTGTTTCCTAGAAGGCTCTGCTACTTAGTTAAATAACAGCCGCGCATACATGTCAAAGGGACAGAATATCGATCAGAGACCTGACTTTTGGCAAATTAGCCCTAATTTTAAGACCCATTGAATTTAATAAACTTAAAGGTGAGTATTCTGTATAAAGATGTTGATTGAGTGAAAAACTGCACTAGTTTCGAATCCCTTTTTTTCATGTGAGTTTGCAGCTGTGGTACCTGCGTATGGCCACAGTCAGGGCTTCAGGAGAGGTGGCACATGGACAGATGACCTCAGGCTTCAGACCATGAGACTGGAACACATTCAGGAAGGCGTCACACGACGACACGGACCCTGAAAACAAACCACACATGGATACTTGGATCAAGTAACAGACAAAATGCACAACTCAACACATCAAAGGACAAAAAGGAACAGACACTTCAGTTTCTCGTTATAAAAGAAATCTTGTTCATTCAGGAGAAGTGACTAACATGGGTTGGCTCCATCAGCTACTATAAGCATTCGTATGGAGGAGAGGTTGGTGTCCTTAGGCTCCTTGTGTGCCATCATGGCCCAGTGAAGGTCACGGCACTTCACCAAGGCCACACGAGCTATAAAAGGGGAACAGGAGCATGTTGTTAATTATATACTTATATATATTTACAACTCGTTTCACTTTCTGTCTTACAACCATCTGTCTAAATCTATCACTTAAAAAGTATTTTAAAAAAATAAACTACTATAAACAGTCTTTGTACTCCAAAACTGCAATGAACTAGCAAACCTTTGTGAATGTGGACCCTCTGCACCCAGGACATGGGGCAGGCTTTCATGACAGCATATGGCACTGTGATGGTGTGGATCCTGTTCATGACACTCTGCATGGAAAAAAGAACAGTGTCAATGTCTCAGTGTGGTAAACGTTAAGAAGTCTGGATACACAGGACAACTGTTGCGTCCACTCTCACCGTTAAGACACCGTGCCACAGGCCCATATCCTTCTTGCAATCCAATACGTTGACCAGAGTCTCCCCTGAATAATAAAAAAAACAAACAAACAAAAACACATTAGAGAAAAGGGAGAGAGAGACACAAGCATGAGAGGTATGAGTTACATAAAGCACAGAGCTCTGACCTTCACAGTAGTTACAGGCCTGGGTGAGAGCTTGACAGTGGGTCAGCATTGAGATCTTGGACACAGCAACTCCCATCACCGTCCCCTCCTTACTCGCTTTGTACTTTATTTGGACACACAAACAATATAAAAAAGATGTCAAATGATTGAAAAAGGAAATGAGCCCTGCATGGGGATTTCAGAAGATTCATGAATTATAAATAGGAAGCAGACACTTCTATATTTTTTATGATCAATAAAATATATTAAAACATGTCTGATGACCACATTAGGAATGTTAAAACTGCAACTTAATTTTCTGAAAAGTACCTCTATGTAGGCAGTGTCTGTGTTGGCGGTGGGGATGTGAGGCTGCCAGTCTTTGGATGGTTTGGTCAGGTACTTGGTGTCTGTCACTACCCATTTCATCCTCGGCCATCCTAGTCAGCACGACAGCACGGAAAAGCAAAATGACATGTTTCAGCTCAGTGGTTCTCAAACTTTTTCATGTCAAGGACCTTTAAACTCAAAAACTAGACCTAGAACCCTATCTGATACGATTTTTGCTTTAGATGCTTTATAACAGAAAGTGTATGAAACACAAGGCCAAAATAATGGGGGAATGAAACAGAAATAAATAAATGAATGAGTCAGTTGATGAATGAGTATTGTACATATTTCATTTTCGATTTAATTAAATTTATTTATGTTCGTTTTCCTTGTGTACATAAATGCAACATTTGATTTTTCATTTTATTTATACATTTTAAAATGTTTATATATATATATATATATATATATATATATATATATATTCATCCCCCTTTATCCATCTCTGCATTACCACCTCAGTATATAAAATGTAAAATAAAATTGGAAATTCAATGAATTCATGTGTAAATTGAAAATAATACACTAATAGGAAATAAATATGTTAATGAGATAAATATAATAAATTAATTTGTTTTAAATATGGCAGTCCTCCTTACATTCTGTCAGTGTTTTACTGTGAAAATAAATGGTTCTTCTTTTTCGTGGCCCTGGAACCCACTTTCTTTGAGAACCACTATTTTAGCTGCATTTAGGGACACTAATTAGGAGCCGCACTCAGTTGAACATTCACTTTGAAAAACCTCCTGGGGACCAAAGCCAAAGGTGAACAGCCAATAATTTTAAAAGCAGAGTGACCACCAGGCCACACACACACACGTCCCATGAACATCACATTATATATTCTCTTTAATGAGTTGATCTAATTGGCCCACATGACACAGACACACAAGCTGAGCCAGCAGCATCGTATGGTGCATTTGGGCTGGCTAACCTTTGAACTGGATAATCTCTCCGTTTGGTGTCTTGGGCAGCCCTTTGAGACACACTTCACTGGTCAGCGCCAGACTGACACCACAGCTGCCCAGCAGAAAACCAATCTGCAGGCTGCCTGCATCCTATGGAGAGAGAAAGAGAGGTTAAAACACATTAGACTGATCAGCATAAATAAAACACAACTAAAAACAACACCTGTCATAATATATAATATAAATCCGTATGTCAGCAATATGTCAAGGATAAATAAGTTAATTGACACATTCTAGATATTTTCTAAAGAATTTGTTTCCATCATACTTGAACCACACATGGGTCTTGATTTGACTGCAAAGATCTTATTTTGTCTTTTCTCAGTGATCACCACAGATGATTCACTTGACTGCATCTCTTTTTACCTGTCGCGACAGTGGTACTTCAATGGGCACAGGGATGACCTCGGCCAACAGGCAGCCATAGAAAGCCACCCAGAACATGCCGGGGTCACTGTTTGGGTACACCAGCGCCACCTATGAGACAGAAAAACTTATTTTCCTTGTCACGTTCCTTCATGCTTCACATACTCAGTGGTGACGGACAGACTCTTACTCGATCTCCAGGCTGTAACACAGGTTCTGACTTGGTGCCCAGTTTGTTCAGCAATGTATAAGCCAGCTTCAGGCTGCGACTCCATAGTTTGCCTGTTTGGAAGGTTTCACGTTTATTACTGGTAACTTATCACATATTAATGTCTTATGACTAATCCTTGACTTGTTTATTGCTCACCATATGTGAGTGTGTAGAGGGGTTTGCCGGTGATATCCAGAGCAGTGAGGGCAGGGCTCTTGGCCTGGGTGGCTCCCCAGCGGGCCAGTGCAGCCTGCAGGGCAGGAGGCCAGTTACTGACAACACCCAGGGGCTCCCCCTTCACTGGGATGATTTGACGTCCCTCAGGCTTTGGGGTGTTGGGGTCCGGCTGGGGAACTGGATAGCAACAGATGTACAGATGAGACAGGGAGTGTCAGGACATGATTGGAAAAGGTAATGATAGAGTTACACACGCTTGATAGGGTGTAACCTTACACTAACGCTGTGGGCGATTCGAGTGATACATCACACGAAATTTGGCAACTTTTTACACGACTGTGTCTGCATAGAAACTTGTGTGGACAATGAATAAGCAGAGCCATGCACACCCACAACAGCCAAGAGGATGTCCATGTTACATGAATTCTTGACAAATGTGGTTTAGCTTAAAATAACAACTCTGGAAAGAATGCTAGAGACGTTTTTTCAGGTGTTTTTTCCTGATAATCTTCCATTAACTCAACATAAATAGCAAGATTACAAAAAGGGTCATCACAGCTGCAATAACTATGCACAATTATTCAAAATTAAGCAATCTAAACAAAAGTGAACACAATAGGGTGGGATATGGTTAGAGTATGGGATTGTCAAATTCTGGAATTTCAGTACAACTTTTGAACATAACACAGAACATCTATGTATACACGTGTCTCACCTTCTACAATTTCCTCAGAATCATCTAGGAAGAATTCGCTGAGCGGTGGTCTTTTGGGCCGTTTGAGTGTGTTTAACAGCTGCTGGATCTTAGTGGACACCCTGCTGTTGACAGGCACACCTGGGCAAACACCAAAAACAGGCAAAGTCACAAACGTATGCAAACACAGATGCCAACCCCCCCCCCCCCCAAAAAAAAAAGATACCCACACATGCAATTCTATTCTAACAAATACTTTATCACACACTCTCACACTGGCAGAAACTCAGGCACTCGCACACAGTCAGGATCAGAATCAGCAGCAGGAAGGAATCGAAAGGGAGATTGGTACTCGAAGAGACACAGATTGGACGACCCTAAGGAAAATCAAACATACTGCAGGAAGGATTCTCTACGTCTAAACGTACAACACAAGACGAACATGAAGACAGATTTGACAGACACGAGGCTGGAAAGCAAGCTGAAATGGGCCTCTTCAGCATCCCGCCCCTTCCCCAGTTTTCGATTCATATTACCTTTTCTCTTTCCTTTTATTAAAGGAAAGGCAAGACAGGGACGGATTAATGGACCCAAAAGAAAGAACACAAAAGATCCGTCGTTAGGAGCATTCACCACACAGTGAAATGAGGAAGATGATGAGGGTGATTTTTTAACTAAACATCGGCAGATCTTTTATTGATCTGAACACAACCCAATTATCACCGAAATGCTGTGAACCCCACAGTCAATGCAAAACAGAAATATGTCACTCAGCAGCCATTGTACGATTAACCTCTTGATTTGAAGAACCAGATGACAGTAATTTACAAAGTTACACCCGCATATATATTTACACCACTGACAGACATATATCCTGACTTGTGTAAGTGTGACTGTACCGTCAGCGGTATCCAGCATGCTGGAGCGACTCTGTCCACGGCTCATCCCCCTGACTGCCGGAGGCAGGTCCACCCTGGACCCTCTCTCCTGGGGAGTGGAAGAAGTCACATCCGGGGGGACACTGTTTTCTGAAGGAGGAGAAAAGAGAGTGAGTGTCAAAAGGAGAAAAGCAACCACCAAACACAATTCGAATGTATGAACTCTCAGCTCACCTATGCGTGTGTGGGCCAATACATCGGCCAACAGGGAGGCGCCAGGCTGGATCTGGGGCTGCGGCTGAGGCTGCGTCTTGGGCTCTCCATGGGAGAGGGTGGAGGAAGCGGACGAGGACGTGGAGGAGCTTTGGACGGAACGGTTGATCCAGTAATCGGGGCTCTGCAGGCTCTGGGCTAGCACTGCACTAAGAGCTGCTTTTCTGCGCAGTGAGCCCTCATCCTCTGATGCAGAAGATGTATCTGGTGGTAAGAGGAAAAGTGATCATAATTCAGTCTCATTTAGATTGTTACCCATAAATTCTCTAATATAGGCCTGGGCCTTAATTTACTCAAGCACATTGAGGCCCAGGCCTATTGGAACAAGGCCACAATTAGAGACAGGCCTCTATTTCCACATGAACGGGCTACCAGTAGAATTTTGTGTCTTGAATCTGTAAAATATGAAGTTAATTTACTGAAAAAGTACAGTTACATTACAGCATCCATACAGAACATTAACAACATTAATAAAAGGCAAACTACTGGTTTAGATATCTTCTGCTCCAAAGTTTAACCATCCTTTAAAAACTCCTCCGATTCTCTTTAATCCTCCTCCTCAGTTCCCTCCTCCTCTTCATCTCTCCCTGTAATCTCCTCATCACTCACGCCAGCCTCTAAAACAAGCTCCACAGCTGCCATGGTAACAACGTTAACCTACCAGTCATTAGCTGGCCACCATAAATGTCACATGACCAGGCCACCATAGCCATGTCTTGATATTAGAAGTGCTCTAGTGGCTTTCTAATGAGCTTAACAGTCTCGTCTGTACATTTCTGTGTTCAATCAGACATATAAAAATGTTGATTTTAAGATAAGAAGCTAATGGAATACTGGCCTATATTAGAGAATTTACAGTAAATCTATTTAGCAGTAATGGAAAGAATTCTTGTCCTCCCTACAGAGGAGAGCTGTGTGACACTTGAACCAGATTTCATTACTATTACAAGCAGCCTGCTGCCCACTGAACGTGGGAAATAAAGTTTACCTGGAGGTGTGCAGGTATCTATGGGAGACTGGACAAAGGCCGAGCGTCTCTTGGTTGGCATGGGCAGTGCCATCTTCTCTTCTTTGTGTTTGGCAAGTGCTGCCTGCACAGCCTCTGTGTGGATGTCTGCATTACAGGTCAGAACAAACAGTGAGATAAGTGAGGTGGACAGAAAAAGAAAATATTGTCAAATGAAAGTTGGAGTGGGATGGCATTTTCTTGGTTATATTTTTAAGTGTGTGTTTCTGCATCCAGTAGGTTGTTTACCTGATCTGTAGCGGTCGTCCCTGGCCCCTCCACTGCGGTGTGCGCGGTGGTGTCTGGAGGCTGAAGATGTGGAGGGGCCTGGGGCCTCAGGACTGGGGCTGGGGTCAGAACTGTGGCCCGGGGAAAGCTGCACATCTGGCAGAGACAGACCCACATCTGTCAAGCAGAAGCAGTATGTGCAAGTCAGTAACAAAGCAAAAGTAGGGCAATATATATCATGTATATAATAAACATGACCCTTTGGAAAGAAAGACAAACAAGAGCACACTTTAATTTACATAATGGCATTACAACCACAGGGAGGCATGAATATTATATCATACACTAAGAAGCCTTCTAAATTTAGCCTCGCTACAGAGACTCTAATCATGAAGTGTAATAAGGACATGAACTTGACTGATACAACTTATACAGTTAACAGAGGACGCAAAACTAGGCTAGAATCAAGCAAATATATTTTTAGTTCAACTGTCTTCTCCTCCCAGTGGACCTGGGCAACAGAATCTCTGTGGAGCCGATAGTTCAGAGGGGGAAGGCGGTCTGGAGGGACAAGGAAGGAGGTGACCTTTTGAGCTTCAAAGCCTCCCAAAACCTGCTTTGATATCCCAGGGCAGGCTGCCCACAACAAAACAGAAAACAGAACCACCAGACATTGAATCTGGGAAGTTCTCACATTAAGATTTAAGATTTTTGCAATCCTTCTCAAATCCTTGTGTGTGATATTGCCTAACGAAATCACGGAGGTAGCTCAAGCCAAAGCAGGTTAAGGGCTAATCTTATTCATGTGACTGTTGGGGGGGGGGGGGGGGGGGGGGGAGACATAAAAAAAGTGGCCTGCAGTGACAAGGGAATGTTTTTTCATGCCTATGCTAATGTGGTGCAATTTTTTCCTGAGGAAACACCACACCCTGATGTGAGGCAGCTGACTGACAAAAAAAGGGAACAGATCAACTTACCAATGAGGAGAGAGGTGACTGACTCATAGTTTAGTGAAACTCTGGTACTTCCCTGTCTCTTTAGCCAACTGTGTTCACAAATGACCACAAAGTGGTTTTGTTCGTTTTTTGGGTTATAGTGGTGCAGTTATTGTAGAAGTTATTAGATGTAATATGGGAATTCCCTTTTCAGCCACTAGAGGGCCTCAGAAAATAAGACATTCCTTTGGACAACTGAGACAAAAATAATTAAGTCACACTGGACATTATTTTTTTTTTTTTTAAATAAAACTTGATATAAAAACCATACTAATATAAAAAAAAAACGTTTTCAGTTGTTCTCAACAGAAGAAGCATTAGCTGGAATGTACTGTAAACAACATGACTACGATCCTGAGCTCTTCTGATGTCATTAGTTACGTTTCTGCATCTCAGAGTGACCACCAGCAGGAAGAATGTTTACAGTGGAGAAGAAAACTGCACAGGAAACAAAGAAAGGAGGAGTCAGAAGTGGGAAAAAAGCGAAGAAGAAGAGCTGGTCTTACTTGGCAAATGGGGGATGTAGGAGGCCAGCAGCTTGGCTCTCTTCTTCTCAAAGCCCTTCTGTGTAATGTCACCTAGGAGAGAGGACAGCGACACCACACTGTTATGTTACTCATAATTACCACACAAACACCATACGAGTGTGTGTGCACGCACACACAAAAAACAGATAAAGTACACACACAACACAGGCAAACAAAGAGCTAATACATTTGCAGGAGTTGAGTCATAACAATAATCCTCTTTAGACCAAATCTACTGAACTCCACATGTTGACGGCTCAGCCCATTTACAACTAAGTGAGGAGATAACACCATTGTTTGGCCTTTCATTAGTTCTGGTGAATAATCATGATGAGTGCCGGAGGGAAAGAAAAAAGGAAAAAAAAAAAAAAAAACCTCAGGGTCACGAAACCCAAATATGATTACGGGAATGGCAGATAAACAGCGGCGGGTGGAGAACAATGGTAAAACTGAAGGCTATCGGGAACAGTGGGGATAGTGAACAGACCAAAAAAAAAAAAAAAAGGAAGCCAAGTGAGCCAGTTTCACATGGGACTCCATGACTTATCTCCTCCTCCTCCTCCTCCTCCCCTTTTCCCACTGACACCCAGCGCCACCCCTTCCTCAGCCGGCCTTGGACTGGCAGCACAGGCAGTTTGCTGGAGAACAACATAGACGAGGCAAAGTCCACTTAAGTGGGACCCTCAAACACACAGTCCACTTGTGAAGCAAATAATACATGTATAACACCCCCCCCCCCCCCTCCATCCTGTTACCTTACAGACACACACACAGTACCATTCCCTGCAGTGTGTCACATATTCCCCTTCCCCTTCGATAGCACTGTTTTCGAAGTCAAGTGCAATGTGACTGCTTAGCCTCAATCCTCCGCCATGCTGACCCGGTGACAAAAAGGGAGATGCTGATTCCACATAGTGAGAGGAGGAGGAGAGAAAGGGGAAGATAACGGGGAGAGAAAGCAGATGTTTGAGTGAGAGGGGAGGGAGATAGTTGTGTGAAGGTGTGTATGTGGGGGGTAAACAAACACATGGTGAGAGTCACTGGAGGAAGCAAGAGGGTAGATTGCCTCAGTATGAGCGTATGAAACAACAGTGGAAGGAAAAAAGGGAAAGAAACAGAGCCAAAGTTCAAAAGCCGGCACTGGGCGGGGGGAGTCCCATGTGTGACTCATGGATACTTTGTGTTGAGTTTTAAAGCTTTCTCACACTCTGGCCACTATCCGCTGGTGTGTGCCTGGATTATCTTATTTATGATACTTTCGAAAACAACTCACTCACAAGACATGATGAGAAATGGGAGAGAAGAGGGAGGGAGACCAGAAAAAAGCATTTCTACAGAGAGGGAGTTTGTGATCGAGTGTTTTATCATTCTCTGTGTGTATTTTTTTATTTATTTTTTAAAAGAAGCTCAAAGGGGGTGTCTTTCATTCAGCAGTAAGTTCACGCCTGGGTGCACAGTGGCCTGAGAATCTGCAAGTTACAGTCTCTTTTTTTCCTGGTTTCTCCTTCTTTTAAAAGCACAGGCGTGTTTATGTAGAGAAAAACCCGCTCAGACATACACAGACAGACATGCAATCAGCAGCAAATTGATTGTAGTGGACTGGAGCGTCATTGTTGTTGCAGACAGGGTACTGTCAAGCCCAGTCCTGGTGCCGGGAGCAAGAGAGAGGGAGGGAGGGAGGGAGGGGATGGAAAGATGGAGGGAGGACAGTCATTAACACGGACAGAGGAGAGTCTGTGCTGGTGTGGGGGCATAACAACAGGCCCGGACTGGCACAACCACACCGGCTCTGTGGTCAGCAGCGGCCAGAGAGAGGGGGGGGGGAGAAAAAAAAAATAGAGAGCAACTGTGACAGCTGCTTCAAAACAGAGGAAAAGCTGTGTGATTTGAGTGCAAGAATGTGGTGTTTTGAGTGTTGAGCAAAACAGTACAGTGAGTGTGTGCGTGTAATCTGAGGTCAGGGGACAGGATATGAGCGTTACCCCGCCCTGTTAGCGTGTTGCCAAAAATCGTCTCCCTGTGTCTGTCTAGAGAACCAGGAATGTGCTGATTGGGGAGCGCCATACCAGCAGAGAGGGCCAACTGGCCAGGAGAGCCAGCTCATTGGCCAAAAACACCCCTGAGATGCAGGAAGCGAATTTGGTGTGGGTGCGTTTGTGTGTTGTGTGTGTACACAGCTGGTGCAGGTTAAGGGTCCTACAGTACACAGAAGAATGAATGCTGACTGTGCTTGGAACGATGGCATTACAGGCCTTCTCTGTAAGATGTGTGTCAGTGTGTCAGTGTGTGTTTGTGTGTGGTCATCCAGGCATATGATGGATCTACTCAACATGACATGCTCATATAAAAATGTTTCTTAGAAACATGAATTCAGTAGTAAAGGTCATCTCATGTCTGCAAGTTATCATCATCCCCATCATCTGTCCTCCCTGTCAACCAGGCTTTTTTTTTTTTAAATGGGTTTTAAAGTCGGTTGTGTAAACAAACTGGCTGTTTCAGAGCTCATTCACGACAAGAAGCCAGTGACCCAGTGACTCTTCCTTTAAACTGCTGCTGTTGACCTCTGACCTCAGGAATAGTCAGGCAATGGGCTGATCCCTTCACAGCTGACAGCCCAGGGTCGCAGGGAGGTAAACAAACACACACACACACACATACACAATAGTTACACCAGTAATTACAGCGATCTGAAGTGTATTCTGACATAAAGAGGTTTTACAGAAGAAGTCACGCACCCAGGCATTACTGCCTGCTGCAGTGTTTAATCTGCGCTGGCCTGATCCAGCACATTAGAGCCTTTTGTGTTTGCGCTGCTCGTTAGTGATTTATCTATGTGCTGTGCATCATTTCACTTTGATGGTTGAGTTCATCGAATCATATAATTCCAGATTTCTCCTTGTCCAGCCAAATTGCTAGTTAAACTGTAGAATTAGAGCTGGAGAGCTATTCATGTGTCATATTGTGATCCGAGCTCATGGATCGTTTCAAAGCAAATCAAAACCTTTCCTAAGAGTCATGTTCTGTCCTTTTTGTGACTTCTGAAAATGTTTGGAGATGGAAAAAGTCCCCTACAGCTCACTCTGATTGGTATAAAGTGATAAACAAAGGGGTAGAATATAATGATACTGTATATAGGACTTGAACAGCAGGAAGAAGTCTAGTTCCCAGTTGTAACGCTGAATCATCTGACTGTGGCTGACACACTTTTCTCTGGTCGCCATTAACTAATGCATAGAATATTTGGCTTTCTCAAACAAAGCTAAAGAGAAACATTAATATCACATGTCTGGTGAATAAATGATGAGTAACAAGTGGTGTGAGAAGTGCTATGAGAACAGCGCACAGTCAGAGAGGGTTGGGAAGGAAAGGCTGAAGTCATGGTTTCAAGAGCATGCTGTGTATGGGGAGGAATACACAATGAGACACAAATGAACTGGGACAAATCTTCCCCAGAAGCGCATCCAGCAATGGGTGAAATTAATATTGGAATTAAAAAAGGACTTAAAAGTTTAACTTTGCGTTCCTAATCAGAAAGTTTCATTCCAGTTAACTACACTCAGGTACAAGTCTCAGTCGTTTACATAAAACTCCAAAAACACCACCAACACACAGGGTGTCATACACCCCCCCCAACACAGATAAAATTGAGTAAAGTACATTAAAGAGCAGAGGCACAAGATGTGTGGTATTGAATGTCTTTACGAGTCAGCTGATTAGCATCTCAGCACTGGCCTCATCACTTACTACAACAATTACAGTCATGTATGAACACATCTCCCCATTTTCATGTTAAAAAAATGAACATCAGTGAGTCAGTTTTTCACTTCCCTGTCAAAGATGTGGGAATGATACTGATGTCATCTGATCATATATGGTTTGTGTCAATAAAGGTTGAGGATAAAAACACATTCAGATGAATGCGGCCACACACACACAAAAACACACACAAAAACACACACACACACACACACAAAAACACACACACACACACACACACACACACACACACACACAAAAACACACACACACACACACAAACACAAACACACACACACACACACAAACAGTACTTACACCCCCCACAACTGAGAGAGCTCTGTAATTACTGGAGGCAGATTAGCCTGGTGGCTTCCAGCTCTGGGAGGAAGTGACATGACTGTGTTTCTTACTCTTAAATTACCCACAGTTTTGTGTTGCCTAACAGTATCAGTTCCTCTTCCTGGTCACACGCACACATACACATGTCATACATACCTGTCTAGACTTATGACACAGACACACTTAATTTTACCTACCCACATTACAGTAAATAAAATCCCCCTTTCACAGTGACAGAATCATCCAGCGTTGTCATTTCTGGCTCTATCGTAATCTGTAATCTGAGTGTTTACATCTAACCTATCAGATTATTCTTATTCGCCGTCTGGACATTGATGTGAATAGATGATAAAAAAAAAATGTCTGAGGCAAGTCGTCAACCCTAATTTGTCGGACCTGACATCATGGTTGAGCTTCTATCCGGTGACACTAGTTCCCTCTGTACAGAGCTGTCTTTGTCATGTGGTTTACAGTTTGCAGCAAACATATTGCCCACATACAGCGTTGGTACAAGTCAATTGCATGAGATACAGATCTGAACAAGCGAGTGTCATTCAAAGCGAGGAAACATACAGCATGACTGCAAACACAAATATCAACACAAACAGTTATAGAAAGCATAAACAGTGACTGAGAGGAGCTAAGTTCACCCACAGGATCTTATTTATAGAGACTAAGAACAGAAAGAGAAGAACAACAGGCACACTGTGCTGAGACAAGGGTAAATAGTACTTCGCAGGAAATGCAAATAAGTGAGCTGACAAAAAAAACATTTAATGGAACCTGGTCAAGTTTAAGGAGATTTTGGAAAACTATTTCCATAGTTCATGCTCTGAAATCAAAGCACTCACACATGAACAAAGAGCATTCCCACGCCCCTGCTTCTGCATTCCCATTTGTGGTTGCTTCTATATTTACATTAAATATTGTGACTTCTATTGTGATATTATAGTCTATGTTTATTTAAAACATTCCCTGTCATGGACTTCAGTATTAAAAAGAATGCACGTTTGGAAAAACAAAAATAATTGTGCTTATACTGTCTGGGCTTCATTTTGTGTTCAACATTTGTGGATGTACTGTAACTTAATACTGAACTCATTTTTTTCCCCAAATGGGAAATAATAATAGGTATAAGTAAGCATCAACACCTGTTTTTGTGCTAAAATGGTTTTCCCTTAAATCGACAGCGAGTGCTTTTCTCAGCATATCAGCAGTTGACTCACAGCTATTAAATATTAGCAGCCTTGAGTTCTCACTCAGGGGTATTTTGTTCATGTCGAGACTCCAGAGCCTCCCACCTCCAGGACCAATGTTTTCCACTCCATAAGTAGGCCTGCAATTCCTGTGGGACCCCGCTGGTTCATGTGGGGGTTTTCAGGCAGACAGGGAGGATGAAGTGGTCTCTGGATGGCTGAAGAAATCTCTCAGCCTGCTGAGAAAGAGGCTGGGGGAGTGTGGTCTCTCCTGACAGAATCTCAATTACAAAACAGTTGGCTTTGTCTTTGGTTGCTTGGAGGTTGGAACCAGCGGGTCTTGACAATTCACTGTCTCATCAAATCATGATTAGATAGTCTAAGCTGTTATATATTTTGAATGATGCTTCCTTCAGGAATACTGATATCATAGGAATGGCTTTGGGTTTTTGTGGCATATTACGTTTCCAATATCCCCCATTCATAGGACATAATTCCAAGATGTCCATCACATCTTAGGTGCAACTATCATTAATTTTAGTTAATTATTTTTTGCTGGGCAGCCATTTTTTCCCCTGGTTAATGAGACAGCTCATAACAACGCTGCTTTTACAATTTGGTGGCGTATCTTTGAGAAAAACAAGCCGAAACAGAAACACAAAGAGAACAATGTAAATCAATGTATAGTCAAAGGGAAAGCTCAGCATGGAGGATGTAACAGCAGGTGCGGGTAGGGTTGAAAACCAAAAGTGAAACCATAGGCGTGGCACTGGCTGTACAGCAGAAGTGCAACAGGTTAGAGGAACCTGAACAGAAAGAGCAGCAGACATAAAACCAAACATACAGCAGCTCAAAATGCACCAACACCTACAAGGGAAGTCACATTAGTATATCTGAACACGAAATAATCACACATTCATTTAGCTGTAAAGCTTTACTAATTAACCCCCCCCCCCACATCATATCCATGAAACACACCTGTAGACATTTGAACAAACACCCACACATTGGCCATTTCGCAGTTCAACATTGCTTGAGTCACCCAATCATTTCATCAAATCAGACCTTCCTGTACAGGATAAAAGCACTTCAGCTCAATTGTGTTAGCTGTACTAAGATCTACGTTAAGATTATGTCCAATATGAACCGTAAGTAACAATCCGTTCCTGGAGCTGAGGCACAATCAGACTCAAAGCTTGGCATCCTGAAAGGAATAAAACTAATGTTCCTTCCAAAGATTTAAAGCATGACATTCTGTTTTGAGTTAACTACCTTTATTACATTGTGCCTTCCACACTGGCGGGGACAGCACTCTTAAGCCAGTTGTGGGACAGCGTGACTGCATCAACATGTACAGTTATAGTACTGAAAAGCTATATTTGTGGCTCAATGAGAAAATGATAACACAAAGTCTGATTATCCAAAAGGTCTTCAACACAGAAATCTACATTCGTCAATATAAACTAGGTCATATCACAGATTCCTGTCTCCTTAAATTACCTTCTAAAGAATGCGACTCTCCCCGCCCATCTATGCTACTTTCCCCGCACTAATTAAGGTCATGGCATTTCCCCGGCAATAACAGGCATGTTGTACAATCTTGGCATAAAGCTGCAGCACATTACTTCATCGAAGCGATAAGAACTGGTGAACAACTGTAGATGGTTCACTGCTGAGTCAGACAACGGATGTCAAGCAGGAATAAGTGGGTTGCTTGTAGATTAATGTAGTTTATTCATTGGGCTTTAGTCTACAGCTCAGTATAAAAGCAGAGTGCCGTTAGTTAATGAGTCATGTGTTTGTGGCATGACGTGAGACTTCCTGAGGTAGATGACAAATCCCAGATTGATTTCTGGTCAGTTTAGATGGCTACAACGCCACTCACTGAATCCTCCACAGTAGGGATTATTTGTCAAGATGCTGAACGTTATCAAATAGGAGCAAATACTGAAGCTGAATTCTGATATGAGAATTGTGTATAATATATGGCAACAATTCATTCTTGTATTAATAGACCCTTTGTTCTCAAGAGCAGGAATATAACAGGTGTCATTACTCAATCATAATCAATTGTCAGAGCCAAACCCAGGGTATTTTTGATAAAGTGTATGCTGACTTATTTAACCTCTCAGTTATTTGTTACACCTGTGCTTTTTCTGCCACAGGTGTAGTGCACCTGTTCAGAATGGGCTGATTGTTTGGCTGTATTGGACATTCAGTGCAAACAGCCTAAACCTACGCCAACAGGGAAGAAAGTAACACTTTTATAGAGATATTATAAATAATACAATATAGTACTATTAGTAGAAAAATATTCTTTTCTCATCTGAAGTTAAATGAGAGTATGTATTTAAAAATAAAATATGTAACAGAGCTCTTGAAAACACATACATCTTAAAGTGGATCGTTCATATTTGGCTCTTTATGATTATTATTATTCGTTCTTTGCATAAAATGTAGCCTAGAACAGTGAAGATCCATTGGATGTAATGCTGATATTTTACATAAGTTGTATGTGGCTGCCCCAATGCATTTGTGATATCCCTGTCAAATAAACTAAATATAAAATAAGGCACATTATGGATCAATAAACGAACGGTGTATAAATGCATATTGTTTTGTGTAAATCCAGAGTGTATGGAAGAGAAAGAGAGAAGGGAACAGACTTTAGGCATTAACTTGTGTCAAGAAGTGAGACAATGCTTAGACGTCCACAGAAATGCAGAAGAAAGAACATAACAGCATTTGGTTGTGTGCACATGTTCACTCTCAACTGTCTGCTTTCGTGAGTGAGCCGGCCGTCTGTCATCTTTTTCAAAATAAGTCAGGAAGCAGACAACAAAGTCTAACTTCACTTTAAATGTTATTAAATGAAAAGGAATGTCCTCTCCTCATCCTAAACTGTGTACCCATGACTCTGACATAAACTAAGAAGACATAACCGGCCAGAAGTTATGTCTTGTAGTGGAACCAATGAGAAAACCTTACTGGTATCGACCTGCCTAAGGGAAGAGTGAACATATAATTATCTGTCCATCCTTGACTAAATTCCCTTTCAGTCTCTGTACTCTCTCATCTCTTTTCCCTGTCCAATGACATGAGTCATGGTGCTTTCAGAATGCACTGATTTGATTGGCTGAGAAGCATCAAGAGATGATTTACAATGGTCTGTGATTTTACTGGGCTGCTAAAGCAGTCTTGCAATAATTGTCAATAATTCATCGGTTATGAGCTTGTAATCAACACTTGACACTTCCTAGCAATGCACCTGCCAAGTATAAAGTGGATCAGATGAACAGGTGTTGAGATATGCAAAGGATAACCAGAAACCTGGGCAGACAGATGGATTCCTTGATAGTTCGATGACTAGTCAAAATGTGGATAAGAGGAAAAAAAAGGGTTGCTAAGTGTTGACAAAATTAAAATGAAAATAAAAATCTCTTTACCTACTATGTGAATTCAAAACGCTTACTCTGAGAAAAGGCCTTTTCCCTGGTATATATACACCAGGGTGAGTTATTTTGTCACATTCGCTTCAAGCTCGTTTATTTGAACTATG
The DNA here is from genome assembly GCA_030544235.1 of Lepturacanthus savala. NCBI lineage: Eukaryota > Metazoa > Chordata > Actinopteri > Scombriformes > Trichiuridae > Lepturacanthus > Lepturacanthus savala. Next base: position 15,121,572 of record CM060480.1, read on the forward strand.
ACGGGGGTGTAACGAGGTCAGTAGGTTGACTCTGCCTTAATTCAAACTTATTTAGACAGAGGTATCCTGGGCGGTGAACTGCATGACCGACCAGTGGTTCAGCATTGCTGGGTAACCGGAGTGTATTGAGCAATGAAAGTGAGCGAGGGGTGTCGGGTTTCACTGGGGCCGCGCTGTAGTGACGAGATAAAAGGGTTTTAAGTGTGGGACCTGAGCCTTAAATTAGCAATACATATGCAGAAAACATACTCCTTGACTGGGCTTAATTGCTGATGGATGATGGGTTAAAAGTGGACATTAATGTAGAAGGAGGAACGTTAACCAGGAGACTGGCTCATTAAATCAATATTATAGGCTCGTAATACAGCACCATGAGTGGTCCTGAGTGTTGAGTCTACAGCTGACGCTGAAACCGCACAGAGCTCATTGCCTGCGTTACACTATGTGAACAGCTCATGGTCCTGACCTCCCACCACCCACTGCTCACAGTCATTAACCAGCCTGTCATCGGAATGGGAATCTATCACCACTATGACGGCTTTAACTCTGTGGGGACGTTCAACAAGGTGCATCACTAGAGGGTTTGCTTGAAAGAAATATACTGCGGAGAAAAAATGGGCCATAATACCAGCTTGTCAAGCTTCTAAAAGACATATTCCTTTGTCAGCGAAAAAAACAAAAACGTTCCACTTCCCCTGAAACTGAAGGTCACAAAAGTGGTAGAGAGGTTAGGTTAGCAGCAAGTTACTGATGACAACACACTCAGTAGCAGGATGAGGAGGAACTGAAGAAAAACTTGATAGTACAACGGGAACGGTTCTTCATAAAAATTCATGAAACTGTGCGCGCCAATGAAGGCACATTTGTAAAACCGCCAGGAAACCTAAAAGAGGTGTTTTCAAAAATACAGGTACACGTGATTCGATTGGTAAATGCTGGTGCAGACTGCATAACTCAATAGAACATATTTTAATGTTCATCTGTTCCGTTTTTTTATTTGAATTTTAATGTGAACATTAAAGATTTGAGAAAACGATCTGGTAAATTTAATCTGAATTTAAGCTTTCAGTACAAACAGGTCCAGACAGCAGCATATGGACAATTGCACATATTTTTTCCCCATCAGGCTCTCTGTTTATGTATTCAATTTCAATCAACAGACACAACATCAATACTGAAAGAAAACTTTTAACACAGTACTGAACATTTAGTGATGTCTCAAGATGTATATGCAAACTATTGTACACGAGTCTCAAGGTAAAAGTTAATTTTAACTTAACGTGGTTGTTTCACTGCAGCCAATTGAGTTTAATAACAACCTGTCATCAACATTTTGTCACGTCTGTGGGAGCCTGCAGCACAACATAAACCTACAGTAGAGAGGGGCCTCCCACTGATATAAGGGTGTGAAAAATACTGTGTGTTGATATACTGTCACTACTTACAGTGGCATATATTTAGCTCCACAAACCCACAAAACATTGTTTCTTATTCATTTAACATAACGCTGCCAAATCCAGTCCAACACTGATCATAACAACAGGCTTCGAGGCAAACAACCAATTTTAGCTCATTTCCAGGAAATGACTAAGTCCGGCTAAGCCAGAAATGCAAAGTTTCAAAATATTAAAACAAAGTTTCCGATCAATATAAAGAATCTCTATGTGGACTTGCATCAGCCCAGAAGCCGGCGCTATTCACAGTTAGGGTTGAAAAGGACGAAACCACGCCCATTCAATGTGTTTTGATGGCCTTTGTTTTACCTCTTTCTCTGGGGAGTTGAATTAAAGGGGTCCACGACTACACGCCAAAATCTAGCACAATGTGTTCTGAGGGGCCAAGGGGGGGAGATACACATCAGCCCGTTGAGGGGGTTTCCTGAGCACTTCTACTCACTGGGAAATTTCGATAACCCTTTGACTCCGCACAAGAATTAGGAAGAGAACTATTCAATCATGAGGCGCGAGGGAAAAAAACGAAAACAAGCCAATAGACGAATGACAGAGAAAGCGTTTGACCTTTCAGAAACTTTCATTGTACAGATGCAGCATGACTGCGTTACCCCTGAGCTCTGGTTTCCCCGCCAGGCTTTCCTGTGACGCAGGCCTGCACTTTCATATATAGAAGCTTAACCAGTTGCTAAAAAAAAAAAAAATATGCTGTGTTCTCCACACCCTTTTCAAAAGTGTGTAGTGATCAGCTGTAAACGATCATCTGAAGAGCCAGAGACAAGGAGAGAGAAACAGATGAATTGCGGTCATACAATCATCTGGAAGCATTTTAAAACTCGATATTATTTTATTCCTGAAAAACTACAGTGACCGATCAACATTCATGTTTGTTTTTTTTTTTAAATGTTCCAGCAAATGAAACCTCCGGGAAGGTCATTTGCTAGTTTATTCACCAAGCAAATGTGCTTTTTTTAAATAAAGTTTTTATACAGTTACAGAATGGTTTTTAAAACTATATTTATCTTTTTTTAAATTGCAAATTAAACAAATCAGAAAATTATACATAGAATATTTCCTCTTTTCTTCACCCCCCTGATGCCTCACACATACACACACCAAGTCAACTTAAGCAAACATGGAGAGAGAGCAGTTATGTGTATATATAGGCACTAAACAATCAGAATAGTCAACCTCTCCCCACCCCCAATCATTTTAAAACTATTTCTTCAAGGACGCTTTGACATATGTTATTTATAAGACACCTGCCAAAAATCATTGCGTAAACTGGCAGTGTTATTGAGAATGAAAAAACAAATCTGGAAGCCAACCATTAGGTACACATGAATACAATGAAAGGAACACTGTGCTAGATTCTTGCGTCACAACAGCTGCTGCACAAATATTTGATATTTCATCAGAAAAACTGGGACTCAAAAAGTGAGGCTTTAAATGTCCCCTGATGCATCGCCAATCATAAGTTTGACAAAATATTATTTATTGTTATATATTATTTAATATTATTTGTAGGTGACATAGTGGAAAAAAATCTACTGGTAGGATGCTTTAACAATTAGCACACCTGTAGCAACTTTCTTCCTGAGTCAGTCAGCAGGATGATTGGCCTGAGAAGGTCAGTTCCCAACAGGCCGCGGTATTTCACACACAAACCCACTGGCGTAACAGTGACCCACATGTAGCAGCCAACAAGACAGTTGGTTTGTGGATGCGTTTGCCACTGGCCAGAAACATTAGCCCCGCTAATGCCTTGGTAAGAAGCGCACACAATTAGGACTGACTCCTTAGGTCTTTAAGAGGGTGGTATCCACTGCAATAATGGCGGGTGCTTTTGTGTCAAAGAGACGCTTGTTTTCTCCTCCTTAGACATGAAAGCGAATTTGTCTTGCCAGCCAGGGCTATTTATATTCACAAGAGCATTCTTCAGCATTAGCACAGTCACATGGCCTTTGCCGGGCGGTGGATATAGTTTAGTGATAGATCGGAGGGGCTCCTGCATCTGCTTCCACGGTCCGGAAAATAAAAAAAACACACACACCACTTTTGCCGCCCGTGAATTTATAATTCAGCCAGCAAGGTATAAATCAGAGTGCAGATCAGTAAACATTGTCTGGTGTGTCAGCCTGGGCCCCTGACTCAATGACTGCAGGCTACAAAAGCACTGAGTGGGGAGGTTGCACAATGCGACGTCAGAGATGTGCTTAACTGTCCTGCAGCTCAGCTGTTGATTACAGGTTGGTCCGGCGCTGAATAGTGGTGGCTATTGTGCAATATATGTAAGAAAGGGTCTGATATCATGAAATCCCCATTCACTCTTCCCTTATGATGAGTCACAGTTTGCATTACGCCCAACAACTCAATAAACAGTACTGCGAGACGGCGCCTGAAACAAGTTCTTTCACTTTGTGGTGGAGGGCTGTGCCCTGGAGAAGACACACCTTATTACGGTGACTCATGGGTGGACGAGTCAGGATACAGGCTCGACTGTTCTGTAAACACAGAGGAAAGGAGGCTTCATATCATGTTAGCGGGTGTATGCTAATGTCCTGTGTAATGTGAAATTGCGTTCACAGGCTGTGGGGAAGTCCTCTATTCACCTGCTTTCCTCTGCAGGAAGGTCGGAGCACAAGGTCGGACACAGGACGGCGCATTTCAGCCGCAGAGTCCTGCTCGGGGCTACTTCAGGAAAGTGGATGCTACAAACTAAGCTATGCCACCATTTCATGGCCTCCATGTGTCATGTCAGACAAATTCCAATTAAACTATAAAAAGACAGATTATATATTGGGAGAAAACATTCTTCCTTATATTGCTGATTTCAGCCCTATGATGTGCAGTTCTTGAGGGCTGATGAGTTGAATATCAATGTATCCCCCTGACACAGGTTCGAAGAATTCTGTCTTTTTTCTGTACATGCCTCAACTTTCACCTGAAGAATTCACCAACACACTATAACCAAGCACACCCGCCCACACCTCTCTGTCAGGGTGTCCTGGTATTTAATGGGAGCATGTGAATAATTCAGCCTACTACAGGCCTGGAGGAGGATAAGGGACCACAGCCATCATGAACTATTCACAGAAACAGTATTATGTTACGTGCACACATTTGCATGTTCAAACATACGGTATGCACACAAACACACATTCAGAGGGACCTGTGCCAAAAGCACCCAACCATCTGTTTGGGCCTAAGGCCTTGTCCCCGAAACTATGAGGAAGATGGTTTGTGCTTTTCGAATTCAGACCACAGCTATACTATAAACAATCTGAAAAAAAAAACAGTTAACACTTTAGACGGCTTAAAGCCTTTTCAAATGTGGTAAGAAATTGCAGAGGAACATTCGAAAATTGAAAGTATCACCCCACATCTTGGTTGTCGTGTCTGAATGAATGAGTAGTAATCAAAAAAATCTCAACATGGGATCTAAGACCATAGTTGTTTTGTTTTTTTAATTATGGCACTGTTGTTTTAGAAAAACAACACTTGGCTGGGATATACATAATTTTGACTTTTTAAATTGTCTTTTTTTTAACCTCTCTGTATATAGTGTGACAGGAAGTAGTCAAGTACTCTATAATTTCAATGTTCGATTTGTCGAGAGACATGTCAGTACCCCCTCTATCCCCTCTTGTTTTCTGTGTCTCTACGCTCAAAAGCAAAATCATACCATAAAGTTAAAAAGAAAAGATTCATGTTAATGAGATCATGCTGGCATTATCCTAGAAAAATAATTTTGTCCACGCTGCCCAGTATCAGGCCTGCATGAGTGAAAATCTCTGAATTCATTTGAATCTTGGTAAAGATTTCTGTTTTACATTCAGTGTGAACAGCGCCTGTTCCTCTGCCCTACATGGGTTTGAGGAAGTGCATCACACGCCTGTAATCTCAAAATAAGCCCTGTGCCTGACTACTTACAAAAACAACAGTTTGCTGTTTATCTCAATCATAAATAATACAGAGACAGAAGAGATATGTTCTCAAGGATATATCATTGTCCTGCACGCTGTCACTGATGGCTAAGGTCAGGAGGATGGATGGCCGATAAGGCCCGGTCCATATTATACTGTCATCCTCGGCTGAGGCTCCTCTCTTGATATACAAATGAGCCCAGTCTGCTTTTGCTGCATCTGAATGCTGGCTGGTTAACTGGATGTCTGGCCTAGAAAAGAAGCAACTGGCAATAATCTGGGCTCTCATGGCCACACAATGATCAGAGATGCGAGCAGGCTGTCAGACTACGTCTACAAATCTACACAAAAGCATGAAAACTCATGAAGCCTGGCCCACGAATTCACAGACAAAAAAAAAAAGAAAAAAAAAACACAAATGTGCTTGCCTCAGCAATATTGCTTCTGCTTACACTTGACAGATGGCGAGAAATGCTCACCAGGTAGGGTTGTTACAGGGGAGAACCTGACGTGACCTTTTACCCCCTGGCTCAGCTGAGAGCTGGCAGGGTGAGAGGGGGTGAACCCCTCCCAGCGGTAGTACACACAACACGTCATCTTCTCAAGTATGACCAATCACCAGCCCCTCCCTCCCCTTCCTATAGAGGCAGCTCATTCCAACTCGCACACAAAGGCCGAGTTCAGCTGAATGGCCTAAATGGCAGCAGAGCTCCTGGCCACGGCGGCTCAGACCAGCTGAATGGTCCTCATTGTGTCCCCATGGTCACAGGGGGCTAGCAGAACTGGGTTGTTTTTTAAGAGGCCATTTGGCAGGCCTGTGTTCTTATCCGAGCAACGCAGGAACAGGCATTTCCACTTGCTTCAGAGGAGGGCTGGTTATGGACTTGAGAAAAAAAAAAAATAATTGCCTCGAAGGTAGTGACGCGCAGCACAAAGACATACAGGGACAAGCTGCCTTAAATGCACATGGATCTACAATACTGCAAACATCTAAATGTTTTACCTTCATGACGTTTTTCCAAAGTTGCAATCCATATTCACAACGTTGTCCAACCAATTAACCATGTAAAGTTTTTACTTCTGACGGAAGTAAAAATCAATCACAATGTAAAAAATGCAATAACAATAAAAAGGTCTGATATATCAATAGCATGATATATCAATACAGACTGTGATGCAATACATTTCCTCAACGGAGAAATTGTTGAGGAAACAATTACGCAAACATTATGCAAGAATAAATTATAGCCATTAAAAAAAGAAAGACAGAGCATAATGAGATAGTTATGATTGTTTGAACACTGCGGCAAAATCACCTTTACAACACATATACAGACAGCGCCCAACTTAGTAACACAATAGATAAAGACAGGGCTGTTCAGACGGTAAATTCTTCATAAATCATATATTAAATTTCAATCTATAATTGCCATTTGAGGTCATTTAAATGCCATTAATTCTCTAAATATGAAAGTATTATTGCCTAAGACTTACCAGAATGGTACGGATGTGGGGCACGGTTTAAAATAAAAGGAACTTGTGTATGCAATATAGCATTTTACAAACATTTTAGGTATCAGTCAGTGGTCGTTCGGATCTATAAACATTCATATGTCAGATATTTGGACATTTTCTTCTTATAAATGACTAAAACCGATTAATCATTATCAAAATAGAATCAAATAGTTGGCGATTAATGTAAGAACTGGCCACTAATCAATTCATCAATTAATCGTTGCAGCTCTATTTAATTGTATAACACAATCTTATCCAGCAGTATAACTATTTATTAGACCAGACCAGTGCACTTAACGTTGGTTGATCATCTGAAAAACACTTTAACCTTAGAGGTTAGTCAGCTCTTAAAATACCTGCAGATGCACAAATAATACATCACTATTCTATTTTGATTGACATGAGCTGTAAAGGATGTCAACAGTGTCACTGTAATATACCTATAGCTGCAGCATAGGTTTATGGTGTATGTCAGGTAACCGTCAAACACAGAACAATAGATTCCAAGGTCTTTTATAGTCGCATATTCCCTCTAAGGAAACACTGCACGCATGGCTGAAAAGCTTAATGAGCATTTCTATTGAGACTTTCAAAAATCCATTTCAATACGGCCACAGCACCTAAAACGACCAAATGTTAGATCCAGCCTCCTCAGCTGCAGGAATACGGGCCAGGTGCCATGAAGCAGGGGAAGGGGAAAACTGTCGGGGATGTGACAGTGTGTGTCAATGGGTGTAGAGCAGACAGCTGCCTGGGGGATGGGGGTGATTTGTACCACCAAGGAGTCGGATGGATGAGCGAATTGTTCACATACCTGTAAAGTGCAATAAATAGACAAGTCTATCATCCATCTGTGTGAGAGCATCCACATCGGCTGAATGCAGACACGCTTGACACGGCTCTCTCACACCGTGTTACAAGTGCTGTTGAAATAATGAATGAAGCTAGACACACACCTCAATCGGATAGACAGTCCTGACCTTTTGCTGCGTTTTTTTTTTTTTTCTTTTTTGCTTGTACTTGGTGTATTGTATGTAGGCTATTGTTGCACATAGCCTGTGTTTCATGTTAAATGTCACATGGCACCATTGGCATGTTACTTCTATGTTTTTTTAATAGAACCAAAAGCAAATTTCCACACTGTGGCTAATGGAGATTTTGTATTTGTGTTGATCACTACATCGAGTGCGGTGTAGTACATGGTGAGCGGGTCAAATAGGCTGGTAGGTGAACCTATAATTACAGTAATAGCAGGTTTACACAGGTGTATAAGACTGTCATATGCTGATCTTTCAAATGAAGGTCATCCTCCACCAGGTAATCAGTAACAGTCATTCACAACAGACTGTGTCTTCATATGACGGGACAGAGGAGGATGACTGTAGCAACTAGGCCCCTTCTTGGTAATATCTCAACATTAGTCACCATGACTCACAGTTTATAATGCAATAAAACATGTTATTTTTCCTCTACTGAAATATGAGCTAGATAGCAGGTAGAAATGCCCGAATTGAGTCCAACGGGAAAACCATGTGGTCCCAGATGAATCTAAATTCACAGCATGTGAAGGAGTAACGTTATAATCGGGATGACAGTGAGGGGGAGGGGGTCAAGCCCTGATAGCCAGAGACCTTGCCTGTAGCCACACAGCCGTGACTTTGACATTCACCCACACACAAACATGTCTTCACATCGGAGGTGTCGCTTTGACACTGAGCCGCTCTGTGCTGTGAGATAAACAGGCAACGCCGGGAAATGGATGAAAAGCCTCGTCTCTGCTTGTCATGCACTGCTAGCTCCCAGCCTGCTGCTAGCACGAAATAAGCTAAGCGGCGCGTGTGTGTGTGCTCCCCATTCAATGTGCTGGGAACGAGAGGAGAAAAGAAAGCGGAGAAACTACTGGCGTAACCCATTAGCGACGTACAAAAGCTAGCTTGAAATTCTACCGTAGCATCCCACCCCGCCTCCTTTACCTTCAGACAGCTCCAGGTCCAGCTCCGCCAGCTGGTCTCTAACCTCTTTTGGCAGGGCGGACAGGTCCACGCCGCGGTCTGCCATGACTCCGCCGAGAAACGGTGCGGTGTAAGCCGGAGAAAGAACCGGTGCCGTGGCGGGGAAAAGTGTACAAAAAGAAATGAAAAAAAAACCGACGCCCTCCCTCAAGACACAAAACAAGCCTCGGAGTGGGAGAGACGGTCCATCCGCACGGTTGGCCCCTCCGCCATAATGTGAGGAGGGGAAGAGAAAAACTACCAACGAAAACCCAACCGAGCGGTCACGTGATCGCAGTTACCTCGCCTGTGCGTTAATTCACCGCATCCTCCCGACCCAAGAGACCCGAGAGACACGCACAAACATAAACTGTTGCTCCCTCTGGCGTTACACACGCAAAAACACACGTGTTGTTCTCTCTCTGCCGGAGCCTCACAGGCTAATAACGTTACACGTCCTGTATGGAGCAGTCAACGTGTTCCCAGGCTTCCATGTTCCCACAATCCTGTGTTTCCAGGGTCAGTCAGGGACGAAAGTCCTATTTCATTGACGGGGAGATAATAAGCAGTAAATTTTCAGAGAATAATTTTTGGAGGGGACATGAAAAAATAGTAAATAATACATAATACTAATAAATAAATAAAATACTATAATTCCATAATAATTCAAGGATTCAAAGTGTCAGTCGTTAGAGGTCTGATTATAACCAGCAGACTAGTAAAAAAAAAAAAAAAAAAAAAAAGCTGATTTTGAACTAATTTTGAACAAGTGGCATGATAAATTACTTACTGACTTCTATATATTAGTTTGATTGGTTTCTTTCACGTGGCTAACTGTCATGTAGCTACTTGCTGACTCCAAATTAACAGTTAGGCCCGTTGGAAAAACAGCATCTGGACCAAACCACTTTGAGAAATAAGGGGGGGGTCATCATTTTTTTCAACAATTAAGAAACGCATTATTTTTACATTTAGCAGCGATTGTGTTGTGTGTTTATTTAACATTTCTTTAATATTCAAAAGCATTTATTTGGGTTTGCAAAGAATTTTGGGGAGGACAACTTTTGTGGAAGTTGGTCAAGTCTCCTGTCCCAACTGTCATCAACTTCTGGGGTGAGACCTTCCCAGACACCCCACAGGGAATTACTTTCACCTTGCAACCATGTTTCCGCACTACAAACTACCCTGAGTAGTCCAGTTAGATTAAGTTTTAATGCTGTATCATTCATATATAATATGCATAAAATACACTGTAGGCACCTTTTTTTCTTTTTGCACCCACACTTCAAAAAGTCTGAGCATGCCACTGGAACTGTATATAAAGTAGGTGAAATTAGCTCCACTTCCAGTGGTTACAACAGTAACATGCTGCTCACACACTGAGGCTTCAGTATTAATAATCTAATGATGTCCGTCACTGTGTCGCCCATCTATTCATGTCATATATAATAATATCATTCAAACCAAATCAATACTTTACTGCAGTACTTTAACTACATATATTTGCTGAAATTGATATACTTAGGGGGGCAACACAGTGGAGCAGGGGTTAGCGCTGTTGCCTCACAGCAAGAAGGTCACAGGTTCAAGACCTCCTTGGTCCTGGGTCTGGGACCTTTCTGTGTGGAGTTTGCATGTTCTCCCCGTGTCTGCGTGGGTTTTCACCGGGTACTCCGGCTTCCTCCCACAGTCCAAAAACATGCTGAGGTTAATTGGAGACTCTAAATTGCCCGTAGGTGTGAGTGTGTGAGTGAATGGTGTGTGTGCCCCACGATTGGCTGGCGACCATCTGGGGTGTATCCCTGCCTCTCGCCGTAACGCGCTGGGATTGGCTCCAACAGACCCCTGCGACCCTAATGAGGAATAAGCAGGTATAGAACATGGAAAATGACTGACTGACTGATATACTTAGGGATTTTCCTGCAGGACTTGTAGTTGTAGTGGAGCATTTTTATGTTGCTGTAGAACTACAACAATTTATATTAAATGATTAGATGTTCAACAGAAAATGAATCACCATCTACCTGGAGAATATAATATATTTATCATTTTGAGCGAAAAATGAATGAAAAAACCCCCAAAACCAACCGATACAAGCTTCTTAAATTTGAACATTTTCTGGTCTGAGGGCCTCAGAGTCTGATATTAAAATGAATCAGGGTCGGATTTTAATGTAAGTACCTGATTTAAATTTTACATAAATTTATGTAGAACTAGTGCTGAGAATGGACTTAGTGCAACTTCAAAACACAACTCCATAGAGTTGGTTCCCTGAGGGCAAACGTGGCATCCTGACTATAACCATTACAAAATAAATATACTCTGACAACCACACCCTCTGCAATTAAGGGCTGCATTTTAAAAGTTATGGCCATGTTTTCTTTATAAGAAAAACACTAACATTGTCTCTCAAGGAGAAAGAGGTTCAAAGCAATCTTCACATAACTGTATAATTGTAGGCTACTGCATCATTTTTGCCTTTCCAAAAGTATTTGAATGCTGTGCAGAAAACATGGACCACAGTTTGAGTCTCACCCCTCGAACTGGCAGAAAATGTGAACAGAAGGTATTTAAATTATATAATTATATGGATTTTTACTTTTTTAAATTATAAGTACTGTTCATTTATATTTTATGTAAATTTTCCTTTTTCTTCAGCGTCTTCGATAGTAGCTTCAGCCACGCTTTAAGCGTTAAGTTTCTGCAAAGTAATTAATAATAACACTATTTTATCAGTGTGGAGTTGCAGTGGGGAAGGAACATACACTATAATGAACAAAGCAGATATAATACAATACATTCTCTCATATTTTATTTCAGGAGACCTGATTGAAAGTTTTATCAAACCACATTTTTGTCAAGCTCTGTTTAAACCTCCACTCGTGTGTGTTTGATAATATATAATACGTATTTGATAATACAGAAAACATCTGTTGGTATCAAAGCTGAATACACACAAAAACTCTAATGTTCATTAAGATGTAGTTTCTTTAATTAAAACGGCAGCACTGTAAGTGTTCATAGTATTCCACTTGGACATGCATGGAAAAGTAAATATATTCATATAGTACAGATATGTACAGTACAAGGACAATTTTTGAAATCATCAGTCCAACAACAGGAGTGTGAAAAAACATTCATATACTATGTGCAACTTTCACATTGTTGCATTTTTCATTAAATTGCTTTTTTTTCTCCACAACAATTCTATGTAATATTAATATGCCAAAGACTGTAATGACGATTGTTATTTGATCAATTATAAAAAATAAGTTAGACAGGGACAATCAAAAGATGTGACCAAATTCATCTTCGACGATATAACAAAGGGGGTAAAATCTCTTTTTTTGAAAAAAGGACTAATGACATTTCTGTAGAGAAAAACAAACAAACAAAAAGAAATTAGTTTCTATATTCATCAGTACAATCAGAAGCATTATGACAAAAGTTGTATAGTGCTGAAAATAGCACACAACAAAAGAGAACAAATGACAGAGAAGGTGCCAATGACATGAATTACATGAAAGCTAAATATAGTTTGAATTTTCATTCCATATGAACAATCGTCTATAAGGGACTGCCAGACAAATATAGCGCCAGCTTCAAAGTACAAGAAAATGCCGGGGTCGCCATTGGGACTGTAGGACAAGAGGTTCAGTCAAAGGTGAAAGGTATTAAAGTTGCTGAGCAAATTCCCATTCGTGTATACAGTACAGATAAAGAGAAAAAAAATAATGTAATTATTCTTTTTAAAAAAAGGATTTGATATCTCTGGAAAAGACAGAGGATGAGAGAACCGCAAAAACTTAAAATGAACAAAAAATACAAAGCAACAATAAACTTGCAATATTTTAGTGCATAAAGACATGCCCTTATGTTAATGGACAGATATCTTGTTTTTACAATATCACATCTTGCAAATATATGACCATACCAGCCAAAAGAGGGACAGAAATATACAAGAAAAAAAAATAAGAAAAGTAAACCGCTTGTTTAGGTGTTTATGTAAAAATATACTGATAAAATATCTTGGCGGGATTTCTGAATTACTGGAGCCACTAAGAAACAGTCACAAGAAGTCTTTTCCTCCCTCAAGGCTTTCATCAGTGAAGATGTCTTTGCTGCGTCTCTCCACCAGATGACAGACCAGCATTAATTCATTCTACGCCACTGAAAAGAGACGGATAGTTGAACTAAGTATTTAAAGATGTTTTATGGAAATTTTCAGTAAATTATTAAATCTTATGTTGGTCATTGGTTACATTTTGATTAAATGAACAAATCAAACTTTTTTTTTTGAGGATACATTATTTTTCATGAGCAAATCAGTGTATATTTAAGTGGGGATGTGGGAGGCACCGATGTGATTTTAAGGCTTAACTATCAGACACTGTGTGAAACTGTATGTAAGTGCAATAACAAGCAGTGATATACTATAGATTGTGTCACTGTGACCTCTGAACCATTAAAAAAATCAGGCTTTTTTTACTTCCTGCTCGAGGACAAGTACCAGGTGGTCTTTGGACATTCAGAGATCTGCTTTTTTTGTTTTGTTTTTATGGCTTAGTCTAGGTTTGGTAAAGAGCATAAGGGATTCATCGCACTTCCAACGAGCAGCAAGGATGTGCAACCATCCTGAGAAGTGTGAAATTAACAGTTACAGTAAGTCCAGGGCCCACACAGAGAAACACAGTCATTAGAATAGTTGTATATAAAATGGAAAAAAAAAGGCATCCACTAAGAAAACAATAAATGGCAAAACTGCCTGCTTCAGAGGAAACGTGAGAAGGAGAGAGGTTGAAATTCCCTTCAGATCAGAAAAAATTATTGCTCAAACAGATTTTTAGGATAATATACTGTCTTGGACAATCTAACATATTTTGGTTCTGTGTACTATTCTGGGAGGATGTGCCGATTAACTAAAAAAATATAGCTGCACATACTGTATCAAGGACATAACACCCTAATAGAAAAAGTCACATGCTAACAATCTAGCTATTAACGTATCAGATCAGGAGTAGGCAAACTGCTATGTTCTGATGTACATAAATACATACACACAGAGCCAATCACACACAGTTTATACATGGTATCTTAAAGGGGTATAAATGAGGTAAGGGTTTTGGGTCCACATTGAGATCACCTTAAGGTGGAACCGCTTACAAAAGGTTCAGGTGAATATTTGAGTTGTGAAACATCTGAGTCACTCTTTGGGCCAAGAACGTATAGGGACGCATGCTGTGGTGACATGTGTGGGCGTGTGCATGGCTAAAAAAGTCGAGGAGCGCAAGGCACTATTCCCTGCTGAAAACGGTGCAAAGCCCTGTGTGTTGTTTGGTTTCTGATTTGATCGATAATGTTTATGCAACACTGGTGTCTTTGAAAACTGTGCATGCGCGTGTTACGTTGTCCACATGGGAAGTTCATTACCAGCAGTCCAGTGAAGAGTCATTTTTGACTGAGGGTGAGGAGAGATGAGTGAGGGGGGGGCACAGGGGGGGAATGGGGGTGGGGGGTGGGGGAGGTTGGAGTCCAGCCCCTGTAGTCTATGGCAAAGTGAACAGGAAGCTCTCTCAAAAGTCTCAGTCCGTTCCCAGAAGGCTGCTGCTGAGCTCCAGGCCACAGCATGATGGCTCCACAGGGGGGAGGGGGTCAGAGAGAGCAGAGGAGCACAGTGAAAAGGGAGGGGCGAAGGTTAGAAATGTGGACTTTAAGATCGGGGAGGTGGATAGGGTGTGTGTGTGTGTGTGTGTGGGTGGGTGGGTGGGGGGTGGGGGTGGGACAGGGTAGGGGGTTCACTGCTCTTCTTTACCCCTGGGTGACAAGTGTGAGCCAAGTCTGAGCCACGGTGGCATCGCTCATCATCTAGCAGCAGATTGAGATTGTGCAGCCATGATAATGTGAGAGGGTCCACTCTCAGCCCTCTGCTGCTGGCCCATTCCTGCCAGCACAGACATAGCCATGGCCTCAGCTGCTGCCCTTGAGCTCAGGCCGTTGTGCCCTGCGGTGGGGCTGTGCGCCAAAGAGCTGTGCTGGATCACTGGAGCAGGGGAACCTGTAGGCTCGGAGGTGTCTTCCATGCTCTCTTCTGCAACTGTGTGGCGGGAAAAAAGTGTGGCGCTTAAGAACTTAAAACAGTGAATATACTAAATGCTTTGCTGAAAAGAAACTACAGATGTGATTCTAGTTCCGAAAAACTCACCTAAGTAGGCGGTCTTCTTCTGTAGGGTGGTCACAGGACAGTCCTTATGGGCCAGCAGCAGCTGCTTCAAATGAGCCACCTCGTTTCTCAACAGAGACACTTCATTCTGACAGGAGGGAAAAATCTGGCGTTTTAACTATTCACTTAAATTCATCTTATCCAAAGACAAATCACAACTAATGCCAAGTCACATTATTCAAAACAGAGAGACCTTCTAAACTGTTTTTGCTTACTGGAATTGGGATGTTTTTCAGCTACGAAATGTGGGTAAACAAATCTGGTTTTGACTATATTAATTCCAGCAATGGGGAAGTGACAGAAAACCAGCAAATAACAAGATGTGAAAGGAGTTGTAATAGGTTCCAGGGTTACACATCTTCTAACCTCGCCCGTTTGTAAAAGTGAAAAACATCCATAAGTCTGACTTGCCATGAAGAATACATCTCTCAAACTTCCACCACTAGTTGACAGCTTGTGAGCCACCTGCAGGCAGTATTTCATCCCTGCCCATAATTTCAAGCCCACTCACCGACAGTGAGACGTTCATGCTGCTGAGCTCCTCTGCCTTCTTCTCTAGGGAGTTGACCCACAGCTTGCGCTTCTGTCTGCAGCGCGACGCTGCGGCCCGATTCCTCTCGAGGAAGCGCTGCCTTCGCTCATCCGGGTCGTCGTCCGCTGTCCGCCGCCGACGCCCACCTGTGGGCTGTGCTGGAGATACCTAGAGGGGAGAGCAGGGGCAGCAGGGGTGAGAAGGAAACAGACAGACAGAGGAACGGAAGGACGATGAGCAAGAAAAGGGAAGTTTGAGTCATAGTTTCATAATTTTTACCCAGAGCACCTCGTAGTCATCTCACTACGAGAAGTACAGCCACAGTTTTCTGTAACTAAAACAGGTCATGCACTCTGCATACACTACCGTTCATAAGTGAGGGGTCGCCCAGGCAATTTTGTGTTTCCATGAAAAACCACACTTTTATTTACCACCTAACATGATTGCACAAGGGTTTTCTAATCATCCATTAGCCTTCTGATGCAATGAACAAACACATTGTACCATTAGAACAGTGGAGTGATAGTTGCTGGAAATGGTCCTCTATACACCTATTAATTAAAAGTTATCTTCATTGAAAAAAAGTGTTTTTCTTTGAAAAATAAGGACATTTCTAAGTGACCCCAAACAGTTACATTTGTTAATTCCTTTGATTTTCTCTAACATGAAAAGTCATGTTACAATCGTGTCCTTGCGTATAAACAGCACGGCGTACCTGAGGTTGCGCAGGTGATGGGGCGTCTGGATGCTGGACGAGCAGCTGGCTTTGTTCTGCCCTCTGAGGTACCATGGGGCTGCTGCCCATGGCCATTTGACCTATGCTCTGTCCTGGGCTCTGCTGGGACAGCGCAGCCTTCAGACGCTACAGGAGGACAATCATATGACCAGTATCAATAACAAGCACAGAAGACACAGCCAAGCCAACAGTATTATTACAACAGTAATATTAAAGGAACAGCTTAAAGACTGTCGATGAAACAGAAAGAGCACTGCACATTTTTTTGCGGATTTTTTTTTGTCATCATTTTAATATCACTGCATTGTAGCTTCTAGATTTAGACTTCGAGATATCTAGACTTTACAAACAAGCTGGCTATCTGGCAACATCAAGGGATTTACAGTATCAACAAAAATAACGTGGCCAGAACTTAACCTCAAATATAGCTGGAAGCAAGTTGTTAATCAGATGTGTTACGTGATGAAAGTGGGTTTATTTCTGGTGTGGTGTTCTTCTGCAGACAGACTGTGCCTCATCCGTATTTTATACGCAATAACTTAGTTTGACCATGTTTACTTCTTAGTTTTTACGATAATTTTAAATCAGTACCAAGTTCTACTACATTTCATGGCAGGAAAAGCTTCAATTTAAATTCATTCCATAATAAATGAAACAATTTCATAAGAGCCAAAAGAAAACATTAATTGAAAATCAATAAAATAAAACAACAAATCAGGAAGGAAAAGTTGACATTAGAATTATAAATTTTGATAATACCATTTTCTACTTTTCTTTGTCAGGTTTGACACAGGTTTAGGGAAAGAAGTGGTACAAACATTTAAAATTCAGCAGTGAATCTGCTTAAAGTGTAAAGAAAGAAAGTGGAGCATATATAACCTGTGTCATTGTATATACATTGTAAGGCAAAACATTCTCTACACCTATAGTTTCATAGTAAGTTTTACGCTTACTATGGATTTGGATTAATTAATTAATTAATTTACATTGATTTTTAATTTAATTAACTTTGTTTGTTTCTTGGGAGATTTTTTTCAGTTAATATAAAACAAATCTAATCGCACAGAATTCAAATTAGTGTTGTAATTCTGCAGAGATCTTTGCCCCAGTGTCACACAGTTCTAACTTGTCAGCAGTGCAATCACTTGCCTGACATCCTGTTCCTATCTCAACTCTATTGTATTGGGTTGAGCTCTGGAGGCTTTGCAAATGACGTAAACAAAATAAAGGTAAGACATTGCAGCAGCATTTTGACGATGATCTTTTAATACTTTAAAAAGCCATTATTGGCCTGTGCTCAGAAAACATTCCCAAAGCAGAAAAATACCCCTGCACTTCATTGACAATGACCTCTTCTTCTGACTAAACAACCAAGATGTCTGTTTAAACAGAGAGATTTTACTAAAGTTACGATTCATCTGAAATGCAGTAGGTGTGATCCTTTCGAAGCTTTATGCTTTGCAGTATCGCACATTCGGTTAAGTTTGTGTAGTTGTTTTGCAAATATTAAATAAACAAGTCTACAGTAACAAGTCATATGATGATATGATGAACCAACTGAGCCAGTGCAGAGGAAGGCTGGAGGGTGAAGATGGAGACAAAAAGAACAGATAAAGAGATAAAAATAGAGAACTAATCTAGTGCTGACCATCTTGGCCTCTGAGTGGATGCTGTAGCCAGAAGGGGAGTTAGAGCCGCTGCTGCTGCCTCCCAGAGGAGGACCAGGGATCCCAGGAATGTTGGGTACCATGCACATGGGTCGGGCCAGCTGGAAACCAGATAAGACAAACAAATATGCATTTATTGACGGCTTCAACCAACTTCGCAGCTATAAAGATCAAATACAACACATTTAGACTGTTGGTCTATCTTACATTAATGACAGAGTGCATCTGTACGGGACCAGGGAGCACAGGCACTGCCTGGCCAGAGGGAAGCATCATCATGGGGTAGTGGCTGGTTGGAGAACTATACAGGCAGATAGCAAAGGAACAGGAGGTTTATTCATGTTTGTATAAATGACAATTTAAGACACTGTAACAAAGCACCTGTCATTCAGGAAAATATTATCTACTTTAACCTGCAAATTCCACTTTTACACCTGTCGTTACTCATCCAAGCTGTGCAGACAAAAACTGCTTACACCAATAGGAATCTATATATATATTAAATTCAAATTAATGTTTCTACACATATGAAACATGGTAGTTGAACGATGGGGACATGTTTAAAAAAAAAAGAGATGTTGCTAGAATTTAACTCACCCCAGAGTACGATTGGAAGGCGGTGCCTGTGT
Source organism: Lepturacanthus savala (assembly GCA_030544235.1). NCBI lineage: Eukaryota > Metazoa > Chordata > Actinopteri > Scombriformes > Trichiuridae > Lepturacanthus > Lepturacanthus savala. The sequence goes on from CM060480.1 coordinate 15,140,239, forward strand.
GATGACAGAGGTGGGTGACGGCATGGTGGGCTGAAGGGCGTCAAAGCCCAAGTGTAATGGGAGCGAACCTGGACGCACGATAGTCGGCGTGGGGGCCGAACTCCTGGGTGGCGTGTCCTAGGAGATAAATGGTGTGGTGATTTAAATTAGGAAAAACATGTAGCTTAAAATGATTCAAAGTAAAGACAACAGTTTGACTTGCGGCTTGTAAACTATTACGTTGTTGAGGAGAAAAAAGATGATATGATTTACTTCCCCTAAATAAATGCTGAAAGAGTCATGATGACATGTATCAATTAAATGTAATGGAATCCTCCCCCGCCGCCATACGTGAATCCTGTCCTACCTTTGCTTTAACCAGAGGCTCTTGGTAGTTGTCTGAATCTTCGGAATAGGATTCAGGGCTGTCTGGTGGCGAGGAGTCCACCTCCACAGGTGCCTCCTTTTTCACCTTCACATCTGATGGCGTCTGCAGGCTCATGTCCAAAGCCACGCTGTTAGGAGCGGGGAGCTAAGGAGGACAGAGGTAGCGAGAGATAAAGAGAGTAAGTTCCCAGTCAAGCTGCTAAGGGTATAAGAGAGGATTTATTCGTTAGCTATGTTTCCATCTCATTGCCATTTGAAGAAAGCTATGCAAAGCGTAATTTTGTTGAACTTGTTTGTAAAGGCTATGTCACACATGGCTGTGATAAATTCAAAATCAGCTAAATTTTGTTGTAGTTGTTCTTTCATGTCAGCGAGTATTGGTTTCGTGCTGTACAGGAAGACGTAGACGGTGGAAATAGCTGATGTGAGGTAAACGTTTGCTACATCAGATCTTATTCAGCAAACATGTCTCCATCTCTATCATTAAGTGCATTAAAAGGCAAAAAACACCTCAAGCAAGCCAATTTTTGTGAAACTTTAGAAACTTTAGAATTTTCCAAAGTTCGGCATCAAAAAATTAACCTTCTCTAATGCAATAATTATTTCAAAATGCACATGAAGATATTTTGATGGAACATGGCGACTGACTACAGTACAGAAAAAAGGAAGTGAGCATTTATCATGCAAGTATTTATCATGAAACACTATTTTTAGCTAAATAATCATACTGAACCTTTTTAACCAAAACCACCATAACAAGCTATTTGAATGGTTTCTCTAATGACAGACAGCATGTAAAAAAACATGAATTTCTGCACGGAGGCATTTTGAATTCAGCAACAATTGAGGTAAGGAAGAAGTTTTAAAAAATGACATTTTCATTTCATGGGAATCTCCAAAAAATCCCCTGGTTTCACTACGTAGCAAGTCAAACACACAAGAACAAATACTGACAAAACCATCAACCCCAAACCTGTCTTACAGCGGTCTTTCCTCTCTTTTCATCTTCGTCTTGTTCGAAGGAGTTGGCCAGCTCGTTGAACAGACCAACCTCCTCGCAGTTCTTTAGGAAGCGGGTGGGAGTAGGTGTCTGGTCTGGCAAAAGGCAATGAACACAGAGAACTATTCAAAGTAACGGTTTCACACTCTGTTCGCACTCTGCTCACAGTTAGCACAGAATATAGAAACCCATGCCATCAATGTGTGTTTGAAGCTGCTTTTTATAAGACTGTACTAATAGTGTAGGAGTGTACTGTAGCTCAAGGATGCTAAATAGTTTTTTATCTTACCGCTGGGACAAGATATTTAATAAAGAGCCAAAGTAAAGCTAAACATTTCCCTCTTAGGCAAACGGTACCTGCAATAATGACAGAGTCAGTCCTGGCTGGTCCAAATTTCAGTGTCATCTCATGCTTGTGTTTGTGTACAGCCAAGTGGTCCTCGTTTGTAAACCTCTGGAACAAGCAAACAAGGGAAGGAAATGGGATAAATACATTATATATGAATCCGCCTGGAGGTAAACTGTCTACTTGTGCTGGTGACCTGAAGAAACATCCTGGAGTACGTTAACCCAGATATCAGGTTGCAAAAGCTCAGAGACTGATAATCTCTTGCTGAGAGAAAGATTCAGCCCAACACATGCAGCCTTTGCTGTACTATTATGTGACAAACCACAAAAAAACGGTATCTGTGGTGTACAATTCCTCATGTGTTAAAAGGCCCATTATAGCCGCGGGGCACGGGCTCAAATATCTTCACACAAACTAGAATTATGTAGAGAGAGAGAGAGAGAGAAAAAAAAGCTACGGATGAGACCTTTATAATTTTCACAGCACAGAAATATAGGAATGGCTATGAATTAATGTATAATTATAAAAAAAAAAATACAGAAAAAAATAAGATGACATCAAAACGGTATCAGGTGTTTTTTTTTAACAGAGAACAAGTTGGCAAACTGGTTGTTCTGTAAAACATATAGATGTCGGAAACCGTGCTTCAGTGAAGCTCAACGCTGGCCTGTGTTCTTTTACTTCCTGCTGTCCACCTGTCCACGATGGAAGGTACAGCGGCTCTGTAGCACGCTCAAGCACCGACAGCCGTCCTCTGAGACGCGGCACTTTGTCTTTGGAGAAGTGGTGGGGTGAATCAGTTGGAGGCGTAGGAGGAATAATCTTGGCTGTGGCACCAGCCTATTCACCAGTCGCTGCAGCCTATTTTAGGGTGTCGCGTTGCAGTTGCGAGTTCAGTCGTGAGAGAGTGAAGTGGAAATACAGTCAAGTGTCAGGGAGCTTATTTTTATCCCTACCAGGCAGCATCACCAATACAACTACATGTCTCATTTGTCTCTTTGCTCTGAACAAGGCGGCCGGGTCCTGCTGGAGGAAACTATCTCTCACTAATCTCCTAGTATGAGATACTTGCAGCTAGGATTACCCCTCCCCACACAGCAAATACTGGCCATCATATGGGGGGGCACTGCTGTTGTTGTTGTTATTAACTGTGTAAAAGGAAAACCCCGAGCAAAGCCAGGAGTCAATCATCCTTGTTCTATTATGGGCATGATTCAGACTTTCCTGGTAGACAACTGTTGCTTGTGAAGGGCAACAGTAAAGCAACATTTGGACATAAAGCAGAATAACATAAAGGATGTTCAGACCAGCGAAACATCACATAACAAATTGTACAATGACACTAGCTGGCTACGATTGGGTTTTGAATCCCAATACTTTTATGGGGTAAACTTAAAACATGTCTGGGTCAGTGACATAAATGTGAAAACTTGGTACCAGAGATAGTTTAACTATCAATAAGTCTTATATTCTAGGTGGATTATATATTTAAAATGTATCTTTTTTTTTTAGTTACACCATTTGACATTTCGTTCAGAAAAAAATTGCAACAAAATCAGGATTTTTGTAAAAAAATAAATAAATAAATACACGTGGACTTTTAAATGGCAAGAAACCAACATGAACACAAAATGTACATTTTGAGAGACCTGATGAATGCTTCTTAAAACTATATTTTAAAAAAGGTTTGACTTTTCTCATCTTGCCAAGCATTAATTGTCACTAAAACGTTTGCAATATATAATAATAATATTTATTCTAAGAACATTTCTTGTTTAGTTGCTTGTGTTTATACATTTCAAACATACTGTAAACACTGTATTGTGGTATAATTGTCTTGGATCTCTGCACTTAAGCAGCGTTTTTGAACATTTTAATAGACAATCTTTACAATTTATAGAAAACTCAACACCCAACAGCTAGCCCCATCTCACCCTACTATGATCTCAGTCCTGTTTATACAACAGTTTAACAATCAAACAGAGCTGCTCGGAGAGCCACAGCTGTAGACTCACAACTGTCATTGACTGTCACTTTGCTTCGAAAAGCTTCCATGTGATTTTGTTGGTTTAGCTGTCAACTAAATTAATGATTATGTTTACAGATAAAATATAGAGAGTATTTATATCACAGAAACATTTCATAGTATAGGTCACATGTTTTTTTATAAGGGAAGGAATCTCTGGTTGTCTATGATGTTTTAAGAAGGAAACGAATCAAATCATCATTTATTTAACTGACATACACATGTTTAAGTGCTTTTAATGCTGTTGTTTAAACCGCAAACCCCATGTGCTATAACAGATCGCTCCTGATCAGAGACATTCTTAACCACATAAACACTTTCTCCCTCCATACCCCAGGAGACATCATCCATCACTAGCTCTGGGATATCACACCCAAACTCAACACAGCATGAGGCAGCTAATTGTGCACACAGCGTCAGAAATGATGTTTCCTGTGTTGAAGAATACGGAGTTCAAACCGCTCTTCTTTTGATTTGCTGCGATATCAGGCCAAGCCCTGACAATATACCACATTACTGGCATGTGAGCACACTATCGGTACTCAGCTGAGTCACTGACGTGGTTCAAACCTGTGTCCACAGGCACTAGAAGTCAACAGTGACAGGTTGAAACAATAACTGTGCCCTGATTACTCACCAGAGCTTCCAGTGATTCATTGCTGAAGGAGACAGCATTGTCTCAGAAGACAGCATGTTAGCAAGAATGCTACATGTGTGTCATGATCACTGAGAGTGTTGTATAAGTAAAGTCTTTTCAGGATTAACAAGTTCTCTCATTCTATAATTGAAGCTATATTCCACTCACATACAGTGTTTTTTTGTTTTGTTTTCAATTGATTATCTTTTATAGAAAAGGCATTATCATAAGTAGATTCAATGAACTGTTGGCAAGTACTCACACAAAGGAAAGACAACTCCACACCACACACACACACACACACACACACACACCCACACACACACACGCTCACACACACCTGAAACCCAGGACAAGGAATGGGAGGACTTACCTGTCCACAGCCAGGAGCATTGCACACAAAAGGTCGGTCGTCCCCCATTTTTGCAAAGAGCATGCAATGTAACTGTGGGAGAGGAGAAGAGGAGAACATTGCTGCGGCTTTTCTTGATTTGTCAACTGGCAAATCCTGAAAACAACAAAACAGGGATGCTGTGGCTTGTAGTCCTTAGTCTGAGCAGGAAGCCGAATGCTATTTAAAAATAACCCTGGCAAGGAGGAAAACACGCACAGAGGCAGCGAGACGAAGTTTCCCTGGTGATACTTCCTTCTCACAGGGGGGCTCCCGGTCAGCCAATGAGGAGCCGCTTCCAGAGACGACGGCAGCTACCGTTTACACAATAATATCTCCCTCTCCCTCTGTCTCTTTTTTCCCTCACTTCCAATCCCTCCTTCTCCCGTTACCACTCCCTCTCCTCACCTCTCCGGCACCTCCCAACCTGTCCCCTCCTGGAACCCCTCACTCAGTCGCTCCCTCTTACTGATTCAACCGTTTCACGGCGTACAATCCCTGTTTGGATCATCTCCGTCCCACAGCACACACGCACACGTCTAGAAGTTTCCTCACGATTTGGACCTCTGTTGTTTTTCTAGTTTATTCCAACGCACTCACTTTTTTAGTGAGTGGAGACATGTGTGACTGATGGAGAGAGACGCTCTCTCTGATTGGAACTGGGAAATTCAAAATAGTTTTCCTCAATACGGACAAGAATATTATACTTTTATTGTCATTTATCGTATCGTAGTTTTAAGTATTTCAGCCTCCCACATATACAGTATCTCTGCTGGCTTTTGCTGACAAGAATTATGATGAAAACGTAATTTGTATGGACAATGGTGTGTGAAAACACTGCAGATATGATAACTTGGGTTGCTGGAAAATAGGATCTAAAATTAATGCCATGATAATGTGTCATGGTTGCTTAAACAAATACAATTTGTACAATGTAGTGATACATCTGTATATAGTTAAATTCCATCATGTTGTCTCACTTCTGCTATACCTGACCCCAGTAACGACAGTATGAGCAATTTCAGACGCTAGAGTTTTGCAGCAGACATTGGGATAACTGGTTGTCGTATCCAATTTCTGTTAAAGAAATGGTCTTCACACAAACTCTTCATTAAACGGATGCAATAAGACTAAATTTAATCAACAGGATATTCAGAATTTCAGGAATGAATTAAATGAGTTTATTATACAGCCCTGTGCTGTAATAATATATTAGGAGTCTTATTACGGTTATTAACACAATACAAGTATTCTGTGTTACTGTAAGAATAGAGGGACAGGCAGTTAGCATTGTTGGGCGTTTTGAATGCACTGGAAACGCTTCCTCTCCACAGGATGACCAACCAAATATTACATCCTTCTCTTCCTGAGTACACACTATTGTCAAGAGTTAAATGTGCACATGCTTCTGTTCGGTTTCTCCTCCTGTTGCGCCTGAAGCTGCAGTGACATAAACTGAAGCTGTGCGAGGCTCACTGCTTCTATCAGCTGTCTCCACAGAGGACAACCACCCTCCAACCCCGGCAACTCCACCAAACCACCCCGCCCTGTACAGCTGGGCAACGCTCCACGAGAAGACTAACCGGGAAGTTTAGAAAAAAAAAAAAGCAAAATAAAAACAACTCGGTCGTTAAATTTATATCAGGCGATTGGAGGGGTGGCGAACGCGACAGATGAAGGGCATTAATGTTTTAGCGCTCTCAGCTGGCCCCAAGTGACGTTTAGCAGCAATTACGCAATGCTGCCCCACTGACATTAGAGAAACTACTGACATGCATCAAAGGCCGTGCTATGTATACAAGTAGGTAATGAAAAACAGCCACATTCAATAAAGTTCCACTCCCGTGTTGTTTTGACTTGTTTGTAATGCTTGTTTTATCATGTTCACTTTAAAAAAAGAAGCAGCCGGTGTAATATCCAACGTGACATGTAAAGCTTTCCTACAAACTGAAAGGCAACATGGGTTAAAAATATTTAGTATTATTGTAATATTACTGACTACATTAACCTCTATTGTACCTAATACATGGCTGGAGCGTGTAGCCTAACATTATTGAGTGGGACACATTATTCATTATGTTGGCGCGGGATAAATGTCTGAAAGTTTTCCCAATGTGAAGTCAGTATATTTTCCTCCGTCCTCCCTGTGCCGAGGACAGCTGCGTCGCAGCCAACGCATGATTACTGAAGCCTTTTGCGCTGGAATACGACGCTCTCCCATGACGCCGGGCCTGCAACAGGCCTGAATCGTTGTGTCTCGCAGCTCCGTGTCTTTGTGAGGAAAAAGGGGGCCCGCGTCCTGTTTGCAGGCAAAAGCTCAGTCCCCTTCAGTCTGCGCAGATCAAAAGGACCGATGGAGCGGTCCGATTTCTCGCAGACCTCCCATGCTCTGGAGAAAGGCAACAGGTCGGTGCCAGGACCCTCACAAAGCGCTTCCAATCCGCTGAGTCAATTTGGGCAGAGATGTGTCTGCAAACGAGATACTCCGGCTAGCTCGTTATACCGAGGGTGTGGACTGTGTGGGGAAATGGACACATCTGGTGTGAGGAGTGGGAACAGATTTCGAGAGTTTACATCTTACTAAAGACATGCAAGACATTAGCTTGGCTGGCTGGCACCGACATGAAATGTGGGATTTGATTTTGTGGGAAGTCCACCATAAATTCCAGATGACAGGGGTGGAAAAACACCATTTGTTTTCATAGCTGCACCAACCAATATCTTAATCACGTGCCGAGGTCATTTCTTCCGCGTCGATTGTGTGGCTTTCATGGTAAGACAATCTATCTCAAAGGGCATCTTCTAGAACTGCAGCATTATTTGTAGATTCATGCATATACAGAATGGTTATTATTTATTAAATACTGTTTAATTGTCAAATTGCCTCATTTAGAATAAATCCTGAGAATTAAGTAATAGACTGCGAGTTTTACGGCATCCGGTAAAATGCTCTGCTTCTTGCAGACTCAACTCTGTGTGAGACAATATCTGTCTATCTATAATCTGTCTGCTAGTTACATTAGTCCCGATACACACCACTAATATTCATTACAGGCTTGGATATCAAGTCCACCTATTTTCGCCTCTTTTCATCCAAGGTGACATGGAAGCAGTCAAAGTGCCCTAATTCCCGACCCTCTCATTTAACTGCTGCCAAAGTCCCACCGTTAACTTGGATTTCTCCGACTCAGCAGGTGTAGGGGAACGAGTCCCAGCTATAATCAGCCACAGCCATCCAGTGTTTGATGCAGCTTGCTAGGAAACTAACTAAACAAACTGTATTAATAGCTCGCGCTGCAGCCATGACGTTGGAATCCGAGGCTTGAATTGCCAGAGGGTAGGGGAGACCCCACAAAAAGAAAAAAAAAAAGTAAAGGAGGGGGAGGTAGCGAGGAAATAGTGAAAGAAAGAAAGAAAGAAAGAAAGAAAGAAAGAAAGAAAGAAAGAAATAGAATACCTGCGTTTGGTTAAGTGAGAGGTCGTGGGTATTTACTATTTCACAGGTGAGGTCCTGTAAATGAACGCCATGAGCTTTAGAGACAGAAGATCCAGACTGGAACTGGGTGTGTGCAACAGCCAATATGTATTTATGTAAGCAAAGTGAACCCGAGATTTGGTAAATGGAACAAATGAAATCCTATATCCATGTCTGCATAACTAACAAGGTCTAAAAGCTAAATCCATGCTGAGCTAGCACACAATGCAGGACAATACAGGATGGGCCCTGGGCATTTATCTAATATTAAATCAGAAAGTGTTGCAGTGTTTCTGATTTGATTTGGGAACTTTTATCAGCACTGGCTGTAGGTTTTTGTTCTTTAACTACAAAGTCAAAATAAAAGATCATGTCACTTTATGTTTTTTCTCTCATCATAATCAGAGCCGCTGGTGTTGAAAGAGATGCGGTAAATAAGCTATGCCGTAAGTATTAAGCATAAATACTATAGAGTATCTCATATGACTGAGGTCTCAGCCTCAGGCAAAATGTTTGCATAAAAGCATGCAGACTCAACACATACTTTTAAAACATTATATTTAATCATTATATGTGTTTAAGTTGCATAGAATATTCATGGTCAACACAATTTTAACATGTATGGGCCCAGTGAGAGAGGGTCGAGACGTTTGATTGTACAAAACAGGCTGCACTATTTTCTGTCACTTCTCCATGTGATGGAAGTTGGTACAACTCTGCCAAAAACATGACCTACATTCCTAATGAAAGTGTTGACATGTATGGGGATGCGGATCCTGGGGCGTCCAACAGCTCCGATTGCAATACTATGGATACGATTATTACTTGAGACTTGGGAGTAATTCTGAGGCTCTTCTTGCAAACCGAGATAGACATCACAGCAAAGTCTGCCGCCAAAAAAAAGACAGACGGGCGGTTATTTTTGTATTTTTGTGCGGGGTTTCATGCATGTAGAAGACGGTCGTGTTCAAAATGAAATCCCAAAGTCCTGCACATGTTAGTTCCCTCTTCCAGACAACGCTGACTGGCTTGAAAAGTTTGTCTTTTTTAGCCTCCATTACCTCCTGGCTGCGTACGGGCTCACTCATAGCCCTGCCTTTTCCCGTAACAAGACCGCCTATTCCTCTCAGCAATTGGCTAAAAGCACGTCAGTCAAAAAACATCTAACGCATGCGAAGCTTTGGACGCTGTCAATAACACCGGAGAGAAGAATCTTATTGGTTAAAACCCCCGAAATCAACTTTTTGTGTCCACGATAAAACTAATGGCTAGCCTTGTGTGGCTAGCCTTAACAACAGGCCGAAAGCACGCTACAAAGGTGTAATAACAGCGATACAACCAGTGTCCGCGATGACAACAAACATATTTAGACGTATTTGATGAAATATGAGTTGAACTGATCTATGCCAAAAGGGTTTACACACAGTCGGAGAAGCAGAAAAACAGAGAAGAGCTAGCAGTTGTCTGGTTAGCAGACTGACACTTGAGTTCAAAGCGAGACAGTGAATCCGAATGAAACGCTGTAGCTGCCACAACAGTTTGACAATTACACAGACGTCCAGTTTTCATCGGAACAAACAGTAAAAACTGTCGCACCGGACGCTACTTTGTCGTAGTTTCGCGTACAGGACGTGTCTGTGGTGAATTTAAAGGGTAATAAAGTGTTTACAAACTCACCCTTGCGCCCCTCTCTCTGGCTCCCTCTCCTCTCCTCTCTTGGAATTTGACACTCCCCTCGACGTCGAGTCATCGCGAGAGTTCGCGTCAATTCTCGTAGCCAGAGAAGATGTTGAAGTATGTGTCGTTCAGGAGGATTCATATTGGATCAATATATTATTATTACCTGCGGTGTTTCATGCTTTCTTTTGGGCGTTTTTGGAACGTTACAGGCACATAGAATATAACATGTCCTCCTGTCGGCATAGAACGTGTTTAAAAAAGGTTCATTTGAATTGTGCTCAGCGTGTGGTAACGTTAGATCTCCCAAAATAATCCTTCCTTATTCAGTCCAAAGCTTTTATCTGTATAGCGTCAGGTTTAAATACCAAAGAGGCACTTTTATTGTGTGAACGGCTTTTAAAAAATAAATAAAGTAAGAATAAAGAAGTTGTAGACGTGTTTAGCTTGGACTTTAGTTGTAGTTTTTAGCTAGAATTCCAGCGATGCTATGTAGCATAGTTGGAATTCCTAACGTGGTCACAGAGTCTGATGGGGCAACAGAATTTAGAATTTAACACCAGATGAACAAACACTTCATCCTCTCGGGCAGGATTGTTTTAGACAATTGTCTTTAAATTTACAAACAGTCAGTCTAAACTAAACGTTACATACTAATTATAATATAATAATGTGTCTAGCAGCATTGCATTTTATCATTAAGAATGTTACATACATTTACTACAATTACAACTTCAATGTACTTAAGTGTGTTTAACTTCTCACTATGGACTCTTGTAGTATTTGTTCCACTACATTTATTTGACAGTTACTTTATTATTATGATAATTATTATGATAATAATTATTATTATTATTATTACTTTTCAGAATGTTTTACATAAAAACATACAATAAGCTTATGAATAACAATACAATAAATACAAATATTTAGCTGGCTGCAAAATGTTGGACTTGAAATCTCGATTTTTCATGTTTCAGACGTTCCTTTTAGTGTTAGTTCTACTAAAGAGAGACTTCCTCTCTAAACCTCACAGGCCGTTTTATTTGAATAACGATTCAACACCCAAAATAAATATGTAAAAGTCTCCAATATTAGAGATTACAGAAATGTTTTTAAGAAAAATGACAAATTTGTAGCAGAACTTTTTTTTTTCTTCTTTTCACAGTTTCATCATCTTTTGCCCTGATCCTCGGGTATAACAGATGAATACTGTAATTGTATTTTATAATCAGTTGCAAAACTGGATACTTTAACATTTGAGAAAATAAAATGTTTTCCTGTTAATGCATCTGTAAATAGGGTTTTAAATGAAGGATCGTTATTGTGATTGTTTTACAATGTTTATATGTAGTAGTACTTCCATCCTAAGTAGAGGATCTGCTGATGCAATGTAGTGAAACACTTACATTCTAATCTTAATAAGAATATGCAAATTACATTCAACAAGCCAATAATTCAGAGACAAGGCTAGAGAGACCCCCAATGGATAATATGAGAACTGAAGGTGACAAATTAAACATCTGCGTTCCTATCAAGAGACGGACAAACAGAAGTTCATCTCTGGAAGATTTAGTTCACACGTTTCAACAAAGTCGATATTTTTCTCATTATTGAAATTAATTAATTCCTTTTGTGTAATGTCCCCTATGTACCCACGGTTCATTACACATGATGAAATGAATAATGGCTGAATTCCATTTAGCTGCTTCAGTCTCAGGGTCCCGCTATTGTTCATTTTGGCTCACTGCAGCACTGTCATGGCTACTGGGACACTTAGAACATAACACAGCCATTGTTAGCGTTATTAGTAACACTTGTGATTTTTGTGAAGGCGAATAAAACCTCAGCAAGAGTTTGGCCAATATTATGAACATGACATTGTTTAGAGGGGTTTCTAGTAAAACTGGACTTTTAAAGTAATTCATGCCTAATTATGATATAACAAATGTATTGTAGGAATCTGTTTAAGCCTCAGGAGTTCATCTTTTTATGAGACGAATGGCAAGAGAGAGAGAAAGAGAAATGGATGGAATATAAAGGCGTTTACTTTCATTACATTGATAAAGAAAAAAAAAGCACTTCTGCAGGTGTACACAAGACAGGATCTAAGAGGGAAGATTTGTACATCTGCACGACAGGAAAATTATTTAAGCACAGAAAGGATCAGATTTTAGACAGATGCCATAAGAAACTTAAATACAATTTGCAAGCTTATTTAGAGAGTCTTAAAAAGGACACAAACTTAGTAATCATGCCAAACATTTAGACATTCAATTTAAAATAATCTTTAAACATATGCTGCAAAATCTTGGACCAATAAGCACCCATGATATACCCAACCTTTGCAAGTTGAGACTGAAGACATTGTAAAAAATAAAACCTTTTATTCCTGCTTGGCAACTGCACCCTTCATCAAACTAAAGCCCAAATTAATTCTAAATCACACAGAAAGCAGGTGTGTTGAAATCACTTTTATCAGTGTTTAACATATTCAGTGGACTAGATGGTGTGTCTGTTCCCTTAGTATTACAACGACTGCATTGTAAGTACACTGGGATGTCATTGAGAGAAAGATGGCCACTCTCACTATCAAGAATAAGAACTACCTAACATTCATTCCTGAGTGCTACTTCAGGAAAGAGGTCTTCTGACAGAATTACTGGGTAGTTAGACATTAGCCCTCATTAATAAACCTACAGTACAAGTCAAAATGTTTCCATTCAATTGAATGAGAAAACTGTCTCCAAACATTTGACCGGTTCTGTAATATTACATTTAAATTTAATCTTATAATATATATATATATTTTTTTACCAACAAACTCAATACTTGACAAAAAATTGCCTCATGCTCTGACAAACCATAATAGCATATTAAAGTTTTCACTCTATTCAAGTTTTAAAAAGTAATATTCAATAGTTATTGTGAGTCTTGTACACAAAATATGAATAAGCATACTTAAAAATCACTGCTCATTTAAATGTTGTGCAACCACTAGATAATTAAATAACAACAACAAAAAAAAGACATCTTTCCCGGTGCAATCATCTATCTTCATTTACAAGAAGGTTTGATAAATGAGGGCTGCTGTCAGATGATATCCGATAATTCAATGGAGACTTCCTCACTAATAAATTCTGTGTGATGAGCCATCTGATAATCAGCCAGTGAGATCTGAGTGTCACCCGGTGAATTCACAACCTCAGTCTTTCAGCAGTAGATAGTCTTTGATTGTCTCTGGTAAAGGAAGCTCTTTAACAGCGGTCGGGAGGAACTGGACTCCGAGACTCTGCCGGACAGCGCAGCGCGCCAGAGAGCTGAGCGTGGGAGCCGTGGCCACCATGTTGGTGAGCCTCGCCAGCAGCTGGGGATCCTTACTCAGCTCCCTGGGAAGGGTGCCGTCGGCTCGTCGGATCTCAAACCGCCCCGCCGCCTGGCACAGAAGCTCCAGGCACTCCTCCTCCTGTTCAGTGCCCAGGCCCCGGGCCAACAGGGCCACAAGTCGTGAAATAGGGGTCTGGCCCTTCAGGTTGGTCACGTGGACCTGGGCTCCATAGTCTAATAGCACTTTGACACTCTCCAGGTTGCCCTTCATTGCTGCCCAGCTTAGAGGTGTGTCATTGTTGTAGTCCCGGGCGTTGGGACAGGCCCCGCTCTCCAGCAGGGCTCTCACACACTCCGGGTTATCTTTGAAGGCGGCCCAGTGGAGTGGAGTGTCTTTGTTGCCGTCCAGAGCGTTTGGCTGCGCCCCGTACTCCAGCAGCAGCTCCACGCAGCTCTCGTCCTTCTCTGCCGCATAATGCAACGCTGTGCGGTTATATCCGTCCAAGGCATTCACCTGATGATGAAATTTAATGTAATGAACAATCTTATATTGAAGGAATATTTTTCCAACTGGCAACAAATTTCATTTGCAGAGCTAAAGCAATAAGTCAGCCATTTTTTCCCCATTTATTTATTGAAATATTGTACATATATCCCAAGTCTGTTGTGGTATTGCTAAGCGCCGCAGATCTGCCAAAACGTATTCAAAACCCAGAAATTGGCCACACTGGGTGACATGATCCTTCATCTTTGATGAGAGTGGTTACAGTATCTTGTTTAGATACAGTTCCAAAGAGTAGAAACAGTGATAAGATTGTAACTCTCAGCAGTGAGGTTTCTTATACAGCAGACACCACACTGTGCATGTGTAAGAACACGACTCCATTTATAGAGCTACTTGACTTTATACAACATTATGGGTTTCTCAAAGAAACTCAGTATGAAGCACAACAAGCTGGCAAAGTTCTATGAATGGAATCGCTTTCCTAATCGTACACAGTGACATCTGCTGTACAAGGAACCTCACTCCCGAGGTCACTATCTTCAGGCTATTTTTACTCTTTGGAAGCATTTCTAAACAAGCTACGGTAACTGCACTCTCAGGGATGAAGGAACATGTTACCCAACACACACACACACACGATTCCTATGAATTATCCATTTCAAAATTCCATACTTCTCCAGATTACACATAGATTTTTGACTCCTTAGTACGAATAACATTTACCCTTAACATACAAATTACATGAGATTATATTATTGCTTACCTAAATGTTTGAGATTATTTTCTAAATAGAGGAATTCCTTATGCAGAAAATATAGTTTGTTTACTTTTCTGATAAATATAACAATGCACAAAAAAATTGGTTTTCATAGTTTGGGTGAACTTCACTGAAAATCTTACTCAGCCTTACTTTTCTTTTTCAAAGTTGCACCAACTTCAAATAAGTTGTATCATTCTGTAAATTCTGACCAAGTCTTGTTCACTTATTTGTTTAAAGGTCCATTGTGTAAGATTTAGCAGCACTTAGTGTCATCTTGTGTAACAAATTTAGCAGAAATGGAATATAATATTCACAAATATGTTTTAATTAATATATAATTGCATTAAATAAAAAATAATTTGTGTGTTTGATTACATTGATGCCTTTAGATTGAGCTGTTTTTATCTAAATGAGGAGTGGATCTCCTTCTCTCTCTGAACACAACCGTTCTCCTTTTTCATCACCACCACAGGTTCTTTGACACGTTTGAGACAACCTCACCACACCGACAATTTAAGTGCACCAAAGAAATTCCAGCATCTGACACTAGAATGATGGGTGTTGAGTTGCAACCATTTAATGCAAATTAATTCTTAGCTCCTAATTTAAGATAGAGTAGCAAATATTAGTTGACTGGTTTATCAAACAGAAATCAGAAACTATTTTGATCATTAAATAGCTGTTTAGGTTATTTTGTAAGCAAAAATGCAATGATTTGATGGTTCGGCATTCTCAAGGGTGAGAATTCGTTGCTTCTCTTGATTTTACATGATAATATTTTGAATATGTTTGTGCTTTGAACTCTCTGCAGGTTGTCTAACAGCTCCATGTGTCTTCTATGACATACCTCTGCCCCCTTCTCCAGCAGCAGCTCCACACAGTCAGCATCAGCGACCATACAGGCACAGTGCAGGGGCTTAAGTGTGCCATGCATCCGATTCACGTCAGCTCCCTTAGGGAAATCAGGAGATAATTATGTCAATACCCGTGATGACACAAAGCTATTATTCATCTGAAGTTTAACTGGATGACAAACAGGCTAACCTTACGGATGAGATCCTCCACATTGTCGTGTGGGAATGAGCGGATGGCTGCGATGGTACGGATGAGCCGCTCGGACAAGGAGTATTTACTTTGAATGCTTTGCATGATGTACCACATAGTAGAGCTCATGTGTAACAGAGGACCATGGCACCCGGGCTGGGTGACACTGCGGCACACTGAAACGCCGTTTTCAAGAGGTTTGGTGTAAAAAGCTGTAAGACACAAAGGTGGTCCAACAAATTAACAAAAGATCCCTCTCGTGTTTTTAGTTATTTGGGATTTGATTAGAGCAGGAAGTGTATGTCATGTGACTATTTCAGTATTACATAATGTCTTAAACGTAGAAATGTATTTATTACCAGACCATTTCACCAGGATAACAGTTAACTGAGATGTGCAGAAAATTATTTATAGATAGAGTTTAGAGTTTGTCATTAATAGAAACTCATATTCCACATCATATGAAATGGCCAAAAATAATGCTTTCAAGGATAACTTGTTGATTGTAGGATCAAAATCTCAGGCAGTCCTGAAGACAATCTTACACGATTACTAATATGAGTTAATCAAAACATTTTTTGCCCCACAGATTGATTCTATCTTTGTTCAAAATCACTTTCAGGTCAAAGAAATTCTATCAAGGCACCATACTGTAGCTTCAACCACGCAATCTACATAGAGAATGTTTATGGTGGTGCTTATGAGAGTTTGACGTTATTTTGCTGTTGTTACTCAAGTTGCCAGTTATGCGTCAGTAACATTAATATCAGTAACTACCGCTGTAGTAAAGACAGTGACTAATAATAATGAAAGATGAGCTCACTTGACAAGAATGTGCTTCATAACAAAAGAAAAACAGAAGACGGTCTTTTACAGTAATGTACATTTACACAGTGACAGCTTCTGGTAACAACGGATAAGCGTTCTTACGCAGAAACGCACGCGCAGCCCGATTCTAAGCAAGATACGAAAGATAAGAACAAACATGTCTAAATATGTATAAATGTGCAGCAGCAGTAGCAGCTAGCGTCAAGATAGCCTAGCGAGCTAACGACGCGAGCGACAAACTGACGCTCATGGCCGACGAAACATAACGACATTCGTTTCGGGCGCGTGAGAACGCGTCGCGAAGTGCTCCCCGACGTCCGTCGACGAATTACCGATTGCCGGAGGGGGTAACGTACCGTGCACGGTGCCCGGTGTGCAGCGCTGACAGGTTACTGTTCTGACCGTCTGCTGCTCATAAACACTGACGTCACAGCTCGCGGCCACACCCTCCGCCTCGAGCTCGTGCAGCTCCTTGTATTTAAACCCGCGGAGCTAATGGTCGCCTTCACTCCGCGGCGAGAAGTTCACGGAACTCGATGTTTGTTCGGTTACCGGGGCTTCGGGCTGACCGAGAGCCTCGTCGTCCTCGCTAGACTTAACCTCCTAATATAGACACGCGTGGCGGCACCACGGGCATCCAGCGGCACGTCAGGAATGTCTCCAGCTCATGTCCATGTTAAGAACAGCCGCCGACCGGAGACATTACACCGCGTTAGACTCCCTGAACGTAACGAGCGGCCCCGCTGAGTGACGGCGGCAGCCCCCGGTGGACCGCCGAGACCACCAGCCGCAGCAGGCCGGAAACAGTGTTTCCAACAGGCAGAAGTATTCATAGCTTTTATTTAAACGTAGAAATACAACGATGAAAGCATTTAAAAGCAAGTATCTAATTTAAAGTCTCACTTACTAGTAAAAGTACCGGCAGAAATATGTATTAAAATATCAATGATTAAAGTCACTATATATCTTTTTAATTACTAAATACACGTGACACCAATTTAATGTTTTAGTAGTACTGGAGTAGAAAGTACAGCGTTTCCCTCTGAAATGTAATAGAGTGGAAGTAAAATGTAGCATAATATGGAACTACTCAAGCTAGGTTACCTATTTTATTTTTTTCTTAATTTTTAAGCTCCTTTGAATAATCCCATATTTTTCTACCTCTCCGGCACTTTCTGTATTATTGTCATGTTTTTTTCCTATGTACTTTGTTGTATTATGGTGCAAAAGTAAAATACAATTACACAAGTACCTCAATAATTACAAAAGTTAAAGTCACTCAGAAATTTCCTTATTTTTGAAAGAAAAGCACTGTTTTTTCAATGAAGTTAACTTTAAACTAATCAAAACTACCCTCTCTACATTGCTATTGTGGCAAATGACTACTCTAGTTGCAATGTATGGGTTTTTTGTGCAATATCTACATATGTGTATAGAGGCCTATTTCTAGCAGCTATCACTGCTAGAATTAATGTAATATTTTTTATTCAATTTACAACTCGTGGTGGTGTGTGTATATATATATATATATAATAGGCATTTTAAACCTATGATGTAAATTTAGTGTTTAATTATATTGTTAGGTATTCAAATCAGGGAAGAAAATTTGATAAAATGGAAATACTCAATTAAAGCAAAATTACCTCAAAATTGTACTTTAAGTACAGTAAATGTTTTTTTTTTACATTTGACCTCTGTTATTGCATAGCTACTTGTATATTTGGCCCAAAGGACTGGTTCTCCTTTTTTGACAGTCAAGAATTGAGAGAACAGTTGCAGTCAGTTTTAATAATGAAAATTACATGAGGGCTGCAACCAGCATTTTTTTAAAGCTCAGTTCTAATTTTGACTTTTTCATGAACATATTGAGATTCAGACCTTCATTTCCCAGCTACATCATTCTTTTTTGGCAAATTTGATTTTTAATAGAAAAAATGTTTTTAAATTAAACAAGCACATCTAGTAACTTCTCAAGGAACGATACCAAATATTTGCTGCTTCAAGCATCTACCTTGTGAGGATGAACACTTGTTTGTCTAATGAAACAACTCAACACATACGTTTTTAGACTGTTACTTTTGTCTCCCTGATACTTTACAGATCTGATTAACAGATTTATAATCAATTTGCAAACAATTAGTTGCAGCCTTGTATCAGTTTGTCCATAATTGATGGTCCTCAGCTTCCAAACAGCCATGATTAGGCTTAGACTTCTGCACACGTCTAAAACGGAACTGAGCCCTGTAGAGAACTTTCACAAAATACATTTGAAACAGACAAACGTTTATTCAACAAAACACCCCCAACCCGATCCAGACGCCGATTCCTCGTCAGGATCAGATTGAGAAGAACTCCAGGTTCACCCTTAAACTGAGAAGAACTTCAAACTCATTAAAAGCGTGTGTTGATGTGGTTGGTGCATATAAGATAGAAACAAATGAGACACTAGGAAGCCAAATCAAAATAATTTATTTTTGGTGACATTTCATACAGTTCTAGGATTGTGTCTCAAACACTTGGTTGATCCATTACTATATTTCCTTTTGCCACCCCAATCCAAATTAAAGAGAAAATAACCCAAACATATGGCGGGAGGGGAAGGAAGGAGGCCTGTAGGTATTTGCAAGCCTGTCAACATCAACCATATGCATCTAAAATGATTTCACATTACTCATGAGTAAGATTATTATTATTTTTTTTTTTTAAAAACAAGTTAGTGCATTTATTTTAATTATACTAAATCACTAGCTGCTCATACTCATTAATGAAAAAGAAATAACAGCCCCAGTGATTGGTTACTCATTTTACTGCATTACTAAACCCAAGTCAATGCGTCAAGTATTTTCTCTCAGCTGACATCTCGAACAGTATATAAACGTCATATGCGTGATTTTATTTTGCCAATGCGATTTCACACAACTTTGGGGAAACCAGCCTACCAAGATTGGGAGAAAAGCGTTGCGCATCAGAATTAAAATAAATAAATTTAAAAAGCAAATACATACAGTGAGTCAAACTTCAAATTCTAAGTCAACCTGTTTTGTTTTTCAAATTAAAAAAAAGGAAAGGAAAGACAAAAAAAGAAAAAAAAACAAAACAGCAAACTCACCCTAAAAAGCACAAAACAATCTGGTGGATACCTGCTGTTAAAAGCCTCCCTCTGTAAATTCAGTCCTAGAACAATTACATTCTCCCACACGTTTCTAGTGAAGGGTTATTACAAGATAGCATAGGCAACTACACCTCTACAGTTTCTTCAAAATCCAGTTTCACTGAGCCAAAAGTTTCCCCAAGACTACATTATTTAGCAGACTTTGTCAATAAAAATCAAAACTTTATCCTAGCACACTATGATCGTAGGCAGCTGGCACATAGCACGTGAAAATGTTCCAATTTTCTTTATACCCACGACTTGGCTGCCAAATATTATGTAGCTATCATCTTTAGCTAACAGCACTCTCCAGTCTATTTTGACACTATGCCATTGTTAAGAACAATTCACAGATATAAGCTTAACCTGGATATCCTTTGATGATGTAGAAAAGCCAAACCTCACCTAAACCATCAGGCGCACTGAACAGTCAAATCTTACCATTAACCTATTCTTTATTCATTTTTTTTTTCTCCTCCCCTCTCTCATTGGAAAACGTCACCCTACTACCGAAACAAACATGTAAACAGAGAACCTGACTGATTATCAAACGTGACAATGCTATGAATTCACTGGAGTGAGTGGATCCAAAACGTTCCAGAAAGATAGAGATAAAACTTAACATGAAAAACTTTGGACCGGGTTAGCAGGTGGTTCACCGCGGCCGTGGGGGGGGGCACCGAGCACCCCAAGTGGATCCTCGGCTTCAAACAAAACCACACATCCGACTGCAGTGTACATCAACAGTTTCTGATAATCTGACTGATAACAATTTAAGCCAAATGATGAACCAGGATCAAAATACCACCATAGAACACATTTCATTAATATACATTAGAAGACCGCACTGTCCGCTTTCAGAACAGTGATTCTGAATCTCTGATGTAAAAATCAAAAAAAAAAAAAAAAATCATCTGTTTCATTACGTCAGTGCAACAGCACACTGGAGCACTTCAATCATTTTGTTTTAACAATCAATGCATACACAGACATCAGTCAACCCTTCAGTCATACTTGCAAACCTAAGCACACAAGGAAAAAAAACAAAAAAAACTGATGTCTCATTGCGTGTTAGTGATATCTTTGTATATGTACATGACATATATGCATGTTCTTTTCTTCTTAGTGCATATTGTTCTTGCAGACCAACATCTATTCTTAAGTCAAAAAATAAAAGGGAACAAAAAAAAAAAATAGTGGGCCATTTACACAGCCCAGCATCCCACCTCTCCCTAGCAGAGCATAAATGAGACAGCCTCCAGATAAATTGCACTTAAATTCTTTTAAGCATAAAGCTGGAGGCCAAAAATCAAGATTTGTTTCCTTTTCAAAATCACTCGTTAAAAGTTCTTCACGTGTCATTTTGCCCGTTAGTCCTGGATGTCCCGGTCATTTAAAAGCTTTTCTGCGGACAAGTCCCGGGGGGAGGTGGCTACCATAATGTTGTTGCTTTTATGTTATTCATTTTTATATATAATTTTATATATATATATATATATATATCCATGTGTATATTCATACATCTTTTTTTCTCTATTCATCAAGTTTTTTTACTTTGGCGATACCGGTGGGATATTCTGCTCTTTGCCAGTGTGCCTGTAGCCTCCCTGTGGGGAGCTGCGTCGGGCCATGGGCGGCCGCCTCTGGTCCCGGAACTTGAGGCCCCCGTTGCCCCTGGGGCCGTTGCTGCGGTGGTAGCCTTGAGAGTCACGTTCACGCGGCGGCCGACTCTCCTTGCATTCCCATCCTCCCTCCCGGTCATGGCTCTTCTCTAGCTTGTCTGCGGGACCGCTACTGGAGCCCGGCTCCTCAGCCTTGTTCACGCGCAACTCGCGTAGTGGCTGGCCGGAGGAGGGAGCTGGTGCAGGGGCGGCAGGGGGGGGATCCTTGGGGGGCCGTTGGCACACCTCGGCATAGCTGAGCTTACGGGGCTCCTGAACCAAGGCAGGAAAAAAGGCACAATTAAAACAAAGAAGAATTCAAAATTTTTTTTTCCCTTCTTAATTTTCAGGAAAAAAAACCCTCAGATCTCATAATCTGAACGCTCATCGGGGTAGGCGTGAACATCCTGGACTTTGGTGGGAAAGAGAAGAGACAAGAGAGAGGAAACAGTGGACAGTGACAGAGAGGAGGGAGAGAACCAAAGCTAGTCAATTCACTACCTCGCTTTCCCTCTATGCGCAAAAGATCTCATCACCAGGTCAAAAAAAAAAAAACGTTTACTTGATGAAAACCACAAAAAGCCAGATTCTCACCTGTGCGGGTGTGGAAATGGAGACTGGAGCAGGGGCTGGTGTGCTGGGTGTCGCTGGTGTGGAGGAGGAAGCAGAGGGCTGAGGCCTGGAACTCGGCAGAGGCTGCGTGGAGGAGGTGGATGTTGATGAAGAGGATGAGGAGGAGGTGTTGATGGTGGTTTGAACTGGTGTGCGTGGAGTCGCCTTTGGAGCTGGGAGCTCTGCCCGTTCGACCCTCTTCTCCTGACGAGCGACGCTGCAGAACCAGAGTTTAGACCATTGAAGTTACCGTTTTGCCTTCAACATGTGTTACTAGGTACTAAATATCCCACTTTCAAATTTTTATTATTGATTAATTATTACCTAGAGACAGAGGGTCCGAGTGGTTGTGAAGCAGCTTTCGCCGCTGCCAGGGCAGGACTGGAGACAGAGACCGCCTCCTCTGTGACTGGGGCTTGGCCTGAAGCTGGACTCACAGTGGCTTCTTTATTGGCTTGTTCAGTCTACAAGTAAAGAGACATGCATATTACACCTCTGTAGTCCCCCTCTTGTTAATCCAGTTTATCAGAGACATCTACAAAATGGTTACCGCCTGGATTCCCTCTCACCTTGTCCCTGTACAAACCGCGGACAACATCTGACATTCGGTTTTCTAGCACCGGCTCTCCTTGTGTGCTGACCACGCAGCCAGGGAGAGGGGGGAAGTTGGTGGCAGCCAAGTCAAACTTGGGAGGCGAGACCTTGACCTCTGCCAGCGGTACAGGCCTCTGAGGAAGGAAATCGAGTTAGATGGTTCGTGTTCTAAATGCAACCCATACAAGTCTCACTGCGACATGAAATTGCCATTTACCGTAATCCGTTCATCTTCTCGCCTCCTCCGAGTTCCTCTGTAAGTTGTGCCCCGTCTGAAAGCAGAAAAATCATCTGTGACTCGGCCGTCAATCAAGCGTCACTGAGAAAGTCACGGCCTGTCAGGAGCAGCCGGTAAAAATCGGGCACAAACGCTTCACCTTCCGCGTCCGGCCATGCCGCTGTCGTCGCTGGGGTCCGAGGAGGAGGAGAGATGGGAGAACGCCGAGCTCAGGTCGGAGGCCGTCTGGATTGGGTTAGTGGTGGCAGCGGCGGCGACGGGAGCGGGGGGCTGCGGGCCACGCAATCCAGTGAGACTCTCCAAAGGGACGGGAGTTATGGATGCTGAAGTCACCTCGTTTGTCCTCCCCTGGGGCTTCACGTGGTTTCTGTTGCAGTGGGAACAGGTGACAGCGGCGGCGGTTAATATTCAGTTAGAAAACGTGTTTCCTATACAGGGGATTATTTTTGGCCCACCACAGACCTACTGGTGGTTTTTACATGTAAAGCCCCTTTTTCACAGTAAATGTAGAAAATTTACGTTGCCTGCAAACATTTCAAAATCCCCTGCTTTCAAGGCAGCTGTTGGTACCACAGGAGCATGTGTTGCCTTTATGGTTCAGAAAATGGTCAGCAGCTATGCACAGTTGCAAATCCAATTTAATGGGTGATGACATGTAAACCACTGTATGGTTCTATGAGAGGGACTCTTGTTTGAACATTAATGCCATTACACAGAAATCTGCTCTAATCACACCGGTTGTGGAATGGAAACCGAAACAGACAGCGAGGAGCCTGCTTTAAAAAAAAAAGGAAACTCAATTGCCAATTGTTGAGGGTGTCCATCAACAATTCTTGACAGTAACAGTTTCACTAAATAAGATTAATGGAGGTGGTATAAACCAAGCTAAGAGAAAGACCACATGCTGTGTCCTCCAGGTACATGCAAGGGGTTTCTGGACTATAACTGTGCTCATGATTGGTTGAAGCAGTGGAGACTTTTCTATAAAACACAAAGTATGTTTGGCAACCAATCATAAACTCATTAAGAAGAGCTGATAACACCCAGTAAGACTGGTTACAAATACATGAACAGACCCAAAATGACACTTTTAAGCGGATAACGTGTCAAACACTAGTTTTAAATTTTAAACCTAGCAGCACTCTTTACATGGACTGATATTCTCATGAGTCTTTGACCCTCAGATCTCATAATCTCAACGCTCATTGGGACGGAGTGAAGCTTCTGACTTTGGAAAGGAAGAAGAGAAAGAAAAGGGAAAAGAAGAGAAAGAGAGAACCAAAGTCAGTTACCCCACGCCCCAGCTTCCCTCTATGCGCATCATGATCTCATCACCGGGTCTGACTTGGAAAGAGTCCAGTGAGACATTTCTGCGATGCTGCGGTTCCACCGTGTGAACCAAAAGTGCAAAGTTGTCATCTCTTTGGAAGAATTTTGAAGTTTATGGAATGAAGCTTTGACAGCTAGAGTGACAGACTAGACTCAAACCCTCAGCATTTCTTTGTTATAGTACCTATATAAAACATACTGTAACATGATCATTGACGAACAAAGCAGCACTTAAAAAAAAAAAAAAAAAAGACAAACATCTAGGAACAAACAAAATGGATGGTTAGTTGGGATGGAGAGAAAGTGGTACACGGAATATTGTAAATGCAAAGCGGATATTTTGGAGCCAAGGTGGTGATAACTGGAAAATTCCAATTTCTGAGAATCAAATGCCGCCCTTTAGGCGAGTACATTTATCAAATATCACAACACTTCCACGATATCCAAACATTTACCACTCCGATGAAAGGGATTATGGCCATAAAAACTGGCGGGCAGGAGGCATGGGCCCTGGGACTGTTATGGATTTAGTCATTTGGTTGCAGAATGGTAAGAGATGAAGGTAGTGATGAAGCTTATTGTACGGTATAATAGTGGTACCTGAAGGCATTTATTACATTCTTTCTTGAATAGAGGGGGACACTGTGGGGACAGTAAGAAGACAGGGAGTGAAGAACATTTCCCTGAAGGGGGTTAAGAGTAGCTTAAAAACAGAATTTATATGCAAATCTGATGTTCACCTTTTATCATCATGCAAAAAAATGAGGAAAAGTGGTCAAACATTCCAAATAGAATACTGCTAACAAATTATAACCACACTATGAATGGTTAATAGGCAGTTAATTCAACTTTTGTTAATTGTTATTTTACTGTTTGTTAATGGTTAATTTATACACCTCAATTGCAACTTTATAATGGCCATCCTAATGACGTTTATAGATGCGCTACCCAATAGTGTCAAAACTCACAAATTAACAAACATCTGGGGGAGAAGACCTTACCGGTTTCTGTTGAATGGCCGAGTGATATTAAGAGAACTGGAGCCAGTTTTGTAGTGCCCAGCAGTGCTGAAGCCATTCACAAAGCTGCTGTTGGGAAATGGTGCCTGCACAAGGAGGAGAAGGTCAGCATTTACATATTTACACATCCCATTACATATCAATAGGCTCCGTTTTATGCAAAATATTGTGTGTCCCATCTACTGACAATTCAAATCACAGTAAAGGAAAATCAAACTCATTCGAATCAATGCATTTCTTTTCAAACATCACAACAATCAAGTTGGTAATAACTATCAAGTGTTTGCCTATCATCCCCCAGCTACTCCTTGTGTTTCCTGTAGCATGAATTGTAATTATTTTTGTCACATTTTATACATTGGCAATTACGATGCAAAAAAACAAAAAAAATCAACAGTAGCTGGATTAGCTTGGCATTGCAAGTCGGTGTGTCTCACCAGAGGAGTTTCGAAATATGGTGTGGGGGAAGGTGTCCAGGTGGGAGGTACGATGCCGTAGACTGGGTACTGCTGCTGGGGGTACACATGCTGCATGTAGAGGGGGGAACTGTACTGGGATTGGCTCTGGGACTGCTGGGCATACAGGCTGCTGTCCATGCTACGGTAGCCATTCTTCGCAAAGAACGTGTTGATGGCCTTTATTCGGGCCTGTCAGCGTGGAAATATCAGGAAGAGGAATTTAACAAAAAAAAAAAAACTTCACAAACAGGCATTTCAGAAATTGACATAAGGGGTTTTAATTAAACTCACCATAATAGGTTTTCCCTGAAATGTTTTTACTTCCTCCCTCAAGTATTTGTATGCCTAAGGGAACACATGTGAAAATCAGGAGGGAAATCACAATGCATCGATTGAAACAAACACTCCAGACACTTGAAGAAAGTGAAATTTTGACTGACGTTACCTGTTGAGCATCCGTGTCTGATTGGAATGTGATGTACCAGTTGTTGTTATGTGCGAACTCCACACTTATCACCTTTGGACAGTTTTCGTTTTTGAACAGTGACTCCACTTCCTGGGAAAAACATTAATAAATTGAAAAAAAAAAAAGGTAGACCGCAGGAATAATGTTACATTTGACCCAAACATCAGCATCATTTTACAGCTTTCTTTGCTAAGTAAGCATTACCTCAACAGGTGTGGTTTCAGGAACCTCCCGCAGGATGATAATGCACCGCTTGTGATTAGGACGCACTTTCTCCCCTTTCTCGTCTACTTGTACCATGGGAGACGCTGGGGTAAAAGAGAGGGGGATTCAAGATATTTCAAATCAGAGACATCACAGATTTCTAGATTTTTTTAAATGAACAGTCTTTTTGCCATTCAGCCTGAAAAAGCCTGCCCCCCTCCCTACCAAAATGACCCTTTGACAATCTGAAGGAGCCGTTTTTAAATGGCTTGTGTTCAGCCAGGTTTCAGTAACATGACAGAGGAGGCCAGAGCATAACAGAATGAGTGGGTTATTTCGCAGTTTGAGAGTTTGCAGGTTCTATGAGAGGGCCTCTTGTTGTGGGATGGAAACTGGAACAGACAGTAAGAAGCCTGAAAAGAAAATGTCAAACAATTCTCAGATGATGGTGTCCTCACTGTAAATGTGTAGACATGTGAGAGGTTTCTGGACTATAACCGTTCCTTGTGATTGGTTGAAGCAGTGGAGAATTGTTCTATAATCATAAAGTAACTTAGAAGAGCTGACAGCACCCAGGTAAGAACCTACACGGGCTACAAATATCTGAACTGACCTCAAATAACACTTAAGCAGCTAATGTTTCAAATTGCAAAAAACCTGAGCAAAATGCTTCACATGGACTGATATTCTCATGAGTGTTTGACCCTCAGATCTCATAATCTCAACGCTCATTGGGACGGAGTGAAGCTTCTGACTTTGGAAAGGAAGAAGAGAAAGAAAAGGTAAAAGAGGAGAAAGAGAGAACCGAAGCCAGTTACCCCACGCCCCAGCTTCCCTCTATGCGCATCATGATCTCATCACCGGGTCTGACTTGGAAAGAGTCCAGTGAGGTATTTCTGTGATGCTGCTGTTTCACTGTGTGAACCAAAAGTGCAAAACAACAACAACCAGAGACCTAAATATTTACCCCCTCTTTTAACAGACACCTTTTTGAAAATTTCCCACTTACATCTCAGCACATCCAAGATGAGGTCGATGTCAGTGGTGAGGACCTTGATGCCCTCCATGCTGGCGATGGTCCAAATGGGAACGAACTGGTCGCTGTCCATCTGAGACATCAGGTACAGATCCTTCGAGAGGTTTTCCCTGAATCACAGTCACATCAGTATGAGATTAGTATTCTCTTAACCTCAGGGGGGGAAAAATAAAACAAGTCAAACTGTTTAAAAGGGTGTTTTTATATACTTGACTCTTACCTTGAGAAATAAAACTCCAGTTCTTTCTTGAGAGACTCGCGTAGATTCTCAGTGGAGAGTGGCTGTTCTTCAGTTTTTGAATCGACTGGTAACCAAAAAACGCAATGTCAGTGTGATGCTGTTCTGCTGCGTCATGGTCACCTTTCAGTCATTAAAAAGGGTAAACCCACATTTGCTTTTGGTCACCATTTTGCATCTCATCAACCATGTTTCCACTCTTTGACATACAAGTAGTGAATATCTTACTTATCTTAATATCTTACTCCAGTATATATATACGTACATACACACACACATATGAATGATAGGCCTGTCATACTATTACTTTACAATTATTAAAGGATTCCAGACATCTTACTCATCTCAGCAATACTCAAGCATGACTGGAGAGTGTAGGCTGCGGTTTTACCTTTTAATAAGAGTATGCAAGTCATGCGAGTATATTTAATAATGGAGGACTACTACTGAACCTGTGAGAACAGTTTTTATCATATTTTCTGTGGCTCCAGTGGTTATGGTTCTAAAGTCTAAGAAAACCCTGATCGATTAGGTCATCAGGCTTGTAAAACTTGTAATCTAAAGCCTGTCTTTAACACTGGCCAGGTAGAGTCATGGCTCTTTATAAAAAGACACTATTTTGCATTGTGGGTACTGTAACAGCCAATGTTTGAGTTTAAAAAAAAAAAAAAAAAAAAAAAACTTCAAGGAACAGGCCTTCTGTGAAATGTGAGTACCAGTCTGAACAGGTCAAACGGAGCTTGAACGTGTGTTCATTATCCGGAGATAAACAGGGTTTGCATAGGAAATACAAACAACTGCGTAAGTCGAGTCTGGGCAAACAGTCGGTGTATGCTGTCAGTTTAACCTTGCTGCTAGACAAATTTCAAAGTTGAACCATGTGCCGTGGAGAGCCAGCAGGTTTTCATTCCAACCACACCGACACCAACTACTGATTAGCACATGGTCGTCAGTGAAATCACCTGCTGAGGTGATCGGTTGGAAGAAGGAAAACCTTCAGACGGGTACAGGTCAATGTGCCGCTACGGCTAGCGAACCCGTGAGGCAACACTATTATTGTATTTCAGCTGTGGACGCCGTCAGTGTCTGATATATGGAAATACAGTTTATTGACTTGCCGCATGTGAAGTTTTAGACTCCAGCCAGAATTGATTGTTTATATGAACCGTTAACACAAACAAATGTATTGAAAAACTGAGTTGCGGCCACGGTTTGTGTGCAGAGACGACTCGACGTGACGCGGCTGACCTGAGGTCCCTGTGGTGGACTCGGTGGGGGAAAAGCCCAAATCTGGAGGGTCCATTCCATTCACTGCTATCTCAGCTGTTGCTGTGGAGCTGCTGTCATCCAGGGCCGTGAATCCCACAGTGTACTGCTTGCACCCAGCAGACGACGGCTCAGAATAACCTGTGAACAAGGTAAAGAGTTTCAGGCTGCTTCTCAGGGCTGATTCCACTTGATACATGTTGTAAAGTCCATAAATTCCCTGTGTGTGTATTAATACAATTTAGACATGTACAAATGCAGTTGCTATAACTAGTGCTGCCTAAGAAATATTATTAGAAATGGATGTAAGCTAACACTCCTGATCATAATGTCCATTTATTAGAAAGAAATATGGTGTTATTCTTCCCTTTAAAGACCCAACTCTAATAAAAATCACAAATCAGGCATTAATATTCTGATGGCGACTTAATTGGGCTGATGGAAGTGTATCTCACCCTCACTGATGTCTGAGGGGGGCCAATGAGGACTGCTGATAACGGCTTCGGTGGGGGCCGCAGGCATCTCCTGCCACACCTTGGCATTTGGGTTCAAACCGGCGCCCTTAGAGGTGACCTTCAAAGCAGAAACAGCAGGTTTAAACAAGGTCAACACAGAAATATTAATACAGAACTGCGTTCGTATTTTAGGCAAATTAAAAATTTCAGAAGATATACAGGGAGAAAAGAAAAGAAAAATATCTGGCATGTAGAAGCTGTTATGTAAATCAGGCTGCTGCAATTAACCATTGATTTTGGATTGAATAGATCCGAATGAGACTTACAAAACACTCAGCATGTATTGAATTAATATTCTCACCACTTCACTTGCGATTTGCCATCTCATCTGTTCGACATCATACTTATTCACAGACTACAGTCAGAATCAATTAACACTTAATATTTCAAGCAATTTAGCCAAATGTGCCGATTACAGAACAAACTGACATTTAAAACAATAATGTCACCAGTAAATCAAGAATTTGCTGTAAATACCCAAATCCTTTTATCTACATTAATTCATTGTTGCTTTCTTATTAAATATTTGCTACAGAGCAGTAAGGACAAGCATCTTCACTGTATTTAATGAACTTAATAGCTGTTGAGAGTCACAGCACAGGAAATCTATGATCAAGGTGGAAACCTGAGGATAACTTAATCTAATTATGGCATTGGAAAATAAAGTAAGACACAAAGACCCAGCTATCCAATTGCAAGCATCCTCATTTCACACTACCACACTTCCATATTCATCCTACAATGCATTTACTTTTGTGGACGACTAGTGCCATCTATGTCTTGACATCTATGTCGTGATGGCACTAGAATCACAAAACATGAATAGAATACAGCTAGCAAAAACACTCACAAAACAAAAGAATTAACAAGAGATCCAATGATTTACCAAGGACACGGCCTGCAGGTTACAGCCAAGCAAGCACCTTTTGATTTCACTAATTACTCAACCCTTATATTGGAGGGTGCCAAGTGAAATCACCTGGTGCAATCACTGGCTGGTGGGCAGAGCTGCACACCATTGGGCCTCCATGGCATATAATTGGAAAGCAGAGAAGTACGAAGAAGTGTGCCCACAGGGCCCCATGATCCCCTGTTGACAAAAGAGGCTATTAACTTGCTAACCTCAAGGAGGAGGCGGGTTTTAAAAGCTTTGCGCGACCAAAATGTCTGTGGAACTCCATCTGTTGACAAATGTTGGTTAAGAACAATGGACCAACAACATTAAGACGACTTTAAGTGATTTCGCCTGCACAATATTCATGAGCAGGATCTGCCTCTCAAATCAAAAAGGGGCTGTGGCCTGCAGGATAAATCCTGACCCTGCAGAGCTCTGTGGCCAGGAATAGACCACATACTGCACATCCTGATGCTGCTGGGATGTTGGTAGAAGCCAACTGGGGGTTGTGATAGTACCGGATGGTGGCTGTACACCTAACTTTGAATCGCCAGTACCTGGTCAAATTCACCAGCTTCTACTTTTGACATTACGAATAGATAACTTTCCTATTTCTGCAAAAAAAGGGACCTGACACAACCAGCTGCCGGTCACAATGTGTCTCAAGACACCAGTTACAGAAGATTGCATGAGCCACACGGTGAGGCATGCTTCTGTTACAGGCCGTAGGAGCCAAGTAAAGTCAGCTGACTGCGCTGCGCAGCACAGGCCGGGTGTTTGCAGCGCATGTCACTGCGCTAGCCGCGTTAGCTAGCCGCTACGATTAGCTAACACGAACCTTCTGACTGAATGAACGGCGGTCTGTGCGGCGATAATCGAAGCATCGGCCGCCCACAGTCCAAAAACGAGTCGGTCGGAGCGTCCCCGCTCCGCGAAACGCCGTCGCAGCCACACAGCCGCGTCGTAAGTGGAGTTCCAGGCTAATGATTACTCAGCAAACTCATTACTTAATGAGCTCGCTGGGTTCCAGCGCGGCGCTAAGCTAACGCTAAGCTAGCTGTGTGTGTGTAGCCGCAGATCCCCGTAAGTCACTAATGTCTGCCGGTGCTGCTACACGGTAGGAACGGAGTTACCGGCGGTGCCGCTGCCGTGTGTGAAAGGTTGTTTTCCACTGATCACATCACAGTCAAACAATCATTAAGTGATTATCGATATTCGGTCTCAAAGTCAAAGCTAGGCTGGAGCTGAGCTGATAAATCCGCGTTAAATGCGCTCGTTTGTCTCACAAACACCGCGGCGGCGTCGCCGGCTCTCCGCCGAGCGGCAGCTTATCTCCCCCCGGCCAGAAGGCCTCACTCACCATGCCGCCGGACCCTCCCTCGCTCCCCGGCGGAGCCTCGTCCTTCCCGCCGGTCCTCGGTCCCGGGTCGGCCTCCTCCTCCTGCAGCAGCGGCGGCTCTCCGCTCCGGTCTGAACTCATCAGCCGCTCCTGACTCACTTCCACCCCGGCGTGTTGTCCCGGCCCTCGCCTGCCACCACCTCCTCTGTCCGGAGCGCCGGCCGGGCTCGGCAGTCGGTCCGGCTCCGCTGTGGCTCTGAGACTAGCAGCTAGCTAGCTAGCAGGTTGCTGCAGCCTGAAGCTAAGAGCTGCTGCTAATGTGTGGAACCAGCTCAGCGGATCAAACCCGCTGCGGTGCGACGAGGAAACGAAGCCAGACCATGACTCTTCAGAGCTCGCTGCCCGCTGCCGTCTCACCGAATATCACAGCACTCAGCGGCTTCGCGAGGCGCATTCCTGACCGGGCGACCGGAGCGGACACTGGGGACACGCAGCTTTCTCAGGCAGGCTCACAGTCCGCCGACGTCCCGGCTGCCACCGCGAGGTCCCGGTGACCTCTGCGCGAGCGTTTCCTTTTCCGGATTCACGCTGTAGTTTTTCTGCTGTTTTTCTTTTTTTTTCTTTTTTTTCTGTCTATGTAGAGTTGTTATACTACTCACTATAAATTAGGGGTAATTTGAAAGACTCATCGGTTTTCATACATATTTCATACATATTCATACTGTTAACTATATCGTACTACAATCACCAATCACAAGTGTTGCATTTGTAAATATTTAATCTATAGTCTGCACATAGTGTGTATATATATATATATATATATATAATCATAATTCATATTAATTTTCATAGTCATAACCTGTTTATATTCTGTATGTAATGTGTCATATACTTATGGTGTCCCTGCACCATAATAATAATAATAATTATATATATATATATATATATATATATATATATATATATATATATATATATATATATACAAACCAGCGTATTTAACGCGGATTTATCAGTGCCATACATATATAAATAAGAAGATCTGAGAGTCTGAGGGCATTCACATGTGACATGTAATACAAAGATTTCTTGAAAAGTATAAATTCATTCTTCCATCCATTGATGTGGGGTTTGTCCTTGAGGTATCTGCATTTTGTGAATGAAATGTTTTCAAAATATAATTAAGTTACTTATCAAGATGTCCATGTTTTTCTTTCCTACACATACACCTGCTGGTTGTGACTGATAATTATCCATTAATAAACAACAGTAGTGCCTTGAATGTTTTTGAAAGAATCCACTTTTTATGTGCAATAATAAACCACACATTATTCATAGTTAGATTATTTAATATAGGTAGGAAATGACAAACAAATAATTCAATATATTCTGAAATTATAAGTAACTGTCATATATAACCCCAAACACCCATTAATATAAGAAATATATCTTTAGCTTTCCTGTGATCACACTCGTATCAATGAGAGGAACAGTAACCACCTCAAGTGTTTCTTCTGGGAAGATATCGTTGGTTGTTTCCACACATACATCTTTAGAATTAAGAACAAAATAACAAAGAAATTCAACATAAAGTGTTTAAGTGGGTGAGAATATGGATAATACATAAAATGACGCAACAGCCATGCAAATAATATGGTGGAAGTGCACAGAAAACATGGCCCTTGTAACTTTAGCTGTAGATCACAAACAATAATAAATCAGAATACCTCCCTACTTTTAAGGACTTGGACTATTATCTAAATACAGCCGTTGACTCAGCAGTTCTTAAAAGAAGATAAAGACTTGTAAATGGTTCATGATTAAATAGATAGACAGCCTTTATTGTCCCATAAGGAAATTTGTTTTTACACTCTGCAACAGACAATAAAACACCAATAACCACCACACGTCCACCAACATTAGAAAGAGTAAACATACACACGACACCACATGAATTATGACATAGACATAAAAAACAACTTAAATCACACTCAAGGGGGTCTGGAGTGCAGACGTCCTTAATAACAGGGATATTAAGGGATGTTGTTCACGGCAGAAATGGCAGACGAGACAAAGCTCTTTTAAATGAATGATTTTTGAATCATGTTCTTGAATCATGTCTGTATACACTTTATCATTTGATCATAGACACAGTGTTTGGTGTTATTTAAAATAACACCTTTAAAGCAAATGTAATGATATAAATTGGCCACCAGATGAAGTTGTTGATCAAGGCGACATATGAACATGGGTTGCACAAAATAATGTGACCAAGCTGCAGCTTGTGTTTTATCATACTGGATATCAGCTATTACCAAAAATTGTTTAATATTTAGGACTGGCTGAGGATGATTTATTATTTATTTACTTAGTTTTTTCATTCAATTTCAACATTGTTTTCGGTGGCAAACATAACAAAAAACAACCAAAAATATGTAATTTAGGCAATGACAAATGACAATTTGAACGTTAAAAACCAAACTATGTTACAAACAACTATTGGTAAAAATAACCATTAATCCTAGTTTCCATAAAATCCATGTATTTGTCAGTTCTGACATATTGATCCTGTCAATAGTCGATTGTCATGAGAAAATAGACCCAAAAGAGTGAAGATTATTGTCTTTTACATAAATGACCCACCACTATTTAAACTATTTTCTTTTCAGACAGTCTTTCTTTCTGTTTATTGAAGGATGGGAGGCTTAACTAAATAAATACATGTAGTCTGAGAAAGACTAGAAATAATGGAGGGTTGTTTTCGATGTCTGTGTAGATTCTCACTCATCCAGGTCATTGTAGTCAAGGGGTTTAAAAAGTAAGCAACTGGACTTTTTCTTTGAGCTTGAAGACGTTTCACCTTTCATCCGAAAGGCTTCTTCAGTTCTAGCCTGATGATGGAAACCAGCTATAGAGGAGCTATATCTCTGGATCACAGAGGGTGGAGAGGCACCTCTGGCACAGAGGGTTGTTTTCATTAGAGACTGTAATTGAGATAATGAGATATCTTTCTACATCTTGTGTCCAACAGTTGTCTATATTAATAGATTCTGGAATGATTACTGAGGGAGAACGAGAGATATCAATTCAAACATTTTACCTGATTATTTTTGCTGGAAAAACATATCAGACACAGATTATTATTATTATTATTATTATTATTATTATTATTATAGTATTTTATATACATCTTAAGATAAGTCTGGGTAGGATTCTCCTCAAATAGGGGATGTGAAAGGTCAAAAAGATGTATTTGCCTACTTTCCAGATTTTAAACTATGTTTATACACATTGTACAAAGGCTAATGGTGAATATCATAGTTCTGAGGTTTAACTACAAGCACCAGGCCATGTTACATTTGCTGAGTCACATAAAGTCCAGCTAGACATCCTCTGATCTGGATAACAGAGAACTGATTCTGGGTTCACTGATACTATTTTTTCCAGGCTTTAAAATCTGTCTCACATACAATCTCTTTGCCTGCCAGAGATTTAAATATATTCCTCACTAACACTGGTAAATACTTGAAAAGAAGATAAACAGGGATGTCACATAGATCATAGTGAGTCTGTATGTGTCCCCCTTTTCTTGACCTGCTTACAGCTGCAGGTGATTCTGTAAACAAGAACAAGTGGATATAGAAAGATGGTCCAGGGTCTAATGTCCAGGGTATTATATGAGAATAATATTTATATTTTTTAAATATATATTCTGCTAATTGAACACAAATCATCAAGCGTGCAACTTTTGTTTTAGAATATATCTTTAATCTGTCTTGAAATCTTGGATCTTCTGCAAAATTGATACACTGAAAGTTTTGAGAGTCAGAGGCGCGACATAATACACAAGCAGTCGGAAAAAAGAGTGGAATAGGTTGTAATGGAACAGGAAAATTCTAACTATCTGTTTGCGTGCTCCTATTGAGTCTAATTCCCCAGAGGTGTCCTCTTCTTGATCACATGCTCCATGTCGGCGTGCTCGGACGTGTCCAGTTTGATGTCGTACTTGGCCAGGATCTTCATGATGGGCCGGATCTTTATCCACCACTGTGTCTTTGGGATGCGGTGTCTGCAGCAGACAGAGGACGGGTCATTGCACATGTTCACCGGTAGAATCGTTGCTCATACTGCAGTAATTCATATGGAAAATAAGCTTCTTACTCAAAATCTGTGTCTGCTTTCAGCTCAGCGAGAGGCTGGAAGGTGAGCGCCCTCTTCCTCATGCCCAGCACACAGGCCGAGTCTGGAGTGTTGGCGAAGATACGACCTAAAGAAAAAGAAATGAACGGGTAAAATGTCATGTAAGTAAGTCTCACTTTTATCAACTTATCATATAATTCTTGTTGGCATATTCAGATCCTTTACAAATGAACTAAAAGTATCAAATAAATGTAAAAAATATTCCCTTACAATAAAAAGAAAACTTACTTAAAGGTTTGCTGTTGTATATGCGTGTTATACATAGCTACACATTTGCGTGAGAGAAAATTATAATTAACACAATAAGACATATTGATAAAATACAAACATCCCTTTCTACAACATGGGACCTTCCTGGCTGCTTATAATAAAAAAGCAATTAAAATAGGATTTTTACAAAAAAACAACTGTTATAAACTTGTTAATTTGAAAAATGTCCCCTGGGAATATATTATTAGACTTTAAATATTTGTTATTATTATAATGCATTATATACTCTTTTACTGTTGCGGTTGGTAGGTGGAGACACTTTTTATACTGTTTAGTAGTTAAATTCAATAACCAATCCTATTTTGGAGGATGATCACATATTATACCGTACTATGATATCATCTTAAAAATAGGATTTTTTTTCTGTACATAAAATTTGAATCTGTAAAGTAAAAAGTACCTGAAACTGTCAGATGAAGGGAGCAAAATAAAAAAAATACACTAATTGCCATTATCATTAAATTGAAATACTCAAGTACCTCAGAATTATACTTTTGATACTATTGACATACTACATTTTGTGAGGATTTATTTTTTCACATGTATAGTATTATTTTTATAGAAATAGTAATGATATTTTAATTATTTATAATAATTTGACTTTAAATTAGCATTTGTTTGTGCAGATTGGGAGCTGCATAACACCTAAACTGTTGTTTAGATTGGTGGAGTTATATGTCATAAAACCTGAACTGATAAAACATGTTTGTTGTCAGCATGCTATTAAAGTAGATCATTTCAACTGAAGAAATTGTCCCCATGCTCTTACTTTACTCAAATAAAAAAAAACAGTTGATAATATATATTCTTATAATGTGCAGAAGGACCATTTGATTTTAAGGTCATCGTACCATGCCTATAACACTGCTTGAGTTTGTCCGTCAGCCACAGGATGGACTTGGCGCCCATCTTTACACCAAAGTTTCTGTCAAAGGGTGTTGGAGTACCACCCTGTAGTCGGTAGAGAACAGACAAGTTTAGGATCACTTGCGTTGTAATGTAGAAATCCACAGACAGAATCGGTTCCTTTATTCTCTGACTTGTGTTTTTTGGTTTACCACACATCGCCAATGAAGTCAGACCTGTTGCATGTGTCCGAGAACGTTCTTGCGGCAGTCGAAGGTGCCTTTGCCCTCTTCTGAATACAGGTTGAAGATGAAGTCAGTGGTGTAGTTGGCGTTACAGTTCTCATTCCTATCGGAGAAGGAACAGTGACAGATTAAAAACATATGTATTATATATATTGCAGGATCTGGAAGGATCCAGATCCTGCTATCTGGAAGGATATGGATTTACAGAATATTAGTAATCAGCAGTTTTGAAACAGGGTGGATTATTTATTTTAAATCAAAGTAATTTTCCAAAAGAAATTCAAATGAATTCACTCAGTAAATGTTCATTAAACATTGGGATTGGATTATTCCTAAGCTTATTAACTACATTCTGTCAACCTTTTGGCCAGCATCTGAATTTAGAACTCTGATTAAATGTGAGCCGCAATATACAAGACTACTTGTACATTCAATCTGTTTCTCTGGGTCAAAACTGAACAAAACGTACCTGAGAATCAAACCTCTCTTCACTGTTGTCTTCATCTTCTCCAGAAGATGCCCAACATTCACCTGCAGACCAGAGCCCACTGATCACACACTCAGAATACTTCACCACTCAGGGAGCAGAGGCTAAAATTAAAAAGGAACTAAAAAGCTCTACCACGACGTCTCCGTCTCACCTCTAGGTCTTTAATGTTGAATTTCTCCTCGTAGATGTAGGCGGCGTCGGCTCCAGCAGCCAGACCGGCCATGGTGGCCAAGTAGCCGCAGTATCCACCCATCGTTTCAACGATGAACACGCGGCGCTTGGTCCCTGCAGCGGATTGTTTGATTCTGTCACAGGTCTGCGGAAGAAAAAACACAGCAAGAGTGTTTAGCTCCTGAGTGATTTGCATATGTGTGTGTGTATCAGCTGTTACGACACTCACAGAAGTGATGGTGTTGAGGGCAGTGTCGGCGCCGATGCTGAAGTCGGAGCCGGGGACGTTGTTGGAGACAGTGGCGGGGATAACCACGATGGGAATGCACATCTCCTCGTATTTCTCTCTGGCCTGAACCAGCTCCAGGCCTCCCACATACGCCTGCAGAGGATGAAGATTAATGTATTTGCGTGCTTCTTAATGAGACAAGAACAAATAAGATCATATTAGAGGTGAATTTACTGTTGAGACTGAGAGAAAAATCAGATGTTTACATTCATTTTAAGGATTTAAATGTAAATGAATAGCTTACCTCAAATCCACCAATAATCACCAAAGCATGGATGTTGAACTTGGCAATGTTCAGGCTGATTTCCTCAAGCATTTTACCGGGAAGAGTTCTTTGCAGCAAAGAGACAAATAACACACAGTCGTGATAAAATCCAGACGTTTTTTATAACAAAGCTGTACCACTGAAAACTAAAAAAAAAAAAGAGAATAACTAACTTTCTTTACCTCTTGGTGCCCAACATCGAGCCTCCTTTTCCAGTCCAGCCGCTCACTGCAGTCCAGGTGATGGGCTCAATCTGCGGCGAGAGAAAATGTATTGTAAATATAATAAAAATACGATAAGTACGACAACTTTAAAACAGTGAAAACTATCTATCTATCAATCTTGATGTGTGTTTCCATTCAGTCCCAAAGTGAAGTTTAAGAAGTGTCACCTGTTGGATTTGGATGAGGTTGGGAATGAATTGCATTTAATATCATACTGTCCATTTGATCATGATATTTGGATGTCTCAAAAACTACAAAACATGACCAATTTACATGTTGCTTTTGGACTAAAAGCACTTTTCTTGGATTCCCTGGTGAACTCTGACGTTACCTGTCCATGAGCCAGACCGTCAAACCCGTCGTGGACAGCCAGCATGTTGTGACCCTGGATGATGCCCATCCTCACTGCTGACCGGACGGCTGCATTCATACCAGCACAAGGAGCACCGATGTTCATGATGGCCACATTGATGTTGCTCTGGTAAGACGAAGAGAGAAGGAAGGGTGAAGGGTCACTTGCTGAATAAAAAGTTATTGGTTTATTGAATTAATCCCTTTTT
Organism: Lepturacanthus savala; assembly: GCA_030544235.1. NCBI lineage: Eukaryota > Metazoa > Chordata > Actinopteri > Scombriformes > Trichiuridae > Lepturacanthus > Lepturacanthus savala. The sequence goes on from CM060480.1 coordinate 15,179,205, forward strand.
AATTCACTTTAAAATTGTATTTACTACTGTGAGCGAGGGTTCTTTTTGGAAAGTAGACAGTTCTCACCTTAGTATCTGGGGGGTTGATGTGAGCCAGCAGCTTATATGTGTTCCAGTTGTTCTCAAAACTCCTGCACATGGTAATTGTCAGTGATTTTACTTACATTTTAAAAAGTCATTATGGCAACATTTGGATATTTTATAACATCTGTTACTCATCTGTTACAACTGACTCTAATCTCATCCTGATTTTCATTTGTACTTTGTGCTGTAAGTTTGTTTTTTTATGTACTTTGTTCTGTTTTAATTCATCTTGTACATTTCCATTCAAAAGTTTAGGGTCACTCAGACAATTTTGTGTTTTCCATGAAAAGTCACACTGTTATTTAACACCATGAGTTGCAAAAAGGGTAGAAAATATAGTCAAAACATTACAAGGTTAGAAATCATATTTGTCACCCCACAAATATGATGCTCCAGATACTCAACCTGCTCAAAGGAAGGTCGGTTTTCTAGCTTCTCTAACAGGCTAAACGGTTTTCAGCTGTGCTAACATGATTGTACAGGGGTTTTCTAATCATCCATTAGCCTTCTGACACAATGAGCAAACACAATATACAATGTACCATTAGAGCACTAGAGTGATAGTTGCTGGAAATGGGCCTCTATATACCTCTATACTATACTATACTCTATATAATTTCTAAGTGTCCCCAAACTTTTGAAGGGTAGTGTATATCTTATTTGTTCAGGTCATTCAGGCTGTGATCTTATGCTCAAAAATGACTCAAAAAGCCCAAACTTTAAAGGTTTGATAGTACCTGTCATTGCAGCTACACTCCTAAACATTGAATAAGACATTCTTCTTACTTTCCTCTGAGCTTGATAGCATCTTCAAATCTGCCCTCAGCCATGGCGGCAGTCACGTCTTTGGTCTGTGGAGCAAGGAGAGAGATAGAGAGCGTGAAAGGGATGAAGGCAGAGAAATCTAAGACTATAATGTGACCACAAATCCTCCAAAACTAGTACAGCAACATGCTCAGAAAGGAAAGTAACTAAAATGTGATGGATTCTTGGCATGAACATATTTTGACGCACCACTTGCACACACTCCATGAGCGGTAGTCTGACTGCCTGGTTTCCGGACAGGCTGACCACACAGGCAGGAGTATCAGGAGTGGCCTCCAGCAGTGCCATCACAGCCTCTACACCCATCCTGCTGCCCTGGACAACGCACACACACACACACACAGTCAGATTATCAAATGTGCATGTAAGTAAAGGCAGAGCTACAGCGATATTTTGTGTTTTATTGAGATACTTACCAGGACTCTATCGAAGGCGGAGGGTGTGCCTCCTCTCTGGACATGTCCGAGGATAGTGGTGCGAGTATCAAAGCCGAGCTTGTCAGTCACCAACTGGAGACAAAGAAATCCAGTGGTTAGTTTGTCCTATTGTCAGCTCAACCTGTAGTAAAACGCTGTTCGCAATGACTGATGCTACAGAGCAGGGCTCACCTTTTTAATCTGCTCAGATGTAATGGGTTTGCCGTCTCTGGACATGGCGCCCTCAGCTACGATGATCACATTCAGACGAGAACCTCTGGCCCTTTGCTGAAAGAAATAATAAGTCTCATTCATTCATTCAGACTGCATGATTGTATTGTATGTATGAATGTATTCATCTATTCTATCGAACGCATCATACATACATTAGCCAGCCTCCTGCACAAGTGTTCCTCCCAGCCCGCATCCGGTGGCATCTCTGGGATGAACACCCAGTCTGCACCACAGGCCTGAGCCGTCACCAGGGCCAGGTACCTGCAGCCCAATACACACACACACACACACACACACACACACACACACACACACACACACACGCATACACAGTTTTCTAGAATTATTATAATATGAAGGTGAACATTTTTATGTATCAGAAAGCGGAACATCATTCTACAGTAGGTTATGCATTAAAGTTCATGCATGCTTGTCAATGCACAACATACTAATACTGACCCACAGTGTCTGCCCATTACTTCCAGGATAAATGTCCTCTGGTGGCTGGGGAGGCAAAATATTTCACAAATTAAACAAGGAGGTACCCATAATGAATAAAAAACTAAAAATATCAGACACATTTACACATCGGAAAATTCTGTGTGTAAAAGGACACACACACACACACACACATATATATATATATATCCATTGCTGCAGTAGGATCTAATGTCACCCTCATGGATGAATGAAAATGTGTCTGGGGGGGGTGTCACACCTCTGTGCGGTGGTGGTGATGGCATCCACCACCTCAATGATGCGGTGCAGAGCGGAGTCGGTGCCAATGGTCATGTCAGTACCACAGAAGTCGTTGTCGATGGAACCGACCATGCCGACGATGTTCAGGTGGGAGGATTTTTTCGCCTCCGCTTCTGTAATCTTACCTGCAGAGAATGAAAAAAACAAACAAATACAGTTGGGTTTATTGGTAACATTGGTAAAAAACTCTATAGTATGATTTATAGTAGTAAAACATGTAGTGTCTGTTATTTTATATAAAACAAATCCTCTTCTTTTCTTAGGATTTTCGTTTATTGATGTTGACACAGGTGTCCTCTACAAGACGGGTAATAATACAGGATATAGAGAATCTGTGTTAGAGCGGACGTGTGTTTTATTCACCAATGTATGTGGGATGACATCTAACTTTAGCTTGTTCTGTGGAAAGTAATTGTATCTTTGTCTACATGGATTCTTGATTTTAAAAAATCTATGTCAAAAAATTGTAACTGATACTGATACTTTACTGATACTTTTGCAGGTACTGCATTCTATATGAATTTAATTCACAGGATTTCAGTAAAGGATGAGAAAAGATGCTCTGAAAAATGTGAGTGCAGACTGAGCTGAAGGATTTGCCAAATTTCACTCAGGACTCATTGTTCCTCTCACAACCACTAGGTTTTATTTCTTTACCAGCATTGACCAGGTCTCGCAGCAGTCCGCTCCACTCGGTCCTGAATTCATTGGCCCCAGTCAGGCTGCCGTCGCCTCCGATCACGCACAGGTTGGTGATGCCCAGCTTCACCAAGTTGCAGGCTGCCTTCATACGACCCTCCCGTTCTCTGAAGTCCTTGCAGCGCGCGCTGCCGATGACGGTTCCTCCCTGAAGACAGAGAAGAAGCTATTATTGATACACCGACACTTTCTGGCTTGAAAGGAAAATACATTCTTGACTGCAAAAATCACAAACTTTTAAAACAACATTTTTTTCCCATTACAAACATCCAAAAATATCCTTAATTAATCACTGTGATGAGATGTACACCAGGACAGCTTCATAACACTTTGGAATTAGACTCGTCAAGATGCCTTGAAGTCACTTCGAGTCAGGTAGCTAAATATACGATGTTGGCACATTAGAAATGAGATTGTAGCAATTTTGGCCGGCGGCCGTTCCGTTGCACATTTTCACACGTTTCATCTTCGCTCAATCTTCGTGTGTCACGTCTTCTTCTCTGCCAGGCCAGTTAAACAGAGATGATAGGAAGAAATGTCAGCGACATGCTTCACAGTGTTACTGCACCTCCGCCGTGCTTCAGTCATAAGGCAGTGGCAGCCTTCTCAAAATCATCACTCAAATGTCACCAGAGTTCATGGGATGGGAAGGAATCTCATGACTCCAAGTGGAAGAGTTAAAGGACACGTTCACAGTTTTGTTCTGTGTTAAAACAGCAGTCAGCTAACCAAATGAACACTGACACAAAGCTCAACAAAAATGTGTCCATTCACAGAGCAAAAAACGTGTGCTAAAGTGCCCTCTTGGAAGCCAAAATGCATACTAAAGTGCCCTCGTGGGGACTAAAAAGCAGGTTAAAATGCTCTCTTGGGAGCTAAAAAGTGTGCTAAAGTGCCCTCCAGGAACCACACATGCTAAAGTGCTTTCTCCAGTGGCAAAGACAAGCTACGTATATATGCTCTTTTTTTCCTTTTCGCCCCTTAAAAAAGTTTGTGCATGTGACTGGCTTAGTGAATTTTATTTGGGAATAATAGTGCTTTATGTGTGATTGATATGTGTATTTATTTGGCTGTACTTCACTCACCAGCTGCAGCATCATGGAGACACTCTCCCATGTGGCAGGGCGGATGTTTTCTCCTCCATCCACCAGGCCCTGGTAACCCTGCAGCACACATTAACACTGGTAACATTACTGCTACAACAAATAATTGCACTGCAACAAATTAAAACAAGCTTCATATTCTTTCAACACTTTTATAATGTATTGAGGTGTTACTGACTTATGAGTCTCTGTCTTGTATTTATTTGTAATTTATCATGTAATTTAGCCTGTAAGCAGCTCATACCTCATGAACAAAGTAGACTTTGGCTCCGGTGTAGAGACCAACTCTGACTGTGGCTCTGACGGCAGCGTTCATACCTGAAGCACAAAAATGACACCACATGTTATGACTGAGGTCTTATTCACTCTCATTAGAAGACAAGGTCAGATGCCTTTTCGTGGTTTGTCTCAATTTCTTTGACACAATTCTTGAAACATTTTTTAAGTTCTCAGCACAGCAGATTCATTCCCCAAAGGAAGATGTGTATATGTGTTGTTTTTAGGTGCTGCACAGCAAATCTCGTTGTACTAATTTTGTGCAATGACAATAAAGCTTTCTGATTTTGAATAATCTCCTTGAACGCTTCCAATCTGACTGTCTCCCCAAACACAGTACAGAAACAGCCCTGGTTAAGATCAATGACCTCTTTCATGCAGCTGATTCCAGTTTACTTTCCGTCCTCGTCCTCCCGGACCTCAACACAGCCTTTGATACTGTCTCCCATCACCTCCTCCCTCAATGTCTAGCTACCATTGGCATTGGGGAAACTGTTTATTAGCGGCTTGCCTCTTAACTCACAAACAGGATACAGCTTTAGTGGACAGACAGCTCCAATCTTCATCGTGGAGTCCCACAAGGTTCAGTATTAGGTTCCCTCCGGTTCATCATCTATCTCCTTCCTCTTGGCAACATCTTTAAACAACATGGCATGCACTTTCACTGATATGCTGACGATACACAGCTGTATGTGTCCACAAACCCGACTACTCACCCTCACAGCATGTCTCCATGAATTATAGAGCTGAATGACAATCAATTACCTAAAACTCAACAATATTGAACTGAACTACTTAATAACTCTAAATCCACATTTTCAAAAAAATAATACCTGCTTACCGCCTTTTGCTAAAGTCACCATTCCAGTATCCACACAGGTTAAGAAAGAGCCTTGGTGTTATCTTTGACAGTAGTGGATTGCAGATTGCCTTCAACATCTGCAAAACAACTATCTGCAAGACTTCATCCTGCCTTAACACAACCCTCTACCAAAATATTATTCAATACTGTAGTTACCTCATGGATTGACTACTGCAAGCATCCTCAACAAACTGTTGATTCATCTTCCTTCGCTCCTGCATCTCAATGATTTAACATCAAGCTTCGGCTGTTAACATTAAAAGCCCTGCATCATCTACTCCCTACGTACATACTGACCTTTTTCAAGCATACACTCTTCAAGCACACTTTGTGCTCCATACAGTCCTCGTCAACAAGTTTATTCTGACAACCAGACAACAATCAGTATCAATCGCTTCTTTGGGTGAAAGAACCTTCTCATAATGCACCCAACTATGGAACTCCCTCACATCCACTCACTGGACTCCATTACTCAGATTGCTCCATCATTTTAAACTTATGCTTACTCACTTTGACTGCACCAACCTATTATAATACATATATTTAACCCATTGCCTCTTTTACTTGCTTTTTGTTGCTTATTGTATATAAAAGCAGGTTTTATATGATGTAAGGTGACCTTGAGTGTCATGAAAGGCACAGTTAAATATTATTTAATTACTGTACTTTTATTAAACAGTCTTTCACTATGTGTTTTCACTGACAGTAAATGGCTACCGTACCAGTGAAGACCAGACTCTGAGTTCAACAAGGTATCACATTTCACTTTTAAAGAAAAAGAGCACAAGATTTGCATGTAACATGAGGACAAATATTTTATTTTCCTGCAATGGTCACACAACTCAGTACAATACGGTAAACAGAAAATGTAATAAAACATAGGCCTAATATATGCAGTAGTATAGTGACTACGTGTAGTCACAGTGCTGAGAAACACATGACATCCTGTCACTCCTGTTTATTTGACCGCAGATTCTTATTGACCTCACACTCTCCCATGCAGCCCTCTCCATGCTTCTGCTGTTATGTCATCACAGGCAGCATCTGCTGCAGCAAGCAAAGCTATTTGATTTTGTGGTTGATGATCACATCAATTTACACACCCACTTCACACCTCTGCTGCTCTGTTTATCTGAGCAGTCCTCTTCATGTCACAAATCGTTGTAACTCTGTTTCCTTCAAGCTCAATAATGTGTTTTATGACAGCTCGTGACTTTTCTAAGATGTGAGATGTGAGAAACCCTTCATTTATAAGTAAAGTCCAAGATTCACATGACAAATTACATATGTAGCCGATTTTACTACCGCTCCCTATGAATACATTTCATGAAACACAGGCTCTGCAGATTTGGACAATTAGAATTAGGTTATTCTGTATTTAGTGACTTACACAATTACATAATTGCCACATATTTTTGAGAGTAAACTTTTTCAACTGAGTATAATTGTAATATATTTGATCACAAAGACAATACTAATTGTTCAAATATAGAGAATTGGAGTCAGTGAGCTGAAACAACTGCAAAATGGTAACAAGAAATGAGAAAATCTTTTTCTGTAGTCCACAAGAAAAGAAAAAGTCTGTTTATTTGAGAATAAATGTGAAGCAAGTGAAATAAATTGTAATTTATCTGAAGATGTAGCCTATTTGATCCATTTGACATTTAAGTGACTCGGCTGTTTTGTACACTGGCAACCGATGAGACAGAAATAGGCAGCAGGGAACCTGAATTTATAGCGCTGTAAGTCTTGGGTACTATCCTGTCCTTGGCTCCACACACTAAAGGCCACATCACGAAGTTGTGTTGTGACAAGCGGCATGTTGCAGCTCTTGTTTCACCAGAAAGCAGCTGTGTGTGTGGGGGCGTTTCTCCCTTCCATACCAGAAAAAGGTCACTGCCGCTAAAATTAGCCCCCAAGATGTGCAACAAGGAAACACATGAAGATAAGTTGGGGTGATGATAGGTTAGAATCAGAATTGCAATCTGTGACCGAAGCTTGGACAAGAATATCAGATGAATATGAGACTTCACTTCGTACCTGTTGTACGTTAACTGGAATAGAAGCTTAATGCTTAAATGTGGGGTTTAGTGAAGGAAAACTTGATTTGTATAGATGATATCTTCAAAACATTCATAGGTTTTATTTGCATTGTCTAAATTTTCTACACATTTGTATCCAACAGTGAGAGTTTATGGGCTTCATAATTTGTAAAGACATGCAACGACTTTGTGGATACACATGAATCACTGGTGGTGTTTTAAATTTAAGACAACACTTTGCTTTTCTTACCAATTGATATCAAACACGCCCACACTCCCTCAAGTCTCTGATAACTGGCCCTCAACTGAGGCAACCTCATATCTTGGAGAAATAAAAAAAAAAAGAAGTTCTAAATAAAACTGTGATTAAAATAGCAGCCTCCCGCTTACCCTGGGCATCTCCTCCTGATGTCAGCACAGCAATGGAGCGTCCGACTCCCATCTTTGTGGGGTCCATGGTGGTCTGTTGGTCCGTGGACATGTTTCCAGCAGAAATGCAGCTGCGATGGAGGGGGAAAAAAGAACAGAGCGAGGCTGCTCTCTCCTCACTCTCGGCTTTTCAGGAGAGGGACACGGGCTTTATAGACTCCTGCTAATTCTGTCCTGAGCCCCCTCCCACCAGTACCCTCCACCACTCGCTGAACATACAATAGTACATGAAGCCCTGAGACCACCTGCAGGAGACAGTTACACACAAAGAGAAACTAAATGAGAACAGCACCGATCAGAAACACTGAAACTCGTTTATTTTTGCCCTAATTTCCCAATTAACACAATCAAGAACTGTCCTGTGTGTAGGTTCATTGAGAAAATGAACTCCCCTATGTATTCAGATACCTGGCCCATACAACTGACTTAACCATGACAGTAGACAGTGCTTTAGACATAGACGTTACAGCTACAAATTTATGCATCACATAAATCTTCAACCCGGCAGCACACAAGGTTTATAGTCACCACAGTCTCAGCGTGAGCAGCCAGGATCAGTGTCATTTATTCAGGATCTGACCACATGTGAAATATGGTGACAAATTCAATTACAATGAAATTTTAAGCTATGGTAAAAAAACTAATTATTTATGTGCTCAAATATAGCAGAATATCCGTTTCCTCTCCTTTCAGCTCATTTCATTCTTAAATCTTGTAACAATGTTGTGATTTGTCTTCTGTAATTCTTGGATATGTCTCATGTTGTGTGAGTCTTGTTTGTTTGTGAGTAGACTACCTTGAGTTACGGCCAAAGACGTTGACCTTGACCTTTCAACAACTAAAATACAATCTGTTCCTCCTTAAGTCAAAGTATCACATTCACAAGAATGGGAGCTAGCCAGTACAGAGCCAACCTGTACATTAGTATATTTGCTCATTACATATCTGCATTTTATTTGTTTATTATTGCTAAATTATACATCATTTACTGTAGTTGTTCACCACTTATATTTATTCATAGCACATTTGTATATTTCTGTATATTACTGCTTCCATAAACCCACTTTACTGCAATTAACTATACAAACTACTCTTATCTGTACATACTGTCCATATTGTATATACTGCACTTGCTGCTCTTTGCACTTCTGATTAGATCCTACACTGCATTTTTTACTCTGTACTTATATGTGTAATAAAGCTAAATCTAGCCTAAAACAGAAAAAAAATCAACAAAATAATGAATGGAACCTGAATTATCACCTTTGCACATGAAATGAGCTTCTATAAGAACAGCTACAACTCAAATATCCCTGAAATTAAGACTCCTGCTCAAACAATGGTTCAATTAACAATAAATAATTAAATCCTCAGATGTTAATTCATATCAAATTTGAAAATGTATTAATTATACATCACATAAAACACAAAAATGTACTTGTTAATGCTCGAAAGTGAACAATTTTCCTTCTTCCCTCCTAACGTCACTGTACATATACCTTTATTTTTAAGTTTGTCACTCGACATACAGTATTCGGCCTCTGAGAAACTATCATGTTTGACATTTAACAGTCTACATGCCGACTGGGCTTCAAAGGAAGCTGATTCAGCAGCAGGGTTTATTTCACGTGTAGTAGTGTAGTGAATGCTGTCTTCTCTTTAAACAGGATACAGTTTCACATGATTTAACACGACATGTAACATGTTTCCAGAAAAAGGCTTTAACACTTCACAAAGTGGGATATGCAAAACAATACAACATATCTTGTATCATGACATAATTTTTAGCATTTAACCGATTCACAGTTTCTGAATACGGGGAAACATGGGACAATATCTAGAATTTTTATCTTATAATCCGAAATCTATTAAAATCTAATCTAACAACAACAAGGACCTTTAAATTGTTTAAACAAACACTGTTTTTCCTGTTATGTGACCGATATTATGTCTTTGTATCCTCTGCCTGGCCCATGTCTCTCTCTCACTCTTCCCCCAGTTCAAAACTCAGGTTATAAAATAAAAACCTCTGAGCTTAAAACTGAGATAAGCTGTTATTTTCTCAGACATTGGAAAGCTCTTCATTCTCAGACATTGTGTACATTTCTTTTTTTAAACAGGCAAGACGAGTAACCTGCCATGATGTGTACGAGCTGAAATAAGAATCAAACGTTGCCGGACAATAACATATAAATTTATTATAAACACTGTACATTCACGAAGAACGTGAATCACTTTGTAGCCATAGTTACAAACTTTACAGATAAATGTTCTGCAATCATTCAGCGTTTTATCAGTTTTGCTTCTCATTCACACTCTGAAGGCAGCGAGCTACAATAGAACCAAGAGTCAAACCACCAACAAGTGTTAGAGCCACAGCCACAAATAGAAATACTCTAAACCACCATAATCTTTATGCAGTGTTGGGTTACTTTGAAATGGAACAGGTTACAGATTACTAGTTATCCTGCTAAAAATGTAATAAGTATCTATCTTAATTTCATCATCAAAGTCATGTAACTCATTACAATGAATTGTTTTTCAACCAAATGATTTAACTGTAGCAATAAAGGTGAAAAGTCCTAAAAACATCATTTTAAAGCAGGCATGGCAGACTCGGGCTGCTTTGTGCATTGATTTGCAGATGAGAGGTGGTGCAAATTCAAACAGAACCAATCAAAATTACTCAAAATTTTAGCACATACAGAATGAATGGAGTTATTCGTAGACAGTTTCTTGTAAACCATCCTGCCCTTGACGGTGTAGCACTCATATTTGTCCCTTTGCTGATCGGTGTTATTTGGAAATGTACTAAAACGCATTCCAGCACGATGAAAGGTTGCAAAGCAACAGAACAAATGCTATATTCAACATAGAAGCTTCTTTTTTTTTACCAAAATAATATCTTCAGATGTAACCTCTTTGTAATCATACTTATATTTACATAGTTTACTTTTTGTAATTCCATTATGTAACACTGTTACATGTAATGAGTTACTCCTCAACACTTTCTATACGTCTACTACAACTATAACACTGATCAAGTCTTCATTTAGTTTTCTATTCATGTCATGAACATGGTTTCTATTCATCTACAAAACTGACAAACATGAGTGCCCACAACATGAAAGCTGCGCTATTCAACAACAAAAAAAAAACAACTTTATTTTTTTAGAAAGCATCTAGTGTTTGTTAAACATTTATAAGACAAAAAGGTTGATGAGTTTTAGGAAAATGATACCAGCTGTGTTCTTTGGACCTATATTAAGGCTGGCACCAGCAGTGTTTTACAATCATCAGTAACTAAAGAAGACATCGGTCCACCAGGGGAAACTTATCCACTCTGCATATTCATGGTAAAAAGAAAATACTGTACTCGTAGTGCATATCATCTCTCCTGCAGCGGGGAGCTATGTGGAGAAGGAGGGCTGGGGGACACGTCGGAGTCAATTGGAACAAATGTCTGTAAAACAAAAGAAAATATATATATTAATATGAACAATGTATAAAAATATGTACAGTTGTGTTCAAAACAATAGAGGGTTTAAAAACGTGAGTAAAGCCAAAATCCATATAATATCTTTTGTTTTTGATTGGAAACACCATTTTATATCCTAAATCAAAATGTGAAAAAATGTGTAATTTTTTTAGCTACTAGTAAAAAACGAATATTAGGCTGTTCAAAGAAAAAGCAGTGTCAGCGTTTTTTTTTCTCTTTACAAACTCAAATATTTATTGCATAAACCAAAAAATCTTCATAATTTAGTATTCCACAAGCAAGTTGCTTCACCACAAACGTCTCAGAATATGAAGAATGCATGAAACTAAGATTTGCATGCTCTTCCTCGTCTGCAGGTGAACGTCAGACGTCACTCAAAGATCGACAGCTTACGACTTCTTTGAAAAGCAGCTTTTTGTGGCAGCATTCAAACCTGTGTTAATACTGTCTGTTAATTCTAAGGCAATTTACTGCAGTAATTCAAAAGAATTAGAAAATGTGGTTAACATTTATCATGTATGGAAAAACAAATACTGTTAAATACTGTGGCACTGATGGAATTTTTAAAAAATACCATATCATCAATTTTTGGTCATAGCGCCCAGCTCTAGAGGCCCAGCATGAGGACAAGGTGCCAGGCTGTTACGGTTCCTCCACCTGCTCTGAGACTTTTTTCCAATGGATAAAAAAGTGTCTTGTTTGTCTCTTATTACTGATAAAGGTCATCATTCAATCCTCTAGTCAGACTTGAAACAACAGAGACGGTGCGGTGAACTCACAGTGGATTCTTCGAAGTGCAGGAGGGAGGCCAGCGGGTTTCCACATCGCGGCCGGAGAGCAAGAGACGCAGGAGCAGCCGAGCCTGACGCCGAGGTGTAGGTGGCCACCTCCTCGTCCATACGCAGCTCCTCCAGGGGAGGGAGGCGCTTGCGTAGTATCGCCACAGCGGGACTCAGAGCACAAGTTTTTTGAACAGTGACGTCTGTATTAGAAAAAGGCACACTTTAAAAATAATATCAAATCTTGCATGTTATCATGTGCTTCTTCTGCTTCTTGGCGGATTCTTGGAACCTGAAGTGTTACCATATAAGAGAAAATACAACCCATACAAAAAAAGAAAATCGTACATTTATTATACCGTTAGCTTTCGGACTAACAAAACATTTATGGACCTTTAACAATACAAAGGTCAGCAGGGCCGTGTGGAAAGAAATGTATTACGCATGTGCATCTCTTTGAGAAATTGTGTAGAGAAAAATAGTGATTAAATCTTTTCAAACTTGATTATATGAATCAAAATCATGGTCAAAATTCAATTAATTGCACGGCCTTAGTTGCCATCCAGGAAACTGTTGATGAAGGGAACAGTATGAGGAGTACTGTGTGTAGCACTGAGAGATGAGGTCAGGGTTACCTCTGTGCAGACTCTTGATCGGACATGTTGGTTCGAACACAGATGGCTTTGCTTCATGTATCTGAAGCACTTTTCTCTGTTCTGATGAAAGTGGATCATGCTGCTCCTGGTGGGCTGCGCTCTCCTGCGTTTCCAAATGTGGAGCTCTGAACAGGTTCTTGCCCGTTGAGAAAAAAATGACAGACGCTCTCTGCGGTGCTTGGAAGAACGGTTGTCCTCCCATGATCTGTTCAATCTCCTCGTCCTCCTCACTGCTGCTCCTGCCTGTCTCCAAGCTTTCGTCACAATAAGTTCTAACCTAAAGCATTGAGGGGAGAAAAAACATAGGTTCTCAAATTCATTCAATATGGATCTCTGGAGGTTTGGAAGTTGGGAACTTGGATTCTAACCTTTGAGGCTTGAACTGGGAGCTGCTCTGCCTGTGTTTCTGGGGCTTTATCTGCCACAATCGTGCTCTGCTCGTCCTCGGGATCATTAAATAATCTCTGGACGACCTCCTGCAAAACAAACGAGTAAATCATATGAGTCGACTCTGACTTAGCACGATATCTTCATTACTGCAGAGGTTAGAAATAGATGCAGTGATGATAGCATTGGATCAAGCTACATATTACATTTTACTATCAATTACTTCTTATGAACTAACGACACTTCCTAAAGGCATCAACACCACCGACTTTTAAACCCTGAAATCCACAACTGTTGACCTCAGAAGTAAATTGTAAAGCAGCCGATCTCTTGGCGTGATCCCTGGCAGTAGGGGGTTGTTTCAGCTAACTAGCTAACACTAGCATGTGTTGAAAATTAACGTGGTTAACTCATTACGGCCTTTCAGAGGTAGTTGCGGGCTCAATTTGAAAGTTAGAGTGAATATAGTGGTATCACATGAAACTAAGGCATCCAAGGGTACCATGTACCAAGTATCCTAATAATGCTTTATATTTAGTCTAAAATTTGGTGAAGGAAAATGTTTCTTTGAACTTTCTGTGTGTATCTTCATCATGTAAATCAGAATCTTTTTCTTTCAACTGCATATATACATTGTTGTTAGTTTTTATTTATATTAGTGCAAATAATAAACGACTACATTCTAAGCAGTTTTAAAATTCATGGCCTACATGGTTTTAATAGCGTTTTATAATACATGTCAACATTCACACAGCGATGGCACAGCACTCAGGAGCAATTTGGGCTCAGTATCTTGTCCAAGGACACTTCGACCTGCGGACTGGGGAAGCTGGGTGTCGAACACCCATCTTCTGATTAGTGGAGGACTCACTCTACCACTGAACCACAGCCACGTTCAAAATTAAAAAGATGCTGTTAAACAATAGTATTTGAATTTAAATATACATTTCCTCAGTGTTGATAGTACGTTATTTCTGTGATTTTACATTTTAGTTATTACAAAGTTCAGTATTAAGAAGATAAAAAGCAATAATCACAATCATAGCAAATTGTGCAATTACTAAATTAATGACCGCCCCGTTTTTAATATTAAGTCTTCCAAAAAAGTCCTTATTTGAGGTCTCAATCATTAATCCTCTGTAACAAACCCTGTATCACTGATCTTGTAATTCCTGAGAAGGTGGTTAGGTTTTTATAGATGTTTTAGGGTTGTTGTAAATTCGATCTTTTGCCAACAAAGCTAAAGAAAGCACTTTTTCCACATTTTCTGATCTATGCTTTTATTTTCTCCATTTATACAAATCATACTTTTCTTTCACCACAAGTTGGTACGGAACACTGCAGTAGATATGCCAAAAAAATACCTACAATGTTGCTGTTGTTCCATGCGTTTCTAGAACGTTGTGAAAATTTGAGTTATTGAAATTGAAAATCAAAAAGTAACCAAACCTTTGTTGTAGCTGTGTTGAAATTTCGTGAATCATCATCTCTGGAACAATTATATCTTACATTTTTGTACATATCGATTATGTTTCTCTCTTCCCCCCCCATAAGAATGGTTTTGTAAAGCACTTCCAAACAGATCTGTGGAAAAGCTATCTATACAGGTTATAAAAATGGACATGATTTCCTGCTCTCACCTCCTGGCACGGCTGAAGGTTGGTGTTGCAGTGCCTCCGCCCGGGCGTGCCGGTGTACGGTGACGACAGATGCCATTTCTGAAAACAGCAATCACGGTCGTGAGATGAAGACATGAGTCTGAGGAAACGCACCGTGACAAGCGGACAGAAAGTGAACACACAGCGCGTGCATACTGACCATGGAGGACATGGGCTGATGCTTGGTGCTGCGGACTCTCTGTGGAGTCCATTTCTCTTTGAGTGTTACTGCTGAGAACCAAACAGCCGCGTCACATCAGAGCAAAAGAACAAAGAGATAAGGGTGCATTAAGGTTTCATAAGATAACAAGATCAATGACGTCACTTCTTACCCACTGACTCTCCGGCTGTCTCTGCACAATTCTTTCTAACTGGTACTCTCTGGGCCTGGAAAAAAACACAGTAAATGAAACTGTGATTTTTCTTATAAAAAAAAAAAAATACAACGAGCCAATGCAAACAGATTGAAAAGCAGGTAGACATACTGTGTAGATTGAAGTGCCTCTGCCTGATGGACAGACTGAGTTTCGGGGGGTGACGCCCACTGGCCGTCCAGGCTTCACCCCCTCGTTCAGGAGGATACTTTTCAGTGCAGCGGGGTCTGGAGAGAACTGCATCGACTTCACTGATCCTGGAACACCTGTGCACAAAGAGACAACACTAATGTCACTTTATTTATAGAGCAATTCAAAAACAACTAAAGAGGACCAAAGGCGTCTTCCAACAGCCATTAAACTGCATCTATTGCTCTCCCTATCTACAATATGTCATTCAGATTAAAAAAAAAAAAAAAAAAAAAAAAAAAAGATAAATTGTACTCCCATAGCTCCAATCTGACCAATCACAGCCCAATTGGGGACTGATTGGTCATGTACGCACTCATTGTTAAATGAGACCCCAGAAATATAAGCTGCTGCGTTAGAATGCCAATTCTGCATTTTAATGGTAACCAATGAAGAGAAATCAGTACAGGAGTGTTGTGGTCTCCGTTTTTGGCGCCAGTAAGAAATCTTGCTGTAGCTTTTTGAACCATAGGCAAGATGAAGCCAACGGCCTGAAATTTGTCCTGAATGTTAAATTGTTTAACAGTAATGACTAAGGTGCTGCCCTCCTTTAACAGCTCAAAAAACATTCTTGTCTGATCAGTGTGACATTTCAGGAACTTTCCTGATTTTACAAGAATTGCTCATAAAAATGACTTTGAATTGGCACACTTCACTAGTATGCTTCTGCAAAACACAACCAAATATGATGGGTTTGTTCTATGCTCTATATTTGGTGTTAATGATACTTGTTACACACCACCGCTCGTCATAAATCATTAAGTGGGTTGGATTGTTGCTTTTATAGTTCTTCATTCATTAAGAAGATAAAAGCAGGTTGATTTTTACCATAATTTGTACACTTACAGCACTGATCTATGAGACACCAAACAACATAGAAGTAAATAATAAATAAAAGAAGACCTTGGTTCATATTTGACATTTTATAGATGGTGTTTAACCAATCAAGAGAAATGTCATACTATTCCTTTAATTAAATAATAAGTTGCAACTACAAGAATTTAAAGGACTGTTCCTTTGGACTGTAAACAAATGACAACAAAATAGATATATGACATGTCTAATGTGAATGAGTCTTAAAACAACCTTTATATCTAGTGTCATCATACACCAAACACTATGCATGTTATGTAGAGTTAACCTGCAGTGGGTCCAGCCTTCTGACGACTCTTCATGACGGACACTCGCTGGGGCTGTGAAGAGATTACGCCACAAAACAAACGCATGTTTATTAAACCTAATCCCAACATGTATAGCAAAAACAATGCAGCTAACATCTATTATCCAACTCAACGAATAGTAATAGCGTTTGGACTGTGAAGTTGCAGATCCCAGACCTGTGGAGCTTTCTTCCTCATGCCAGACGACACTGAGCAGAGCAGCATAGTCAGGCTGGAATTTCAATGTTGAGAAATAAATGGTGATAAATTCAACGGGGACATACTGTGTAGATTGAAGTGCCTCTGCCTGATGGACAGGCCGAGTTTCGGGGGGTGACGCCCACGGGCCGTCCAGGCTTCACCCCCTCGTTCAGGAGGATACTTTTCAATGCAGCGGGGTCTGGAGAGAACTGCATCGACTTCACTGATCCTGGAACACCTGCGCACAAAGACCACGATTCAACTGACCTGCAAAGGCCGATTCATTTCATCACATTGTTCTTTAACAGTATACAAATAAGTAATAAATGCTGTTAAATAACTGTTCTATTACACTAAAAATCACATCATTTATGAGTATTAATACTTTAGGTACTTTCACTGGTGATAAGACTAAATGAAATGGCTTTAAAACACTCAATTGAGGCTCTTTTGACTTGTGATAAACATCGCATCTCTATTTAACTCCAATGTGCAGCCATCTATCACAGCTCAAAACAAATTTACTGTCATTTAAGGTCAGCCGGTCATTGTGAATGAGGTTAAAAACAACTTTTATACCTACACTGATAACACTGTATAGTTACCCACATACTACGTCCAGTATGTAACGCTAACCTGTAGTGGGTCCTGCCTTCTGATGACTCTTCATGACAGACACTCGCTGGGGCTGCGAAAAGATGCCTGTGGTACTTACTCCCTCATTCCGAAGAACACTGAGCAAAGCAGCATGATCAGGTTGGAATTTCTCCCCTTTGTCTGTAATACATGGGAAATTTAGGACAAAAAAGCTGGTCAACTATTCAGCAAATATACAATCAACAGCTCCTAACAGCTATGCAATTCATACAAATCTATAATTATGATGTTGTATAGGTGAGAGTCAGTCTTTGCTATGGAGACATGTAGTAATTTCAGTGGTTATAAGAATGGATACAGTACAAAGGGTAGAAAAAAAAAAAACTTGAATGTGTGGTCAATTTACTGTCACCACACATTTAGAAATGTATCTACACAGACACAAACATACAGTAGGATTCTGATCTATTGTGTGAGGTAAAGGGATAATTTGCACACATCACTCTGCATATTGTCAACAAAATTACTCTGAACTTACCGGATGGACCTTTTGAAATGTTCTGGCTAACATGGGATGTTTTGCATGGATCTTTGAGACTGAGCAGGGTCAAGTTATCCAAACAGGCCTCCGCACTAATAGCAGCCTGTGCAGAGGGAGCAACGCTGTTCTGATGCATAGCTTTATAAGTCTTAAATGTGTTAGAAGGCCCAGACTGTCCTGACGGGTTGGATGTATTTTCTGCCGCTTTCCCATGAGACGTTCCCGCCCGCTTGGTTGTGTCCCCATTGC
Source organism: Lepturacanthus savala (assembly GCA_030544235.1). Lineage (NCBI taxonomy): Eukaryota > Metazoa > Chordata > Actinopteri > Scombriformes > Trichiuridae > Lepturacanthus > Lepturacanthus savala. Next base: position 15,197,224 of record CM060480.1, read on the forward strand.
CGTTTAAAATAACTGGCTGTTGTAAGGGTTTTACACTCATGCTTTGGGTTTTTAAACGTGCACTGCATGCACGGTTTTCAGGTTGGACGGCATGAGCCCCAAGTCTTGAATGCGAAGCCTTTAGGGGCTCTGGCGTTTCATTGGACATTCTTGAGTTCTTAGGCTGAGACAGGTTGAACGGTACAGGCCTGGTGCATGGCTTTTTCTTCTTAGCTTTCCCCTGTTGTAAAACAGTAAAGTGTTGAGGACACCAGAATCAGCTGATTAAATAGAAAACATGTACATCATCGGAAGGAGACACTCACAGCCAAGGGTTTCTCCTCCCATCTGCAGTGGGACTGAGTGAAGTCAGTGGATGTCTGAAGACGAAGGGACTTTGCCAGCACTGGAAGCCGGCTCACAACCGGTCGCACAGGTGCCTTCCTACCTATTTCTGAGATTCCTGGAGCTTGGTTTTCAGTATCTTTGATGGGAAGGTGTGTGACAGACACATTTTTAACAGGCTTTGGTTCCCCTGGCTTTTTGTTATGCTCGTTCTTCATTCTGTGTAGAGAGAACAGGTGAGAACAGAGTTAGTTATTATACATCTATAAATATATGCTTTAATAAAATAACCCAAAGACACAAGCATCCATATGAGACCTTCTCCTTAACCAACTTATCTAATAACTAAAATATAAGAAAGGATTATTAAGAAAGGAACTACTTAGTCAAAAAGATATAATACAGAGACAGCCTTGAACCCACGGACAAAATAAAACATCTGATTCTTTATAAACTGGCTTACCTCAGAAAGTCGCTCCGGATCTGGATGTGACTTTGCTGCCGAAGGACCGGAGAAGAGTCCATAATGAGGACAAGAGGAGGGAGAAGGTGCTGAAGTTGTGGGGAACAACTAGAGGAGCAAGAAATGGCACAAACAAAAACGTGTCAGCAATCAACCAAGCATGAAACACTGTCATTTCTAATATAATAAAGAGTATATACAAGATAGAAAAAAACATGTACATACACAAACAAAAACAACTTCTTCCAAAGTTTTAGCATCTACTGTAAAGTTTATAAAAAAACACTAGGAAGCAACAAAAACAACCATAGAACGTTGCAAGGTGGCAAATGTCAGCATTAAAACTCGAATAACGCAATGAATAATCACATGTATTTGCTAACTTAATCAATAGAGCAGCGTGTTTCAATCCTGATCCTGCTCCAACACACCTGATTCAAATGAATGGGTCGTTATCAGGCTTCTGTGGCTGAGCTGATCATATGAATCCCTTCTTTCCGGGAGGACCAAGATTGACAAACACTGCAATAGAAGAGCACATTCCTAAGAGCAGCGAAGTCCACGCACAGCTCAAACCAACGTGTCGACTATTAAACAATATAAGAAAAACTGGCTTTAAGCAGAAAGGCTCGGTTTAAAGTTAGCACATGCTACGTACGCACGCAGAGACGTTTATGACATACTTTACGTACTTTAAAAACAGAAAAGAGCCTCTATTACTTCCTCCAGAGCATCCAATAAAGCCTGAAGTCTTTCTGGTTCGGTTAATTCCAAATGTTTTTATGGTTTCCGGGCGTTTATTGCAAATTTAAAGTTCCCTTGTTGTGTCCTTTCACACCGCAGTGCGCTGTCAACTTCCTGCACTCGCAGCGGTTTGTAAAAAAAAACGCGCCTCGCCATTGGTCGCACAAGGAAGCCGTATCAACCAATGGCCGTGCAGGGTTTGTCGCCGACCAATGAGCGGCGGAGTTTTATAAACAGCTCCATGGTAACGACGCGAGTTTTTTTTTTACCACCTGACTGTGTGCGGCGCCCCCTCCCTCCTCTCTCCCCCTCCCCCTCCTGTCTGTAGAGACCACTGAAGCACAGCTTTATTGTTCTGATAGTGTTCAATATCTGGACTCAGTGTTTGTCAATCATACCAGATAGAGATAGATTTGCTGTTATTAGTAATGGTGTAATATCATTTATAACGTAATAAACACCTTCAGAACATTAAAAAAAACAAACAGTTGGCAGAGTTTATCTTTGACCTTGGGATCAATAGTTTGGCTAAAAAAATAAGTGCAATTACAAACATAAATCCAAAGCCTCTTCTATTAGGAGCATTACAGTTTAGATAGAAAGGGAATTGAAAGTGTTACAGCTGCCACTTGACATAACTCAAATACAAAAAACACCAGATAGCAAAAAAAAAAATACAAATAAAGGCCCCCTCCACTCAAAATTGTGCGCTCCACTGTACACAATGATGTTTGACACTAGAGGGCCCTTTTTTACATTTATCCTTAAATTTCTCTGTGGTCATTGAAAATCTGATTTCTATGGGCAAGGCCTACAAAGCAGGATGTTATCACAACTAGTTTGAAGCCAGTTGTGACTTAATATAAAACATCTAAAAGTGTTTAAATGGTAGCTTGAAGTCTTCAATATTCTATAATGAAGAAGAACACAGCTTTTGTCGAGCAGTTAAACACTTAAATTGTTCATATTTATGGAACCTTTTTTCATATTAGAGAAGGAGCAGATCTAATTGGATATGAGGATTAATGATTTTGAAGTGCTAAAACCATATATAAGATCTTCAATCTTATATATCAAAGCAAAATTGAATACAAAATAGGATATATATATATATATATATATATATATATATATATATATATATATATATATACACACACACACACACACCATATACCACATATCATGGCAAGAAAATCAACAGATTAATCTGTAATGGAAATAGTTGTTAGTTGCAGCCCTACGTAATACATTGGTATTAATAATTTAATTAGTAATACAACACAAAATAATAACAGTTGTACTAAAATGTAGTGTAGACTAGTACTCAGGACTATTTTTTATCATGAAGCTTGATGCTACTTGTACTTTTTTTGTTTTTTAAGGGCTCTGTATGTCAGGATCAGACCCTCCCTCTGCTTTCTGATCCTGGGCGTCCAGCAGGTGGCGCTGCCAGCAGCTTCATAAGCCTCATGCTTGTCTGACAGCAGCAACACAGTGTGGGTGTCTGCCTGTCACCCAGGGGCCTGGTGTCAACAGCAGAGGGAAAGAAGAAGAAGAAGAAGAAGAAGAAGAAGAAGAAGAAGAAGAAGAAGAAGAAGAGACGTGCTGGAGGAAACCAGAAAGTTGCACTGCTGCTGCAGACATGGACCTGCGGTCTGAGCTGCTCAAATCCATCTGGTACGGTTTCACAGCCCTGGATCTAGAGAAGAGCGGTAAAGTGTCCAAGTCTCAGCTCAAGGTGAGTGGAGGACTCCTTTACCTGGAAGATGAGACTTTAAGATTCACTGATTTTCTTTACTCTGCTGCCTCATTTCCTACCTCAGTTCATATTCCATCACGTGGGAGGAAGAAAACGAGGTGAAAATATTTGAAGAACTCTGCAAAGTAGACGCCACAAATGAGTTTGTTTAGTTAGTTTGTGTAACTTTTGAGTAAATTGCCGTTGAGCTGGAAGCTGAAATCATCCTCAATATTTCCTGTGTGAAACTATTTTTTTTTTTTTTTTAAACGGCATGCTGTTCAACAAGGAACAAATGTGTTCCCCATATTTAGAGGAAAAAAAGAAAGCGGGCACAATATACAACTCTGTCTGGCAAGAGCACGAGAGTAGTAACAGTTTGCCCTCAGTGTGTGAATATGAATGGGAGCCCTCATCTCCGAGCTGTGCTTAGACTGGGCCTCGATGTACCAGCTTGTAGTGCAAAGGCTCCTCTGGCACTGGACCTGACCAGAGAGCAGCCTGTTGAATAGAGTGTGTTCACAACATGGGCCCTGTGCACGTCAAAAGCACATTGTTACAGTGAGAGCGAGGACAAAGTGGAAACATGTTGGTGATTGTTGTCTCCTGCCACAGGGCTTCAATGAAGCCACTGTATTTTCCGTTGATTTCATCGTTATGTCACTCGGTCTTCGTGCGGATCAGACTCCATTCCAGCCACCTCCACGTTCCTGCGATACACTGCCTGCCCGATCCTGGCTCATGTCGAGTCAGCCTCATGACTGGGCTTATCCCCGTCATGCACCCAGCATGTGTATAGGCACCATTTTTAAATTTAATTTTTTTTTTTTTTTAAATGTGCTCAGGAGCAAGGTTGCATGTTGTGGCCTCAAAACTGACAGATGTTTCAGTTCACTGGAGCCTAGAGACAGGATGTGGTTATGGCTCAACAGTCAGAAGCTGGTTGTCTGATAACATGCATCAGATAGATCAAGACATCTTATGCACACAGCTGAAGTTCAGTATAGCTGTACAAGTAAAAGTTGTACTGAATAAATCCCTCTTAGATACCAGAAGTACTGCTCGCAGTAACATGTTTCACTGATTACGTAGAGGATCATATTAATAGTTTAGTAACATCATCTGCTGACGTGTTTTGTCATATCCTTTTCTGTATTTCATTTTTTAAAATTTACCTGGTTTCACTTTTATTTCATGCATACAGTATCTTTCTCTATATATTGTTCATCTCCCCATGTCCCCTGTTTTTCCCACTGTTCATCTTTATACTTACTCATGTCAAAAGCGCTGTACAAATTATGTTATATTGATTAATTCAATTTATTTTTTTTTATTTTTAATTGTAATTTCTTCAGAGGTTAAAATTAGAAATGTTTTCCATTCTGCAATGGTATCTTGCTGACTTTATCCACCCACCATTTCTTCTTTATAATGACACACTCCTGTGTGTGCAAACAAAATTCAGCAGAAATTCAAAACTTCAGTTCCCCAAAAATCAAAATTAGCTCTTTGTTTCATGTTTCTGGTAGAAAAAGAGCATTAACGTAACCATCCACTATTATAATGTGTGTAATTTAGCATTAACGCCCCATCCACATTCATGCAACTTGAATTATCTACGTTCTATATTTAAATTTTCCTCTTAAAACATATCTGTCCTGTGCGTTATGATTTTTCAGGTGTTGTCACACAATTTGTGCACAGTCTTGTGTATCCCACATGACCCGGTTGCTTTGGAGGAGCACTTCAGGGACGATGATGATGGTCCCGTCTCTAGCCAGGGTTACATGCCTTACCTCAACAAATACATCCTGGATAAGGTGATAGAAACGCGACTGTTTGTTTGTTTGAATTTCATAATCAAGGATGGTGTCAGAGTTTCTTTTGTTTGAACTTCTGGATTTTGTTTTAGGTTGTGGAGGGCTCTTTTACTAAGGAAAACGTAGACGAGCTCTGTTGGACTCTCACGGCGAAGAAAAACTACCAGACAGACAAGGGCAGCAGCACTATTCTGCCCGAGAGGGATGCTTTTCGGCTTTGGTGCCTTTTTAATTTTCTGTCTGAGGACAAGTACCCTTTGGTTATGGTCCCTGATGAGGTAAAGAAATCTCTTCACGGTCATTAAAGTTCAAATCTCAAAACCAAACTAAAACTACTACTACTAAAAGTGGCAGTACTATAGAGAGATATTGCTTGTTATTCAAACCATTATCTATTGTAGCATTATATTAGCAATGATTGGCTGAGGCGACATGTGATGATAGTGACACTTGTTTCTATATTTAGCCAGTTACTCTATGTGTGAGTACAATTCTAAGCTCATAGTTTGTAATCTGTGACCTAAAAAGTATACAGGATCATTTACAACCAGTAAACATGCCCTGGCTGAAACTTGTTTTTTTTTCTTGCCATCATGGAACACCGTGATCTATTCATGCAGCAGCGTGGGTTTTTTTCTCACTTGCAAACTCTAGTTTTGGTTTCCTGTCATGTATTTGACACAGCCGCTGGCAGGAGACAGCCCTAAATTTCAAAGGTGGAGTTGTAGTTGTAGCTTAAGTAAACCTTATGTAAGTTGCACTTTGCTTTGTGAATCACACAGATTTATGTACAAATACATCTGTGGTGTAAGGACTATAATGGTGTCATAAATACTATTAATGACGCACTTTACATTCAAAAAGAGCATAAATAAAAGTTACACTATTTACCAAAGGCTTTTAAATAAAATAAAAATGGAAGCTTCATATGTAAAGTGCACATGTAAAGTAAAAACTTCTTACTTTATCTGAAAAAACTGTGAAAAGCATAAGAAAATGTCTAAAAGAAAAGGAGAATTTTGTAGGAAATACTTCTAATAATGTTATTTATCTTCTATCTTAATCATTCAAAAAATCATATTAATTCTCACCCTCAAGACCTTTGGTTTCTGTCCTTTAAGGTGGAGTACCTACTCAAGAAGATATGCATGGCTATGAGTATTGAGTTCAACTATATTGAATTAGAGGACTTCTTCTCCCAAGACTCGGTGCAACAGAGCGGCATCACTGTTTGGGTTTTTCTGACGATGATGAACTCGGGGAGGATAACCAGAGGAATCGATAAGAGCGTAGTCAGCATGGCTATAGAGGAAGTATACAGAGAGATAGTTGGTGATGTCCTCAAAGAGGTAGGAGGCCGATTTGCCACCAGAAATGTGCGTTTTGGTGCCTGACAAGCTGTGCTTTGTGTTGGTGACAGTACGTGTGTGTGTTGGTTGGGGTGCTTTCAGGGTTATCTGTGGAAGAAAGGCCAGCTGAGGAGGAACTGGAAGGAACGCTGGTTCACTTTAAGGCCGAGCAACTTGTCCTACTACACCGGGGAGGACCGCAGGGATTGCCTGGGCAACATAGTTCTGGATGGAAACTGCTGCGTGGAGGTAAGCAGCTGGAGGTGATCGGCTTTCAAAGCCAAACATTTAACACTGGAAAAGAACTGTGGCTTTGATTTTTGACATAACAAGAAACAAAAACATATCGGATGTTGTTAGCAGTTAAAATAAATCTGCTTTCTATGAAACATGTGAGTAAAAGTCCATTTCTTTTCAAAGAAAGCAGCTCCCAACCTCTAGGACAATGACTCTCCGCAAGGAGTTGCAATATAATGCTGAAAGGGTCTCAAAGATCAGTAAAAGATATAGATATATTTTCTGTGCTAACCCCTTTTACATAGATTTTTGACAATAAAGTACACTTTGATTTCATTTGATTTTTGGTGTATATTATTTGGATCACTTTACCTCCCCGGGACAGTTAAATTTAATATTTTTACAAAAAATATCTGCTCATGATCACAAGGGCCTGTAAGAAAATGATTGGCTGTAATATTAAGTTAAACTTTTTATTAATATTTTAGTGCAAAGACATACCAAGTGTCAAAATCATTTAACACTAGTGAAAAGGTACAATTAATTGTAATATCTATATGTACAGAGATTAATTATCTTAAGAATTTAAGCTAATTAATTTAAGACCTTAATAGGTCAATGTAATAATACGTTTTTCATAGAATACAAATCAGATTATAGGAGGGTTTAAATTAAAAAATGTTGCAGGTATTGCAGTCTTTAGTTTGGCACCAACAGCTGCCACTGTCATTTTATATGACATGTTCACAGTTTTTTGACACATTTTATTTTAACACTATTCTTCTTGATGTTGCGATGCAGAGTTGAGAGCAGCAGTAAAATAGTGACAAATGATGTGCTCGTTCAAGCACTGATCACAGTCATTTTTATATCATCATATGTGTCAATCTAAAAATAAACATGGAGCTCAATTGACTTTACTTCATCATAAAAAACATTGAAGACTAACTCATGAACGGTTTTGAGCATCAGTAAAGTTGGGGTAGAGATAGAGTAGAGCGATTTTTACCTGGGCTGTTTTGGTTGTTTTCGACATGAGCGCGAGTCAATTATTAGCCCATCAATGTCACACAGTGCCTCTCTGAGTACAACAATCTGCCCGAGATCTGTTAGGTTTTTCAGCAAGAGCACTACAAGCAGAGTGTGTTCAAGGGAAAAACAAGAAATCATTCTTAAATCATGCTTTATTATAAGAAGTAGGCGATGATCAAATATTGTTTGGTGGTTCAAACTAGATCAAAAACTCCCTATTTTGAGTGATTTCATGGATTTGTTTCACGTTAACACTGTGTTTATTTAAAAAAAAGCAAGAAAAAAAAGTATGATGGGATATTTATTTATTCAAGTGTTTCTTGTTGGAAAGGTACTGCCAGACCGAGATGGGAAGAGGTGCATGTTTTGTCTGAAAACCCTCTCCAAGACCTATGAGATGAGCGCCTCAGACACCAAGCAGAGACAAGAATGGACTACAGGTCAGAGGGGACTCAGGGGCAATGCTAGTTTTTTTTCACTGATTCAAAGCTTAACCTTCGTATGAAGACATCAAACACCTTCCCTCCTCTCTCTCCGCAGCCATCCAGACAGCGATCAGGCTGTTCATGGAGGGGAAACAGTCTCTCCACAAAGACCTGAAGCTGAAACGGCGTGAGCAGAGGGAGCAGCGGGAGAAAAGACAACAGGCCAAGGAGGAGGAGCTGCAGAGGCTGCGGGCCCTGCAGGAGGAGCGGGAACGCAAGCTGGCGGAGCTGGAGCTCCTGAAGGAGGCGCAGAAGCAGGCTCAGGCCCTCCTGGAGCAGGACGAGCAGAGGAGGCGCCAGCAGCACGAGCAGCTCCAGCGGGCCCTGGAGGTCCAGCTTCGTGAGGCCGAGGAGGTGAGGATGGAGCCCAAAGGGGGAAAAGAAATAGTGCAGAAGCAGAAAGATTTGTTGTTTTGTTCATTCATTTCGTGTCGTTCTTTGCGCCACAAGGCTCGGGTCACCATGCAGGCAGAGATGGCCGTGAAGGAGGAGGAGGCGGAGAGGCAGAGGAAGAGGATCCAGGAGTTGGAGGAGATGCAGAAGCGTCTGGAGGAGGCGCTGCAGCAGGAGATCAAAGCCAGGGTGGACGAGGAGTCATTCCGCTACACCCAAGCAGGGTAAATTCATTCATCTGTCTTAACATATGATTTAGATGCTTAGAAACACTTTCACGGTACGGCGAGGGGTCATTTGTTTAGGTGAAGAGTCTGCCAACATTGTTCGATGATGTGTAACTTCTCTGTGCTGACGGCAGATAGAAAGCTCAGCTGTTGAAAGGAGTTCACGTTGCGCTATGTTCCTGAGGAAGTTGAGCTGCCAGCAGAGGAAGTTGTTAAATGCAGCCATCAGTCAGATCTATTGTGTCGCTCTTTCTGTGCTCCCTCAGCGTCAGCCAGTCGAGTTGAAACTTCCGATGAATTGATCACGCAAGTCTACAAACGCTTTGCATCAGGCACTGAGTTTGTATAAAATTACAATGCAACTGTCTGATCCTTTTAATAAAAAAAATAAAAGAAAATAAAAAGCTTTGTGTAAATACCTGTAGCAGAATGAATGTGTTCATCTGCCCCGTTGTGTCCAGGTTACTGGCGGAGGAGGAGGACAAAATGAAGGCCCTCATGGCCCTGCAGGAGGAACAGGAGGAGTACATCCTGAAGACACAGAGGGAGAAGCAGGAGCTGAAACAGGAAATGGAAGCCAAGTCCCGGGCCCTGGAGGAGGCGCAGAGGCAGCTGGAGGAGGTCCGCGCCAACCGACACAGGGTCGACCAGGATGTAGTGGTAAGAATTAAAAAAAAAAAAAAAAAAACTCACTGATTTCACTGTTACATAACAACACAATAACAACAATAAGTACCTCCATCCAATTGTTTACAGCCACTTTTCACTTTAAATTAAATTACCACATTCACACAACGCACTTTTTCTTAATCCAATCGATATTTATAATGTACACATATTTTGTTGCACTACTTTCATTTATATTTCAGTTGTGTATATATATTATAATCCTGCACGTTTTTCTTCTGTTTATTTAAACTTTTATGTCACTATTTTTTTAATCATGTTGTATTGTTCTCAGCCTGTGTTGTCCCTTGTGTGTTGGTTCCTATGACCCTCCCTCCTCTTATGTTTGCTTTTGTCTGTCCTTATCTTTTCCTTTTGGTCCAGGGCAGCTCTGTGGGAGCACCCTTAAAGTCATTGTACCCCCTACTGTACAATGACAATAAAGGACTATTCTGTTCTATTCTATACATTTCAATGAAAGCATCCGCTGCTCTTTTGGTGTAAAGTTATACTGGGTTATGCTTACCCTAGTGTAAGTTTTTCCAATTAATTTTATTTATTCACTACTCTGTTGACAGCCTTTATTTAACCAGGTAACATCCAGCTAAGATTTTAAATTATATTTAAACTACAACATAGTTGTTTTCTTAAACTCTTTGACTTCCTTAAAATGTAATTCACCATCCTTTAAAGAGGATGATTCATTTCAGTTTTCTTTGAGGTGACAGAACTTTTATTTATAGGTCCTCTGAAAAGAAAATGAGTCGGACTGAAGTTTCACTCCAGACTTTTTTTTTCTCTGACAGGCTGCCCAGAGGAAACTTCGCCAGGCGAGCACCAACGTCAAACACTGGAACGTCCAGATGAACAGACTGATGCGACCGATCGGACCAGGCGGTACGTGTCCTGTCTGCATGGAGAGCTGCTGCATTACGTGACATGAGTCATTGTTAATGTTATTAGTTATACTTGTGCTTTTCCAGCTATGACGACTCTATATGTCTGCTGTGTAAATGGCCCGTTGCCTGAGACTAAAACCTATTACTGTGTTTAGAAGAAGTCACCTCATGTTGCATATGTCAGAGGTGCTAATCAAGATGAATTCTCTCTTCCACGAATCATAGCCTTAGATTATAGTCCAGGTTATGATATGCCTACTGTTGAAAGCTGTAGCTGTGGTTAGGGTTGACATTTAACGTTGCTTCAAGATTAGAACAGTATGCCTCCATGTTCTTAGATGTATTTTTATCATTATGGGAGACAGAATAGATGGTAAACATACTTCCTGAAATTTGATATGTGTTATTTATTTCATCAGTGAATACCTTCTCTATAATAGTATCCTCAAATTCTAAACCACTGATCTGATGTACTGCCACATTCACTTCCTTTCCTGAGGTAATTTTGTTGTTACTTGTCCCTGTTTCTAGAGAAAAGGCCATCGTTGGGAAGCTCCTTCTCATCTTTCCAGATCCCCACACAGAGGGACCCCGGGCTGCGTCTCAGGAGGAGGTCGGGGTCAGAGGATCAGGACGAGGAGAGCAAAGAAAACGTTGACAGCAGAGCCGGATGTGATGTGGAGAAGCGGCACTCCCACGCCTCTAATGGAGACATGGACATCCCTTAAAAATTATGAATGATGGCTGCTTCTAGTCACTCTGTGAGACAGAAGGGCAAGTGATGACTGAAATGACTGAAATGTATGAACAATATGAAACAGTGGGGCGTCAACATTTAAAACTGAATTTATACGACTACCACTTTCATTTTTTTTATATATAATATGAACCTGCATTTGCAGTATTAACTACACAACTAATACATTGACTGCTGCCTAAAAATGGCCGTAAAATGGCACCCTGCAAGTATAAAGTTAGTTGTAATGTTAAAAAGCTAATATGTATACAGTAAACCTGTGTTTATTTCTGTCATATAGACTGAAAATGTAAAAATTTTTATAAATGTATGTGTGTGAGGTGGTATGATGAGGTATTAAGAGTTTACCGCAAAGTCACTCAAAGAGTCTCACTCCGGATACACAGGAAGAAGAGACAGAGAGGGTGGAGAGAGACTCTCATTAAACTTCCTGTTTCTACTGCCAGTTAACGTTATTGTAAATAAAAGAGTGAACCGATGAGTTATGAGTTGCCTCCATTTTTAGTATGATAGATTATGCGGATCAGGTGATTTATAGAGATTGTACTTTTCACTTTTTAAAATGCCACTTACACACAATGAGTAGCTAACATAAATATATTCAGTTAGTTATAAAACAACTGTGACAAACGATTACAGGGACCACACAGTGGAACAAATTCAAGCCTACACTGCTGACTTTGCAAGCTGCACATCCGCTTTAGTTTGAATGTTAGTTTGACTGAGTCTACCTGCAGTTCTAAAATGTGTCATCGCTGACTAATTTGATGCCTCTCACTGATGAAATCTTTGGCTGATTCGAGTGAACAGAGACATCACCTGACAAACGGAGGAAACTACATGTAGGCTAGATTCATTTTTTTATCATGCAAAATACTCTAAAAACAATAAGCCACAATATATATACATATTTCAATCTCATCCATGCTGTCACATTCATGGAGTCATTCACCACACCATTTACTCAGTGCTACTGTAGGTATTTAAAATTTTTAATAATAATAAAAAAAAATAGAACAAAGTGCTGCATGATGTACGGTGTTTAAGTGCATTTCATTAGAAAGTGTGCATTGCATGGGCGCAGTGCAGGTATTGACAGATGTTAGTAGTAAAAGTATTGTGTGCTGTAAATATTCACTTTTTTGGGTATTTTTTAAGGGAAAAGAATAGACTCTTGTTTACAATAAATAATATTAAGCATACATGGACCAATCAATAAATATATCATTTTAAAAATAAAAGAATGTGTTAACAGACTTGTATATATGGGTAACTTTAACCACAAAAAAAGATTATATTAGATACAAATAGATTATTATATTTTATAGGTAACATTCATTTTCTATACATGCTTGTTTCTCACTGCCATATCAAATGGGTTAGGGTTAGGCTATTTTGATAACTTTGTATAACTTTGACACATGGGAGAAAAAGGTATTGAGAATATATTGAGGAGAAAAAACAATAAATATTGTTTTATAATACATTTTATGGCTCCAAACAGTCCTTTTGTTTATTCCCTGTCTTTCTATCTATCTACCTATTAGAAAGGTTGACTGGAGGTGCATCCAGGTAACTTCACTACGTGTTTCTACACCGGTTTAAACCACATGGAGATTTCCTTCCTTTCTACTGCTCAATGCCACATTTCGTCCTCCAAAAACCTTTTAGTATCAGAAAGATGAAGTGTAGCTACGCGGCTGCAGATTATAGAAACAACAGTGCATTTGAGTGATCCTCAGAAGGCTGTTGTGTGCGGGGGAACGGGGGGAGGGGGGGGGCTGTGTCCTGGCATGTGACGAGAGAGAGAGAGAGAGAGAGAGAGAGAGAGAGAGAGAGAGAGAGAGAGAGAGAGAGAGAGAGAGAGAGAGAGAGAGGCAAAGCCAAGCCAGGAACAACAAGGAAACAGTCGGGGAGAGATTATCTGTTAACTATGCTTATCTGCATGCGATATGGCAGCCAACAGAAGTGTCCAACCTGTTTTTTCTTGAGCTCCACGGTGAGTCGGCTCCGCTGCCCCATGAAGGCCCGGATCAGTCTAAGTTTATGTTAGCGGTCTGACGCTAGCAGCTCCCGCTGCTCACTTACTACTACTTGTCCTGGACGGGACCCCGGACCGCTGCTCTTTAATTCCAGCCCGTACCCCGGTTCCTCCACGGCGTAACGTTAAAAACCGACAAGAGTCTCGTGAACCAGCGGCAGTATTCGGAGAGGTAAGCTAACTTGGCACGAGCCCGCTAACGTTATTTAAAGGCGCACACGGGGAATGTGGGTCAGCTAACAGCTAGTGGTAGTCAACATTCAAGGTTAGGAGCTAACTAGCTCCGCTAGCTCCTCACTCCGGCGGCCTGCTGACAGATACACCTATCCTGTTGGTCAACGAAAAGTTTCGAAAGCGGCGGCCGTGTGTCTTAACCGGACCGTTCTTTCGTGTATAGACCACTTGTGCCCGGTTAAGTGCTGTCAGTGACTTGAAACAAATCACGGCTGTTTCCGAGGAGCCGGTGTGACAGGTTGTCTGCTGGACAAGTCCTAACACTCCCCGGGGTTTGTGCCGTGAAAACCAAGTTCAGAGTGTCCCGCTTTTGTTCGTCACTCGAGCTCGGCTGTTCGTTGTAAACATGTTATTAATCTCACGTAAGTAAGTTTAGACTGTGGCTGCTGTGTCAGGTCACAGCTACACACACACACACACACACACAGGCGGATTAATCCACTAGGGGGCCTCGGGCAAAAATGTAACCCCCCATCCCCAAAGCTCCCTCTCCCCCACCACCGCCCCCCACCCCCGCTGATCAACACCGCTCAGTGTGTACATAGTGCATGCACCCTGTCCCCTTAAAACACCCTCCGAGTACACAGTGCACCCTACCATGAAACTGGGGCAAACAATAATACAGATGTCTCCGTGCTGCAGGAGAGAGAGTTTACTTTTTAAGATAGCAGAGACAGAGCGGAAGGTAACTCCACTTCTACGAGCATGATTCAGGGCTCTCGCCCCCCCAGTGTCGTCACTGGTAAAAACAGAAGAGGATGATCACAGTAAGGGTGGCAGCTTTCAGTGGAAAACGTGGGGGGTGCAGTTCTTTGATGCTGCTCTGTTAGGGGGGTTTATTAAACAGCAGCGACGCCCTTTATTAGGAAGAAGAGGTTGAAGAGGCGTGAACCCCCTGCCGTGATCAAGCTCACAACAGGGTGGCGGGAATGGCTTGACAGGCCTGTGACGGTCCGTGCTGCTGATGGAAGTGTCACAGGTCCTTCTCCCCGGAGCAGGCGATGGGGCCCGGGAGCTGAGAACAGAACCCCGCTGCTCAGACGCCTTCCAGGCTGTCTCCAACCGGCCGATCATGACCTTGACGTCTAGGGCCAAACAAGGTCCCACCTGAGCACTACACATGGCCACTGTCGATGGCAACTGCATGTAACATGCACACCGGGGGGGCGGCTGACGTCGTCCGCACCTCCATTATCTCCTCCGCTGCCAACTCGGATTGCCAGCTAAGCCCAGGGATCCTGCCAGGAAGGCCATATTGCCAGACCAGTACCACCAGCTGGGCGATGATGACGGAACGCTGGTTGGCCGTCAATCTGTTTGCTCGCACCGTTGGTGAATCACGAGCAGCACAGAACCTACCAGCATCTTTGTACTGTGACACCGGAGAGTAACCACAGGCTTCCGTTTCTCAAGGTGTTTGAGTGAAAAAGAAAGATGAGCAGACTCGAGGTCTTATGGTGGTGATGGTACATGATTTAGCAGCACTAATTATACTATGGCTCTCTGATCCAGAAATAATCAAATACCACAATATTTACAACCAAATACCTTGATATCAATATTGGGACAATATTGCAAGTCTAACTATTGGTACTTTCTCAAAATATTGGCAAAATGAGACATAATAATGGCATAAATCACGATCAGTAATGTGGATCTAATGACTAACTTTATATATATAAATAATTATATTTTTTAAAACTGGTTGCAAACCGATATCTTATAGTTTAGATTGTATTCATATTTTAAATTCTGCCAATCCAGTTATTCCAGCTAAGGGTTTATATAAATTAAATTATAAATAAAGAGTCTAACCTGCTAGACGAGTCTGGTAAGTTCAATCATTTTAGTGTAATGCAGCTGTTAAAACCAGGAAAACCTGCTTCATGGCAATATTGTAAATCTGTGTGTGTGTGCGTGCATTTTCTGTGTTGGCCTGAAATAAACATTCCTGCTTATTTATTTAGTTTCTAATCAATTAATAGTTTTTAAATTGATTTTCTGGTTTACTCCGATACGTCTTGTTTTCAGGATATAAAATGACATATAGTCCTACTGTGATATCCTCATTAGTCAGATGTTCCAAGTTTGTCTTCATGCAATAGTGGGGTGTTATTGGTCTGGGGGTCTTGCTTGTCTGTTCCGCTTGCCTCGTGCGTAATCCATGAAAGGCTTTACGCCATATGTATATCATGTCATAAGCCTATTAGCATCAAGGACATTCTCTAGCTGCTTCAACACAACAGTAGTAATGGACTGATTTGGGCAATGAGTAGGGCTTTATATGAAAAAAAAAGCTAGTAGATGAAATGTCATGTCTGTTTCAGGCGAATTATGTTAATTCTTGCTCTATGTGCTAATATTTTTTTAACTAGAGGAGCTATGACGCCAACGTGACAAGAGGGGAGCCGCTGAGTCAGCTTTAACAGGAACCATGGAAGGGTTTCAGAAAACTGCTAAAGAGCAGCATGACCGGGTGAACGGATACTGTGAGCCCAAGTCGCCCCGGGACACCACTGACGTCAGGTGGACGGTGACGGAGGGAGAGTCTGGTGGTTCAGATAGCTGCGGTGGGACGAGCGTGTCAGAGCTGACAGATGTGCAAGACTTGAAAGCAGCCAGGGAAAGTGAAGATGAGGAGGACAAGGAGGAGAAGGAGGCAGCATCTGCCTCTAAAGGACTGAAAGGGGACCAGAAGAAAAGAGAGAAAGAGGGTCAGGATCAGGAGGAGAACGATCACAGTGGGCAGAACAGCAGTGCAGCGTCCAGCTACACAGGTGAGATTTTTATTTCAATATCCCATCACATATTTTCTGGAAAATCCATGTGTATTTAAACAATAGATCATTCTTGAACACTTCATGCATTTTTTTTATGCAGATCTGTCCCATACCTCGTCTCCCTCGCTGTCTGAGCAGCTGCGTCTTGGCCGAGAAGACAGCGCAGGGTCCGGGATCAGTGTGGAGTGTAAAGTGTGCGGGGACAAGGCTTCCGGCTTCCACTACGGCGTGCATGCCTGTGAGGGTTGCAAGGTAAAATGCAGTTTGTGGATCACAGCAGAATGTTTTTTTTCTGAGATCAGAACATTGGTTGACCCCAATCTATCGGTGTTGCTAACCTAGTTGCTTTGTTTCTTGCGCAGGGCTTTTTCCGGCGAACCGTGCGGATGAAACTGGAATACGAACGCTGTGAGCGTTCCTGCAAGATTCAGAAGAAGAACCGTAACAAGTGCCAATATTGTCGATTCCAGAAGTGCCTGTCTTTGGGAATGTCTCATGATGGTGAGGATTTTTTTTATTCTTTGATCATTTGAAACAGTAAACATGCAAAATATTTTTTTTTTTTTTACAAATTCAAGACTTTAAAGAAAATATATTGTACAGGGTTTGAACTTTTTAAATTCTGACATAAGTAGAAAACAAAAAAATGCTCATTTATTTCAAATTCTTTCTTATCTTCTTTGGAATCTTTTTTATGCAATTCGGTGTTGGGGAAAAAGTAAAAGCAGAGCACCTGCTCACTCTGTTTCTCAGTTCTTCATGTATTGGCTCAATTAACTTTTTGGTATTTTTCTAACTTCCAATCAGTTAATAAAACAAAACTAGGCATCAGAAACCAACTCCAGTACTGACTTAGTTGGTCACTCCTGGAATAACCACTCAAAACAGCATGTGTGTGTGTGTGTTTTCTCAGCGATCCGATATGGACGTATGCCTGAGGCTGAGCGGAAGAAGCTGGTGGCAGGCCTGCTCGCAGAGGAACAGAACCATGGCAAACCGGGTGGCTCAGACCTGAAAACTTTGGCCAAACAAGTCAACGCAGCCTACCAGAAGAACCTCAGTATGACCAAGAAGAGGGCCCGTAGCATCCTGATGGGCAAAACCAGCAGCACCTCGGTACGTCACAGATTTAAGGGGCTCATCTAAGCTAAGGCCATGCAATGAATTGAATGTTGATCACAATTACAATTTGCGTGTCAATCTCCACACTCATATGCTATCGTTCAAAAGTTTAGGGTCAATTAGAAATGTCTTTTTTCTTTTTTTTTATAAGAAAACTTTTTTTCAACAAAGCTAACTTTAAACTAATCAGAAATACACTCTATACATTGTTATTGTGGGAAATGACTATTCTAGCTGGTAAATATCTGGTTTTTGGTGCAATATCTACATAGGTGTATCGGGTATCGCGAGTGAAAGGAAGAGGGAGGGAAAAGTTGTTTGGTTTGAGAAAAAAGGTTGGAAAAGTTCTCTTCTATGGGAAAACTGGGGGTTCCAAGAATCTATCGAGGAGCAGAAAGCACATAATGTGCGAGATTTGCCAAAAGGTAATCTCTGTGACTCTTGGTAACACAACATA
The DNA here is from genome assembly GCA_030544235.1 of Lepturacanthus savala. Taxonomy (NCBI): domain Eukaryota; kingdom Metazoa; phylum Chordata; class Actinopteri; order Scombriformes; family Trichiuridae; genus Lepturacanthus; species Lepturacanthus savala. The sequence continues at coordinate 15,214,995 of CM060480.1, forward strand.
TCTGTTTAACCGTCGCAAACAAAACCACAAGGTCATTCATGTTTAATAAATGCATTGTGTAACTAAAACATAGTCGTGATTTCAATATTGACCAAAATAATCATGATAGTGATTTTTTTTTTTCCATAATCGAGCAACCCTAAGCTCATCTAAGCTGGGCTGCCTGGTTTTACAGACACATAAATAGACAAATAAGGTCACAGAAATACATCTTTACATCTATTATCTGACCTTTGTAATAGAAATTAAAGCATATTATGATATATTATACTTGCAAGTCTGACTAAATGTGGAGAATTTATCTTTTGTTCTTTTACTCAATACCAAAGTTTGAAAAAAAGAAAGTCACAGCAGGTTTTCTGTAGTCTCTGAAGTTAGTGTTGGGTTCTTGTCCTCCTTTCAGCCCTTTGTGATCTACGATGTAGACACACTCTGGCAGGCGGAAAGTGGTTTGGTATGGAGCCAGTTACTTCCAGGTGCGCCCCTGACCAAGGAGATTGGGGTCCACGTGTTCTACCGCTGCCAGTGCACCACAGTGGAGACTGTGCGAGAGCTCACCGAGTTCGCCAAGTCCATTCCGGGGTTTGTGGACCTCTTCCTTAATGACCAGGTTCGTCATTGTCACGTCTATGTGCTGCACAGTGAGATGATTTCTTATGCGTCTGTAAATAACTTAAGTGTCTCTTCTGCCTCTAGGTGACTTTGCTGAAGTATGGTGTGCACGAGGCTATTTTTGCGATGCTGCCCTCTCTCATGAACAAAGATGGACTATTGGTGGCCAATGGTAAAGGCTTCGTGACCAGGGAGTTCCTGCGCAGTTTAAGAAAGCCTTTCAGTGAGATCATGGAGCCCAAATTTGAGTTTGCTGTCAAGTTCAACGCTCTGGAGCTAGATGACAGTGACCTGGCCCTGTTTGTTGCTGCCATTATTCTCTGTGGAGGTGAGGCTGAGGGATTTTTTGTTTTCTGCTTGATGTTATGTTTGCTCTGTATAAACTGCGAGTGATAACATGCTGACGCCCACTTTTTTTTGCTCCTTCAGATCGTCCCGGGCTAATGAACGTAAAGCAGGTGGAGCAGAGTCAAGACAGCATCCTCCAGGCGCTGGACCTCCACCTCCAAGCAAACCACTCTGACTCTGTCTACCTCTTCCCTAAGCTGCTGCAGAAGATGGCTGACCTCCGTCAGCTCGTTACTGAAAACGCTCAGCTTGTTCAAAAGATCAAAAAGACTGAGTCGGAGACCTCGCTCCACCCTCTACTACAGGAGATCTACAAAGACATGTATTAGTAGTCTCCAGCACAGACTGCTTCTAGCAATACTGTTACAGACTGAATATTCTTTTATAATAATACACTGCATTCAGTACAAGCACTGTTCCACATACGGGCAAGGGCGCCGGATTTATTTCAGAAGTGCGAGGGCCAAAAAGTGTGTGTGTGTGCGCGTGTGCGTGTATGTGTAGTTGTAGATAAACCAGATAAACCAGAGACTCTCACTAAACTTTTGTGAGTAACTATAGAGTGCTTGCACCACTGGGTGGAGGTATAATTCCAGACACAAAGTAGCTAACTAGTGCTTGTTGGATTAGATAGAAGCTTTTTTGTTCAGTTACCCAAACCTGCGAATTTACAGGACAGAAACACTTCTGCAGCTGAGTAGCAGCGCGCAGCCAATAGGAATGTACATGTTGTCCTTGTGTTGTATAGCAGCCATGTCCCAAATCTATTTTTTAAAGATAAATCAGAAAAAAACATTACTTTCCTACTTTTTCACCTTTGCAAATGATCAACAAGCCTCGCTCTTTTAAAATGTCATTCCTAGCTGACAATAGCCTAAATAAGCTTTGGGAGCACCTCAATTGCCTTTACTTAGAAGAAAAAAATATATATATTTGGACCTATCATTTAAATGTAATATCATGAATTAGGCAAACCGATTCATGTGAACTTTCAAAATGTACGTGTTGACTGGCTGGTTGCCTGGGGAGTGCTGAATATGTTTCGCCTATGTGTCTAATTAAGAAATAGTCATTTGACTTAGATACCTCCCATTTTATATTTTTCCTGCTTTTATTTTACCTAATGTCTTAGAGTGAACGGGAATGATTGAAGCGTCTTTTTACCTTAAGTGTTGCAATATAGGGGCATTTGCGGGCATACAGGGATTCGCTACTTAAAAAGAATGTGGGAGGAGGGTAAAGTGGGGAGGCGCCAATGGCCCATTGGACCCCCTTCTTCCGGCGTCCTTGTGTACAGGCATGGATTTTAATGTGCAGATGAGGCAAAGTCACATCATAGGGCTATAACACAATCAGTGAAGTCTTCTCAACATCAGCATTACCTACAGCACAGCAATGGCTGCCGGGGTGTGTGCGTGTTCTGAGCATCTGGAATCATTTGCTTCATGTCCTAGTTTCCCATGATCTGTTTTCTTACCGTGGCTGCTCCTATTTCATCCTAATAGCAAAGCTGACCCCAGAGCAGCATCTAGAGAGAGCTTCTCCTCACCCACCTCTGCTCTGTGTTTGGCTGTAAAGGGAAGAAGGCATTTCATGTTCTCACACCAATGGCATAGTTCAAACACAAAAGAGCCGTCAGTTTGTACTGTACAAGAATTTCTTAAAATTACCAATGACTTTGGTAGAGTGATTGTTCTCAGACTTTTTGGTAAACCTGAAGATGCACAAATTGGTTTTTGTTTACATCATTATCATAATTATCATCATCATTATCAGTGACCTCTATTTTTGCCATGAATTGGTTTATAGAACACAAACTGGGCTGGCTCCAGCAGTGTAGAGCTCTCTCAATGCAGCTGTCTGTGCAATACCATTTCCATTTGTCAATAAATATGGAGATCCAAGTTATATAGGTTTCGTCTTAAAGCCATCTACCTGAATACTAACTAATGGACTATGCTGCACAGATTTTGTTTCTTGAAGCTGACACTATAAACACATGACCCACTGATGTACAAGGGATAGCATGTTTTTTCCTTTTTTTCCTTTTCTTTTGACATGCAAACAATCATAAACTTGCCATTTAATTTTTTTTCTTAGTTTATTCTTTGTAAACATGTCATTAATTATTTGTAATTGTTGATCATATTTGTAAGGGCGAAACATGAATTATCACCTTATTTTTTGTATTAAGTATATGTTTTCTTTCTTATTACACGGCTGCCCATTTAGTTTAGCTTGTACCAAATATATCGTCCAACGTACCAACCGATTTTTCCCTTGATGAGGAATTAAGCAGGTTTCTACCTAAAACCAGCATACAATTAGCAGATTAGAATTCCACAGCTAGAGCCTGCTTACCTAAAATGAGTAGTTTCTGTACTCGCCCGTGATATTTCCACAGTTTTAGCCTTTTTTTTGAGTGTGCATTCTGATTTGTCCTGTTAGGAGACCCACAACTGTAATAGCCTTACTCTGGCCTGCTTTCAGAAGTTTCCTGAAAAATCCTCCTCTTGTGCTCTTATTCTGTTTTGATCCCTATCTACCTCTAATGTATGATCTGTGACAATATTCCACTGTCTCATCTAATCTCTTGACATTTTTGCCTTAATTCCTGCTATTGGTACAAATAGCAAGTTTGATATCATTGGCTGATGTGCCGTGTGCCAAGCAAGTGGAAAGGTGTGGATAAAAACGAGAAAGTGCACCAAAAAAAAAGTTGATGTAAGCTACCTCTATGCCTGTGTAAGTGATGGACTGAAATATTTGTTTCACAAAAACATGTCATGACTTGAAAGAATTTCGTCCTTATATTAACATGTAACCATATACAGCTCTAGTTAAGATATATCTCGCTTATAAACTTTATTAGAAATATTAACACTGATTTTTCTCAATTTCTATAGTATATAGTATAGTAAGTATAAAACAGATATATGACACATGCCTACTCTTCATTACATGTTTTTTACTTGTAAAATTAACCTTACTCCTTGATACAGCCGATGCCGTTAATTAAACTTTGAGAGTTCAGATTAGTGGAATAATGCGTAAATTAGAATACGTAACGTGCGACGTCACGTTTCTATTGGCTCGTTGCTAGGTTAATTGCTGAAAGGAAACGGCTGTCACTATTTAGATAGTGGGATGCTCGAAGCACCCGGAGGACGGTGTCGGACATGGAGCGGTTCACTACTTCCCGCGGTGGAAACATCTGTAGGTAAGCGAAAGGTATAAAGTGTCTGGAGTCGTAGGAAAAGTCGGTCAAATTCTGAAACAGGTCTGTTACTGATAGCTCCTGCTAACGTTAACGTTGACCTTCGGCGGTTTGAAAACAAAAAGTGACTTAAAGTGATTTAAACGCGATAAAGTCGCTCTTCAGCGGCTGTTTTAAGGGGGGTGTCAACACGGAACTATGCCATTAAATGTGCGAGTGCTTATCAATCGAAGACGGCTGCAATCGTTTACAAAATGACTGTAAATAACTGACAGTACTTATAATTCATTTTTAACCGTTCTGCACCCTGCTAACTAGCCAAATTGCTAATGTTAGCAAAACTAGTGACTGTTGGTAACTTTTTGTTGCAGTTGGAGGCACGTAAACAATCTGTTGAGGATATTCTTGCAGAATTCAATGGGATATTTATCGCAAATGATAACAGTTAACTATCAGTTCTCCATATGTGTGGCTGAACAGTAATGTAACTTAGACATTTGAATAATAAGGACTGTTTGTGTTTGAATGAGTGTTGTTTTTCAAACTCGTGAGTTCTGTTCAAATTCGAGTCAACGCCACAACCCCCCGGTGTTACGGTTTAAGCAGAGACCGTGTTAACTGGTGACTTCCATCGTAGTTGTCGGGGTAACACACGTCGCAAGTAGGTGTCCTTTTTAAAAAAAGTATGTATGACCCAGTATATACGAGTCTGATTGTGGTCAGATTAGAGCAGACACATGGCTCTGATGGTCCAGTTAACAGGGTCACTAGTTAAATGGAAACGATGGGTCACGTGACTTTACAGCAGCGTTCCGACTGTTTACAGGAGGAACTACATGCTTTTGGTTTTATTTCTCCCCCTCAGGTTAACTCTTGTTGCTGCCTCCTGAAGTTTTGGTATTTCTACTAATTCAAAATTCTGACCAAATTTAGGTTTATGAAAATGAGTCACACGAAAATGGGGTTTGAGCTTTGCCTTGCACTCGACTGCTTCATAATTGAAGGCCTTGCAGTTCTGACATTTTGATTGAATGTGTCTGGTTGCAGTTACTATGGGGCCTTAAAAAATTCTAAAAATGGCAATTGAAACAAGTTAGTTTTTGTCCCAGCCTTTAGAGTCCAGAAAGGCTGCTTATAAAGACCTGTAACTTGACACAGACTTGATTCTGTCATGCCCCTAAATATATATATATATATATATATATATATATATATATATAATCAATCTGTGATTGATGCTACATAACCTGAACTAATCCTGTTCCTTGCAGACAGTTCATAAATGGCTGTTGCAGATATGGTCCTAGGTGTAATTATCGACATGAATGGCCAGTCATACCATCATCCCAAATATGTAGATACTTTCAAAAAGGTGGATGCTGGTATGGGGATCACTGCAGGTAAGTTATTTTTTTTTTTTTAATTCTTCAGTTGTGTATAACAAAAGATGATGACATGCATAAAGGTTTCCTGAGTACATTCAATATTTTCCACTATTAGATATCTCCATATCCTTCAGCATGAAGCTGGTGCTGCTGCAGCTAGAAGAGCTTCAGTGCCAACAGTTTCCTCTTCCAGCGTGGTGTACACCCCAGCCGACAGACGAGGGTCAGAGCCTGCTCTCCTGCAGGCTGAGTTGATGTCCAGGCAGGAGCACAATCTGCCACACAGTCACTCGCTGGTTAATGTCTCAAATTCCCGACACAATCCCGGGCTCCTGGTGGCAAATATTGCAGAGGAGCAATCACAAGGTATTGGATGATTTTTATGGGTGAAACTGTGTCTGTGAAACAGGCTGTGGTCAGCATTTAATTTTCTTCACACTTTACTTACACTTTTTTTTTTTTCTTCTTCTATGCAGATGCTAACTCTCATCCAACTACATCTCGGGAGTTGGCCCGGACCTCAGGAGCGGCTCGAGCAGGTGCCTGTGATGGAAGAAATGAACAGGTTTGCATCCAATTTTGCTGCTTAATTTTTAGTGCGATAATTCTACTCGGCATAATGGTGAATTCAACGAGGTTGAACCTAGAACCAGGTTTGCTGATTAAGTTTTTGGGCCCAGGAGACCTCTTCCACTGAGATAGAGGATGTGGGAGCTGCTGCAGCCTCCACTTCTCAAGGAAAAATTGATGAAATGGAAGCCTTCCACCAGAGTAAAAATGTGACCTGCGGCATATGCATGGAAAAGGTGTATGAGAAGACAGATCCGAGGATCCAAATATTTGGAATCTTGCCAAACTGCAATCACGCCTTCTGTTTACACTGCATCAGGACCTGGAGGAAAACAAAAGACCTTGGGCCAGATGTCATTAAGTAGGTGTCGGTAGTCTTTTTAAAAAAAAAAAAAAAAAAAAAAAAAGATGAACCGCAAAGGGTCTGACTTGGCATCACTGTTTAATGTTCATTCCTCAGGACCTGCCCACAGTGCCGGGTGAGGTCTGCCTTTTATGTGCCCAACAAGTACTGGGTCGAAGGGCCAGCAAAGGAAAGGTTGGTTGCTGCCTTCAAAGAGAAATACAGGTATGGTGTGTCTATTGGCTTCCATTGTCTGAAGGCACGAATGTCTGGCTGTAATATGTACTGTATACATGCCAAAAGATTGCAAATTGAGAAACTGGTGTCTGTTCAAAGCAGAATTCCAGTGATGGATTCATTGATACAACTATAACTGAACCGCATTCTGTCTTCTCTCCTTGATTCTAGTAAAAAAAGCTGCCATTACTATGACCGATACAGATGCTGTCCCTTCAAAACGGAGTGCCTTTACCGGCATGATAAAACTGCAGGTCACCGGTCACTTTTGGTGAGTATTGCTATGAGTTCACAGCACCATTTCGATATCTATAAGATAACGGGCCTCATGTAGCAACAGTCTTTAAAATCTGAAAAATAAGAAGATGCTCAAAAGGCTCATACCTTCCAAATCTGTTCTTACCCAGGTGTGCTGAATGATGAATCCCACTTGGATCATAAATTGGAAGGGCATGGCTGATTGTTTGTTAGCATAAGTAATGCAGTATTGTGACATGTGCAAATACTCTAGAATTGATTGACAGATGCCACCAATAAAAAGCTATAAGAAGAAACTGAATAAGTATATGGCTTCCTGCATGAGGCCCAATGTGCTTCGTATGTGTACGTTTCAATTTTTTATTTTATTTTTTAATTGGTCTTTTGCTCAACAGGATCCTTCAGAAGAAGATGATGATTACGAGGATGTAGATCTCCTAAGTTTTTTCATTGCCATGACCCTTCTCAGTGGTGACGATGAAGATGATGAGGATGACTTGGGCTTTCATTTTTACCTCACTGAGGAATATGGTTTCTGAGCTTTTTCGTTCTTGTCAACTACCTGAAACCACTCAATGGGCCTTTTTTTTAAATTAAGAATCCTGAGCCCCAGAAGAACACTGCAATTTGATGTGCCTGTCCTCCTCAGATCAGTATTAAAATAACATTTTGTGTAACCGTGCTAAAGATCAGGGATTCCATTCATTAGAGGGTCCAGTGTGAGGTGTTAATTAGTCAGACTACAACTGGTCATTTCACTAACCAGTACTCCTTCAACCAGAGAGCAACTAACCTGTGAAACCATCTGCTAGTTGGAAATGAGAACACGTACACTTGGCTCTACACAGCTCATAGTTCGTTGGCCCTGCTCTAGATGTAAGCGCCCTAGATATGACACGTTTTCCAGTTCTACCTCCTAATTATCTTGTGCTTAATCTGTGGTCTGGTCTGGGTTTATATACCCTCCCACGACCATAGCGGTTAAAACATGTTGCAGACTGTCAATTTCCCTGTAACATGTTTCCTGTTTACTGTTGAAAATTGACTTCTGTAGTAGCAATTTGCACCATTTTGATATTTTAAAAGTATTGTGTGGATGGTATTTTTTTTAATTGCCTAAAGGAGAAAAAAAAAACTAAGTGTACTGTATCCTGTATCTTGCTGATGTCCACTAGTGAAGATGCCTGCTGCAACTAATGGTAATGACACCCTTTCCTAGTCTGGACATGCACACAAATGTATTTTTTTATTTCTTTTTTTTAAAAACAAGTTGTATTCGTACACGAAAATAAAACCTTGCTTCTCACTGAAAACGTGTGCCGGTGCACTGGGCTTCAGCCGCTAGAGGGGGGTGTAGTATAAATAGGTTGGAATTCTACTCGCGAAGAAGGAATGTGAACAACATTGGCGGGTGTACGTGGACACAGTCGATAGTTGGTAGGAGTCGAATCAACGGGGATGAACGGCGGGATGTTTCTGAGTCGCTTCGACGGACAGTCGAGGCTTCTGGTCCGGTCGCTGCTGTCCGGATCCTCCGGGGCCCACGCGGCGCTGGGTGTGTACCGGCGGCAGCGGCGAGTCAACCCCGGACACAACCTGTCCGACTTAATGGACACGCTGTGCCGCGACGAGATCAACTTAGCGGAGTCTGATGGACGCGCGTTAACTGCGTAAGTAACGGTGTTCAGTACAGCGACCTGGAGAGAGGGGAGTGTCTAGACCGGTTTACATTTCAGCACAGTTATCCTGAATATCTGGGTCACTCATGGTGCTTTAAAAACCTTTTTAAATTCTAACCATCCCACTGAGTCCTGCTGGATATATTCAGCTCTGCAGCAGGGATATCGTTAATTAAATCTCTATATGTAGAGATGTCTGCAACTATCGATTGTTACAATCAAGTGTAGGGCTGCACCTGTCGACTGTTTTGAAAAGTCGATTAATCTATCGATTAGTTTTTATTCAGACCAACTGTCCACAACCCAAAGCTCATTAGTTTTTTATTCTAGAAGAAACCAGAAAATAATCAGATTTGAGAAGCTGGAACCAGAGAATTTTGACATTTTCTTCTTAAAAATGACACCGATATCAAAATAGTTGTCGACTAATATAATAGTTGTCGACTAATCATTGCTCCATCTCCACTCAAGCACATTGCCTATAAATCCTCTAAAGACAAATACCCTTTACACTCTGAATTAGTCATCATGCAAAAAAACAAAAATCTTATCTAGGGATCCTGGGTCAAAATCTGATTGAATGCAAAAAGTTTGAGATCCACTGTGCTTGATCTCAAAACCTCATTAAATATCTTGTTTTGCCCGATTAACAGCACCAAATATTCAAATTACTATCATATAAAACCAAGAAAAGAAGCAACTTTTCTTCTTTGATAACTTCTAGTACAATCAATTTGTGTATGAAAATTTACCCGAAGGATTAATCAAGAATTGCAATAGTTGAAACTAATTTTCTTAATTTACAGTCAAATAGATTTTTAACATATGTATTGTTGCAGCTCTACATGTGCTTATGCCTCTCTCTGTTTCCCCCCCCTCTCCTTTTCTAGTAAACCCTTGGTGTGCCTCTTTCCAGCGTCCTTCAAACAAAATCTGCTGTCCTTCATGTATCTGGTCTGCTCGGCTCTTCCTCGGACTACTGTCCTCCGTGTATTGGACTGCCTCAGTCAGGACCCCGATCCGAGCCCCTGGGTCACCGCTCTGGTTCGACAGCTGGGAAGAACTCTGAGGGATCAGGATGCGGGGCCTCTGTACACTCCGCTGTGCAGCCAGCGACTCGGGGAGCTGTCGCAGTGCTCCTCTGGCTTCACTGAGACCGGAGGGTGGACCAGGTTCTTCAGCTCCCAAACAGTCCAACCTGAATCTCAGAGTAGGTCCTGCTCATCGGAACTGGGGACGCAAAGGAAAAGGAAGTGCAGCTTTGTTGATTCAGACGGTGAAGAAACGCAACAGCAGAGTAAGCGGACGAAGACGGACGTGTGTGTGAGTGAACGTTGCGTCGATGCAGAACAACAGAGCATCAAGGAGGAGATCTCAGGAGGACTAGAGGACGACACCGCAGCAGAAGAACCAGTTAAAGAACAGAGTCCTGCACCATGTGATGCTCTTCCTGAACATGTGAAGGTAAAGATTTTAGAACTTTCTGTTCCATGTTTTTGAACAGACATAAAGAGTCAATCAGTCCGTGCCTTTTTGTGTTAAATGTTAATATATATATTAGCATTTTTTTTTACTATAGCATTTTAACATTCTATTTTTTAAAATTTTTTTATTTTTTTTATAAAAAACGTCTTGTGACGTGTGCTGCTGACCTCTTGGTCAGGTCACCATTGTAAAAGAGATCTTGATTTCAATAGGTTTATCACCTAGTTAAATAAAGGTTAAAAAAATAAGGCTCGAAACCAGTTATATTCATTTAATCATTTCTCTTTCTTTTCGTGTAAATGCGTAATGATTGGATTCCCTACTGGAAGTCACTTCCCACATCATTCAATTCCAGTGTGGAAGCCCGTTCATCATCAACTCTCTGTTAACCCATTAAAGCCAATGAGCCTTTAAGTCACTGTCATTTTATACTTAAAATAAAAATCTATTCAATCATTCAAGTAGAATAATCCCCCAAAGAAGAATTATGTACATGGGATAAATAGCATTTTGTTTATGGGCAGATTTGTGCAAGCAGCAGAAAAATAGATGCATAACCTAATTGTTACTGACTCAACTCATTTTTGGAAAGAAAATCTAGCCTTAAATGGGTTAAACTAACAACGGCCAATTATTGTCTTTCCTCAGATGTCCATTCTTCAAATTAAGGAATTACTGGAAAATCAGAGTGAGGTAAGAAGAGTCTTCTTTTGTTGTAGCTGGCACAGACTTTCTAGTAAGGTTTGATATTACTATGACTCTTTGTATTGTTTTCAGTGGGACCAGAGCTCCATGGATGTGTTCAAAGTGCTGAATGACTGTGACCCCCGCCAAGTACGTCCTTGGGTCCTACAACTGACGTTTTTTTCCAGTGTTTTAGCTCAGCATTAACACTTATGTAGTGCATGTCCAGTCCATTATATTTAAAGATGCACCAAATTCATGTACATGGGGACGTTTCATTTTTAAATGCACAATCTATTCTGAACCACTGTACGTTTGTTTGCTGAGAGGCTGTGAAAGGACTAACCCCAAGTGTTTTTCCCTCCTGTTAAGGTGGAGGTGTTTTGTAACATGCTGAGTTTGCCTGATTTACCGGAGCAGACTCTGCCTAAACTGTGTAGCGGCGTCTTGTCTCTCTCTCCTGACCTCAGCTACAGCACTGCAGCAACGATCATCAAGAGCCTGCTGCTGCAGAAAGTACGGCCCTGAAAAATTAAATGGTTTCGTTTTGGATTAATCTGTTGATTATTTTGTTAATTGGTTAGTTGTTTAGTCTATAAAATGTATGAAAATAGTGAAAAATGTCTCAAAACCCAAGATCTCCCAACCACCAGTCCACAACCTTAAGAAATTAGTTTACTGTCATAGAAGTCTGATGAAATAACAAAATATTTCCATTTGAGAAGCTGGAATTTGACAATTTGGACATTTTCTATTGAAAATTGACAATTATCAAAATATATAGAGATTAATCTAACAGTTGACAACTAATCAATCAATAGTGTAAATTCAAGTACACTTAATGAAGTACTGTACTTGAGTAATATTTTGAGGTACTTAGTTGTCACCTTATACTTTCACTCTTATTGTATTCCACATTTATATGACAGCTTTAGTTACTTTTCAGGTGAAGGTTTTAATGTTTTACATAAAAGGAATATACTTTAATATTCTATTATCTATATTCTGTTAAATTGTTACAATTTTCTTTTAATTTGCTTTGCACTGTGTGAAAGGTGCCAAATATTATGATACAGTACTGTTTAATGAATTTAATTTACCCAAATTATATTAAATTGGCAACATTGATGAAGTAAAATATTAAAATGCTCACATTTAATGATTTAAACACAAGTTTTATTATATATGGTCCTATAATGATATAACACAGTCTGCATAACGATTACTTTTGGTACTTTTAAGTATGTTTTTCTGATAATATCTCTATACTTTGACTTAAATCATCCATTTACTTGAGTATTTTATTGATGGCACTATTTTTTACTCAAGTACTTATTCCATCATTACAACTAATTGACTAATAGTTGCAGCTCTGAATGAAATGATTTTAATATGTTTGATACTGAGAGTATGTCCTGTTGATGCAGGTCCTGTCCCTGTCAGAACCGGCCTCCAGATGCCTGGTCACCACGGTTACGTCATTCTGTAGCCGCTACACCAGGCCGACGTGCCACGCTCTGATCGCACCTGTGCTGGAGCAGGACTCAATCGGTGAATAGAACATTGACTGAGTACATTTCTGATTCATTAAACCATATCACACACATTAGGTCAGAGGTGCTTTGTGTTGTCAGGTTCTAGTCTCAGGGACGGTTGAGTCTGTTAGTTGCAGTGATCTGGCATGAATTCAAGGTCCTGGTTCAAGTGAACTCAAACAGAACCAATGCTTTGATGTTAAGACCTTGTTTTTTTATCTCTTGGCTCAATCATCAACTGATGTTCTATTTTTGAACTTATATTGTTTTCAGGAAACTCACAGGCTGAACTCCTGAACAGACTGATTGAAAGCTGCCTGGATTCCCACTACAGACTATTGGTGCTTCAGTAAGATAAAAACATGTTTGTCTCCTGTATTTAATATTCCTATGGTTATATTTTGATTGAGTTTGTTTTTTTAACCTCTTTTTCTTCCAGAATGACATTTAAAATTCCATGGAGTGAAGCAGTGCTCTCCGTTATTCACAGCTTGCTAGACTCCAAGGTAAGGTTTGCCCCCGTGTATTCAATGGAAAAGTACTGTAACACCATGTAGTCACGGTGTCAAATATCACTGAGATGCCTGTTTTTTGTTTTTTACTCCTCAGCCGGACTTGAATGAAGAACTGTTCACACACTTCACTGAGCAGCTTGTTAGCCAGAGTCCTCGGTTCACAAAATCTGTGAAGTTTGCAAAAATGATGCTAACAGTTCTCACAAAATACAGCAGTCATGTAAGTTGTTTTTTTTTTTGGTTTTTTTTCCCGATTCACATCAAGATAGAACCGCTGATCATGATTTGACATTGTGTTTTGAATCATTCTAAATATGTATTGACATTGTTTTTCCAGGTGACTGCTGTACACAAACACTCCCTGTCCAGTTGCCTGTTGTTAAATGAGACCTTCCTGAAAAAGTCTCTCCAAGCTGCTTTGAAACGAATCTCACACGCATGAAATTTCATCTCACCCATTAATTGTGTAATAAACTTGGTAATGTAAAATCAGTTCTTGTCTACTTCTGTAAAATATTTTGACCCTAAGCACCATATTTCACCAGTTTGACACTGAATTAAATCCTTTCTCATTAGAAAATATTCCCTCAAGTCACATTTTAAAGCAAATATTTCACAATGGTGATCTCTGCATTCCTGACTTTTGTTAACTTGCAATTTGGTGTAGCAGTTCAGACTTAACCTGCTTCCATATTTATCATGGGTTGTTCTGGATACTGGCCTTTAGAACGGCTGGGATGTTACTAAATTACCACATCTTTTACTTTCACAGTAAAGTGATTTTGTTTTTTTAAATGTCTTATTCATTCATATATCTTATTTTGAGATGAGTCTTTTTACCCAGAATTAATTCACCCTGCTAAAGATGGTGAAGAACTATACAGGGTTTTGCTTCTGATGAGTGTAGATATATATTCATTTTTGTTTTTATTTTTATCAGGTTCAGAGTGAGTGCAATATCATAAAGACATTGAGATTTGCACCTTTGGTATATGTACTGTTCTTTATTCCAGTTCAGTTTCACGCTGTATATAAATTCCTGTATGTTTTAGCTGTACCTAAAATAAAGTACACAGCTGTTACCAGCCCAGCTCTGCCCAAATGCTACTTCTACTACTCTAACTTTATATATATGTGTATATATATAAATTCCACTAATTAACTCTAAGACACACCTATAAAGTGAAAACCATTTCAGGTGACTACCTCTTGAAGCTCATCAAGAGTATGCAAAGCAGTAATCAGAATTGCAAAGTAGTAATCTATAATTACTTGAAAAAACATTGATTAAAATTTTGGCATTTGATCAATTTAAAAGACGTGGTCCATGTTTATACTATCTCCAACGTGACAAATTGATAATACTGCCTGCCCATCGAGGTATTTGCAATAATAATACAATAGTATAAAATGCTATAAGCAATAAACACTAAGCAGGGGCCATTTTGCTCCATAAAGGGATTTTTTTATATACTTAATGATCAATGATCTGATATTAATTCTTGATGATACTAATTCTTTATGTAGTAAATAAGCATTATTAAATAACCTTTCCACATCCACACATTAAAACAATCAGAGCTTTATAAAATAGAACAAACGATGTGAAATACATTCTCCCTTATACTCTGTATGTTGAACTGTTAATTCAGTAATTTAATTTAAGAAATTATATATATATATATATATATATATATATATATATATATATATAGTATTCAGATTAAAAGATTTAATTGAATATTTAAATGAAATGTTTGTCTTTTTTTTACAGGTTGTCTTTCTTTGTCCATTTGTATATTTCTTGTTTTTGCTTATTTAATATAGTTCAAGACTGGTAACCACTGACTAAATAACAGCCTTAACTCTTCGTCTTCTGCAAACTACTGGTTGATATAAGGATCAAACAGGAAGTGAATATATCTGTGACTTCCTGTATATTCTGCTTTGAAGGCGCCAGGATATAGTTCGATTTCACTGTAGTTAGTTTTCACCGGTGCTACTTTTCCAGACGAGGCGCTGTTCATCTTGAACGAGCCTATTTACGTCGCTCACGCCGCTCAGTGACGTAGCCGCCACGCCGCCTTTATAGTGCGTAACTTCCCGTAGCTCTTCCTTTTCAGCGTAGCTAGCAAGCGAGGCACAAGCTTCGAAAATGAGGTAAGAGCCAGTTTAAGCACTAAACGTTAGTAAACCGCCGGTTTCTTCATATACAGCGACACTATTATTCGTCCTATACTCCCGCGTTGATATAATAAACGGGAGGTAAATAATTTAGTGCGGTTTTAGAGAATGAAGTGAAGCTAAATGCTACGTAACTTCAGCGACCCGCTGGATCTGCCGGCGCCGGGCATCTTCAGATCTAATCCACTGTCATCCGCAGATTTTATACGTATTTTAGTAACAATCCGACATCAGATGTGTACATTAGTGGTCGTAGATAGCAATTATTGAAATCTTGACGCATTTGTTGTATTAATATCGTCTTATATAGAGCAACAAAGCTGGTCTAGGTTAAGCTAATTTTGCGCATGTTTTCTCGCCTATTCCAGTAAGGTATCCAGGGATACGTTGTACGAAGCGGTGCGGGAGGTCCTGCAGAACTCTGTGGCCAAGCCAAGGAAGTAAGTACACCTGAGGAAAAAGCTGGATAACCTGAAACACTTAAGCCTGACGTTATCACGGATATCATATGTAACTCTACTTTTGACCTGTAGGTTTGTGGAGACGGTGGAGCTGCAGATCAGCCTGAAAAACTATGATCCCCAGAAGGACAAGCGTTTCTCCGGCACCGTCAGGTTCGACCTTTTACTGTCTCACCCATCCTTTTCCCTGTGTGCTGCCAGCCCTGTCTGAGTGTCAATCAAACAGCGTTTCCTGTCATTCAAGTAGTAGCTGAAAACTCATTAATAAAAAAAAAAAAAAGTCCAGACAGGCCAGGGGCAGACATGGAGAAGTACTTTGGGTAGTCTGACTGAGCCGACCCAGTCTCAGCTGGTGGAGGTGAAGCAGACGGACCCCTACCCTGGGTCTTAAAACATGAGGGGAGGCTTTGAGTGGCTGAGCTTTATAGTTCATGTCCTCTAGCCGACCATTGTCATTATTACCAATGAGGCCAGCTGGACACCGGCCACAGTGGTGGTATGGGTAAGACGTTTTCTATTAACCTGTAAAATGAGTGAAATAGGAGTGTCACCTGGTGAAGGCTGGGTAGTTGAGGTTCCTATTTTATCAAAGAACTATTTATTAGATTGATTGACTATTATTAGATGGCTCTTACCCTGCCTGCCTACCAGCTGACACCCTGGTTTTTATGGAGGACTGTGATTAACGTTGCAGAACGCTCTGTTAATACGCAGGCTGAAGACTCTTCCCAGGCCCAAGTTCTCCGTGTGTCTTCTGGGTGACCAGCAGCACTGTGACGAGGCCAAAGCCGCCGACCTGCCGCACATGGATATTGAGGCGCTCAAGAAGCTCAACAAGAACAAGAAGATGGTCAAGAAGCTCGGTATGAATTTCCTCCGACCCATGAAACATGCGACTAATTGTGATCGTGTGACCGGCTTTTTAACTTATGAACTCGTTTGATACGACCTCTTTACAGCCAAGAAGTACGACGCCTTCCTGGCCTCAGAGTCTCTGATTAAGCAGATCCCTCGTATCCTCGGCCCTGGACTGAACAAGGCCGGCAAGTTCCCCTCCCTGCTCACGCACAACGAGAACCTGTCCACCAAAGTGGATGAGGTCAAATCCACCATCAAATTCCAGATGAAGAAGGTACGTTTAGCAGAAGTCATATTAGGGAAGAAATTCTGTCATAAAGATTAAGAGTTCTCAAAGATTAAGCTCTCACACTTATTCACATCAAGGACCCTTGAACTCATAAAAACAACTCTTAAGATTTTTGCCTTTTGGAAATTTTCTTTTATAACAGAAAGTGGCAAAATTATGAAGGACTGAAACTCCCATGATCAAAACTTAATGATTGACTCAAAATGAATGTTATTAGTATAACATAATATATTTATGTATCCATTCCCAAAATGTATTTTTTCTCAATAAAGAAAATACAATTTTAAACTAATTTATATTCAAAGGGAAAATGAGAAATCTGTTAATAGGAAACTTTACTTCTAATTCTGGCAGTTTAAGTCCTCCATACAAAAGCTCCTACCACTATGCACCATCAGGGGTCCCCGGACCCCAGTTTGAGACCCCCTGATTTTAAACATAATTTTTGCTGTGTTGTAGGTGCTCTGTCTGGCTGTGGCTGTCGGACACGTGAAGATGACTGAGGATGAGCTTGTGTACAACATTCACCTGGCCACCAACTTCCTGGTGTCACTGCTGAAGAAGAACTGGCAGAACGTGCGAGCCCTCTACGTCAAGAGCACCATGGGCAAACCACAGCGCCTCTACTAAATTTCAGCTTTTGTATGAATAAAAATGTGGAGATGCTCCAAATATTGACTGTTTGGGTTTTTTTTTAAACTGTCTGGGTAGATTTATCTGTATTTGTCAAGTGTAGAACTTTTAACAGCCTTGGGTTAAATGGTCTTTGACCTTTCATATCAATGTTGGATGTAATTAATTTGAACTTAAAGAGTTTATTCACTAAATATGTTGGTTCATAATTCCTTTCTGTAGGAAACAATCTGCAACACACACAAGACTGAATGAATATTTAGATCTCAAAGTCTTTAATCAGCTGAAATTTCTGGTCCTTTCTTATGCATTACATACATGGAGGCCTCTGGTCCCAAATTCTGTACCACAATGACCCTGAACATACAGCCATAGTCTAGTAGTGGAGGAATCCAGGTCTAAAATTGCTTTAAAATGCCTGATTGAATGGGAAGTGCTGATCACAAAATCCTCACTGTCCCAGAGGCCACTGCAGCTTTTTGTTATCGATCCTGTGGCAGTAAATATTTTAACTTGTTTATACGGTTTAACCTGTCAAATCACTCTAATAATAACCTCCTTCCCTGATCTAAATTGGTTAAAATTGATAGGAAGTGCAGTAGTGACACAATGTTTATTTGCTCTCAACAGAAAAGCAGCAACAGGTGGATCCATAGCTTCCCATGATCCACTTGTAGCAGTCGCCCTGCTCTGGGTTGACTGAATCTCTTAATAGGATTATCTATTCTCAGTGGAAGAAAATGGTCCGAACACAAGCAGGAATCTATGAGAATAGATGTGTTTCCAGCATTTTATTGTGGAGAGGATTTGAGTAAGTTAACATGGTTTTTACCTGAATAAAGCAGTTGGATAATTCTGGCAGTGATGAGCGCTCAGGTGAGTCAGACAATCAACTCATCAAGCAGCCTGACGATACTTTCATTTTTATAAGTGTATCAGTGTCAGAGGTTGTATTTCTGAACTTTTCAGCCTGAAGCGGAGACAAACACCTACAACCTGCCCACCATGCCAGACAGTGATGACAGTGAAGAAGGTAAAAGCTGTTACAGTTTCATAAAGAGACCAGAAACCACTGATAGTGTAGAATTATCACTAGATTGTCTCCTTAAAACAGGAGCCAGTGAAGAGGAGCCACCAGTCACAAGCTGGAATGAGCTGTCAATAATCGATCGTGTAGGCCTCAACAGGTGACAGATCTTCACACGTTAACTGTACATCACATGAAATTCAACTGGACCTTCGTTAAGTTTTCAATCTTCTTTTGACAGCGTAGAGATGTCAGAACAAGATTTGGAGGTAATGTCACACAAAACATGCATGCTGGTTAAGATATTCATGTTTTTTTTACTCCTATTTCTCTAAATGCATTTTAATGTTCTGTTTAAAGCAGTATTTGCTTTTTGATTGTGTTTTTAATGTTTTAATTGTAATATTTTCTCTTTAATAGTGAATATCTATATGTTGACCTGCAGCAAATAGAAAATTAGGCTTCATTTGTTTTGTTAAAATATTTACATCACAGAAATGTTCAGTTTTATTTTAGTGAAATTTTAGTTTTATTGCAATTTCAACTTTAAAAATGCAGCTGAAATAAATATATTTTTTTCAGTACTAAACCTGCAAAACAGTAGAACAAATACTAAACCGTATAAACCGTATATGTGATGTGATATATACCCCGGGTGATTATGACGAAGTCACGTTTTTTGAAAAGAATCAGTGATACATCCCAAGTTAAATAAGTGTTGCATTCAAAAACTGCATTAAAGCAGCTCATAGTATGATTTTACATACATCTAAAACTAAAAAAAGAAAAGAGCAGATCCACTTTTCTAAAAGACAAGTTTTAATTAAATGCTAGTTCATTATATGACAATATTTTATTGTTGTAGATAAGAGCATTGGATCTGTATATGCTAAATGAGAGTCATCTTGTCCCTCCTCAGACGGCTTTCTCTCAGATCGCGCTGGCCTTCCGCTGCGACCAGTACACTCTGAAGCAGAGGCTGCAGGCGGAGGAACACGCCCGCAACCTGGCAGAGGAGAACATCCAGCTGGAGCTGACCAGGGGCAGAGAGACTCTGGAGGTAGGCTACCCAGAAAGGTTTGCCCAGTTTGAAGTCAGACTTTATGATCGGGATATGTGTGTTTTCCAGACACTGAAGGGCCTGTGTCTGGACAGTAAGCGGAGTATGATCCTGCAGCGGTTGGAGCTGTCTCTGGACATCCTCGCCGGGACGGTGGAACGAATCTCCACCACAGCCGAGGTGCTCGGTGCCGTGCACCAGGTACTGAGGATGTCATATTAAAACACATGTACAGGTCACTGAATTTCAATTTTGATCCAGAGGGGAATCCTCTGGTCCCGGGGAGCTGCTGAGGTTGCAAGTATTGGTTCCGACCAAGCACTTATACCAATGCTTCTCAAAGTGGGGTCCAGGGACCACCAAGGGTCCTTGAGGTGGTTCCAGGGGGTCCCCAGCAAAAAGGAGAATAATTTATTTAATAAGTCCATCCATAAGTAAGAGTTTCATACGTTTCTTTAATATCTCAGATGGGGACTCTGGAACAAAATCCTAAGAAGTGGGGGTCCCTGGACTAATTTGTGTCAGTTTATGGGTCCTTGACAGTAAAAAAGATCAAGAACCACTGAGTTATAACCTGATTCTACTAATCAACCATTAGGGTCTTTGCTAAGGGCCTTCATTAGTAGCCAGGTGTGATACTGCTTGGTTGGAATAAAAACACGCATCCACAGTGGCTCTCTAGGACCCATGATCCACATTGTAAAAAAGGGAGGGAGTGTTTGTATTGTGATATGAGAGTTGATTCAATATCACTTGGAATAAAATCCCATTTTATGTAACTCATAAACCTTGTTGTATATTTAATAAAACATGGGTGATGTTATTATTGAATGAAATAACTGACAATCGTCAATGAGACAAAATAATAAAGGTTGTTAAATATTGGTTCTTCATGATCAAATAACTCTTATCCAGATGCTGCTCGTCTCACTGGCAGAGGATATAAACCAGATCAATCTAGGTTATAAACAATATCCCTCAAACTTTTTTTAATATTTCAAACAACAGTATCTCCACTGTTTGAGAGAATGTGACCTCTCTTTTTCCATTGCATATATTATAAACAACTTATACCTATTATTATTAAATGTACTGTATTTCACTCCCTGTCTCCGATAGGAGGCTCGAGTGAGCCGGGCCGTGGAGCTCATGGTGGCTCACGTGGAGAACCTGAGGCGGCGGCAGGACAGGAACGTGGCAGAGCTGGAGGAAAAAAGCTTCAACGATCGCAGAACTTCACAAGGTTTCCGATAACTTGTCTTTGGCAGTGTCTGTCTTGTTTTGCTGTGACGTGAACCCTCTGACTGATGGCTGGATTTTCCTCTGCTAGTTTCAGAGGACGGGGACTACAGGGCGAAAAGCTCTCAGCAGGTACACAGACATTTGTCTTATTGGACAATTTGCTGAACTCCACATGCTGTTACTTCTCTGTCACTTCAGTCTGGCTTCATTCATATTCTCCTCTCACTTTTTTTTTTCTGTTTAGACCAGTGGTCGTCGAAGGGTTAGTATAACATTAATTCCATGCCAGATCCAGGTAAGTCAGTTTCTCTAGTGAGTTGCTTTACAAAAGCATTCAACTAAAAGGCGAAACGAATATCTTTCCCTTTGACTCTTCAGGAGAAGACAAAGCAGGACTTAAAGAAGCTGTCTGCAGGTTCCTGCAAGAAGTCCTGTCCCGCCCACCCGTCTCCAGCCCTGAGCTCCGAGTCCAGCTGCTCCGCCATGACCAAGGACGACAGCTACACAGCGGAGGACAGGTCAAGATACTCAGAGCTTCCTATCAGAGCCAACCAGTTATGTTTGAAACCAGCGAGACATCACCTGATTTATCTTCTCTCCGGTTTTACAGGCTAGTTGATCCAGACGTGGCCTCATCAGAGGCTTCAGCTGCTCAGCTTCCTCCAGACCCGCCTCCCGTCCCCGAGCCAGAACACACGCCATCAGAGCAGGAGGTCACCGGGAAGACACAGACCAAAACGTATGACCTTGGATTCATACTTTTTACCAGTTATTTCTCTTAGACTTTTTACCACATGGTCTAAAATTAATTGTTAAATACCTGCAGATTATTCAAAAAAATAAAATAAAGAGTTACTAGAATCCACATATATAGGCACATATTATGTTATATACTAATTATGAATGCTGAATAGATCATTTAAAATCAGAATAAATGTGTTTTCTTCATTAGAGTTTGTCTCAACAGATACGGAGGCAGCATTGAGTTTTATTCATATATCTCATGAGCTACAACACCAAATAAAGTATTTTTATCTGTAGCCAAACACATTGTTACTCTTACAGTATCAATGTATATATCATCAATATCCACATTATCAATATAATAAGGAAAATCAGGCTGCAACTAACCACTATTTTAATATTTAAATTGAGCAGTAGGTAGCGCTGCTGCCTCACATTTCAAGTTGTTTTTCCTGATTCAGGTCAGTTTGTCTTGTTTTAAATAAAGTATTTTTAACTGCTTTAAAACAGTTTTAGATTTGTTTTTGCAATATTCTGGCTATATTTGCTCTGTTACAGCAACATGAATTGATACTGAGATTTCTGTAGTCACCTCACATGTAGATTCCTTTGAGAGGTTCCATATCTATTGTCATTTCTAGCAGGAAAACATTTAGGGAGTTGTTGCCTGAGCTGGTGGTGCTTCAATCAGAACCGTAAAGGATCATGACAATATCTGATGTTGCCGTCTGGGTTTATTTGTCCTTTTTAAGAATAGCTATGGCTTATTTGAATGATTTTACAGGTCATATTTCTAATCTTTTTAAGCATTTTCATTTGCAAAGAAAAAACAATGTCTGTCTCTGTGATAATAATAATTAATAATAATAATTTAATACCATTGCTAATGTAAATGTGTTTGTATTGCAGTTCCCCTCTGCGACAGAGACACAAGGGCAAAGCTGCGTTATCAAAGAAAAAGGCTGATAGAGATAAAAAGAGTGCAAACATGTATCGGCGAATCTCTGCGGGCGCGTAAGTCCACACACACTTTATTAAAACCAGGTGTTTTCATTATGATTATGATTTTTATTATTTGGACAAACACAGAGCCTCTTTCTTCAGGTCCGGGCAGCGGCCTCTGGTTCACTGGCTGTATCGCTGTCGCTGGGCTCTGCTCTGCATCTACCTCTTTGTGCTTCTCTCTCTCATAACGTTCACTTACTACTTGTGGAAGATTCAGGACGGTGAACTTGAGCCATGATCTTCTGGAATATACAGTTTTCAGGCCATTGGCTTCCAGCATGTTTTGAGATAATCTATGTATTTTCACAAGAAAACAACACAATCCTTTTATAAGATTTCCCTCTGGTATTGTTTATTTTTATAACCTATCTGCTGCTAGCTGCCCCTTTTGCACTGTTGTATGTTATATGACGTATGTTGGATGATTTTATTGGTTTGTCGTGTTATGTGTAGTGTGTGTATTTTTGGGGGAAGCCAAAGAGGTGGATAATAAAGTTAATTAAATCACACCAAACATTTCAGTCATATTTTTTATTATAAATATACAAAAAAATATAAAAACTGATACAATCACTTGGTTAGTAAGAAAACACCATACTGCAGTGAAAACATTTATCAAACCACTGTTAACAGTGATTAACTATTAAGAGTTAATAGCAAACAATAAAAATCAGCTTACTTCACGTTGTGGCAAAGACAGGTGTTCAATTTATACTGTATATAAAAAGAGCAACGTGTTTCCAAAGGTATGTATATTATGTTTGTAGTAATAAGTCTCAATGTCACAACTGAGAAACTTTAAATTATAGATAAATATTTTAAAAAAAATTATATTAGGAATGGGGAGCCTCTTTTGAAAACTACCTTTTGGTGAATTTTATGTGCAAAAATGTGTGCCAGCCACAAAGAAATTCTTGAAACCACAGCAAGTTTTATTCTAAATCCTAAAATTCACTTGACACACTTAGGAAATCGTATGAACCTCAATTCACAATCGGTTTACCTCATAAAAGGTTAGAAACATCTATTAGAAAACATTTGGAAATAAATAAAACTGCCATACGACCTTACAATTTCTTAAATTATGAACAAGAGAGAAATGTGCTAATCGTGGTACCGATAGGTCCACGTTTTCTGCATCGACGAGCAATCTCACAGAGAGTCCAAGGACTTAATAATAAATACAGAGATAAATAGAGAGGAGTAGCGCGCATCCTGCCGACGACGAGACTTCTAGGCTACACCTGGCTCACGATTTCAGCATCCTCCGCGATAAACCACTGGACCGGAGTCCCATCTGCGGCTCTCTGGAGTATCACGTTACCTAAACCCTGCAAAGAAAAGTCCATCGTTGATCACCGTGTAAATTCTGTACATAAATATATATTGTACTTGTTTCAAGTTTTTGAGCTTCCTTATTGGATCGTTGGATACCTGTTTAAACGAAGGCAGGTGAGGTGAAGTGGGGCTCTTGATGCTTTGTCCCTCGCCGCTTGCCCGTAACTTCTGGAGCTGGTTCCTGTGGTGCCAGGACTTCAGCTCCTCCGACACGATCTCCCTGGGCATCA
Source organism: Lepturacanthus savala (assembly GCA_030544235.1). Lineage (NCBI taxonomy): Eukaryota > Metazoa > Chordata > Actinopteri > Scombriformes > Trichiuridae > Lepturacanthus > Lepturacanthus savala. Next base: position 15,238,934 of record CM060480.1, read on the forward strand.
GCCGGATGGCGTGGTTCGGGTACTCCTTCAGCGAGGGTGTCCGCACCAGCCTGGTGTACGGTGGCGGGGGCTTCAACGCTCTCATCTGGGGGGACGACGTGGCCTCCTGCCACGGTCTTTGCTGAGGGCCACGCGCCACGGGAGGGGGGGACAGGTAGTACTTCCCCGGGTCCAGATCCTGCGGGGAAAGAGGGCTGTCCTCCGCCATGGCCTTGGCGTAGCCGGGTCCGGGCTGCGGCTGGTAGTTGTTCTTGTGCAAGCCGGCGAGCGCTTTCTTCTGTGAGCCGAGGTGGAACCCATAAGGCGGGGGGCAGAGCTTGGGGATGTCGGTGGGTCCGTCCCTGCCGGGCGAGCTAATGTAAGAGGAGGACGAGTGCTCGGAGCTGCTGTCCTCAGAGCTGGACTGGTACGGACGCGGGGGGTAGTACTCCGGAGAACGCACCATGAAGTCGGCCGGGCAGCGCCGCTGCGGCAGCCTGGCCCGCCCCCGGTTCTGCTCTGGGCCGTGGCGCTCCACCTCTGCAGGTGAAGGTGTGCTTTTGGCTAGCCTGAGAAAACACATGGTGGACATCTTTTAAAATAACCGCACGCATGTCGCTATGCTCCAGGTGCGTCGGCACGCTCGGTGAGTTGGAAGCTCACCTGAAGGACTGGGAGTACTGTCGGCGTACGTGCAGCTCTGGGGTGGAGGGGGCGCTGGTGGAGTGGTTGTGACGCAGCGCCGAGTTCTTGATGAACTGAGAGAGAGGAATGCTGCCGCTGTCTGCAGACACCTGGGTTCCCACCGGACTACTGCAAGGACACGGACACAAAGGACGTTACAGGATAGGAAATGCATAAGACATGAGACGGATATACAGCTCTGGAAAAAAATTAGAGACCACTGACCACAAAATTATAAATTTTTCTGATCTTACTACTTATGGGTATGTATTTGGGCAAAAGGAACATTTTCGTTTGAGTCTATAAACTACTGACAATATTTCACCCAAATTCCAAATAAAAAAATTGGTCAAAATAAACAATAAAAGATACAATGTTTTAAAAAAATACAAAAAAACAATCAATCAATCAATATTTGGTGCAAAACCCCTTATTTTTTATCACAGATTTCATGTGTCTTGGCATGCTCTCCACAAGTCTTTACCATTGTTGTCAGTTCAGGTGTTAATCACCTAATCAGTACCTCTTTAAGCAGATTGAGGTGTGCGTGTGTTGGAATTCAACAGACGCTAGAATGGAATGGCTGTAATACATGTAGAGATGCTGATTTCAGATTTCAGTGAATCTGGACAATAATATCCAGCTAAACTAAAACGCAAAGTTTTCATCTGCAAACCCTCAAATTTATGTAAACGTGAATGAAGACAAGCCGGAGATAACGGTGGTGTAGTATCACATTTTGGTTTCCTACCTGGACCTGCTGCTGCAAGCAGACTGAAGCTTTGTGACCTTTTGGTACGGCTGGTCCAGACTTGACTCTTTCCATGGGGAGTTCTGGATGGGAGAGCGTTCATACTCCACACTGAGCTGACTCATTGACTGCTGGGGCGACTGCAGGGTCTTGGCTGACAGCTGCAGAGGGTCCGAGCACGAAGTGGTCAACACCGGGGGAGAGAGAGGGCCGGGCGAGTCCACATCTACGGATGGACGGGGAGAACATCAAGCGGTCAATATGAGGCAGGAATGCAGCGAAGAGAGAAAGATGCACATTTATTTGAAGGTATTTTGACTTTCAAAGGGTGAATATCTTTTGTAGAGTAGGAACAAATTATTAATGTCACAGCGGCTTGAATTCAGTATTTCAGAATTTCAGAAATACCATGCCAATTTCAGAATTACCAGGAGAAAAAAAAATAAAAAATTTTATTTTGTTTTCCAAAACTGTGCATTTCAGACCCACTGACATAACAAGATCCCACAAATGTAATAAACCACAAACATAATACAGCTCTGCAGCGTTTAATGTAATAATCCCACTAATGTAATTACTTTCGCACAAATGTAATATGTCATTTCCCATAACTGTGATAACTCTTACGTTTGCAGGGATTTGTTACGTTTGCGGGAAAAGATTTCAAAATTGTAATAACTTCTCACAAATGATAATAATAAATAATTCACTAATAAAATGAAAATCTGTAGTTTGTGTAAGTTGTCAACTCTTGTCCTAGAGGTTTTTGTCTCTTTAGACCATGTTTCTGCAATTAAATCCCCTGAAAACGCAATAGTTATTATGGTTATAGGAAATTATGTGTTACAGTTTTTTGTGATTTCTCAGAAATCACAAAAAAAATCTATTTTATTTTTTTTTTGTAAATAAAAATTATTTTTTAATATAATTTCTGTGCCGTCATGCTGCTCCGGTACAACTCTGAACCCACATATCTACTGAATCTAAATCAAAGCATGTTTCTAAGAGTTTCTAAGAGAAAGTTTTCACTCACCATCATCCAGGGCCACCACATCGGATAGGGAGCTGTCATCAGACATATTCATATCTACAGAGAGAAAAGAAACATTTTTTGAAAGTGTCCAACAAATCCACTGTAAATGTTCATCAGTGCAGTGCTGCAGTTTGGCCTAAAGGTGGCAGCAGTGTCATTCACCTTTGTTCTGGCTGGTGGAGACACTGATGCATGGGGAGTTGCACTCGCTCTTGATCCTGTGCTGGAACACGGCCTCCTGCAGCTCCTTCACTTTCTTCTCCTCCCTCTTGCACTGCTGCAGCCGGCTCTTCTTCTGGGGTTTGCTGAGGTTCTCCTCCAGGGAGAGCTTGCGGGCTGCCTCGTAAATTTGCCGCTGAAGAGCCAAGTCAGTCTCCAGCCCTTGTAACTCCGAATCCTACAATAAAGACAAGGTGTGACATTTAGTTGGATCTGAGGAAGTCTTTCTCTTTCTTTTCTTTCTCTCACTCACTAGTGAACACTGTACCTCTTTATCCAGATGGATCAGACCTTCGTCCAGTTTGAAGGAAGCTCCGATCCTCCTCCTGACCCGCGGCAGCTTCTCATCAGGCATCAGAGGATAGTCTGAGGGCAGCTTCCCAGTTAGCTCCTTTGAAGACAAAATAAGAATGTTGGTTATGAAAAAAGCAAGAGCAAATCAAAGCACAAAATAATATCTCGCTAATCTGTATTTATCGTCATCAAGATGCTACTTACTGCCTCCCTGATGCAGAGCTTCCTGAGCTCCAGCAGGCAGAGCTCCAGACGCTCCTCCAGAGATTGATGCTTCAGTTTCAGGGCTCTGGTGTGGGTGGTCAAGTCCTTCACCGGGGACGTGGGGCTGTCTGGACCTGCAGCGCACACACACCAAATCACATTTGTTCATCGAAGCTGTTATCGGTGTGGTGTCGTGTTTTGAGGTTTTGTTTGTCATATGTGGACAACTACTTCTTTATTGTGTATGTTCTTTTCTTAAATCTACACTGTGGATCAATTTTCTTTGGATATAACAAAGTAAAAAAAAAACATCTGCTTTTGCGTCAACAAAATCTGCAAACTAATTTACTGCAGTCTGTCACCACTTAGAGCATTTTACTTAAGTATAATTCCCCCCAGATAATAAATACCACAAAAATGTGGTGTTTAGTGTGTTTTCAATTTTCACATCATTATTGTTATTACAACAATTAATCAATCAATTATTAATTTATTGACAGAAAAAAATTAACTATTATTATAATTGAATAATCATTTTGAGTATTTATTTAACTAGAAAAAACAATAAAACTGACTTATTCCAGCATCTTGAATATGAATATTTTCTGATTTCTTTGTGCCTGAATATCTTTGGGTTGTGGACTGTTTGACTGGAAAAAACAAGACATTTAATGTTGCACCTTTGGCTTCGGGACCCAACAATTAATCTATTAATTGACAGATTAAGAGTAGCATCATTTTTTATGTTGAGTATACAGGCATTAATATATGTGATGTTTGAGGAGACCAGATGCTTTATTGTTGTATTTTGTTGTGTTTTTCGTACCCGAGTGCAGGATAATCCCGCTGTCAGTGTCACTGATCTCCTCTTTGCTCTCGATGGCTGTCATCTTGACTGTCTGCTCAGAAGTTGTTGTTTTTTTTTAAAGAAATACCTGTTGAAATAAAGATGAGTGGAAGTTAGATTGATCACTTCTAGGAATCTACATTCTCCTTCATTCTGCTTCATTCATGCTGGGACCCTGCTGCTTCACTTAACAATAGTGAATGAGTGGCGAGTGTCCTTTCACACACTTATCCATGCAGCTCCTCATCTCCCTCCTCCTCCCCCTCCACCTCTTTCTCCGTCCCCATGCTCATCACAAAGGAGGCAGACCCCCACGGTTGACTCGGCACATGTGCGGGGGTTAATCCGAATCGTGGTGCCATGGCGACGGGGCACGGCGCGGCTGCCTAGGGGAGCGTGTCGCCATGAGGCGTGTCAGAGGGCGTTTAAAGAGCCCAGACCCCAAAAAAGAAAGCAGATGGCAGCGGGAATTACCCCTCTCATGCACTGCACCTGTTTTCCCCGTGCACCCCCCCCTCCCCTCAGCTCCCATTCAACCAGTGTCCAGAGAACCCTCTGGAGGCTTTGAAGTGGAAGAATGTCTCAATGCTGGGCTTGTCCACGCAGCATCATATCACAAGAGCCCTGCTGACTCCTGTGCAACCCTGCCCGTTTAGTAACACATTCAAAATTTAAAAAAAAAAAGGGAAGAAAAAAAGACACAATTCATGTTTATGGCCTGCTCCGTCCCATTGTTGTTTGCCACCAAAACCTCCGACTGACAATAAACAAAAAAACACATCGCGGGGAAAAAAAAAAAAACGACAGCCAGGACAGAAAAAAACAATGACGGCAGCAAATTGGAGACAACATCTGGGGATAGGTCTGTTTTTAAAAAACCAGGCCGGGGGGAGCCTGAGGCTCATTAGGTGAACCCGTCTCAGGACGAGAGAGAGAACCAGAAAATGCTGCCTTTATTTTCTACTCTTTTAAGGTCGATTAATTTATTCTGGATGTCACATGTCCGCCACCCCAAGACTTCTCCTAAAAAAAGGCCAGCGGATCATAAGAGACAACGTTACGGCTACTAACACGATTAAAGAATGTCCTTAGCTTGCCTCGTTTCAATGCCGCACATTCAGAAAAGTTCACAAACTGGACGACTCCTGGAGCAGCCTCCGGGTTAATATCATTCAAACAAAACTCATATGTGATAAGTACATCGTCTAGATATAAAAACTGCTGTGTATAATCCTCAGCTCCTGTTTCTTTCCCTGTGTTTGGAGATTGATATCAAGTCTTTTCCTGTAGGGACCAGGAAGACACAGAGCCTGAGCCTCCTCTAACAGGATATTATTGTGTATCCCATAGGCCTGACCCTTTCACCACGGCAACTCATGTGAGCTGATGCAGCTTAGAGCAGCCGGTAGCACAATGAGGCGCAGGCAGCTCGACTCAGTAAAACAACACTGCAACAAAGGCCCTGTATCCACCAACCGGCCTCAGTAATCTACTGTGGGCGCAATATCTGCTGACAACTCTGCTTCTGGCTCAGCGTTGTCGGGCCAAATATTGAGAGACAAGGCTGCAGTGAGAGGTGGGGAAAGGAACATGTCTGAGTTTTTTTTTTTTTTTAAACTTACTGTGCAAGGACGGGGCTTGCAGCGATCTAAAACTAAAGACGTCAACAGGAATCCGGCCTGGTAATCAGAGACAGGCAGGGTAATGTGGGATTTTATCCACTTACACCCCATAACTCTCTGAAGACTTTCACAACGACTGTGGTCATGAGGTCTCGGCTGAGCGAGTGGGTGGGTCGGCGGTTCGGGGTGAAACAGCAGATTTCAATAGAGGTTTCAGCTTATTGCACAGACGTCGGTGCCATTCGTCATAGTTTGCATCCAAACCTGGGAACGGGAGTGTCGAAATTATGAAGTTGGGAAGAAAACGGTACTTTTCTTGAGGGAGTGTAGAGGGTAGCAGGAACAGCGATTCATTTCCTGAAGGGTCGGACGCTGATAGCGCCGTCTCCACCCGGCAGACACGATTGATGCAGTCATAATATCTTAATTGTGTCATGTATGATCACCACTAATGACGACTATCCAGGAACCTGCCGGGGATGGGAGCTGACCGTCCCACCCTTCCTCGCCACTCACCGGACCGTGACAGTGTAACATCTACGGAAGTCGGTGTTTAAGGCGAGAGATAATGATGTGGATTCACTGTCTCCCAGACTTCCCTCACCTCCCCCCCACCCTTTCCCATGAGCCTTTGGGAGCTGTGATCTCCTGGAACGCCGCCACTGCCGTGCTCATTACCACTGTGGTCGGGCCCTGGAATTACCAACGGGGACCGGCCTCGCCGAGGAAACAGCGAGGGACGCCTGAAAACCAGGCCGAGGCCTGTCTGAAACCCTGTTATTAAGATTCTCCACTGAGTGCTGATACTATGGAAGAAACCAAATGACTTTACAGCATGCCTTATTTCAGAGGCTGATGAAAAGCTACGATCCGTTCAGCAGAATGGATCTACTCTGTACACAGCATGGGCTGCTAGGGAGAAAAAAAAAGGGGGCATCAATGTGGGGGAGCGGCAGGAGAGAAAAAAAATGAAGTGTTATGTTACAAAGCGCTCTGGAGTCAGATCTCAGCCTTAAGAAGCCGTGCTGTTTTTCTGAAACATCATAGAATGCAGACTTCAGGCTGTGATAACACAAAGTTCAAAAGTCAGAGTTATGAGGAGGCTGTATCAAAGACTCCGACGCTGACAGCTTATTTCCTTTTGTGGACTGTTTGGTAGGGCAGGGGTCTTGTTTTCCAGCAGAGACAATGCGAGGGTAATAAGCACCACACAGGCCCGCTCTCAGCCACTGAAAGCCATATGTTGCCCAGACACACCAGCCCAGTGGCAGCGTAAATACAGGGGCCCAAGAAAAGATGCTCCATTGTTCCCCGGAGGCTGAAGGGCCGGCCGAGGACCTGTGACACCTCGTCCCCCTGACTCATCGCTTCTGAGGCCTCTGAATTGAACATTGATGGTCATCTCGGGGCCACTGGCAGGATGTGGTTACAGCTTTTTTCAGCCACAAGGGTGACAAAAAAAAAAACCCTGACAAAAGAAGCCGGGGGCATAACAACACAGAGGTGTTGTCTTTAGCACCGTTACGCCACTGCACGTCTGTCAACATGTGGATTGTGTTTATTCTGCCACTGTGAGCGCAAACAAACCGAAACTGGCCAGTCCGCTGCCACATCTACAGTGTCGTTAATCCCCGAAGGCAACCTGTTCATATTCATGCTACACAATCAGTGGTTAAATCACAGACACCCAACACAGTCATCCACAGCTGTTGAGTATTCATTACTCATAATTGCTTAGTCTGACAAAATGTACTTAAAAGTACTGTAACTAACACTACTCATCACTGCAGACTATGTTTAAGTCATTAGGTGCATTAAAATGTTCATTTTAGCAGAATTAGAATGTTTTATGATGGTTGATATCCCTTAATACAACAATGCCCTATATTAGCTAAACATACGTTTTAAACATGAAATGTTAATCATGAAATATTGAATATGTCAAATAAATGCAGTGACAAAGGTATGTTGTGGAGGAGTAAAAGTAGAGATTACCAGAAAATGGAAATACTCAGTAAAGTCCTGCTTATAGATACAGAAATATATAAAATAATATAACATACTTATTTCACACCGAGGAACAAGAAGATAAACACTTACAATAGTGGAATGTGCTATAGAATCATGTTGTATAATTTATCCTGTTGAATCAGTTTGATTACACAGTCACACAAGCATAAAAGTTAACCGACCTATAACAGCTCTTATTCTCGCTTGAAGCTACTAATGTTACTGCTCCTTATCTGTGTTCTGTCTTTGGGTGATATCGGTGAAATAATAAAAACCATGTGTACTCACAGTAAAGTGTGTCGTCTTCTCCTTTACAGCATCTTTCCCGCAGCAGCAGCAGTTGTTGAGACTTTCTCTGGTCAACAGCAAGAGCAGCGCTTGGGACATCTGTTCCAGCCGAATCCACTTTCTCTTTGACTGGGGGGGTGGCAGTAATGATATTATATAAATAAATAATATGTATTACTCTGTAATTTCTTCTTATATTTACTTCATACTCTATATTTTTCTTTACGATAATATCTCATAAAAATGCCGTATTTGAGTAATATAAGTTTTAAAGCGTGGAGGTAGGTTCTTTGGTGGCAGCGCCCCCCACCCCCGGACTGATTTTTAAATGGTTCGGTCCGACGCTGCTGACTTCCAGACACGCTGCGTACGATACACAGAGAGGTGGCTTTTAATTTGAAAGGAAGCACAAAAGAAGAATAGCCGGAGGCAGAAGAGAGAAGTTTTGTTAAAAAAAAAAATGCACCTGACAGCTGCTGGTGAACAAAATTACACTTCCCTCTACTCCATTCTCCCAAAGCTTTTAAATATAGCGTATTCATACATATTTGACCTGCTTGTGCTGAATATAATATAGTGTAATTGTCATTTAATGTAATTTAGTTCATTTTAAAAATAACTTTTACTTCCTTTATTTGTTATTGTACTATATGCAGTGATAACAGGAACAATTGCTATAACACTGCACTTTTGTGCAAATTACAAAGTGTTAAATTATGTATTCTCATTTGATGCTACTTATTAATTCTACTGCACTACACACATTTTAGCTACTATAGTTTATTTTTGGTTAAGATTTTAAAGATTTACTTATTATCGCTAATTATTATCTAATTATTATCCAATAATTGTACATTAATTTAGAAACAGCTCCACCTACAACAGCTCCACTGTTAATGTTAATGTTTATGCATTGAATAATAATTAATAATCCAATAATGCATTATACAACATTCAGGAAAAAAATAGTACTTTTACTACAGATACATTACTTTTAGATAATAATACTTTTTTACTTGTACAATTTTAAATGTAGGACTATTACTTGCATCATACTTTCACAATTGTATGTTTGTTTTACATTAAGATCTAAATCGTTCCTTACAGATTGTGTTGGTTTTTCAGGTTTGTGATTTGTTAGTAAAATAAGCTCAATGTAATTCTGAAACAGCAAAAAGGCTTCTTTATTTGCTTTCAGCCGGTGGCTTCCCTGACCACCCCAAATGTCTTCAGTGCTTTAACCAGGCCCTTGGGTATTCCTATAGCCTATATATCCTGAAAAGCCTCCTCCAGATGGCCTGCTCTCTCCTCTCATCCCGTGATGGAATGAAAAGATCAGCTAATTAAACAAAGTCCCATATCCATGTGAAAGAACCGTGAGAGTCCTCGGGGAGGAGAGCTGCATGCAAATCAATCCCTGATGCTTTAAATTGTGTCCAACAACACAGTGCAGCGCTGCAAACCATAAGCAAACCTTTTATTTCAACAGCACAAGGACACACTAGAAATCAAAGGTCTTGACAGAAACAGATAAACAATCACATTTTTAACACTGAGGGGATGTACAATGTTTTGTTCTGTTGATACAAAACAGTTCTGTTAGCAATCGTACAGATAATCTTATAGAAAGTAAATAATTAGGCTTGCTTGAGCAAACAAATATAAAAGTCTCATGGTGCTTAAATGTAGGAAGAAAAAAGTAGTATAAGAAGTTGATTTGAAAAAATAAACAGTATAATAACCATAAAAAACATAAAAAAAAACATATCAAGCTGCTCAAGAAGACATTCTAAATAGGGATCATGCACTTTCTGGTGCACATGTTTCCTTATGGAATTACTTATATATCAAAAGACAGTTTAAAATCCAGTAAGAAACTGACTGAAGGTAACACAGGGCTACTCCAGTGAGATTCTGCAGGGGCTGATGGGAGTCTCTGGGCCTCCCTGCTCACGTCTGAGTGCGTCGCAGGTTGTCTTTAACACGGACAAACTCTGGGATCTCCTGCGGGTTCTCCCTCCGCCTGATCTCCTCCTGTTCATACTGGAAAAACAAAGGACGAGTCAGAGAGTCAGCCAGTAAGTGTCATTCTTTGTGATCACAGATAGTTCACACCAAGTAATAATATAACATTGCAACCTGGTGAAATTTACATCAACAAAGATAAAACGGGGGCGGGTTAATGCACGACGGCCCAAATGCTGGCTCAAAAAGCAAATTCAATCTTGATCTGAGATTTGAGAGAAAAATATTCCTAATCACAGGTAAAGCTGATTAGTATTGACACAAAATGCCACACCGTTAATGTGCAAATATTGTATGGTAACAGATTTACTCAGAACCTTTTATTAAGCAGAAGTACCAGCACATTAATAATTTTATACTTTAATATTACATCCTACAAAAAACAGAAGATTTACTTGAGTATTTAAGGTGAAAGTTCCCATTCTGCGAAAAAATGGCTTCTGACATATTTTATTATATGTTGATAGTCATTTCAGCATTTTATATTGTAGCTGAGTTGAGGTGGAGCTAGTTTTATCTACTTATGTATAGTTTGGTAGTTTAGTTTTTCTACAAAGCGGTCTGATCCCTCCAAATGGGACTATTCTATAATTTTTTTTTTTCATGAAATATTGCAAATGTTTGTTTATGAACAGTAATTTCTATAGAAACATCATAGAAATTAAAGTGGAAATCTCTCTTTTGTAGAAACAGCAGACAACTCATAGAAATCTGATGCATGGCAAAGGCCCAAAGAGATAGTTTTTAATAAAGGTACATAGGCCGAAAAGACTGTGAGTGACTCTTTTACAGTGTTTTAAAAGCTTATCATGTAAAATAATGAATAAATAAAATAAATAATGATTGATTAAATGTTGCAGAGTAGACAGTAGCCTAAATTATGCAGCATTTGAGCAAATATACTTTCCACAAAGTAACTTTTCCTTAAAGCCTTGTGGTGACACTAACAGCAACCCCCATATGTTTGGGCTAGAGTGAATTGATTTGTTTGGACTAAAGCGGATTGATTAGTATCATTAAAGAGTCTCTCAGCTGTGTGTTTGGTGCTGACCTCCTGCAGCTTTTGCTGCCTCTTGCGGAGCTCCATCTCCAGGTCTGAGGGCCTCCGCCGTGCCAGCTCCTCCTCCTTGTGCAGCTCCAGCCTTCGCTGCTCCAACACTCGTTTCAGCTCTGGCTTCTCCTCCAGCAGGCCTCTGCATCACCAGTCAGAAAGTAGTGGTTACTAATAACATTAATTATTACCTTAAGAACAGAGAGGAAAGCTGTTTGCAGTGTTTTGCCTCCTGTACCGTTTGTGGCTGAGCAGCAGCTCCCGGAGCAGGTTCTGGTGATTGGGCATCTCCAGTGGATTTCTGGGCAGAAAGTCCTCACTGTTGCAGTCAGCTGTGGACTGATGGGTCAGTGGTGGACATCCAACAGAGGTCTCTGAGGAATACAATGCAGCTGATATATATATCCTTGTCTACTGACTTTAACTTTGCACCCCTCACATCTAATAAATTCTACTAAAATAACTCTAAACTTCTAAAGATTTCAGTCACAAAGTAACAGAGAAATTATCTAAAGCGAGGAAATTGAATACAAATTTGGTGATATTATTTACAAAACAATATGAATATATTATGGCAGGAAAAACCACAACCTGAAAAATCAGTGGTTACTGAATCATAATGGAACCTGTTATATTTCATTCTATCAGCTAAGTATTTCTCAAGAAGATTATATCAATTAGATTCTATTTGATAGGTGATTGACTGAATGATAACTCAAATCAAATCTTCTAACACTTTCATCAAATGTTTACATTTTTACTTTTGTTCAGAATTTGCGCATCAAGATACCTTTTATTTGATGTCCGTATCCTGGCCTCTGTGAATATTTATAGTCAGAAAATGTGAAAGAAGAAGAAAAGAGGAGAAATTCTGTTAGTAGCTTGAATATATATTTTCAGCCTCACCCGGTTTGACAGATGGTATAAATAGATAAGAGCTCAGAAAAAAAAGGACAGCGTCTGCTGTGCTTCTGGTTAAGCAGGTGAGCTGCAGTGACTTGAAGGACACGGGTGACTTAACACCTCCGACAGTCAGGAAACAGAAGTGTAAGAAGTTGGCTACACAGTGAGTGTCTATGGCAAAACATAAGCAGGTTGGACGATGTCCTGCTGAGGCCCAGTCAGACAGAAACCTCTGACACACACATACACACACGCCTTTTACTCTTCCAACATAAGCCTCCTCAGGCACCCTGCAGAGAAGCGGAGTTGGGGCGATAACCCAATGAGTGACATTGCTCCTGTCCTGCAGAGCTGGGATATTTTTAGACACGCTATCTAAGATCGCACGCATTGGGCGACATTATGCCAGGTTTGTTTGGCTCGATGTAAAAAGGCAAAGGCGGAATAATAGTCTCCTTTGCACCATTTCTGTGGGATCTCTGTGCTAAAAAGGTCTCAACTTCCCCATTCCGCTAACACGGATGGTCTGAAGTGCCTTGTCTGATGGCAGGTCTGATGGAGAGGTTAAATATAGTTCCCCGTTGGCCTCATAATCCATAAATACATACATTCCACAAAGATATTTGAATATAATTTGAATTATGTTAATGCATGAAAATCACTAAAATGGCAACATCATTTTTTTCCAGGGGACAGTGGTGATGTGTTACATGTTTACAGATGGCTCCATCAATTTTCTGAAGTGTCCTGAAATATTTGAGAATCCAGGGAGAATTCAAGTATCCATAAAAAACAGCATGATGCCCATGAGGATAAAACATCCTCAGCCAACACGTGTTTGAGAACGAAAGCAGTCTCATGAGGGCACTGTGTGATAGAGGCCTCGATAGACTGTGCTAATGTTGCTGTATTTCCAATTCATTGCTTTGATCACCTTTTTTGTGTGAAATAATTCTGCAATCGCCCAATAACAGTGACCTTATCATTTTTGTCAATGGTGATAAAGTCTATAGGCCATATATAAACCTGAATAAACCAGAACTTTAAATTCACTGAAGCTAAAATTAAGTTGAGCAAAGTCATTTAAACCTCTGCCAGATGGCTACTAGACCACAAGTTGACCTTTCAGTCACCAGAAAGCAGTAAAGCTGTAAGAAAACAACTCACTTTTTTTGCCTTTGACCCCTCCATGACAGGACGGTGGTAGTCCACTCTTTCTGTCCACTAATAAGTGTTCTTCTTTTTTTTAGTCCATTATGATAAGCGATAACCTCCTCACAGATATGTGTCTTTCTGTTCTTTTGCAGTATTCAAGTCCAACATGTTGATACGGATGATCCTCAGAACCAATGTGCCACCTCACAGTTGTGGGTAGTGGTATTACAGCATTCAAGATTACCTCACAACCCCCACAGGCCACTGGACGCTAGATTAGTTAATTGCCGCAGACACAAATGCAGCTTAAAACCTACCCGGCATGCCATTATACAAGTCAACCCGGTATCACCGGTCCCATTAATACTACAGAGAAGCCAAGAAAAAGGCTTTCAGGCAAACCAAGACATAGATAGAATCACGGCTTCATGAAGAGCCCTAAAGGAGTTCCCCAAGGTTCAATTTAAGTTCCTGTCTTATTTTCTACTCGAATAAATGACATTCGGAGGGACATGCTTACAGCGAAGGTGTGTCTCTATGACACAATAGTACATTCAGTTGCCTTTTCGGAGTCAGGCTGTTGATGACCTCCAGAATGCCTTTCCACAGCTGTGAGCCTCATTGTCTGGTCTAAAGGTTTATGTCCAGCTCATTGTCCACTCCACTGTGTTCATTAACCCTAAGAAGACAACAACATTGGTGTATTTGTAATTACAAACACAGCCTGGATAAATTCCCTTCATATCTGTGTGATCTGATTTTCATTAGCAACAGTTATTGTAATGTTTGCTCCAGTCGATGACTCTTCTATCACATGCCCAGGATTTGCTCAGAACTTGGTAGAGCAGTGTTTTTGTATTTTGCCCCCCAGGTTACAGAATAACCTTCAGAACACACAACAAAAAACTATTCTGATTCCCTTGGAGATTTTAATGCTTAGAAACTGCAATTTACTGTTTCTTAGAATACAATTCAAGAAACAAATGCACTAGATATACCCACAAATATAATATTAATGTACTATTATGTTTTAGGTTACTACATTTTCACATCATTCATATGTTTATTCATATTACTTACTAAATACTTATTGCACATAATGTCTGTTTGACTTATACTTCTACGTTCTTATTCCTAAAATTTCTACATACGTATAAAGAAAGAAAGGAAAACACGTTTATGGCCACGTGAGGGCGACATATTTACTACTTTATGTCCCATGGTGCAACGCGGCTGTTAACTATAACACAAGCGGAAGTTTCTCTTCTTCATAGTTTGAATGGCGGCTGAGTGGTGCGAGTGGCGTGTGTTTGTGTGAGTGTTTGAGTGAACTTTTGAATGTGTGTTTAAGTTTGTCTGTGTGTCTGTTTCTGTAAAAAAAAAACCTACGCACTGATCTTATTTGATCCGGTCTGAGTCTGGCTCTGCTCTGACTGGAGATGATAGGAAACCCGCTCTGCAGCCTCCGTGGCGATGAGCAGCAGCATGTATTCCTTCAGGGCCTCCACGCTGCACGGTGTGGTTTAGAGGTGATGAAGTGATCAGATATACTAGTTCTGGATGAGTTTGTGGGTTTGTTCCCCGAACTTCACGACGGACGATGAGTATAGAGGCGATTCTGATCTAACCACACAAAGAGCAGCGGGAGCCCTGCGCCTCTCAGCCAGGATTCAGCTAAAGAAACACGATCTTCCGTCTCACAAAGGAGCTACTTTCAGTTCAACATTTACCTCAACATTACTGCTGGGTTTATAACACTTAATATATTGTAGGTATTGTATTATCACACTACAAACTGCGAGCTAGCTACAGTGTTGGGCTAATATTAGCTGCTAAAGTTAGCTGCTAACAGTCAAAACATCACGAAGTTCCGAAATGTCTTACGACAACCAGGTCCTCAAAAGATTCTAATAAATAAATTCTAATATAATTTCCATTAGAAGGAAGGATTCGGTTTATCTGAGGCCGAATCTGAAGTTGTATCTTACTTTATATAGATACTTTCTTTTTTACTTTTAACTTAATCATAACAGCACTAAGGCGGATTCCTTCTATATGTAAACCTTGGTATTTTCAAACCATAATTTCCATTCTGTAAATGGATTTAAACAATGTAGTTATTTATCATTTTTACTACCCCACTTATGATTCTTTTCATAAATAACTCCAATAATAATTCTGATTTTGAATTTACATGTCCCAGATTAGATGAAAGTCTTAATTTATTTCCCTGTATATATTATATTTTTTACATTGAGTGCATTACTTATGTTTTTGTAAACAAAATGACAAACTAAATCAAATTGATATTACAAGGAATAACAATAACCTGTAGCAGTAGTGCAGTCTGCTTTCTCACACATTCAGTCTGAAATACCCCCACTGATAAATCCACTGGTACTGAGAGCTGCGGTTGCTTGAAGTCAAGTCAATGCAAGCTACACTTGCATGGATCCAGAGCTTCCACACTTATTGACATCCACCAGTGTTACAAAAGTAAATAATTACTGTAATGCATTGCTTTTTGCTGTAACGCGGTAATGTAAGGCATTACAGAAAAAAGGTCATATTTTACTCTGTACAAATGTCAGTAATGTACATTACAATGCATTTTTAACCTGTATTGAAGTGGTCGTTTTTTTGTTTTTCTTCATACAAATTTGCTAAAATCACTGCAAGATCAGCAGCAGTAAAACATCAATGCAAAAATATTTCACTTCTTTTTTCTTTTGGCTCATCAGACAGAAGATGGAGATGAGTGAATCTGCAAAAACTGTTGGAAAGCACATACTCCGGATAGGCATCCTCTTTATGTGTAATATAAGGATTTGAAGAACATCATAGTCAAAAGCACTTTGTGTGCTGCACCTAAATAATTGACCACTTCCTGAAATAGCACCAGTAATTAAACATTTACAGGGGTGTCATAGTGACATGGAGTTATCAAGGAAGCAAGTGGTGCATTGAGAGTGAAGATAAAATCTCAAAACAGACTAAATTAACTCCTGTTCTGAGATTCTTCAGGTCAAGAGATTAGGAGGCTCATGTTGGAGTCTGTTGCTGAAAACATGATAACCACTTTCAACTGTGAAATCACCAGCTTTTTAAAAACTTGTCAGCCAGATTTAAGCAATACTATTGAGTCTAGAGGAGGCTGGTGGACTGAACAACAGAATGAATGGGTGGTGTTATTTAACAGTTGAATGAACACGTTTATGGTGTGATGTAAACAAAAAAGGTGAAATAACTGAAAACATGTTTTATATTCTAGTTTCTTCAAAATAGCCACCCCTTGCGATTCTGATTACTGCTTTGCACACTCTTAGTATTCTCTTTTTGAGTCACCTGAAATGGTTTTCACTTCATAGTTGTGCCTTTTCAGGATTCATTTGTGGAATTTCTTGCTTTATCAATCAGAGCAAAGGGTGGCTATTTTGAAGGAACTAGAATATAAAACATGTTTTCAGTTATTTCACCTTTTTTTGTTAAGTACATAACTCCACGTGTTCATTTGTAGTTTTAATGCCTTCAGTGATAATCTAAAATGTAAATAGTCATAAAAATAAAGAAAACACATTGAATGAGAAGGTGTGTCCAAACGTTTGGTCTGTACTGTGTGTGTGTGTATATATATATATATATATATATATATATATATATATATATATAGAGAGAGAGAGAGAGAGAGAGAGAGAGAGAGAGCCCTGCTTCTTTTTAAAATTGAGTTGGAGAGTTACTTTGACTCAAATAAATCTCCCTAAAATGTTAAAGCTACGAAAACCGCCTCTGCCATCTGTTTTATTTCTGTTCTAATGTTTTTATAATTTGAAAACTTTATTTCAAACATTTATTTATCAATTTATTTATCAATGTGTATTGATCTGTTGCCACAGGGCCTTACTCGTGTCATTTCTGCGTCTTAAGAGTTTAAGTTGTATGTTGTTTGCTTATGTTGTTTATGCTAATAAAGTTTTGTTGAACTGATTTATTGCGATAATGAATATGACTAGGCAAGCACTGCTAGACCTTGTGTGTAATTTAGATGAATAATTTTAATACCAGTATATAAAATGACATGATGTTACATGTGTTTAAACAATAGGTGGCCACGTGTACCTTGGAGTTGTTTGCGATCCGCCAGTATATGAGAGAAGAAGAAGAAGAAGAATTGGTGCTGACGTCAGTATTTGTATATACATGTGACCCTGCGTTGTCCAATCAGCTTCCAGCAACGACTCGGCGAAGCGGGCTACAGCGAACAAAAGTGTCCGTGTTCCTACCGTCATTCCGTCTACTGCCTGGCGGGCTGGAGGCTTCTAGTTTGCCATGGCGGAGCCCAGGAAGAAGCCGCGGATCAGTCATGTCGACAGGAACTCACAAACGTCCATAAGCAACATAATGAGAGCGGCTGAGGACAGTCGGCCGCACGGAGACGGAGGAGATAACCGTTTTGTGGAGGGTTCTATTCTCCGCATCACCATGAGCAACTTCCTGTAAGTTTACTGCTCGACATGTGCCTGTCAAAAGCAAAAACATCGTTTAAAGTCACAACCCGGAGGAATAAAACACAAGACTAATGAAAGTTACGCCGTTAAGATTTGTAGTCCTATTTTAACACTCGTAGGAAGCTAACCGCAGGTAACGTTAATGTTACACAGCTAACACCTTGTTTACTTGTTTTGTTTAGGGCAGTTTCAGTGGCTCCACAAATCCTGTTTTCTTCTTGTTCCTGTAGTTGATTGTATGAGCTTCACTGAGAAGATTAATGTGTGTGCAGGGCTAGACACTAAAAGGCTGTTTTCACATTCACCTGCTGAGAGTGGAACGTTTCTCTGCTCACCAAAAAGCTTAATTTCCATCATTACAAACAGTTTTGACATTTTGGATCAAATACAGTGGTCTATGAAATATACATACTTTAGTAAAGGTACAGTCACCTATTAGAATATTATTACATGAGTACAAGTCTTAAAGTATATATTTGTTGTATTTTTTTTCTTGCATGTAACTTGTACTGTCTCTACTGCTAATACAATTTCCCCACTGTGGGACAAATAAAGGTTTATCTTATATTATCTTATTAAGATCAGGTTTGTTCTCAGTATCTGTGCACCACTAGAGGCTTCTCTAGGGCAACACACTTGATTAAACTGAATATTGAAACAGTATTGGCTTCCAAACTAGTTTTGATGTCACGAGTCATGCTTATATTGTGTTGTTTGCAGTCTGTTTCCACCATTTGTATTTATTTTGTCTTGTAGTATTTAACCAAAAATTGTTGATAGAAATATTAAAAGCTCAAGTACATATACTCCTTAAAATATATGCATCCACAAATCACAATTGCATGTTTTTTCTTCTTCTTCTGGAAGCTCTCAACATGTCATGTTTTAGTTTTAGCAATAAATTAAAGTTTTAAATATAACCATAAATTGTCTTGATTAGAATGCTTTGTTATCTGATGTTCTCAATTATTTAAATTAACAGATAGAAATATTATATTTTGTTGAAGGGTCCACTACTGATATATTTTGAATATTCTGACAGTCATCATTAATACCAGTATATTGCAACAGTCCTAGTAGACATCTTTAAATATTAGTCCTTTTAGAACCTAAGTTCCTCTTTTTGTTACTATACCTCTTCCATGGCTCAACAGGGAACACAAAGAATATGGCAGATATAATTTAATAAGACTAACTCTGACTAATGAAGCACCATATAAACTTTAGATTCAAACTCTTAAATGCATTTTGAACAAAACGACTGTGACACTGCAGATTTTATCCAGCATCACTTGCATAAAAACATTTTAATAACCAGTATGGACATGAGAAATGATTACTGCAGGAAAACTTTTAATTACACTTGAGATGATCTTCATTCATTTACTACTTGATCATGTACTTCTCTGCTAAAACAGCCCTGCAATAAGGTCTACCTTTGTAAAAGGGTTTTGTTGTTTTGAGTTCTGTTAAAAATGATTTAGAGAGATGTTGATCATTTTTACAGCAGTCTGTTGTGAATAACCTGAATAACTTGCACACTGCGAACAATTCGACCACCCAATTTTCCATTTTAAATCAATGGAGATGTACACAATAAATCAACGAAAGAATGGTCTATGCTACTAAGCATTGAGATTGAATGTTAGATACACCTCTTATATATACTATATATATTATAGTATATTTAGTGCAACATCCCCACAAACTACAGACATTATGAAATCAGGATTGATTATGTACCATGTCTATCTTGTTGTCAGCAAGGTGGCTGCAGGCTGTCAAAAACACTTTAATTGGTACAACCAGATGAAAAGTGGGACACTTTATGTCACAGCAGGAAATCCTCCTGAAATGTCAACCTTGTTCTCTGGCAGGACCTATGACTACTCTGTGGTGCATCCTGGACCCAACCTGAACATGATTGTCGGAGCTAATGGAACTGGCAAATCCAGCATTGTGTGTGCCATCTGTCTGGGTCTGGCTGGCAAGACTAATATCCTGGGCAGAGGAGACAAGGTAAATACCAGAGCAAGACTGGAATAATTCTGAACTTGTTGACTTAGGCTTTGATAAAACACTTTTTAAAAAGACCTGTGAATAAGCAGAAATAGTTGAAATAAGGTTAATCTCAGATTGATGTGTTGTTGTTATGTTATGCTGACAAATAATTTCATTACAATTCCGATGATGACTAATATCCATTTAATTTTTTTTTTACATTTTTCTGTAGGTTGGGCTCTATGTGAAACGTGGGTGCACTAAAGGATTTATTGAGATTGAACTGTAAGTTCTGCTAGATAGGTGAAATTAATTTGTGTTGTATTTATTAAGAACTTCTTGATGAACCCATTTAGAAATCAGGAAATATCAATCTTGTTAACATAACTCAAGTTTAAAAACACAGACAGTTAAAAGTTATGAATGCTCTGCCATCAAGTGCAATATTAGCCAAGGATTTTAGTTTTCTTTTTTTTTTAATGCAACTGATTGTGGATTCTAATGACTTTTTCCTCATTCCAGGTACAAGATTGGTGGTAATGTAGTGATTAATAGAGAGATCCATGTAGAGAACAACCAGTCTGTGTGGATGATGAATGGAAAACATTGCAACCAGAAAGCTGTGGAAGAGGGGGTCAAGGCTCTCTGTATCCAAGTCAGCAACCTCTGCCAGTTTCTGCCTCAGGTATGTTCGTCAACTACCAACGTACAGCCACCCAGTACGCACATGTTCTATGGAGTTCAATCTGATCAGTATATTGTAGTATAGTTGTACTTTACAGGCACCTTTTGTGTATTTTTGAAAGCTTTAATGAAAATCTTATGTATATCTAATTTTTTCTGGGAGGTTTCAAACATGACTTTTAATATTTAAGCAACACGTGGATGTGGAGACATGTTCTTTTTAAAATATATTATTTTCATAATAATGAGTCAAAATTCAATCGTCATAAATAATGCCTCCATGATACCTTGCTGTTAATCTTCTTCCTGCTGATGTGCTTTTTTCGCCTCTACAGGAAAAAGTGGGAGAGTTTGCCAAGATGTCCAAAATTGAGTTGCTGGAGGCAACAGAGAAGTCGGTGGGACCCCCAGAGATGTACGAGTACCACTGTGAGCTCAAAAACTTCCGCAACAAAGAACGAGAACTGGAGGTAAATACGCGGCTTATAGCAGCAGGCTATGAGCTGCAGCTTGTGATGGTGTGTTGACAGTTCCGTTTAGGCATGGGCTGACTATTTGACTGGGAAAATATTTGTATAAGGATAGTTCAACATTTTCGAAATGATTCTCATGGCAATAGGTGCTTTACTTTTTTTTGTCGATAAAAGCTGTTTCCAGACTAGCAGAGAAGAGCCATGAGCTGCTCAGTTACTACTACGAAGTTAATGGTATTTTTTGGTTTCCCAAACTACAAATACACAATCCACCAACTCCTAAATGCTTCAAAATGTTGAACTATCCCTTTAACAGTGTTTTTCAGTGAACACCTAAGTGTAATTTCCCCTTTCTTCTTTTTGTCATTCAAATATTGAACAAAACAAAATCACAGATACAGATAACTTACTAAAAGCATAAAAGCTTTGCAGGCCTCAGGGTGTTCTGGGTTTTTCAGCATCGCTGGTGGTTTTGTTTCCTTGCAGAACGTTGTGAAGGAGAAGTCCAGTTTCCTAGAAAAGGCCAAGCAGAGGAACGAGAGGAACAAACATGATGTGAACCGTTATTATGAAAAGAAGAGGCATCTGGATGTGATTGAGTTGCTTGAGAAGAAGAAACCGTGGGTGGTGAGTGTTTGAAATGAAACACTGCATGAGAGAGAGAAAAACAGTGTTAACGTCTGCCTCCCTATGGTTATAGGAGTACGAGACCACCCGTAAGGAGCTTGAGGGTGTGAAGAAGGAGCGGGAACAGGCCAAAAGGGAGCTCTCTGCCCTGAAGCAGGCCCAGACACCCATGCTGAAGAAGATCCAGCTGATTGACAACCAGTTGAAGCCCACTGAGGCACAAATAAAGGCTAAGGTGTGAGAAATCAAACATTGATATTATCTGATCAAATCAGTTGTAAGACACCATGATGAGGAAAAAAAAGAGAAATGCAAGCAATGATTTTAATATTTTTGTTGCTATGTAGAAAACCTATTAATAATATAAGGCTGTTTCACTCAAACACTATCTTACTCTTCTGGTTCTTACAGTTTACAGGCTGTCACTGTTCAGTCTTCCTATTTTCAAGCAGGGGCTCATTTGTGATCTTTTTTAAGAGGAACAAGCAAGGGGAGTTTCCATCACTCTCACATCACTCACTGATATCGCTCTCTCTGAAATTTTGGCATATGTTTTCTGCATAATCACTTCCTGAGTCCTCATACTATGAGAATATGTTTTTCTTGCCTCTGCTGCTTCATGTCTATTTTTACTGAGAATCCGATAACTGATTTAACAGCTCTGTAGCTGGAAGGTTAAGCAACACTATTGATGCAGTTGCACCTTCTCGAATAAGAAAAGACAAACAAAAGCTTTCCTGAAAAGGCTGAATGAAAACAGGGATTATTTTCAAATAACATGGATTATCCTCATGATTCATTTTCAACAGCTGATAGCAGTCAAGTGTTATTTATGATGGTAAAGATGATTTGATTTTGATTCTGATTTTCAGACTGATGCCATTAAAGAAGCTTCTCTGAAGTGCAAACAGAAACAAGACCAGTTGGATCGAAAAAACAAAGAGGTGAGACTTTGCTCTTTTCTTATTACACAGAGCAACAGTGCAGCTGTCACTGCAGATAATATCTCATCTTTTTTTTGTCATCTGCCAAACTCTCTTAAAAACACAATATAAAAAAGCCTTTGCTTGAAGGGCTGTAGGACATGGATAATATATTAATATTTTTTGCTTACTTTCTCTGTCCAATTAGCCTTTATAGCTGTATAACACACACACTTCACCTGTAGCTGTGTGTTGTCCACAGTGAACAACATCTCCCCGTGTTCTTGTCTGCAGATTGAAGATATAAAACAAACGCTGAGGCTGAAGCGGATGGAGGAGGAAGACCACCAGAAGAGAATCAACAACACCAGACGGACCATCGAGGACTTGAAGGCAGAGCTCGGCAAAATTGGCGACCAACCGGACGTAACGCCGAGGATCAACGCCGTTAACGTGGAACTGAGGAGCATCCAGGAGCAGAGGGCCAAGATCGAAGGAGAGAGGGCCGACCTGCGCCGGGAGAAGGACAACCTCAACGCCGAATCCATAAGTGAGTGGCTTTATACAAACCATATAGTGTCATGTGACACGGTTTACATGAAGATCTAATACTTAAGCAGGTTAATACTTAAGCGGTGTAAGCTAAAGGCCACATTAGCTACAAAAGAGAGAACAATTTCAAAGAATACAGAACATGGTTTGTGTTTATATACGGTTATTGCCAGGTTTGCAGAAAAAGCTCAGTAACATGAACAACATGATGAACGCCAAGGAGGACAAGCTGCGGGGACGCCACAGAGACACACACTCTGCCCTGCAGTGGCTCAGGCAGAACAGAGACCTCTTCGTTGGAAACGTCCATGAGCCCATGATGCTCGTGGTGAGTCTGACGATGTGTTTGTTGTATCCATACAGTAGGAGGACATGATGGGACAAGTGTGATTCTTCTTTTTATTTTTGGTCCTAGAAATCACTAGAACAAATTACAGTCAAATGCCAATCGTTTTTTTCATTCCTCAGATCAACGTGAAGGATCATCGCTTTGCCAAATATGTTGAGACTCACATCGCATTTCATGACCTGCGGGCGTTTGTCTTCCAGAGGAAAGACGACATGGAGAAGTTCATGACCGAGGTCAGGGTGCTACAGATTACTGTTGTTGTTTTGACTCTAATATTGATCGGCTTAATGTCAGGAAAAAAACAATTTTTTTTGTGGGGAAAGTTGAATATTTCTTCTACCACATGAGAAATTTCGTTTGATCATTCCTGACCCAAAGGTCCGTGACAAGATGAACTTGAAGGTGAACTCCATTTCTGCTCCGGAGGAATCATGTTCTAGGCGGCCTCCATCCCGAAGTATTGAGTCCTTGAGGTGAGAAAACATTTATCATAGAGCTGCAACAGTTAGTCCATTAATTGTTAGTTGCCAACTATTACATCAATCGGCAACTATTTTGATAATCGATTAATCGTTTTTAAGAAGAAAATGTCCATATTCTCTTATTCTAGCTACTCAAATCTGATAATTTTCTGGACTTTTTGTTTTCTTTAGTCTTCTATAATAGTAAACTGATGATCTTTTAGTTGTGATCTTGTAGTTGTTAGTTGCAGCCCTAATTTATCAAACCTTTAAAATGAACATATCCTGTATTTGTTTGTGTAATTTCATATCTGCCTTTGACCATTTCAGTCGAGATATTTTACTTTCTTTTAACAAAAAATGTTTATCTTGCAGGCGTTTTGGGTTTTTCACCTACCTACGTGAGATGTTTGATGCTCCTGAGGAGGTGATGAGTTACCTCTGTCATCAGTACAGGGTGTATGACGTCCCTGTGGGCAATGACCAAACCAAATCCATGATTAAAACGGTATGTTCCTCAGCCCACATGATTTAATGTCTCGGAAAGAGTGATGGAGAATTAAGGAAGTGAATGTCATTCAACCACTCACAGGTGATAGAAGAGCCCTACCTCAAGGTCTTATACACAACAGAGGAGAGATACACGGTGAAGAGGAGCTTTTATTCCAATAAGATTAGCACCAGTAACTCCTTAGTGCAAGCTTCACAGTACCTCACCATCAACGTGGACAATGTGGAGAAGCAGCAGCTGGAGCAGCAGATGAAGGTAAAGGAACGTAACGACATTAGAAAGGAAAAATAATAAATCCAGAAGGATATAATCTTTAATCGCGTTTGCTTGAGAGTTTAACCGTTACCTCTGCTGCGAGCAGGCCTGTGAGTCGAGGTTAAAAGACATCGCTGAACGGATGAGTGCCCTGCAGAAGGAAATCTCTGCATTGGATCGCCGTGACAATGAACTGTTGGCAGAGAAGAAGCAGCTCTCCGAGCTAAAAGGCAAAAAGAGACAACTGGAGCAGAAAATCAGTACCAAAGAGGACAGGTAAATCTCTCCGGGAAAAAGAACTCAAACACGCCATATGCGTATAAACATGAATTGATTATTAAATAATCTCTCAACATGATGTACTAGGCTTGGTGAATACAGATATATTTTCTTTCTTTCCGTGTGTTTAGTCTGAGGCAGATGGAGCAGAATGTGATCGACCTGAAGAATATTGAAGAGGACACTAAAACGAAAATCGCAGCTGTCAATTCCCATAAGGTGTCCATCGTTGGCGCGTTCATGGCCCAAATGAAGGTACGGATAAATGATGTATATGTATATGATTGAAATGCTTTGGATTTCTGTGGTAGGAAAACATAAACTGGTATTTAATAGTCTGTTTCTTCTGTATTTCTTGGAACTCTGCCTTGGAGCAGACTTTATGACAACTATAAAACCGTTGCTGATGTAGTTACAGATTTTAAGATTATAAAATGTTCTCCAAGTGTAAACCTGTCTTCACGATCTTTCTGTGCATAATTTCTGTCTTTACTTGTCAGAATCCCTTTGTACCTTCCATTCCTCTCATCTCTCTCTCTGCAGCTGAGAGCCAAGCTCACTATGGAGAAGGTGTACCTGGCTTTGGAGACAGTGGGGTTGACAGCTGAGAAAACCAAGCTAGAGAATGACTGCAGGGAAGGTGCTTCTGAGCTCAGAATCATTGATGTAAGTAGGTCAGATACATCTATATACACTCATAACATCACGAAGGCAGGATACCTTTGATAGCTCTCTCTTCACACAGAGGACCAGAGGTTGACATCCTCAAATGTGAGCAAACATCTACCCTCACTGCAAATGGGTGCAAATATCTTGTTTTTGGTACAATTAGTCTAATATTGAGTTAATTATCTTATTCCACTGGCAAATAATTTAGCTTATTTCACTTTTTTTTCTTTATTTAGTTAATTCAATTGTTTTTTTTAACAAAACATTAGTCTTGTTTTCTTAAACAAGACCAAATTGACAGAAATTGGTCTTGTACCAAAAACCTATTTTCACCTCATAAGATTTAATTCTTTTTTGAAGCATCTGTGAGATTCATTCTTCGTTCTGTCTTCTGATTTCTGTGAACTGCCCTTGTGTCCTTCCAGCAAAAATGTAGCCGCCTGGAGCACAGGAAAATCCAGCTCACGGAACAGTGTAAAGGCCTGTTGAGGACGGCAAAGTCGATTTGTGGGATGCGAACTGATGAGTCATTACCTGAAGATCTGCATAATGTGTGTTTTCATCATAGTTTATTATATTGATACTTTAAACCAGTTTCTTCTCCTGTATCTCTTTGTTTAAAATATTATCGGTGGAGGCCTTCTCAAATGTTTTGTTTTTTTGTTTTGTTTTGTTAATACAGGCTTTCAGCAAGCTGCCAGACACACTGGACGAGGTCGATGCCATGCTGAATGAGGAGCGGTCCAGAGCCGAATGCTTTACTGGCCTCAGTGAAAGTGTAAGAGCAAATGAGAAATTGCTAAGGGTTTTTTGGTTATACATTATTTGTTTATAAAACTAACTATGATGATTTTTTTTTCCTCCAGAAAATATCCCTTCTCTAGCTCTGGTTCTTGGCCTGGAAATACATTTTTTTAAATATTGTATTTTTATATGTGGTTATAAAATTTAGTAAAGTATCAGTAAATCCCTTATGTGCAAAATGAATTATAAATTGTTTCATAACGATGAAGAAACATGAGAATCCATTAAAAGCTGCATTTTTTAAATATATCTACAGTAAATATGATCAGACCATACAAGCGGTTTCATTAGTATTACTATATATTCATTCATTGTTGGCTTCCTTAATTTGTTTTGGGCAGCATTTGACTCTAAATGCTTCATGATATGTCAGTGTGTAAATGTTTCTCACCACAGTTCTCTCTGCTTCAAAGGTTGTTGATGAGTACAACAGAAGAGAACAGGAGATTAAATCTCTGGAGAAAGAGCTGGAAGACAAGAACAACGCCCTGAACGCCTACAGACAAAACATATCAGAGGTAAACGAATTGGCCACTGAACTGACTCTTCTTGGATTGTTTTTGATGTTTTGACGTTCACTAATTTCTTACATTTCTGTGAATAAACGTGTGTAACAGTGACTTGTTGTGTGTTTGTGTCGCAGGCTAAGGAACGCTGGCTGAACCCTCTGAAGCAGCTGGTGGAACAGATCAACGACAAATTTGGCGGTTTCTTCAGCTCCATGCAGTGTGCAGGAGAGGTTGATCTGTACTCTGAGAACGAGGTAAATGCATAGAAAGAACAGTTGATCTGTCATCACAGGCTGATTTCATCAGCTGCTTCCATTCATTCATGTGAGATGTTGTTGGCATTTGTAACTTGTAATTAAGCACAAACTTATACCTATTATATATACATACACTACCATTCAAAGGTTTAGGGCCACTTAGAAATTTTCTTAATTTTGGAAAAAAAAGCACCATTTTTTTCAATGAAGATAACTTTTAACTAATTAGAAATGCACTCTATACATTGCTAATGTGGTGAATGGCTATTCTAGATGCAAATGTCTGGCTTTTGGTGCAATATCTACATAGGTGTATCGAGACCCTTTTCCAGCAACTATCACTCCAGTGTTCTAATGGTACAATGTGTTTGCTCATTGCATCAGAAGGCTAATGGAATAAAATCTATTAATTTTTCAACTCATGGTGTTAAATAAAAGTGTGACTTTTCATGGATAACACAAAATTGTCCCAAACTTTTGAGCAGTAGCGTATAATCTTTTCAACCTCACATGTCATTTTGTTGGATCACTACTCTATTATCTGCAGGAGGAGTATGACAAGTATGGGATCCGGATTCGGGTGAAGTTTCACAGCAGCACTCAGCTCCACGAGCTGACGCCGTATCATCAGAGCGGAGGAGAGCGCAGCGTCTCCACGATGCTCTACCTCATGGCTCTACAGGAGCTCAACCGCTGCCCCTTCAGGGTGGTGGATGAGATCAACCAGGTAGTTCCTCTATCACACCGACGCACATTGTAATAAACCAGACATGGGAAGGTAATTATGTCACATTTTAGTTCAGTATCTGAAGAAGTTTTTTGTTTTTAGGTTTCAACATAATTCTTTGAGATAGTGCAGCAATTTAATGTGCAATTGTAGAAAAGGGTTAAATTAGGCACAATCACCTTGGTAAGTAAGATATGTTAGGTTTTAATAATTAATAATTCAATAATGTAGTATATCTGGAAAATGCACAAATTGTCTTTCCTTTTGGTTTGTTCTCTGAAGGTTTTCCATGATTTCTCTTCTCTTGTGGCAGTAATTCCACATTTATCAGCTGTTTCCTCTCTGTCTGGGGATGTGACTAATCCTGTGTCTATCTGCTTTGTAGGGAATGGATCCTGTAAATGAAAGAAGAGTCTTTGACATTGTGGTCCGCACAGCATGTAAAGGGACAACATCCCAGTACTTCTTCATAACGCCCAAAGTGAGTGTTTTGTAGTTATGTTTAATGTGCTCAAACTGTATCTGTTATTTTATTGACTTTTATTGACTATCCTGCTGTGTTTGACTTCAGCTGCTGCAAAACCTCCAGTATGCTGAGGAGATGACGGTTCTTTGTGTCCATAACGGCGGCCAAATGATTCCCCCCAACCACTGGGACGAGAAGGTTTTCATTAAACGCTGCCTCCAAAGAAAAGACAGGACCACAAGGCCAACCTGACATGTCTGAGCTCAATTAATTCCCTGTTCAGTGAGTTGAACATGTGTCATTCAGGAATTTCAGAGAGAAAATGGTTGTATGAAAGAAAAATGTTAATGGGCCTAAAAGATTTATTGTTAAGATTTTTGTTTAAAGACAAATTTATAAAACAGATTTGCCAAAAATAGTCATTTGAAAAGAGCACATTTGTTGTTTTCTAATAACCACATTTTTCTATTTATGTAGCAACATGTTACATCTTTTGTTAACCAGTTCATTTAACAGTTGTACACATATTAATGTTCTAATAAAATATTCAAAATATTTCTTTTCTAAATGGGTTTAATATTTATTTGGATGAGTCATTAAATATCTGACACCCAGTAAGATTGACTGCCTCAGTACACAATGCATTGAATTATATTGTCTTGAACATACATGTGAAATGATGCTTCTATGTGTAAAATAAAACTGTCATTTTACTCAAATACTGGAAAAGGGGCTCAGGAGGGATAACAAATGCCATTGTGCTTGAATCTAAATGAAGCTATATATTATAATATATACCGTACTATATTTCCTAAAAAACTCCTGAAGCCAGTGGCAATTTGCACAGAAATACAAACAAAACCAAGACCTCAATATTACTATATTTAAAAGCCTTCAAAATACAGCTTAATCTTGTGCTGCATCTCCATTTACTGTAATATCCACTTGTTCACAGAAATATGTGACGGGTTAGTCTGGTAATTAATTATTGATGCGTAATGAGAGTTTTGGGCCTAAAGTGATTCAGGCTCATCACAAATCTACATAGAAAGAATTCCTTTATTCACAGGGTTCTAAATTTAGTAGCAGTCAGAGATGATACTTGAAACTTCATGCTGGGTAGAAACTGTCACCCAACTCAGTGGCTCCTGTGAGAAAAAGCCTGTGGACAAACAAAAAACAAAGACCTAATTATTTTGGACATGCCTCTCCCTAGTTTTTTTTAATCTGGTTTAAGCCGCACCCTCTACCCAATCAGGAATAATATTGACATTGAATTACTGCATGCATGCTGATTAGGCAGTTTGATTGACAGATGGGTCATCCAATCATTATTGAAGGGCTCATTTTTGATTGGTTGTCCCTTTTTTGCCCCCTACAGATGATCAATTGTGTATCAAATCATTGATTACTGTTGAATTTTGTGTGTATATACCGAGAAATGAAGAAACAGCTCCTTTAAGTATTGTGTTGATCAGGGTTTATAATATAACAGAATTTTACCTGTGCTTCACTTAATGCTGTAAATTGAACATCTCTGTGGGTCGACCCACACTCTGATATCCTTTTCGTGTTCGTTTTCCAGCACATCTTGCTTCTCTACGTTTTGCTGGGTCCTTCTGTAAAATGACAAGACCAATGATTTCTTCAATTGATTTAGAGGCCTGAAATAATAGAGCCAGACCTCGACCTTAACATCACACGGGTGTGTACCTGTTGTCCTCGGAGATGGTCTCCTTCTGGTATAAAGTCTTGTTTTTGCTCCATAAGAAGTCCTTGTGTTGGTCATAGACGGACCTGAGCTTTAAGTCGAGGCTGTCGGGTGGAGCCTGAAGTTGAGAAAAGAGAGTTTGAAGTGCTGGACTTGAAATACTGATCGGGTTCCAGAGTAACACACACACACACACACAGTTTAAGGTCTTGTATCATGAAGCTTACAGTACCTGGCCGTAATGGGTAGCATTCCGCTGGGTGCTGGATGAAGTGGCTGCGTTATGGAGGCGACTCCAGGGTTCCTCATTCTGTGCGATGTGGGTTGGCTTAGAAAATGTTTTTCTCTGTGCAGTGAGAAAATGAATTCCAAATAAAGAAATTACAAAGAAAAGTAATTATTGGAGCAAAAGCAAATCTCATTTCTTTTATCGCAAAAGGTTCATATGAAATCAGAAGACAAGTTTCAAAAGTGGATGTTTTAAAATGAAATTTTAAACTACATGAAGCACTAGTTGGTTTACTCAGTTACTTTTTTTTATCATTTTATTTTATGCACTAAAGATGTGTGTTTAAATCCACATAAAATTAATTATGTTTGCTTTTAGCATATCACACGTACCTACAGCCTAAGATAACATGAACGGAAACCACAAGAACAAATGCTGGTATAAAGGATGTGCATAACTCAACTTCTTTCATCTCTATCATTTGCTATTTGAAGCCATCATTAAAAAACACTTGACATAGCAATTTGTATAATGGAGATGAAACTGCAGATATGGGAATATGCACCATTAAAGCATGACATTAAATGACGATCAGGGCCTAAGACTGTTACCTAATCTGAAGGATATGCAGGATAATGTCATTTCATTTTAAAATAAAAACACAGAATCTAGAACACGTGGTTAATCAAATTAACAGAGGAGCCATTACAGTGTGATGGACATGTGGTCTAAAGGTTCTACTGTGGCCTGTGTGCTGCTGAATAACAACATAACTGGCATCAAATGTGCATTTTTTAAATAAATATCTTAACATTAGGAAGCTCGTGTCATTTCTGTCAGAAATCTATTATTCTAGAGTCTAGAACAAGTCTAGAATCTCGACTCACCTGCTGCGGCCTGAAGCCGCTGAGAGTGAAGTCGTCTTCAACCCTCGGGGAGGTGAAAGGATCCCGCTTCGAC
The DNA here is from genome assembly GCA_030544235.1 of Lepturacanthus savala. Taxonomy (NCBI): domain Eukaryota; kingdom Metazoa; phylum Chordata; class Actinopteri; order Scombriformes; family Trichiuridae; genus Lepturacanthus; species Lepturacanthus savala. The sequence continues at coordinate 15,269,951 of CM060480.1, forward strand.
ATGTTTGACATGGCAGCACTAAGCTCGGCAGATAAATAACATCTTATCTTCAGATTTGTTGCTCTTCTAACGTTGGATTCTATTCTACTTGTTTACGATCTGGTTTCTTAGCAACCAACAACTTCCGGTACAGCCTTTCAGAAGAAAACTTCTCTGCTATGAGCCACGAACTAGAAGCTGTGTATTAAAACAGATGTTCACGGGATGTATTTCCGACATCTAATTGCTATTTGCATAATTGGAAACCTCAGGAAACAAATCTTTAAAGCCACCACTTTATTAGCCTCGTCTAGAGAGTCTCACTTCCATCCATCAAATATGGAGATCAGGATCCTTACATTTCACCCCTTCGTTTTCGTTTATGTTCCAATCATAAAGAAAACTTTGCTTCCCACTAGTGTGTTTAATTCCTTCAATATTCGTATTTGTTCAATAAAAACGTGTTTTTTTTTCTTTCAAACTCCCGCCTCGGTCGTTGAACCTTTAAATTCGAGCTGCTCCACAGCGCCCCCACCTCTGGTTCACTGCGCTTCAGGTGAAACCCGGAATTACACATCAGAAGCAGGATTTTGAGTGAAGTTGATGCACACGCGCGATAAAACACTATAATAATAATAAAAAAAACGCAATATTAAAGAAAACGAACACACACGTGCTTCGGATAACGATTGTGACTTTAAGGCTTAAAGGCTTCCCTTTATAAACCAGCTGCCCCACTACAAGTGTCAAGGTTATTTCCTTATACACTACGACTCACTTCACGTCATGCTAGCAGCGGGCTCAGCATGCTGCGGTTAAACGGACGTTCAGTGATGATTCAGAGTTTGTTTTACCTCCCAGTTTGCCTGAAGCCACGCCCCCCGCCGCACCTGAGGGCGCAGGTCAAACCTGCGCTCGTGCGTCTGCCGCACTTGAGCAGGAGGCGACGATGGAAGGAGGCCCGGTGCACCTGAGCCACCTTTTACTGTGGCTACTCTTTGCGCAGACATTTGCTGCGGACTTGCCCATGTGCAAAGAGGTGAGGAGACTCGTCATTAGCCATGTTAGCGGCATCATGGATGGACAGCCCTTAAAGACTGTCAGCCGTTCCTATAATAAATCGCATTTGCGTGCATAAAAGTTCATTGAAGTTTTAATCAAGTAGCCTCAGTTGCTGGAACTTAATGCATGTATTCTTTTCTGAAGTTGTAGCTTAGATGCGAAAATATAAAAAGTAAAAACAAGAGAATTGAGGAAGATTTTGTCTAAATGTGGACGTTGTAATTCTGAACATTTAAATATTGACTATTGCATCATTTCTGGATATTTAAAACTTTAATTAACCTAGACTTCACACGAGTATCAATCAACTAATACAAGAAAACATTTATTAATTAACCTTTTTTTCATCAGCTGTTTAGATTAAGTACAAAAATATAGAAGAAATATATATTTTATGTTGGTAGAAATGTTGAGCACGTGTGCAAAATGAACATATGTTTCCCTCATATGTTTTTTTTTTTACATCAGTCACTCTGTTCTGGTCAGTTGAATTGAACTTTAGTTTTATTCTTGGGTAATAAGTGTTTTTTCCTAATTGCTTAAGCTTAAAAAAGCATAGAAAATGTCTTTTATTCCCTTCAAATGTTGCTTTATGACTTGGACAATTATATTTCGAAATTGAACAATTTCCTATGAAGGGTGAATTTTACACATTTTAACCCAATTAAAGTCAGAAAACCAACATGAATTAATTCTGAAGTTAAACAAAAGTGACCATATATGAGTGTTATGTGTTATTGTAGACTTTATTTTGTATTTATTTTTTTTAGAACTTCCATACACTGCATCTGCTGCGCTCTCCTCTTCTTTATATTTTATATCTGTTTTCAATTTTGCATACATGTGGTTTGATAATATTCAAAATTCCTGTTTTTATCTGCATTACTTTACACATCAGTGTGTGTGTGTGTGTGGATTAAAGATATGTAAAGGAAACATTAATACCAGAGACCTGTAGCGTTGTCTATTAAGTCTAGTGAGCCTTGTTGTTTTGTGGGAAGAGTCCTGGCAGCAGAGCTCAACTTTCAGCAGGTGCGTTTCTTTCCCATCTCGCCCGATGACCATGAGTCACGATGCCCCGTTGCCTTGGTTTCCTTATGTTTGTTTAAAGGGGCGATTAGGCTGCAGCACATCCTCCGCTTTGATGCATTTTTACATCAGGTTCTCCACCCAGAGCCGTGTTCATCCGATATCTCAAAACACCGGTAATGTAGCAGCTCTAATAGAAAACACAGACTCAGAGGGAAACTCACAGCTGCTGCTGCTGTGTTTCTGTTAACTATTAATCCCACAAGGCTGTGTGGTGCCAGGATCAGCCGCTCCGAGTGACCTTCCTGGATATATTAGAGCCTCCTGTTGACCAATCACCAAATCTCAAGATTACACTGTGTGCTTGCTCCCTATTCACGACTTCTTTCAGCAGGCGTAAGATCAACAAAGTGACCATTAACATTACGGGATGTTCCCAGTAACAGCATTAAGGGCGGGACGGTGTTTGTCAGTCACCTGCTGGTCAGCGTCTCCAACAGGCGTCGAGGCCCGACAGACAAATACAGACGAAGATGAGCACCTGAGCTCCTGCCGTTTGCTGCATAACGACAAAGTCCTGCGACAACACCGAAAACGAAATGTTTACAAAGGGGTTGGACGTATCAGCCTTTCAAATAAAGCCTGGAGGCTCAGAGCTGCAGCACATCCTTGATGAGTGAACAGTCGACGGGTGAGACGGCCTGCTAGGCAAATATTGGCCTCTCTTTTTATTTGGAAAGGAGGCTGGTCTGGTTTAGAGAAAAAAATTCCAGAAGTATGAAACAATCTCATTTTCAATAGCGGCCTCGTTAGCCCGTTTCACATGAATGCAAACTTGCATCGTCATGTACCAATATATTTTAATTCAGAGAGAATGTGAAGCGTTTTCCTCCGGCTGTTTGAAACCCACACCTGTGTTTTTGTCCCTGCAGTCAGATTATCACTTTGAGTACACACAGTGTGACGCGCTCGGGTCCCGATGGAGAGTGGCAGTTCCCAACAAAGCTGAAATATGCACAGGACTCCCAGATCCAGTCAAAGGCACCCAATGCAGTGAGTGTCCTCTTTTATTGTGTAAATAACTGTAAATAATATGACATAGCAGACCTTACTGTTAAACTTAAAAAAAAAAAATATTGATCTACTGACATTATAATGAAAAACGAATCTCTTTTGTCCCTTGTGCCATCAAACTGCTTGACTCCTCACTGGGGGGAGGAGGGTGAACAGGAAAATAAACATGAAACCTGTAAAATCATACAGCAATCATAACTATAACAATCTACAATAGTATATGTCACACATGCGCATGTATATATTATGTATATATGTATAAATATATGTATGTATATAAATCTACTACTATATATCTCTTCTAGCCATATAGAATGTTACATATTTTCAATATTATGATTGTTTTATTATTATTATATAGAATACAATTATATACAGAACACAAAATAGGTAACTGTGTGTAATTTATTTATTTATTTTTCCATTTTTCCAATAGTTCATTGTGCAATAATCTACTCACTCACCTCATACTACATACATGTGCAATTTACAATAACCATGTAGCAATAACAAAGGTGTGTATAGGCATTTACTTTTATTTTTATTTGTTATTGATTTTATTTTCTCTATGTTGGTGTTATTTAATTTATTATTATTATTATTTTATTTATTTATTTGTTTAAATCGACCATATTTGAAAATTTAATGTCAATGTAAGATATAAAATAGTTTGTTTTAAAGTTTAAAGTCTGCTATGTCATGTTTATGACATGTTTATTTTGTCTTGGTTTATGTCAAATTGTCCTAACAAACAATATCTGCGTCAAAAGTGACATAATTTACCCATTGACATCTGTCATGAGCATTCGTTATTGTTCATGACAGGTGTCATATTGTGGTTATGACATATGTGTTATGAACCTCCGTTAAAGTAAAGTGTTTCCCACCTCTCTTAACTTTCCCTTTTTGTCCTGTTTCTTTCCTCTTGCAGCTTTCTCCTGCAACGAAGGGGAATTCCTCAACATGCAGTCGCAGCAGTGCCAGAAATGCGCCGCGGGCACCTACTCCCTGGGCACCGGCGTAGCCTTCGACGAGTGGGACATCCTGCCGACGGGTTTCGTCACCCACGGGGTGAGCACTAATGGTTTTGACGTCAGCACAGACTGCTCCAAGTTAGTATGAACCTCCCTTCCTTTAATTTCAAATTACAGTTCATTTCACGCGTGACAGTTTCTAATGATCCACTGCCGATGTTTTTCTAGCTCCACCTGGACACCAAAGGGTGATTATATCGCCTCAAATACAGATGAGTGCACTGCTACTTTATCCTATGCTGTGAGCCTGAAGGAATCTGGAACTATGTCCTTTGAATATTTCTACCCTGAGTACAGCATCTACTTTGAGTTTTATGTAAGTAGTGTATTTTTTTAATATATTTATTTATTAGAAATGACAGGATCTATGATTGACAGTATCTAAACCCCAGAGGGAAGGAAATTAGTAACCTGTGATTGGATTCTAACCCTCCTCAGGTACAGAATGACCAGTGCCAATCTACTGACTCTGAAAACCGGGTGATGAGGATCTCTGATGGCAAATGGAACCAATACAGGGTTTGTCTGTTTGCAGTAACGCTTCATGACTCCAGGCTGGCATCTGATTGTCATTTCATTTTAATGTTCATTCACTCTCCCTTCCTCTCCCATCTCTTTTGTCCTTTTCTCATTACGTCGACCCTGTGCAGGTTTTGCTGAACAGCGGCAACAATGTGCTGTATTGGAGAACTACTGGGTACTCTGTGCAGGGCAGCGCCGTCAAACCTGTGCTGTTGAGAAAACTCAACATCTCAGGTAGATGAAGGCCCCAACTACACCGAGACCTATCTAGATTTTTTTTATTCACACACTTTTCTATCCAATTCAGCCTCTTAACCACAACAATAAGACACTTATCTGGAGATTTGTCAAACCGGATAAACAAGCGGAGAGATTTGACAGTATCAGATCTCGTAGATTCCCGATTCGGACATGTCTCAGGTTATGTCTGTGCTCTTGATACTTTTGGTATCATTTGTAGTCTCTGTGTAGTCTGAGATAGTTGTCATTGGATGTTTATTGGATCGATGCGTGGATATATACGGTTTAAACAAAATCTAGACTAGTGTAGCTGTGAGAGAGCGGCTTGTTCACAACTCATGCCCCCCCCCCCCCCCTCCCATAACCCCTAACCCATAACCCATAACCCCCTGTTCCTTCCATAGCAAAGACATAGCAAAGACAAACCCTCTGAGAAAGAGGTTAATTTTGTACATGGGATGAATAGGTTTTTGTTTATGGGCATATTTGTGCAAGCAGACACTATAATAGCTATTAAAATGATATTTTCTGCAAAGAAAAAGAGTACAAAATGGAAAAATAGATACATAACATGATTGCTAGTGACTCAACTGATATAATTATATGCATGAATCTTTGAAAAAAATCTGGGCTTAAATGGATTAATCATTACAAGAGGATCAACGGTTTTCTTCTAGGGGTGGCTTACACATCAGAGTGTTTCCATTGTAAGCCTGGGACCCACAGTGCAAATCCAGGATCTGCCCGCTGTGCCCCCTGCCCCGCTGACACCTATTCCAACAAGGGTGCCACTGTTTGCCATCAGTGTGAGCCAGATAAATATGCAGGTATGCATGTTTGCATTTCTAACACTCTGTCCATAAAGGCCAGTCATATCACCAACCTAACGTGACCTAATTGTAGAAGATACTTCAAAACTTACAACCATTACATGTCCACACACACACACACACACACACACACACACACACACACACACACACACACACACACACACACACACACACACACACACACACACACACACACACACACACACAGGCAAGGTAATCCGCATGCAAATACTGCATTTGCTGCTTAAATGGTTGCAGAGAGTGTGAGGTTTATCTTATCACAGGATCTTAATGTGAGGTGTGTGTGTTTTCCCTCGAACCCGCCGGCAAAGTTTCCTCTTGTCTGGTCTCTATTTTTCCAGAGGCTGGTTCAGGAAGCTGCAAAGCGAGACCTGCGTGCACAAACAACGACTACTTCTACACCCACACTCCATGTGACTCTGAGGGAAAGGTATGGTGGACAAAAAAAAAAAAATAGACATGCACAATTCATACAGGTTCAGTACAGGTGAACGCTGCATCGCATCTACAGCCATCTGGTGCGACTATTAGGTTTCCTTGGATATAAACTGTTGGGTTTGCCGACTGTGGTTTTGGTGGCTTCTTTCATGCATTTGTGTCTGTGCGTCTCAGACCCAGCTCATGTACAAATGGGTCGAGCCCAAGATCTGCAGCGAGGATGTTAAAGGAGCAGTGAAGCTGCCAGCTTCGGAACAGAAGCAAGATTGTCCGCCATGTAACCCGGGATTCTTTGTCACCAACTCCTCCAACTGCGAAGCCTGCACCAGTGGCTTCTACTCAAATGGAACAGGTGCAGGATCAGTACACTCCTCGCTGTCCAGCTTTAATGCACGTCAGCCTGAAGAGCTAATTTTTGCTGTGACATACATACGTACATAGCCACGACGTTGATTATCTGACACCCAACAGATTTTATTAAAAGCTCAACATCATGGTAAAGTGCCAGTAGGGGTTTCCACGTGACCTTTTTGTCAATAAAGCAAAATTAATCAGATTTCTTGACTGCAGCTCGATGGAATCAGAATATGAAAGTGTGATCTGTCAAATTTTTCAGACATACACATGCAGTGATTAGAATGAGGTATTCAGCAAAGCAGTAAAAACAGAAACTTGACACAAGTGAAATAATAGTTTGCACCTGTTCAAAAAGGATCTAATCCAATCACGTTCATGTTTTGGAACACATTATGAAACATACCGTGATGTAATAACACATTTTTTACTCACAGCTTGCGCCGAGTGCCCTGTTGGCACAGAACCAGTGGTGGGTTTCGAGTACAAATGGTGGAACACGATGCCAAGCAACATGAAGAGCTCCATCTTCCACCAAGAGTTCAGTGACTCCGACCACAGCCAGGGTGAGAGATTTCATCACAAATATTAGGCAGCATCATCCAGGATAGAGCAGATGTTAGAGCTGTTGCCTCACAGCAAAAAGGTCACAGGTTCAAGACCTCCTCGGTTCTCCTTTCTGTCTGGAGTTTGCATGTTCTCTAAATTGCAGACTCTAAATTGTCCATAGGAGTGAGTGTGTGAGTGAATGGTGTGTGTGCCCCATGATAGGCTGGCGACCATCTGGTGTGTATCCGTGCCTCTCGCCATAATTCGCTGTGATTGGCTCCAGCAGACCCATGTGACCCTAATGAGGAATAAGCGGGTATAGAAGATGAATGAATGAACCTCAGATGATAAATGATAATCATTACAGGCAAAATAACCAGCCAAAGCCAGCGATGGAAGGATAACATTGATTGAATACACAAATATCTTTGTTTGGAAGGAAAAAGTAAGATCTCATATAATTATACACAAACAGCCTCAGGATTTAACAGAGTTAAGATAATTTTGTCAAGTTGCTATTTCCAAGGTCTAGAATGAATTTAGACTCAGCCTTAGCATCAGTTATAGCAGTACGCTGCAAAAACTGATATCTTAACAGGTGAAGATGTCTTCATTTTGGTACAATTAGTCTAATATTGAGTAGAATTGTCTTTTTCCACTAGCAGATAAGATAGCTTATTTTTTTTCCTGATTTAGGTCATTTTGATTTAAGAACAATAACAACTAACAATGTCCTTAAAAAGGAATAGATCGATTAAAATCAAGACAAAAACTTGATCTGCCATTGGAATAAGATAACTCTACTCAATATTGGACTAATTATACCAAAAACAAGATATTTTCACTCAGGATTTCAGGTTTTGCAGTGTACTTTTACTAATTTAGGAGGAGGAATCCGATGCACGGCCACTTGAAACATTCAGTCTCTAATAGTGGTAAGAATAGCATGTGAGTTTAATGCTGTTTTTTCCGCCTCATTTCTAATGACAGCATGGGAGGTGGCTGGAGAGTATGTCTACACCACCCCAGGAGATCAGGATTCAGATTATCTCATGCTCACGCTCACTGTCCCTGGATACAGGTAAAGGAGTTACACACTATGTCCTGAATTTGGGGTTGAATGGGATGTTATTGACAGTTTAATCTGATGTCATGTATCTCCACAGGCTGCCTCAGTCCATGGCAAAAGACAGTGAAAGGAGCGAACAATCACGCATCACCTTCGTCTTTGAGACCAAGTGTTCGGCTGACTGCAAGTTTTTCTTCCTGGTGGTGAGGGGGAATATTTCAGCTTCTGTTGTGACATGTGTGTACATTCTGTAGCTCGACAAAAGTGCGAGTGCATGAGGGGAATGTATTTCTCTGCAGGGTTATAATGAGTGGAATAACAATGTGGTGGAGCAGTGGAAAGGCAGTAATGGGAAACAGTCATACTCCTACCTGATTGAGAACAACAGCACCGTCAGCTTCACGTGGACATTTCAACGGACGGCAGAATTTTCTACGGTGAGAGATCTTCACCTGCAACCTCCCACTATTTTCCCTCTTTAAAATGACTTTTAAAGTAAAACATTGATTTTTTTAAACGCTGACGCTGTCTTATTTACCAGTCAGGCATTACGTTGTTTTATTGTCATTCATCCTTTTCTCTATATGCTTGACTTGTGCCTCCAGGATGTAACTCGAAGGTTCAGTGTAGAATAAATCCTTGTTTACTGAATACAGCCAAAGCCAAGTGCACAGTGATCTAACATAGTGAAGATCTCTTGAACTTATAGTTTTATGCTTTTTTAATTTACCCACTTTGTTTCTATATTTATATGCTTATATTCGTCTGTTTCTTCTTATTTTCTTTCTTCTGTTCTCCTATTTATGTCATATGAAAATGAAAAAAAAAACATGTTATTCCACATTTAGTTTATTTTCAGGAAGCCATAGAGAAAAAATGGTGGATTAACATTATCTGGGGTCTTTTTTTTTCATGATGACTTATATTATAAATGAGGAATTGAAAATGAAACTGCAAATGAAACATCTAACATAGCAAGCATATAAATGTATAAACAAAGTGTAAGAAGTAAATATAAAATTATCACTAGAATTTGGGCTTGGCTGATATGTTGAGTGTGTTTACACTGACAGATCTGAGCTCGGCGGGTACGACTCAACATTTATTGCATTTAACTCCAGAGGGCAGTCTGGAGCTGTGTGAAGAAAAACATGATGATTTATAAAACACTACTTTTGTGCTACATGAGGCATTAGTTGAAAATAAGGAAGGACTTCAAAAATGTCATTTTGTGTAGCGTGATAGACATGGTGGATAATAACTATTGTTCCTCTTCCCTCAGGAGAGGAAGTATAGCGCTGATGTTGCAAAAATCTACTCCATCCACATCACCAATGTGATCGGCGGTGTGGCCTCTCAGTGCCGCCAGTGTGCCCTACGATCGGCTGTAGCCAGCTCGGCCTGCGTTCCCTGCCCATCTGGACACTACATGGTCAGCGGGACAGGAGTGTGTAGGAGCTGCCCACCGAACACCTTCATCAGAGCCGAGCAGCCTGTCGGAGAGGCTGCGTGTGTTCAGTGTGGCCCCAATACAAAGAGTAGCGAGGTACAGACAACTGAACTGTAATGCCTAAAAACTCTAAATCTATCTATGCATAAATGCAGACAGACTGGGGTCGATGTGAAAGTTTATGTTCTACAAAAACAAATACCACAAGACTTTTTTCTGTTATTAAACTTTTTATTAGAAGAAGACTAGGTTATACATATTGCTCCCCTATGCATGACATTAAGGTATCTCCTTATAAATAATGGAGGAAAAAACGGAATAATCAACAAATTGATAAATTAATATACATTTATATATGACAGTATAGAGGGACCCACATTCTCACTCTTAATAGTTTCCCTATACAAATTCTAATCTGGTGGGCCATCTAGAGTAAGTTTAATACGATAAGAAGGAAATGACGGTAGTAACTGAAAAAATAAGTAAATATAACTAAAAGAAATAACGTAGGAATAAATAACACAATATGGGGTTTTTAAAGGGAGTTTTGAACAACTTTTTAAGACTCTTTTTAGCCTCTATGTTAAATTGAAAGAAATTTGATTCCATTCCTGGCAATGAGCAAATGGCTTTAAAAACGGAAAAGAGGATGAAACGGTTGCCCAGTTAAATGAATGAATGAAGAATGGATGTACCGGTGACAGCACTGGCTGTATCTGTATCTATATAAATATCTATACTTACAATCACTAGAGACTTTATTAGGTAGGCCTGCACAATCTGCTTCAACCTAATACAATACAAGCTTATGCATTTTTAGGTTTTGATGACAGTGAAGTGTTAATCAAGTCACAGTGGGTGCTAGTGTTGTACTTTGCCTGCATTATATTGACAGGTGTGTTATATATTTTTTCACCTGACCACGTCTCCACCCTCCAGGCCCACACAGCTTGTCTCAGTGACTGCACATTGGACGTGTCCACGGCTGCTGCTCTGCTGCATTATGACTTCTCTCCTCTGGCCAACGTCACCGGCTTCCACAGCAGCCCCCGCTTCACCAACAAAGGCCTGCGATATTTCCATCGCTTTAACATCGGCTTGTGCGGGAAACAGGTGAGGAGCCGCGATCCTTCTCTTTTCCGCAAGAATGATGCTTGACGTGCACTTGAACCCGCCGTGTTCTTCTTGCAGGGCCGGGTGCCGGCTACCTGTATAGACAATGTCACAGAAAGCGGGAGAGAGGTCAAAGGTTACGTCTGCCAGTCCACTGTGGTTCCCTCTGACATCAGGAGTCAGAGTGTGGTGTCATCACAGCCTTTCCTTATTGGAGACCAGCTCGTTGGTACGGGCTAATTATTGGAAGCCTCCTTAAATGAGAGGATAAGCTGCATTTTATTAGAGGATTTTGCTTTTGAAATGTCATATTCATACGTGGTTTCTAGAGGGTAAAACCCAAATAAAACACAGTTCATAAGGTTTGGAACCACTGGTTTACATTGTGAACATGTCTTATATCAGATAAAGATGCTACATGTCTTCTCATTCTGAAGGTGTAACCACTGAAACGTCCCTAATGAACATCTCCTCTCCAAACTGGCTGTTCCCTGCTGCATCCAGCCTACCTGATGTCATATTCTATTACAAGTAATTCTTACGTATTCCTGTTTACCCATGTGATTCTGGAAGTTTGTTCACTTGTTTAATTATAAAATGGGGTAGAGAATCAACATGAGATATGCCATGTTTTATTCTATTTGCTGTACTATGTATTTTATTTTTATTTCTTACCTTTTAATAACTTTATACTCTTTTTTTTTACTATTTACACTACAATTCAAAAGTTTGGGGTCACAGAAATTTCCTTATTTTTGAAAGAAAAGCACATTTTTTTCAATGAAGGTAACTTTAAATTAATCAGAAATACACTCTATACATTTCTAATCTGGTAAATGATTATTCTAGCTGCAGATGTCTGTTTTTTGGTGCAATATCTACATAGGTGTATAGAGGCCTGTTTCCAGCAACTATCACTCCAGTGTTCTAATGTTGTGTTTGCTCATTGCATCAGAAGGCTAATGGACGATTAGAAAACCCAGGTGCAATCATGATAGCACAGCTGAAAACAGTTTAGCTGGTTAGAGAAGCTATAAAACGGACCTTTCTTTGATGAAAGCAAAGTTTGAAGGAAAAAAATATTCTTTCATCTCTTGAATATATTTTCTATTCATTTTACAACTCATGGCAGTGAATAAAAGTGTGACTTTTCATAAAAAACACAAAATTGTGTTTTTATATGGTAGTATATATTTTATATATGGGTGTCCCTTTTTTGTTTTTATTAATGTAAAAATATTGAAGTATATCAAATATATAGTGAAGTATATCAAATGTTGGAACTGTGGATCTTTATTCGCTTCATATTTGGGATGTTTTCAGGTCTAGTGGAACGACTCAGGCTTGTAAACAAGGCAGGTCGGCCACCATCAGACTGAGATGCAACCCCACAGTGACTGTCAAAGACAACATCACACTGCCAAGGTACCTCACACCGTGACCAGGCTCAATGTTTGAACATTCAGATGACATTTGATTTTGACATGAACTGTATTACAACAGCCACATTTGGCTCTCTGGGAAAAACAAAACAAAAAAACTGCGGTGATGATTTCCTTATCTGGTTCTCTTTCACAGGAGCTGTTCAGAGGGGACGTGTGATGGTTGCACTTTCCACTTTCTGTGGCAGAGCCAGAATGCATGTCCACTCTGCACCAAAGACCACTACAGGGAGATTGTCAGTGCTTGCGTCCAGGGAATACAGGTAGTGCTGCACAAGCATGGACATAATGGCAAAAAAAAATATTTCACCTTCTCCAACCCGGCAGATCCATCACAGGCCCTTCAGGGACTTGTTATATATGGACAAACAGTCTTAACGTTTCTAAAAATACCAAAAATATTCCAGACTGGATAACAGGAAAAATAATATGTGTAATAATATGTGTTCATTTAGCTACAAAACTGAATATTTCACTTACATTTGAATATGTCTGGTGCATGTTATTTTGTCTTTTCTGGGGGGATTTATGGGACATACCGGAAACCTTAGGATTCACTACGTGAACTTATATGCTACCGAGGCCAAGCTAACTGTCTGTGTATTTCAGAGAACCACCTATGTGTGGCAGCAGCCGACGCAGTGTTACGGAGGAGAGTCCCTACCGGCTCAGAAAGTCAGCGCTTGTGTGACTCTGGATTTCTGGCTCAAGTTTGGCGTTTCCACGGGAACGGCTGCTGCTGTGCTGCTCATCGGTATCAGCTGCTATTTCTGGAAGAAGACGCGCAAGTGAGACTATGGGGCATCACATTTCCATTAGTGTTACCTTATATGCTAATATATCATACTAACAACCTAAGATTAGACACTACAAAAATCAGTGAAACAGTAACCTATATAGACAACGTCTTATAGCGGTCGTCCTTCATGTGCAGGCTGCAGTATAAGTACTCCAAGCTGATGATGAGCTCTGGGGGTAAAGAGTGTGAGCTGCCCACTGCCGACAGCTGTGCTATAATGGAGGGAGAGGACGCAGAGGACGACCTCATGGACCTCACCAAGAAATCCTTCTTCACCAAAATTAAGTCCTTTTCACGAGAGGTCAGTAACTCTTCTATAAGGACACACACACACACACACACACAGCTATAATCTATAATCTATAATAAGCTACCTTTTCATGCTTCATGTCATTATCAATATGTTTTCAGAGGTCATTGGATGGATTTGACTCAGTTCCACTTAAGTCATCGTCTTCACGCCTGCAAAGAGAGGACGAAGACTCCGACGAAGCTTAATTCTGAACATATGCTCTGACTCGAGGGGAAGTCTGAATATAGATAAACAAATTGACGTCACGGTGGCAGGATGTCACCAGAAGTCATAGGAAACTGAGATAGTGTATGAATGTTTTTATTACTACTTCCTGAGGTAGTTTTAAGCCCATGAAAAGAGCCATATATGCCATTTATGCCATATTTAAGGTTGCCAAACATAATTAAATACAAAGCATTAATATTAGGGATATGCTATGTTTTTAAAGCCCAGAGTGTCAAATTCAATCAATTCAAAATGATCACTTTGTGTAGTTGTTTATAACTCTGTACATCTTTACAAACTTTTATTTCTGTTAGGCTGTCATGTTTTGTATCGGATCTAACCGAACTCTTAACTCTAACTCATCAACTGTTCGGTCTTATCATGTTATTTAGCAACATGTGAAAATGTGAGCGTTTGAAAATCTTTTCAGTTGCACCCAACATCATGATATAATCATATTGCTTTATTATAAAGACATTTTAAAAAAAAGCAACAAATGTGCATCTCTAGAAATGAAGATTGACCCTGATGCTGCCTTCAGGTGCTCCTGAAAATAATATCACTTATATTACCTACTTAAAATAAGACTGACATAATATATATTGCTTATATGTTGATATTATACATGTTGTTGGATGAAAAAGCACTACATTATACATTTTTGGCTGGTTGCTGGTTTAAAATTAAATAAATGAATAAGTGAATTTTAACTCAGCCAAAAAGAATAATATGCATATATGATATAGTAACTAACCAAATAATTGGATATAACCTACAAACCTTTTCTAGAGTTTTTATGTATAAAGATTAAATAACTTCTTCCACAACACATGTTATATATCTTACCTTGGTAAAATAGACATAATTATAAGATTAAAACAGCACATTTGACTTCACTATTTATCTGAAAGCTACAAGTGATATAGACATTTTAGATTTGACATAAAAAACTCAGTTGTAACGTAGTGATCCTGCAGAATGCCTGCAGAATTACTTTAAATAATATGTTATTGGATTGTTGTTATTAATGCATTGACATCTAAGCAACATTATAATGTAGAAGTTAGTGTGTTTTTTTTTAACTTTTGATACTTTAGATATATTTTGCTGCATTCTACTTTCTGCATTTGTTTATTCTGTGTAACACAAATTATGAGCAGGTGTGGAATATAATCAAATAAATGTATTCTGTACCTTGCTGTTTTAGTGTATTCCAACATTTTCTTGAGGACCTATTGTTTCTGCTGTTCTATAATGTACCCAACTACAGTTCAGAATAGAATAGTAAGTTTACCTCAATATTTATGTGATAGTTGTTGGTACAAATTACTTAGACGTTTTTGATTTTACATATAAAATATATGACCTGTTTATAAAATGTTACATGATACTAGAAATTAGCTACTTAACAGTGTATTAATGTAAAGTAGTGTTGACCATGATCACGTTATAAGAAAATATCAGAATATGCAATAATAACAAAATAACACATGGCATCATTGTAAATGAGATTCACTCTCAATGATTTTTAGTTTAAATAAAAGGTATCATATTATGAAGTACAACATATAGTAATCAATGGAAGTACATTTAAAATAACATATTCAAATATAGTGTATATTATATGTTGTTGATCTGCAACTGCATTCAAGTCATGGCTCTGAATAGATTTTGCATTAATTGTAACAGCAGTGTAATGTAACGTGTTACAGTACTGAAGGAATTTTTGGAAGAATCTGTACTTTACTAGAGTTTGCATATTTTTTTTTCAACTTTCCATTTTACTTCACTACATTTACCCTACAGATTGTATTGCTTACTAAACCTGAAACCAGCCTGACTTGTCACATTAAAAAACTCAGTTTAAACAAGTGAGACATGGAAACCTGAGGCCTCCAGTTATTAAGAATTAACTTCATCATTCTCAAAATTCTCACTCGCTTTTTTACTAAAAACATTTTCCTTGTATTTTTACTTTTGAATACTTAAGTACATTTAATATCCATAAACTACCTTTGATACTGATAAGTGTCAGATACTACTCGCAGATTTTACTCAAGTAACATTCGAGTAGGAGACCTCAACTTCTACCCAAGTCATTTCCTGGTAAGATATCTGCAGTGTTGCGTTCAGGTACCTCATACACCATTGTGTAAAAGGCCGTTAAATACCACCAGTTGAGGAGCGGTCGTGTCTCTTACTTTTTGGGGAAACACTTGAAAGCAGCGCGAATTTCAGTTTCCAGTGCATTATTATTTACTTCTCGCGAGATTTCGAGGCGTGTGTCGCAAGCGAGGCGAGCTGGGTGAAATCTCGGGAACTGTCTGAACGCAGAGTGAGGAACAAACAGCGTGAAGGTTCCTAAAACGTGCATGCAGCAGACGGGGATTTGTCCGAATGCAAAAACGCCGCAACGCGACAGCGCCGTAACTTCGCGTTGTGTGAAGTTCTTCGACGACGAGTGACGTCGATTTAAAGCCCATTTCTTGTTAGTAACTCGGAGGGAAAGTTGAACTCCGGCTGCACGGCTCCGGAGATCCACCTCACGGCAGAAAGTCAGGTCGGTGGTCGACTGCTGGCTCTGCAGGAATGTCGCAGAAAGCGAGACCCCAGTTCTACCGGGTGGAGGTCAACAAGACGGTGTGGGAAGTCCCGGAGCGCTACCAAAAGCTGTCCCCGGTCGGCTCCGGAGCCTACGGATCCGTCTGGTGAGCCACCTTTGTGTTATTTTGTGTGTTTGCGCGCGCGCGTGCACGTGCGCAGCCTTGTCACCTAAGTTAACCTCCATTCATTTCACGTTAGACGAGGCCTGCGCTGCAGATGCTAAAGTTAGGTTAGCTTCACTGCTGGTTTAGCAAGGTGGAGCCGCGATGTGCCTTTCAACAAGAAACTCCAACAACTTGTCGCGTTTCCGTTATGTTTCGCTTTTAAAACCTGCGATCAACGCTCTCAGCGTCTTATGTTCACTGAAGTCCTGCAGAAGAAACCGCACAGAACACAACGAACAGGCAGGAAAAGAGTTTTGGACTCTTTATCTGCTTAAGCGGGCATGTTACAGTCACTTATTGACTCATTATTACTGAGTACCCGAGTCTAAAGCGACAGAGCCTGCTGCAAGAGGTTTAATGCATCTTTTTGTTTAAGGAATAGAGTTAACTTTCGTTATTAGTGTTGTTAGTGAAATTCTTTGTTTTCCATAACTTCCTTTTGATGTTCATGTAATGTTTGTCAGGTTTAAGCAATTCGAGCTGCATTTCTGTAAGAAAAGTGCTGTACAATATGATATACATTATAAATACTACTACTTTGTTTTGGAAAGATCTCGAACACACACGCATATTACAAAAAATTACCTCTATCTTGGTAATGATGATGTGACACTTTTAAAGTTTCATATAAGTATTTATATCGTTTTCACTAATCAAAAATAGTTGAATAAACACATTTGTGCTGAATTAATAAAAAAAAAATCTATCAAGGGAAATGTACCTAGTTTTAGCATGTCTAGTGTGAGGATTTGTTATTTCCATTAACATCATAAATGGAATATCTTAGTCTTTTCTCCCATTCTATATCTTAAACAAGACTATTATACATAAAAATGGACAATTTTATATTTGTATGACTCAACTATAATTTGGAAAATAAGACCATAAAATGACACCTTTTTAATCAAAATATAGATATTATCAATGTCAGTAGCCGTCTTAAGGAAAACATAGTGTCAAACTTGGTATCCAGGAATCTTTAACACTGTGCCACAGTAAACGCTTCAGTTAAATAAATCAACAGCACAGAAGGATTCACTTTTCCTGTGCAGGCAAACTAACGTCTTTTATTGGAGGACCTCACTGGTAAAGTGGACTTTTCTTTGAAGCTGCGTGGTGGCAAAAGGGTAAGCTTTCACAGAATGGAGTCTGGTGATTAAAGCGGTTGTGCTGAAACTATCTAGGACACAACATTGTCAGCGGTACACTTGGTTTAGTGGGCAGATGTTTGTTTTGTAAATGGAAGTGGACAGCTGCGCTGTTGCTGGGCGATAGGATAATCTGTTACTGGTCAGATTACAGGACGCTCACCAGTGCATTGACTGTAATTGTTTTTTTTTCCAAACAAGCACACTGTTTTATGTCATCAGTGTTTGCATGATGGACTCTGCCCTACGTTTATGCACAGCTTGAATTAGTGGTAAATTACTGAAATAGCCACACAGGAAAATCTTCCGTTATATCAGAAATACTAATCATCACATTTTGTTGTCTAAATTAGAAATTGCCTCACATTCGATATCAGCCAATATTATATAGGGCTGCAGTCTTATTGATATGTTGATTCTTTTCCTGATTAGTAGTTTAGTCTATAAAATATCAGAGAGTTCTTGTTTTGTGCTGACCAACAGTCCACAAACCGAAGATATTCAGTTTACTGTCATTCGAAGTCTAAAGAACTCTGGAAAAATTCTGCGAATTGACTTTTACTTCTTAAAATAATGATTCAAAAAGATTAATGATCAAATATGCTCCAACATATAGTGCTGACCTTTTGCCATCGTATACATCTTAAAGGTCACTGAGCTCTGCTGTCTAATCGCTTCTGGTGGTCCCAAACATCAAGTTAAAATCAAGGGGTGAGAGGGTTCTTTCTCTGCTGCAGCCCCTGGATTGTGGAAAAAGTTTCCACAGCTAATTGGGTCAGCCCCTACACTCGCTGTGTTTAAATCAGTGCTGAAAATGCATCTTTTTGTCCTGGTGACCCCGCTGTTTCTTTTATGTAACTGTCCTATGGTGATTTATTATATATTGTATGTGCGATCTATTGTGAACAGCACATTGATCAACTTCTGTTGTTGTGTTAAATGTGCTTTACAAATAAACCTGATTGGATGTTAAGTGTTTTCTACATTTACATATCAAAGTAGTAAAAGGTCATCGACCATCAAAGCGGTCCGTCTGTGCAGTTCATAGTTGAGCAGAATGTCATCACTGACGCAATTCAGCCAGAGGCCTTGGAATGTCCCTTTTTCTACCTCGATAGTCGAGATACTGTCTCTGGAATGTTTGTTCTCTTATTTGGAGATTCCGTTTAGCTTTTATTGCCTGAGTTAGGACTTTTCATTCCTGTGGATATTTCTTCTAAATATATACATGTTTAATAGCTTGACAGATGCACCACGTATTGTATTCAGATGAAAATAGACATTAGTTTTGGCCGCTATGGATGGAAAATAGTGGATATTTTGGCTGCAACAGCTTGCGATACGACTGCGTGCCTCCTGCCCGGTCACACTGCTCACTGGTCTCAGCGGCCCGGGTCCAGCAGAAGTCACAGGTGGCTGCCGACCAGCCATGTTGGTGTTTAGTTGAGCCGAGTTGGAGGAAGTGATGCATTTGGCTTGGCGAAAGTTAGCCTTCAGAACGCCTAACAAACTGCAGGCAATAACTGCTCTCGATCTGCTGAGAGATGACATTTTGTGCTGACATGGCTCTTTCCCCAGCCTTCAGCAGCTCTCACTGCACCTAATTTGGTTTTGAGAGCAAACTCAGCCCGTTCTGAGCATTGTGAAACGTTTTGTAGATTTTTAAGCCATCATTAGTGGATTTTTACCAATTATTTTTTTTCCCCAGTGCTAACGTTTTTTGTTTTGTGTGTAAATATTAGTATATATACATGTATTAGTATTATACATGTTTATTATTGTAAAGTTTTTTAAATGTTTTTTTTTTTTTTTAAACAGTTCTGCACTTGATAGCAAGACGAACATGAAGGTTGCCGTGAAGAAGCTCTCTCGGCCGTTTCAGTCCATCATTCATGCCAAGAGAACATACAGAGAGCTGCGGCTGCTTAAACACATGAAACATGAAAACGTAAGTTGATTTGTTTCTCTTCTCTCTTGTCTTGTCCTACATGCACATCCAAAGCCTCTAAAAGTTTTTTTTTTTTTAAATATCTGCAGTAAATGAAAGCCTTAATTTCTCGACCCTTTGTAATTTGTGTTGCCGATTCAATATCGATTGTGATGTTTTCGCAGGTGATCGGCCTCCTAGACGTCTTTACCCCCGCTACCTCTCTGAAGGAATTCACCGACGTGTAAGTTAACAATTATGTTTGCCCAGAGTTTGCTCTAGTTTGCCCACAGTGCCTCTTTGCACAGGACCAGGGTGTCGCCTCAGCAACACTTTTGCATAATTTAACAACGGCGCTCGACAAACTGCTGCCTGTAGTTTCTCAGCAGAAGGCACTTGTGGCTGGGAAACACCTGGAGACAGGCCAGCAGATGGAACACACTGGAACATTTCTTAGCCTGTCCATTCTATTAGATATTCTCTGCTTGCACAGAACGATTTCTCCACCAGCTTCCTTCCCCGTGTTTCCATGTTTCTGGCTTTGTGTCACACAGTGCAGCCACTGTGCTGCTTGTGAACAGGTACATATTGTTTGTTGATGTTGAAAGTTGTGAAGAATGGGGAAGTGGCCAGCTAGACAGTGACTCAGCCCTCAGACGTGTGTGCTGCCTCCCCCGTTGTGTGTGGAATGTGAGGCTCTTTCTCTTCTCTACACACTGAGTGACTTGTATCAAGATCAAATCCCAACGAATTTCAGTCGACACCCAACACAAGAATGCGCCTCAGCCGAAGACTTGAAATCTAATTTCTCTGACCCTCTCATTTTTGATGTCATACTTTTATATCTTACTGTATGGAAAATTATTCCCTCTCATGTGACACATCCTGATTTTTTTTTGGAGCAGTGGGGAGTAGGCAGTGCAGCAGCTGGGGATCCAGTTCCTGTTTGAGGCCTTGGTCAACCGTATTGCCAGGATTCTTCTAATACCTAACATGAATGTAATTCAGTGTGGGAGGAAACCCCACAGTAATACACACACTCCCAGGATCTTCTACTTTTAGACGAGGCTCCCTGATTTTCGTTTTTCAACCATGGGAATCTGGAATGAGCGCTTAAAAAAAGGAAAATGATGCACAACTGAGTCATACAGCTAGAGAGAAGGATTTTTGGTAGCTGTTTGGATTATTAACATCTTAAGTGAGGATTTTGAAACCTTACGCAAGAAGTTTTGAGGAAATCCATGTATCAGCACTTTACATCATGCAATCTGTGTCCGGATACGTCATCTGGATAAGGGAAAAAAATGTGTAACGCAAAGTGGAAATGTACACAGAATGTGTTGTGATCGGGTCTCGGTTTCAGCTCACTAGTCAGGCTGGTTTCAGCGTGATTATGAGAAGAAAATCCACTCACAGTTGAAAGTTCTCCTCGCTGCGCCTCTTCCTCCTAAGTCAAAGGATTTGCGGGTTGCTGTTTGTAAACACAGCATTAAAGTTTGGCTCCTCCTCCCCGACTCCTTACAAGCGAGACTAGAGACCGAATGAAGAGCGGGAATGGGCGGCGGTAGTGAGAACAATGCTGTGAAAATGTATTTGTATTTCCTCCGCAGCAGTTATGTTCTAAAGCAACGTAAAGCACCCACTACTCTTCACACTGCTGGGAAGCTGTGACCGTCTGCTGTGTCCTCTCGACTCTACACGTGTCTGTTAAACGGACAAACCGATCACAATTTTATGTAAATATGAAAATGAGAAACGGAGGAAACAAGAAAAAAAATACAGATGTAACAATGTCCATAATTTTTTTATATGACCTCATGCACCCTGCCCTGTCATTGGCTGTGAGCTGACTAGAAACGCACACACTGCTCGGATTGTGAGGCTCATGAATAATAAGAAAATCTGAAAATAACTGAAACCCTTATATTTGCTTAAACTTTAAATTGCATTTTTGGTAATGGAAGGAGGGCTGTGAATAAATTTACATCGAAAGTGCATTATGAAAGACTATTAATGGCCAGTATGAGCAGGACAAAGGTTCGAAAGGTTAAAAACATCATGTCAGTGTTCATTTGGCCCCCTGAAGTGTTAAAGTGACTTCACAATTGTGAATTTATCCTAAACATTCCCTGTGAAAGAAAATAATCAACACCCTTTTGTCCTTTGAGTTGGGTTGTGTCTTGTTTGTTGACAAATCAGATTAACTTATTTTGCAATTGAGATGTCCTCACAATGTAGGTAAAATCAAGATAAGAGTGAGTATAAATTCCAGGGCCCGTTATCCGTCTACAGTTGTTTTTATTTTACCGACAAAAAACCCCACATGAAGTTGATATGAAAGTACATGTTATACTTATAAGACTTATAAGAAAAGATGATCATGTGTTAATACCAGCAAATGGGTCCATAAATAGCGCAGAGTTGAATTGTACTTCAAGTGCTTCAAGGAAATGCCGACCTAAGGATATCCTCACAAAATAGTTTAGGTGTTTAGTAGGTATTTGCGGAACGTTTCATTTCAGTTTCAGTTTCTTTTCTGATTGTGACAGATAATGCACATGCTGGGAATCCAATCATTTCATAAAAGTATCATTTACGGTGTTTGCGGAGGTGGTGTGCATGCTGCAAAACATATGTGCTCTCAAGGCTCTCTGACTCCTCCAGTTGTTTTCTGCTCTGCGTTGTTCAGAACTGCCCACTGTCAGATCACACAAGATGCATTTTGTCTTCAGACACTGACAGCTGGAGACGATGCAGAGGGCTTTAACGTGCTGAACGTTGCCTTTCTTCCTCAGTCATCTCCCCGAATAAGCTTTGCTCCCCTACAGTTCTCCGTGCTGCTTTTGCTATGTGACCTTTTAACATTTGCCATGGAATTGAGCCGCAGTATCAGTATCTTTTAGTAAATGGAGATTTTATTGCGTGCAGTTTTGCAGGAGGACATTAAACATCCCAGATCTGAGTGTTCCTTTACAGCGGAATGTGCTGTAGCTCTGCTGGTGGCTCTGTTCGCTGTTGAAATGGAGAGCTGTCCTCCTAAGACGCCCCTCCCTCCTCCCAGATTAGCATAATGTCACGGAGGGCTGAAGCAATACAAGGTCATTTACAGGCGGTGTGCGAGACTGGCTGTAAGAGAATGGTGTGGAGACAGGATTTTTTTTCTATAAAGGAGAATAAATGCTGAGTCAGAGGTTGTCAACGTCAGAAGGATATATGGCCCCCTTTTTTTTTATCTGCAATCTGCTGGAACACTGGAAAAGTTCTGCATGCAGCGCGATAACCAGGAAACATCCCAGATATGCAGGTGCTGCGAGTGTGGTTCCCCTCATCTCTAAAAATACAGCCTGAGTCACACCGCTGTGGTCCGGCTCCTCAAAGCCCGAGCCTTGCTCCTGTTTCTATAGGCGAGGGAAAAACAGAGGTCACTATTTATATCCTTTTTTTTTTTTCCAAGGCGGGTGAACTTTGGAGAGCGTCCGTGTCCCTGCGCACTGCTGAGAACAAGTTCAAGCACAACCAGGTGCTATTTTAAGGCCCCGCTGTGTGAGAATAGAAGAGTATTCATGAAAGGGATATTTGCTGAGCAGCAGACTTGACGAGGCGGCATGTGGCCCCATGTAGTTTGGCCGCAAAAGTGCCACTGTAGCATCCTGCTCTCGCCTTCATTATCGTACAGTTTCGGGCATTTTTCACAGCTCTGGGATTAGATTTGTATTATCCACTGATGTGCCCCTATTAAGCCCATTTATGTATGCACGTTGTTAAACCACATTCCATTCGCGAAGGGCTTGGCCTCTCTGTGCCTCTGGAGAGAAGTGAGAGAAAAGCAGTAGTGGCTGGTTAAAGCTCATATTGCCATATGGGAAATTAGATTCTGACTGCAAACAACTGGGAGGGGGAGGGAGGGAGGGAGGGGGGGCGAATGCATTCATTTATATCCATCTGCCATTATATGAAGTGTGAAAACACTCATGCCCTCTGATATTTCTGTCTAATTAAACCGATGACTGTCTTTTCTGATTGCCAGGTATCTTGTGACTCATTTAATGGGCGCTGATCTCAACAACATAGTGAAATGTCAGAAACTCACAGATGACCACGTGCAGTTCCTCATATACCAAATACTCCGAGGGTTAAAGGTGAGGTCGTAAAGCTGTTCTATTCGGATTAGTTGATTAGTTGGTTTTGGCGTTTGTTTTTTAATCTAACTTCTTAATTTCTCCTCCTATCTCTCCCCAGTATATCCACTCAGCAGACATCATTCACAGAGTAAGAACTGCAATTATTTATCTGCTGTCATTCATTGATGGAACGGAAAATGTAATTTTGCCCTTGAACCCGTTTGAGGGAGGGGAAACAAGTGTCAGGGTTTATGGCAGCTTCCACTCGGCAGAGTCAGGCTTGTGCAAACAGAGAAAGGAAGGCATGTCATAAACAGAACTTTTATTTGACATTGTTGTTAATAAAGCAATGTTTTTATCGTCCTTAAGAATAGACGGATAGTTTTATTCATGAAAAGTAAGCCTATTTCTCCAGAATAAGATCATGCATACAGATATACTCTATATCCACAATTACGCTAATATCTTAAACCTAAATGACACAAATTTACATTTTCCTTCTCTACAGGATTTGAAACCAAGTAACCTGGCAGTGAACGAAGACTGTGAGCTGAAAGTGAGTAAAATGGCTGCTCTTGTTTTTAAAACAGAATTTGATCCCGGATCTGCCCAGTCAGCAAACATTGATATTTTGCATATTTTAACTTGAATCGCTCTCAGATTTTGGACTTTGGTTTGGCGCGGCACACTGATGATGAGATGACCGGCTACGTGGCCACCCGCTGGTATCGTGCCCCAGAGATCATGCTGAACTGGATGCATTACAACATGACGGGTAGATGTCGTAACCGCCTCTATATATCATGAGAGAAGAGACGTTTGGCAAAGTGTTTTGTTCAATGTTTGTTTCCTGCGTTTCTGTGTTTCAGTGGATATTTGGTCAGTGGGCTGTATAATGGCAGAACTTCTCACTGGAAGGACTTTGTTTCCTGGTACTGACCGTATCCTTTTCATTTGAGTGCACAGTATGTACAGAGCTTCCTTAGCTGGTGAGAGTCTTGACACACCATTTGCATAACAAATCAAACAGGCTAAACACGCACTGACATTGTTGTGGTTCTGATTTATGAAGCTTACATAATGTTGTTTTTTTGGCAGCGCAAGTAGCAGAAGTTGATCTGCATTGCTTCTTTCCCTGTCCTCCCATGAACACCTGCTTTCCTGTGTTCCTCTTCAAACATGACGCCACCTGAGGTGTTTTTGTATTAAAATCATAGCTTTATTAGTAGATGTTTCCACACTTTGCCTGGACACGTTCCCTATGCTGAAATGTTTCACTTGCATCAACTGTTCCTCCACTGTTACAGTGTATGCTTCATTGGCTGGAGTCCATCTGCCTGCACCACTGCTAGTGTTTCTATGAGCCCATCAATCTGGAGTGTCTGCTTAGTTGTGTTTATCTTTCTCTTCCCCCCTGCCAGTGTTTTCAGACTAACGGCTGAGTTTCTAAGTAGATGCAGAAAACGGCTGTCCACTGCCTCCACTCTTTTCTTGTCATTTTAAAACTCATTCTGTTTCCACAGGTTACATTTCAGCAACCTTTTCTGCTCTTTCTATGCGCAGGTTTACATAGGCCTGTTCTTTTGACATGTCTGTACATGTAGCGAAAGTTAATATCTCACACAATACTTTGAGTCTTGCACAGTGAATAAAAACAGGTCAGATCACTAATTCTCCCATGTCCAGCTTCTGGTCTTCCTTTACCGTGTGCTGGTAGACATTGATCAGTTGAAGCTAATCATGCTGCTCGTCGGAACACCAGGGCCCGAGCTCTTGATGAAAATATCTTCAGACTCTGTGAGTTTACAAAGTCATGCAAGGTTTTTTTTTTTCCCTCTAACCAGTTTTCTGCTCCGAACTCGCCACTCTGCTGTGCAACAACCTGACATACCTGCTACCTAAATGACAGCATGTTTTCCTCCTTTCAGCTTTGTGGGTTTGTGACATAACGCGTTAAGACGCTTTTTAACTGAGTGAATAAAACAGTTTTTTTGTTTTCTGCTGATTGAGCTCACGGACTGTAATGCAATGTAATGTTTCTGTCCTCTGAATCTTGCAGTTCTCTCTCTTACCTTTGTCACATTTGGCTTCAAAGCTCGCTCTTTTCAATATAACATTTAAGTGCATTTGGAGTGTTAGATTGAGAAGCAGCTTCTTAACCAACTCTGCTCTGTCGCTATACTCCCCTTGACACAAGCTTCATAGATATAAACCAGCTTCAGCAGATAATGCGTCTGACAGGAACGCCCCCGGCATCTCTAATAAGCAGGATGCCCAGCCATGAGGTGAGCAGGATCCACAGAGAAGCGGGACGACGGCCAGGCCTGCTGTAGTGTACTGTCCCTTTAAGTTTAAAGCGACACAGCTCCTTCCTTATTATCCTGAGATTACGTCGACAGTGTTTCATACATCCGTTCAAAGAATATAATAAGCAGTTTTCCAATTATAGTTCATCTTTGTTTAACAAATAAATGATCAAGCCAACAAGGAGTTATTAGCCACTTTAATGAAAGCCAGGCTCTAAGGGCTATTACTTTGGGATATAAGGGATATATGTGAGAATTTAAGATTATAGTCTTTGTTTCCAGTCTAATCAGAGTAATTGTGTGGCGTCTGACGTGCTTGTTTGCTGCATGTAATTGGAACAATGATTGCCACAAGCAGCTCTGGACTCGTGTGTTAATTGCATTTCAAAATTAAACCTGCAATACGTGAGCATTAGCAAGGCTTACTGCCAGTGATACAGCAGGCACTAACAACACTTGTTGTGTGAACGATGCTTCCATCTATGGTTTTCTTTGTTTTTGTCGCACATTTCCTGAAACTTGCCTCCTTTCTTCTTTCTTTTTTTTCTTTATGTAGTTCACATGTGTTTTTTCCATTTCAAGTGATAAAAGTGAGCGAATATTTACCGTTATACTAAGAATCCTTATCAGGATAGTGGAGACTCATAAAATTAAATAAAATTATATTAGTCCTTGCTCACATAGAAGAAGGACAGCAGGGTATTTAATGCTTGGCAGTCAATTATATATTATTATTTATATATATATATATTTTTTTTCTACTTGTAAGAGAGGATAGTAATCCGTAACAAGGCGTAATCATCACAAGAGGACTTTGTTTTCTGTAAACAACGTGCAGGAGTAATGGACAAACTTTGGCTGCCTAGGAACCATTCCTTTACTTACAAAAGTCAAAATCGGCCTAAAATTTAAACAGAGAAGCTCAAGTATACTGTAATGAGGACAGGTTTTAAGAGCAACATATAAAATATACTTTGTTGTATAAATATACATTGAGGGTCACATCTGTAGATAAATATGTAAAAAGTGATTACAATGTGTGACAATCGGTGCTCATAGTTAGGAAATGTGTGCACATTAGGAAACCACAGGCAGTACTGAAAGTGGGACATGTTTCTGCCTTTGGGGGGAAGTTGACATTTGGTCTAATGCATGTATTTTCCCAGGCCAGGAACTACATCAGCTCAATGGCACAAATGCCCAAGAGAAGTTTTGCTGATGTGTTCATAGGCGCCAACCCACAAGGTAAGACCAGAAAAAAACAGGCTTTTTTCAATAGAGCTGTATTGTGAAAGGCCTCTAAATTATTTCCTTTTTTGTATATGTTTGTACAAGCGTACTCTTCCTATTTTCTGCCATCCAATGTGATTCATATTCTGGTTTCACATGATGTGTTGTTGTTTCATAAACCACAGACTGTGAGATTCATCTCTGTTTACATGTTTTGAAGCTGTGGACCTTCTGGAGAAAATGCTGGTTCTAGACACAGACCAGAGGATAACAGCATCCGAGGCTCTGGCCCACCCGTACTTCAGTCAGTACCACGACCCAGAAGATGAGCCAGAGGCCGACCCGTTGGACCAGAGCTTTGAGAGCCGTGACCTGTTGACCGAGGAGTGGAAACGTATGTTATTACTCTACACCAGAAGTGTTAAACTCAATATCATCCTGAGCCACATCAGCAATATGGTTGCTCTCAAAGGACCGGTTGTAAAGATGATTTAAATATATCTACCTGTTTTATTACATTATTGCCTGTCCATTCATAATAGTGTCTGAATAATTATAACTTATTGAAGAAATATGCCAATGAAGACATTTCTAAGTTTTGGCACTTCTTCGCTTCCCCATCTCTCAAAAGTCTGTGCAAGCGAGTTTGACACCTGTTGTACACAAAACATATCACAACGCTTAAAACCAAAAGACATTTGACATTGTATAACCTTGTCTTTTCTTGCAGGATTAACCTATGAGGAGCTGTGTAGTTTTGAGCCGCCCATCTTTGACGAAGACGACATGGAGTAATGAGAAGTGCTACACACATCGACCCCAGCATCCGAAAAATTTGTAACAACCTTCTACATAAGCATTAGTGTTAAACTCTCAGACACATGTATCCGAGTGCCTGCCAGTGGCTTTGTCAGTCGTTATTAATCAACATGTTGTCCATGTTTAGCTCTTTTTAGGGGGATCATTACCAGCATGGAGGAAGAGAGAGAGGGTATTATTCTTATTTATGAACCACTAATGTTGATGGTCTGTTGCTGGGAAAGGTCACTTCCTTCCAATAGCTGAAATCATTTTATATTCTTCAATTTTTTTTTTTTTTTATTTAGACTTTGATGACTCATCACTGTGACACTGAGATGCTGAAACACCTGGACCTATAGCTGTGCTATTTTGTGTTTTAAATGTTCTATTCAGTAACTTATGAATAAGCTTTTGTGTCTATCAATTGAAGAAAAAATGAATATGCTAGTCCACCACTCACCCTGCCAAGCTGAAACTTACAGTATAGCACTGGGTCACATGTATTTGTAAAATGATTTTTGGTCCCGCAACACCATCGTTGTTCCTATATTTAAGAAAAGGAAAAAAACAACAACCTTTGAGGGGTTCGGTAGATTTTATGTGTTTAACAATTTGAGAATGTGTCTGTTCTGTGACGTCACTGATCTGAATTGTTCACCAACAAGACATCACACGTTTTTATTTGGATAGTTTAGTTGCTGTGTCATGTTTAACGACATTGTTGGGAGATGTGTCTGCAATGAAAAGCCCTGAGACTCTTACATGTGTTTTGGCTACACAGAATAATCTGAGCCTCTGCTGTTAAAGGACAGTGCTGATCAACACAGCAACTAAATAGGAAAAAAAACACAATATTCATGGCGACACACGCTCTGCTCAAAAATATGTAAATATATGTGCCATATTTTTTAAAGAAATCTTTGTGATTACATTTTGTGGTTATCTTATTAAGCAATCACTTTTAGCATGTGTGTGTCTGCGAGAGTGAGTTTACAGGAATTTTAAGCGTCATGCTAAAACCTCTAATAGAAATACTGCTTAAATGTCTAAAAGAGGGATTTCAGATGTATTTATACTTTGTGGAGGTGGTATTTATAAACAACAATCAAAAGATCCCTTAAACTATTAGAGTAACTACTATCTTCAGTCCTTTTGTGTAACAAAATAAAGCTTATTTTTAAGAGACAAGTTTTTTTTATTGCCTCAACAGCATGTTTGACTTTCTAATTTCAAACCTAATGTTTAGTGTCAGCGATTTCACTTGATATACAAAACTGTTCATTTTAGGATAAAATATCACAATATAAACATCTTAAAATACAAGTCTTGAGACCACTGAGGCATCGGTGATTTGTTTTCTCCTTTGGTTCAAAAGTCCTGTTTTTAAATGACAAATCATTTAAATGTCACTTGTATTTATTTCTCTTAAATGTCACATGCCTATTTAGCCACAATTTTGTAACATGACGCTAATAAAATAAGGCTGTTTGTGCCCTGCATCATAGTGTCTCCATATACCCTGCTTTGGTTTATGAACTACAGTCCAGAGATCATCTGGATAATTACGTTGTGTTTTTAGAAACTGTCTCAGTGCAGTTTGTGTTTAGCTTATTAAATGTCTCGCTCAGTACGTAGTCACAACTTCTTAATAATCAAATTTGAGGGCATGATGGGTTGAAAAACCCAACAATCTGGTATCAGGTCAGCCTCTAAATAAGGAACCTACACTACAAACCTGCTAATGCTGGTGTGGATTAAAGCTTTTTCTATTTTTTTCTTTTCTGAAGTTATATTTATATGTCATATTTAACAATTTGGCAGCTTGTTTGTGATATAATGAAGTCACATATAATTTCAACAGAAGCTACAGAAACTTCTTTTAACTGTTTATTCAGATTTGTTTTTTATGAGCACAAACCATTTTATCACCTCAGCTTGCAGCAACCATATAATTTGACACTGTACAACTTCCTGCCAGTGTAACTATAAGTCAACACACTAGTCATTGTCATCCAGTAAACCTATCGAGTTTGTTTCATGGACTAAAATATATATCTAAATTAACTAGCAAAAAGACAAAAATGACTTGAGTATAAATTTAATGTAAAAGTGAAAGTGAGTTGCACTGAATCTGGAACAAACCAAAACGACGAAAATGCGACTAATTATATGTAATATTTATATGTTAATGTATTTTCATTATACTACTACAACTCCAAACAACTTGTCAATCCTCTTCGCAGCGCTTCCACACTCTCCTGAACAGCGGGTTGTTCTTCGTTCCCTTGCAGCTTCAGTGTAGTAAAGTCGCAGCATTAATAACATTCATAAAACCATTGTGACGCTCAGGTGGAACCAGCACCAGGGAAGCTCCCTTTGAGCAAAAAAAAAAAAACAACAAGTGCGCATGCGCGGAACATTCGATCACTGGTGGTGTAGCTAACGGCTAGGCTACGTATCCAGCCAACATGGAGAGAAAAGGTAAACCTTCACACCGACACGACACACACTTTCAGAAACACGCCGTGTGTTGACAGCTCGTCTATGCAATTACCGGACCTCCGCGGCCTCGGATATAACTCGAGCTTTAGCGGCCGTGCATGCGTTCAGAGGGTTTAATTGAACGCGTCTGTCACGCACTGTTGAGCTGGAGCTACGTTAGCTTTAGCTTCAGTGGGACATGTCAGGATTAGCTTTAGGACGCACAGCTTTCTAGCTCTTTGTTTTTTCACGCCACTTAAAACACCGACAGCGTTAAGTGGCGGCTTCGTTTAGCCGCCGGAGTGTCTGTAATGACTCCGTGTCCCTCCGCCGTGTTTCCCGGTATTTCAGGGAACGGTGACCTAGGTGGTAGCTCGGTGATGTCACTTGACGGTAGATGGCTTCCAGGATCAAACCGGGGGACTGCAGCTGTGATTTAAACGGTGCTGGTTGCAAACGTGACATTATATTGCGCATAAAGACCGAGGTGTAGGTAGTTTCACTGTTCACCTCAGGCTGTGTTTCACCTGGACGGCGAAACGGCGGCCAGACAATGGCAGAATAATTAGCCGCTGCTTTCTTTTGACAGTTTTGGCACTCCAGGCGAGGAAAAAACGGGTGAAAGCAAAGAAGACCAGCAAAAAGTGAGTTTCTGTTTTACACACGCACATACACACACACACACACACACATACGCGTGCGCCCGCACACAGTCTGCTTATGATCCAGATGTTGACACAAGGTCCTTGATTGCATGCTTGCACTCATACATTATTTTGGTTTGTGCTGATGAGACTGATTTGCCCATCTGCAAAGAATCATGAGCTTGTGTGTTCTGTTTTGTTCTGCTTTCTTTTGTATGGGATTCAAATAAGGGCAGCAGGGTTGTTCATAAAGCCTTGAACAGTTATTTTAATAAGGTGTAAAGTATCCATATAGAATGTGCAGTATGCTGTGCCTGAAATAAACTGAGGCCTATGTCCGAATATATAAAAATAGTTTGATGATTCCACGAACATAATGCAAGATTTTGGGGGCAGCGAATGGTCCACTGAGGCGTTGATTTCCAGTACTGATTGTTTGGTGTACCTAACAATCTACTAATCATGCCATCAGTGGCGTCCTCCAAAGTGTTGCATAACAGCCTGTGCTATATTTAATACCAGAGAATAAAGAAGCCCACATCAGCCCACCGAAGCATAGTCTTTCACTGAAAACTGCAGATACTCACACCTCCTAACAGTGCTATTTGCATGGCAGATACTGGCATACACATCATATGACAATAAGGAAGTAAATATGTCTTATGAAGGTAGTGTTGTATGCTGCAGTCATCTTTGCATACTGAGCAGTATAATGTATAGAACAGTAGTGACACTAATCTGATATAATGCAGCAGAGCGGCTATAGTCTGAATCAGTTGTCAGGGTAAATTAGTACTTAATCGTAAGTGTCTTGAAAAAGCCTGCATCAGAACAACTATTATCAGTATCAGAGCACACAATCGCCTTCACGCCAGTGATGAGCACCAGCAAAAAGTAGAAAACCCCACCCAGAATTAGAGGAAGCATGTCTTTTTCTTTCCATTAAACAATGAATAATCGGTTTTGTTTCTGGCTTCACGGCTAAGTAATGATATTCTTGTGATTCATCCCGGTTTGTGTTCTTCATTTTAAGAGCTATGGTTGAGAATTTTCCAAGATCCTTTATAAGCACCAATTCTAATTGCGTCCTACGCATGTCTCATTAATTACAATTGCAGCAATGCAGGAGTAGATGGTTCAAATGGGAAAGCCATTATTAGAAAGACAAAATTCTGTTAAAACAATTCTGTAATTAACCACAGATGTTTTTTGTTTTGTTTTAATTAATTTTTTCTGTCATTGCAGCACATGCTGTAATAGCGTAGCTGTGTCAGGCTTGAGTAAGTAGGTTGCAGATTATGTAGGAACCAGCAGCCCATTTGTGAGACACTACAGACCAGTGGAGCAATTTATTTGGACGTGATCTCCGCTCTCTTGGCTCCCATAGTGATGAGCAGCCTTAATCACCTTTTGTGGAGGAAGGAACATCAGGCCATTTGGCTTTTGAGTTAATATCAGCATCTGAACTGTTGGCAAACACAGATTGTAGGATTTTACATGCATATGCAAAAACAAACTGCTTGCATGCAAAATGTACTTTTACTATTGCATAAAGTAACAGAGCATGTTGTCCTGACCAAATTTCAATATCACGTCTTAAGCTACTATTTCATTATAAAGCAGGTACGTCTTATTTATGAAGGGTGTTTTATATTATATAAAATGTCTGAAAACAGATTCAGGTGGATATTGTAATCTACCCTGTACTTCACTGTTTCTGTCAATTAATGAAGCGTTAGCTACAATTACAGTAAAAAAAAAATACTAGTAAAAATAACAAAAGTCTGACACAGTGAATCCTCCAAATATTTAATGCCAGACACAATTTAGTTCAGGCTCGCTTTTTGTCATCTCTGTCAGACAACTGACATAATGACAAAATAATTGAGCAGTGTAATTGCAGCACACTGCTCTGCTCTCTAGAGTGAAAACACTTCCCACGTCTTCATCTTAATGATGATACACATACGTTTTCTTCTTTAATGCAGCTGTGGCCTCTTTGCCTCTGATCCTAAGTTATTACAGAATATCCAGCACTACATAGGACTGTTTTTATATTCTTCTGTGTAATATAGTTGCGCACTTAGCCTAAAATAGGACTGCGTTAAAATTAGTGAAGTCATTCAGACGTGTGTTGACAGCTGTGCATTAGAAATAGCATGCACTGCTCATTTTCTTAAGCGTTTCCTATAGTGTGGTATCAGTGAAGGTGTCATTGTGAATCTGTTGGTCCAGGAACAGGGTTTTAACATACAGAATACCGGCACTCGCAGATCAATATTCTTCTATTTACTTTGCCCACAAAGACTATTGATCTGTTTGTTTTGATTCTTGCCAGAACTGTGCACCTGACACGGTTTTCAAGATTTGGAGCTGTGTGCTCCTTCTACTCTTTTTGGTACTTATCTCTGACAGGATTTTACCTCCAGCGGGAACCAGATGTAGAAGTTCAAATGCGGTGTTCAATCATCAGTGGTACTTAAAAGGCGTGGTCCACCTGAACAAATGTTTTCATAACCCGAGGTGTATTTGTCCGTCTCCAGGATTGTGTAAGCTGTGGCTCATTTGTGTGTGAATATTTGTTTTTAGTAAAATTGCCTTGATTGATTCTATCATTAATCTTGCAGGTTAGCCCTGGACAGCATTGCTGTTTGTCTGAGCTGCTTGAACTACTGAAGTTATGGATCATTCTTAAAGCTGTTGCACAAATTTGTGTGTTAATTTTCATTTGTTAGATGATGAAATTTCCTAAAAATGCATAGGTGGCATCAAGGCATTAAAGTAAACGTATAAGATTTAGTGGAACAGTCTTGACAGAAATGAAAAAAAAATATTCAGAATTGATTTAATGTTTTTTTCCATTATTATGGAATTTTGATGTCTACCTCAATATCATTTTTACTTAGAAATACTGTTAATTCCTCTTGACCAGCTCTTTTTATGTCCACATATGTATGAATATACATATCTTATGTTTAGGCTACGTTCAAATTTTGTATGCACCAGCTGTGTTTTAATAATTAAATCAAAATAAGAATTGTTGTGTTTTTAATACTTAAGATTGAGCCGTTTGGGAGTGGGTTGGTCGCTACGTTCCTACAGTAGCACAGGAAGGAAAAAACAAATAAGGGAAGCCCACTTTATGTTCTCCTACAAGCTCAGGGCAATAACAACAAAACACACAATTTAATTTCTAGGATGTATGATTCAAATTAACAACCCGTCACAGGTTTAAAGGTCCGACTAGTATTGCTGTGTGAATAATCCCAATTGCTGCCGTTATGTTTTGTCACGGAATCTATTACCTGTGCATTAAGCAGGATTTGGGAGTGCGGTGTTTCACTTTGGTTGGACCTGCCGCAGAGGTGATTGTTTCTTTTTCTCAAAAAACAAATGAGTGAATGTATTGTTATGAAGAAAAATGCATTAAGAGGTGCTTTGTTATTATTCTCAAAACATTTTATACAGAACTGGTATTGCTTTTATAAATTATTTAGATGATAGAAAACATTTTTCTCACCCAAATAACTGTATTTATTTAAGTTTCTTGCCCAAAGTAAGAATTTCTAAGATTAACGTTAATTTGCCAACATCTTGAAGAGGTTTATTAACCCTTGCCTAATGGAACATTGTTTAACTAGCTCTCAGCTCTCCTCTTAATCATGGCTTTCAGCACAGTGGGTTACTATTTTAACTAACAGGACTTTCTTAGAGGTTTGATCTTTGGCTTCATTGAAATGCAGCCAAACTTCTGACCTCCTTTGACGGTCAGCCATCCTCTCAAGCAACACGACTCTCGACTTGAGATATAATGTTGCGTCATAGGATCCAAATAAACAGGAATGCATCTCTATCATTAAATGAGGTAATTGAGCGGTGACTCGGGCAGGATGGAGTATGTCAGGGACTCTGTCTCTAGTGACATCCATGATTGTTGCTGTGCGTGTGTTTGTGCATCAGGCAGCCGCCCAATCCCAGAGCTCAGCATCAGCCCCAGCCAGAAGCCTCGCCTCAGGAGCCCGAGGAACCGGAGGAAATCCTCGGCTCTGATGATGAGGAGCAGGAGGACCCGAACGACTACTGCAAAGGTAGGTCCGGTCTTTCTCAGCGTGTTTACATGCACACTGTGATATTGTTATTGTAAATAACCAGATTGAAACATTTGATCAAAGCTTTTAGATGGTTTGCAGTAAACAAACTTCCACGCTAACTGAGTTATGTCAAATATGGCCTTAATTTAACTAAGATAACCCATTTATGGTTTGTTGTTGAACTTTCTAGTCAACAGGCAATGTCTTCTCTTCTAGGTGGCTACCACCACGTGAAAGTAGGCGACCTTTACAACGGAAAATACCATGTAATCCGGAAATTGGGATGGGGACACTTCTCCACCGTGTGGCTCGCCTGGGACATCCAGTATGAGAAAACTTGCATTATTAATTGCATTTATTTTTTACTGGTCAGATTTGTTTCTGAGGCCTGATGTTGGATACAGACTCAGTAGTAGACTGAGTGTGGAAGAGGTTTTTTATATTGCTTCCTGTTAGCAAACGTTACGGCTTTGTGCTAACAGGGTGAAGAGATTTGTTGCAATGAAGGTGGTGAAGAGTGCAGAGCACTACACAGAGACGGCCGTGGATGAGATAAAGCTCCTCAGATCTGTAAGTAGTTGAGTTCATTCCACCTATAGTCTCCTCTGTTGTTTAAAATGACTTACCGTAAATGACCAACTAGCCGAGTTTCAGTTACCACCGGGTCCCCTTTAAATGGTGCAGGTGTACATTTTGATAAATATGGTTCCAAATAAACACTGAGTCTAATTTATAAAAAACATTATAATTTTTTTCATTGTTTTTTTTATTTTTTTTTTTTATACAAGCACCTCGGTTCTTACCACGTTATTGTAATGGATGTAATATTGATTCATTTTTGCTTGCCATGGCTCTGGTGCAGCAAAAAATAAAAAGTACAATGTCAAATTGATACTTTCTGTCATAAAATATGCAGAGGAAAAAGCTGTGAGACATTTAACTTTAGTAGTTATAATCATATTTTTGAAATTCATTAGTTATACTGTAGTCATACTGGCTTAATAAAAGAATTTGAGTAAATTACCATATTTTTCCAGTTTTGCTGAGCACTATTTTTGTCAGGAAGGACTTAATCTCCGTCCCAAATTGCCACCTGGTCTCAAACAACCCCCTGATCTGTTAAGTGATTAAAATGAATAAATGCTCCAGCTGTTGTTTGGTAATTTACGATATTTAGATTAAGTCTACACAAACTATAAGTGTA
Source organism: Lepturacanthus savala (assembly GCA_030544235.1). Classification (NCBI taxonomy): domain Eukaryota; kingdom Metazoa; phylum Chordata; class Actinopteri; order Scombriformes; family Trichiuridae; genus Lepturacanthus; species Lepturacanthus savala. The sequence goes on from CM060480.1 coordinate 15,306,200, forward strand.
CACACGCTTGTATTGATATTGCAGATACAGTCAGTTAATGTAACTGCATGTATCCAAAGGGCAACAGGTACCTGTAAGTCATTACAGCTTTTACACAGTGTGTAACTAATGCATGCTGTCCAACAACATTCAGCATGTTTGGCATACTTGTCAATCCTGTGTGACATCAGTCAGTGAGACTGTGCTGATTCTAATATTCTGTTTCTTTGTGCCCAGGTAAGAAACTCAGACCCGATAGACCCCAATCGGGAAATGGTGGTCCAGATGCTAGATGACTTCAAGATATCTGGTGTGAATGGAACTCGTATCCTTGTCAAGTGCTGCTAATACTTTCTGGTCTTTTTTTTTTTTTTTTTTTTAATCTAATTTGATTTGTTTACTGGAGAGACTAAAGCTTGTTAAGTCTTTGAAAAATACTTTGTCAAGGAAAGGATCATTCTTTCCCCTGGTGTCAAATTTAACAAGCATGTAAAGTAGACAACCAGTGATAGTGTCCTGTGTGGAGCTTTGTGTGTCCCAAAGGGACTGACACATATTACAACACTTTGGCTAAGTCCAGTCATCCAAATGCCACAGGAATAACAGCACCTGTAATATGAGACTCCATAACAACACTGAAGTGTGTGCACTCCAGTGGCCTGCCCTCTTTTCAGTAGAAACAATGCTACTGGGCATGTAAGTGAAGGGCTGCAAAGGCCTCAAGGTGTTCCTACACTGTTTTTTTCTTATGGGTTTTCAAATTGGCTTTACATGTATTGCAATGTTAATATCTTAACACGCTTCCCATTCAGATGTCTGCATGGTATTTGAGGTGTTGGGGCATCACTTATTAAAATGGATAATAAAGTCCAATTACCAAGGGTTACCCCTGCCTTGTGTGAAGAGCATCATAAAACAGGTAACACGAAACCCCCAGTATCACCTTTTGAGAGCTAATGTCTATGGCTAACAGATAAATCATATTTTCATTGACATTGTGATGTACACATGGCAAAAAGACTGCCTGAAACATGATGGATAAGGAAAATCATATTTGCACATGCCATAGATTCACATTCAGGGAGGACAGTAGTAGCTTTACTGGGTCAGTTTTACACTGGCTACTGGGGGACGGCTAACTACAGAGAAGAATGATTGTCTTTCTATGGTGCGCCTTAATCATGGGAAATAAACTACATTTAATACATGTTTCATTGTCACAGGAGGCAGAGCCAGGATCTTAGGAGTAAGCCAACTATACAATATTCTTACCACAGCACAATTTATAAATGTAATGTAAGCCTATTCAGTGTTATTCGTGGATATCGATTATAACAAAAAGACATGGCAACTAGAGCTAATCTGAACTTTTCAATATTACTTTATTTATTGCAGATCATGTTATCATTGTAATATTGAACAATATTATTACACATGGCAGATTTTTCTCATAATGTGCAGCCTACTGATGACTGTTGATCAAGATTCAGGCTTGGCTTACACCAGTTTACAAAAGCTGTCCAGGATGCATGATTGATGGAAACCAGTTAGGACAGAACATTTTGTGATAATTGAAGTCAACCCTGTTTCTAAATATGACGATGGAGTTAGGAGAATTCTGTATTTGGATTTTTTCAGGCAAGGAGGCTTTGGTCGTGAAACAAATGTGATACATTTGCATTCATGCCTTTTATTTCATACATATTTTAGTTGAATTCAAATGATTAGTTTAATCTTCCATGAGTTAATTTTCCAGGTTCTCCAAGGCCTCGACTACTTGCATACGAAGTGTCAGATCATCCACACAGACATCAAGCCGGAAAACATCTTGATGAGTGTTGACGAGCCTTATGTCAGGAAGCTCGCAGCAGAAGCCACGGAGTGGCAGAGGGCTGGGGCGCCCCCTCCCTCCGGTTCAGCAAGTATGACACACACACACACACACACACACACACACACACACACACACACACACACACACACACACACACACACACTTTTTCATGAACTTTGTGTTGTAACTGTTTGTACTCATCTGATATTCTCTTTACAGTAAGCACAGCGCCTGCTCCAAAACAGGTACAACCCTTCCACTGTTTACTTTTTGCAAACAACATTTTCAGTATAACACACATTCAAAGCAATCCCACAAATATGCAAATGTCAACGCAAGTCTCTTCTTTCCTCATTTCTCTGACAGACAGTAAAGATGTCCAAAAACAAGAAGAAGAAGTTAAAAAAGAAGCAGAAGCGCCAAGCGGAGCTGCTGGAAAAGTGCATCATGGACCTAGAGGAGATGGAAAAGACCACAGAGACACGAGAGGAAGAAGAGGATGAAGATGAGGACCTACAGTCTCCAAAGGGACGGGCCTGCGCTCCTCTCAGACAGGTGTCTCTTCTGGAGCTGGGAAACAAGGAAACAGAGGGTAAGAAGCCAACAACTCAGAGTAATGTGCTGCTTTATTTGATCCGCTGTCGGTCAAAGTTCTGTTGTACCTGTGTTAACTAATAAAGAACAATGTTTCGGTGTCTGATACTCTCAGAGAGCAGTGTGAATGCAGATCTCCTGAGGGTGGGACCAGACAGGCTGTCGGAGGTGAACTGTAATGGCCATGCAGAGGTGGAGCAAAGGCAGCCCCATTGGAAGGAAGAAGACCAACACAATGGCAACTCAGCGCCCACAGAGAAATGTGCCAGTAAAGGGGAGCAGCAGCAGCCGCAGCAGCAGGAGGAGGAGGAGGAGGAGGAGGAGGAGTCCCCCGTCCAGTCCCCTGTCCACGCCGTCTGCAACGGTGTCGCCTCTGCAGATCTCAAGGAGCTTGTTACTGAGACTGAAGGCTGGGGAGCTCACAGCAGTGGAGTCATTGAGAGACGCCTTCCTGCTGGGCTGGAGGAGGGAGAGCTGGAGCAAAGCATTTGTCAGGAGGAAGGGGAAGACGGGCCTGGTTGTCAGTATGCAACTGAGGAAAGCCTGAGAAATGGTTAGTCAGCAAAAATCTGTATAAAGATTAACTGCAAAGAAGTTTTCAGAAAGCTGTTTACTCTGGAGGTTTAAGTAATGCCTACCCATGTAATAATGCTTACCCATGTAAACTTACTGATTTTTAGACTGTTCTTATATTCATTTAACCTACTGTTAACTCTCTCTCTGTCTTCCTGCTCTGATGTAGGCAAGCTAACAGCAGGATCCCTGCTCGTTAACCCCCTTGAGCCACTCAATGCCGACCAGATCAAGGTCAAGATTGCAGATTTGGGAAATGCCTGCTGGGTGGTAAGCAGTCTGATAATGACCTGAGGGATTTCCTGATTAAGCATGAAGCTTTCTAGCTAGTAACACATCCCATGTCATCCAGCTACCAAAATAGAAATACCTTCACAGGGTTTGTATGAAGTGCTTGAATTTGTCATTCAGGAATTCAAGTACTGGGACACCTTGAAAATCAGACGTTTTTTTAAATTGGCCCTTGAAAAAGGACTTGAATAAATTGAGGGGAGAACAGAATGCTAAATTATTTTATGAAATGTGTTAGCAAAATATTTTTAGACTTGCAAACTAACAGCCATGCTTGCAATTATTTTGTAATGCCTTTAATATCAATTTATCTTATCTCCAGAAAACAAAAGGCTGATTTCTCAAGATGAGTTTATTCTTCATGACATTTGAAAGAGCTCTTTCTTATATTTCATTTCATCTTTTATTTCTTGTCTTCTCTCCATGTCTCCCTCACATGGATAAATCAACTATCTAGATCAAACACAAAAAGGCTTCAGGTGGCTGTTAAGGACATGTATTGGTACTTTTTTACTGGCAAAGAGTAGATTCAGCTTCTAAAATGACACGTGTGAGTGTTTTCAGCTCCTGACTCCTATTTCCATCCATGTGTTTTTCCACCACTAGACGACAGTGTTTACTGATGATGTAATGTTTAGATTAGATTAACTTTATTGTCCACCTAAGTGAAAATTTGTCTTTGGCTTCTCCCAAAGCACAAGATAAATACACAGCACCACATAGCACAACAAACCAGCAACAACATACAAAAAACAGTAGATGGCAGCATATAGGTCATAAGTTAACATGGTTTCATTTGAACCCAAACCATGATCTTTTCCTAAAAATAGCTCAGACCTTAAACCAGTGTTATCACACCATAAAACAGCAGCACAATAAAAATGTGTCTATGGGCCGTTCTTCTAAAAACACTGTTGTTTTGCAAGTCATGAAGAAAAAAAGAGACGATAGGCTGCCTCGAAAAGAACAGAAGCAGAGAATGGCTATGCCTGCAATTCAATTTATTTTGTTATCTTGAGATCACAAACTAATCAACCCGTTATTATTAGAAAGCAAATGGTAGTTTCAGAGATGAGGTGACCACCTTTTATTAATGACGTGTGTCATAGCCAAAAGGCAAATCATAATATGATCAGATGTTTCATGTAGGAGAAATGCCAAACAACCAATACCTTTCATACATTCCTGTTTTATTAGACTGTCATCGGTAATGACAGAATGGAAAGAGGAGTGCAGAGAGGGAATAAGAATCCAAAATAAAAGAAACCATATCATCTGTGAAAACAAAAATGAATGCTTGAAAGTCCTTAAACTTGACCCTGTCGGCATCTTTGTTTTTATTCTTTACATTGGTTTATGTTTAGTAATGAAATGCCGGATACAGCACACACACACACAACACTCTTTCTCTTGTTTTCGCTCTCTCTTTCAATCACACACACACACACACACACACACACACACACACACACACACACTTTTCTCTCTCTTTACTGTAGGCTTTATTTACAAGAGGTATAGAGTTGTGTGTTTAGGATTTGTTTCTTCTCGTCTATCTCCCTTTCTCAGCACAAGCACTTTACAGAAGACATCCAGACACGGCAGTACCGATCCTTAGAGGTACTCATTGGTTCTGGATACAGCACACCGGCTGATATATGGAGCACAGCCTGCATGGTGAGAGATTGCACTGGCAATCAGCTATCACATTGTGTCAAAGCCCAAGACAGAAATCATAGCACAATCTACCTTGACAAGGCCTCAATAAGCATTATGCGAGTGCAGCTGCTGGTGGGAGCGATTTATTTGGCCAAGATAGATTCATCCCTCCATGCAGTGTGAGAATTTCGTGTATTTATGGCGATTGTGTTGTCTCCTCAGGCCTTTGAGCTTGCCACAGGGGACTACTTGTTTGAACCACATTCTGGAGAAGATTATTCCAGGGATGAAGGTATTGCTGGGACTCACTTGTTGTTCTCATTAATTCTTACAGCTATATTTAGCAGTGTTTTCAAACATGCATATTATTCTGGTAAGAATTATTTAGCACTGGTGGTAACTTTTAACTTTGATTGCTACTATGCTGCTACCATCGTAATGTTTTTCTTGTTTAATTTGGTCTCACTGGTGTTAAATCTTCATCAAGACTTATATAAATCTACACAATAGTTTTTTACTGTAAACAGCACGGCATCTTCCAACAAATGATTATGCACTTTGCAAAATAAGTGAAGTGCACGATGGTTAATGTTCACATTTCAACACTTAAAATGAATGACTCCCATTCCAGTAATGTTGGCAGATCTTTTTAGGATGTTTAATGAGAGAAATGTATCTGTGTGTAATCTAATCATGCAATGATAAGTACCAACATTCCTGTGGTTATTTCCTCTCTAACAACTCAAAACACATTTTTATTGCACTGGAGACGGGGCCTTCTCCTCCTCTTTTTTTTTTTTTTCCCCTCACTCATCTTTCTTCATCTCCTCATCACTCACGCTTCACGTTTCCTTCTCATGCTTTCCTTATGCTAAGTTTTTACCCGCTGCTTTGCTTGAGGTTTCTATATTGACTTGATTTTACTGCAGCATGTCGGGTATGTGCTGTGATTCTAACTTCAGTGCATTGGCCCATCCTGCAGCCGAATATCAGCTTTTTCACTTACAGTGCATGAACTCATGAGCCCATTACTTAACAATATTTTCCACTGCTTTCTCTGTTGCATGCCTTTGCTTTATTTGATTTATTCTACTAATCACTCATCCTGTGTTAGAATCTGCTCTACAAGTTTTAGTGCATATTGCTTTGATGGCTGTATGCGTTTTAGATTTAGTTATTGATCTGATTCAGTCTTTGTTTCCATATCTGAAAGTGAATGGGCTACATTTGTTTAAATGTTTTTTAATAGTTTTTGATTAGCAAAAATAATATAGGCTTCCCGTACATATGCTTCTTGTCATACTAGGCTGTCATCATCCATTGTTCCTAATCCATTGTTCCACATGACTGTTTGCCATCTGTCTCCCATCCCCTCTTCTCCTTTCTTTTCTCTCCCTCCTCTGATGTGCCTCATTTCCAGACCACCTTGCTCTCATGATTGAGTTGCTTGGTAAAATTCCTCGCCACTATGCTCTGAGTGGGAAATACTCACAGGAATACTTCACCAAGAGAGGTATGCCATTCCTCTGTCTGTGGCGCGCCCTGGGAGCGGTGGACAAGAGGGAGAGGGTGGAAGGTTCCTGACGGCACATTTAGATCTACCAAAGTTGCTGCTAAAACCTAAAACAACAGAGTATAAGGGCCACACTAAGAGAAAACCAGTTATTTTTAATTACAAGAAAAGTCATAATATTACAATAATAAAAGCTTATTTTAGGAATAAAGCTTTGATAGAACAAGATCCACCGCCAGCCATTTCCTCTGCAAAAAAGGCAATTTCTTCCAAATCTGTGTGGTTCTTTCTCCGGAATGGGCACAATCATTGATATAATTGTTTCAAAGTCCTGATACTGATGATAATCTGGTGCTGATGTGCCAAAACAATGAGTATTATAAGTATTAAATTCACAAGATGCTCCATGTTCCTCATTGTAATAAGAGATTATTCTTGTAAAATTATTACTTCTCATGATTCAAAAAAAGATTAAAACATGTTTTTTCTCTTAGTGTGCCCTAATACCAGCCTAATGATGAATTACAGACAGTAATTGTCTGCTATTTTGAACAGTCTCATCAGACATCGATGTGAGGAGTTCAGCCAGAGATTGCAGAGCAGAGGTACAGCCAGTATCTGTAGCCGCAGCCAGAGGACTTGGCTGGATACCTGATACTTTATTGATCCCAGTTGGGGGAAATTCTCGTGACTACTTTTCCTCCAGTGTTAGGTCAGCCAAAATAGTCTGAGATAAACAAATTTGATCTAATAGATTCATTAGATTGCAGAAAAGGCAACTAGAGAAAAGGTTCTTCTTAATTACATGAATAACTTAACACAAGAATATCTTAAGTGGTTTTAAAAAGTGCAATTTTTAATAGGCGCCTACAACAAAGTGATAATTGTTAGTGATTCTAAAAATATCTTCTCCATAAGGGATCTTGGACCCAAAATATTTTGAGAATTTGACTGCTCCAGAAAGGCTTAGATCATCTCGATCCTTATAACTTCCCTGCTGCCATTGACTGACACAGTCTTAATAACCTGTTTTGTAATTTAGAACGTGAAGTGTGATATTTTTAAAATATTGTTGATCAAGTAAAATATTTATTGTAGGATAAACATGACACAACACCGAATAAGTGAAAAATAAAGCTGTGGTAGAAATAATTTAACCTTTACACAGCACATCTCATTCATTTAAGATTTAAGGCAATGATAAAACAACTTTTAACCTTAAATGTTGATTTTGAGGATTGATTGTAGGCAATATAGAAAGTGTGTGTGTGTAAAGCCTCTAGTGGCTCCTTAACTGTGCTGGCAGATACAGTCTCATAACACTTGAAGTACTCCTCATGGTGTCTGATGGCCACGTTCGAGGTCAAACTGTGCATCTCAACGCCCGCGGCAATCCGACCCGTGCGTGCCGTCAGCCTGACCCCTCCCTCCACCCACACACCCAGAGCGGGCCCGTGACCGGGACACTGTCTGATGAATCTGTGGTTTGTGTTGTCTGTCTTCCTCTTGCATCTGTCTGCCGGGACGGCTCTGCCATGTAGACCATATAGCGCTGATCATTGAGCTGCTGGGGAGCGTCCCACGCAAACTCATAATGAGCGGCAAATATTCCAAGGATTTTTTCACCAAGAAAGGTAACAAAATGAAGAGTTAATACTCAAGAGAAGAGTCGCTTGCTGTCTGTCCTTTTCAAGAGCAACTTTTATCTGTAAAAAAAAAAACATTGACTATTTAAAAAGGTAAAAACAATTATACAAGTAATATCTAGATAGTAAGAATATATATATTTATATATTCTATTTTCATAGACTAACATGTACCGAGGGCCCCACATCTCTGATACAGCACCGTCTGACTTTGCCTGCAGGTGATTTGAAACACATCACCAAGCTGAAGCCGTGGGGGCTGCTGGAGGTGCTGATCGACAAGTACGAGTGGCCCCGCGAAGAAGCAGAGTGCTTCGCTGACTTCCTGACTCCCATGCTGGAGCTCATCCCTGAGAAAAGAGCCACGGCGGCAGAGTGCCTGCGCCACCCCTGGCTCACCCTCTAGTGGAGACCTCCGGTTATTGTACCTCCCTTCCCTCCCACTTTTCTCCAGAGACTGCAACAGATCACTTTCCAGTTCGGGCATATCAGATGAATATTTATTTCTCTTATTTGTTTTCGTTGTCTTTTTTTTTTTTTTTTGATTTCTTATGTTCTCGTTAGTGAGCTATTGCTTCCGTGTACGTTTGCTTTGTATTTGTTGGTTTATCTCTGTGTGATGACGTCAGGATTCCCGTGGGTTATATTACTTTGTGGTCATGTTGGCTCCAACTGCTGTGCTCTGTTCACCCACCCAACTAAGCAAACCTGTTATTGTACTGCTAGTGACTCAATCCTTGTTTGTTACACTCCTGCACTAAAACCCAAACAAATCAAGGATATGTAGCCTTTATTTGTCATTTTTGTCCCCATAAAAAAAGGACTCGCTTTCACTTTTTTTCTCGTACATTTCATTAGTGCTGTGTTCTCTTTTTTTTATCAATTATTTCATCTTCTATTACACATGTAAGGTATACATTTTTGTATTTGTAAAGTAGGCTTAGGAAGTTGCACACTGGGCTGACATTTACACTGACTGTGGTAATGTTCACACAGCATTTAGACGGACTCTCGTTTCTTACCGAGACTCCATTGTCTGATAATATAGGTCATATTTAGCCATATCAAAGCCGTTGTCACCTGGTATTTAGTGTGATTAGTCAATTATAATAAATGAGATCTTTCATTCTCTTGGGAGGCTGGTATTCTCATACACGTATTACAATTCAGGAATATAGTGTTTTAAAGGTTTCAACAAGACAACATGTTAGGAAGCCCAATTTAAAGGAAAAAAAAGTGAAAATAAATTGTATATATCTCTACCAAAGAGTTTGCCTTTATGTATATTACAGTTATGTACAGTTTTTAACAAATCTTATATCTTAGCTAAAACGATTTAGCTGGGTAGCTGTGTTTTAATAAAAGTGAATGGAAGATGTGTTCGAGCTTGGTTGTATGTGTGGCCAACTGTTCAATATCCCTGTTTTTACCATAGAAATGGTGAGATCTGACGTTATATAACGGTATCCCAAAACTGATCATATCAAAGTAACGTATGTATCTGTTGAAGCCTAGGTAAAAACAGAAACTTACATCGGTGTCAGATTTAAGAACATAGATTTTGTGTGAACAAACTGTACAACAACACACCATACAATAAAACAGATGTTCATAAAATACGGAATGACGGTGTCAAGCCTGTTTCTCTCAATGAAGTTTATTAGGTGTTTGAAATCGCAAAAAGAATGAAGATGCCATTAGAAAGATGCAGACAAGTGAACAATTTGACTTTATTATCACATTTCAGGATGCATGATGTTAGGGTTACTAGGATTTACTCATTAGGATTTGTCTGTAAAAGAAGACTACAGTTCTGATCTAGTTTAATGGACAAATTCCCATTACTGGCTACTAACGAGTCAACCAATGCTTATGAATAGTCATCCAAACTTAGGAGAAGTTTACATGTTTAATAACACACAATGACATATGCCGCATGGACTTGATTCTCCGATGTGACATTAGAAGCTTATGTTTACAGCGTCGAGGGCAACTGGATGTATCAGATCATATGTTTATTTTATTAAAATAATCCAAATAAAAAGTCAGTAGGCCCTGTTAATCAGTCAATTGATTCGGCAAATGTGAAAAGCTCCACCGCGTTTACCTGAGCTTTGCAAGAATATAAATAAGAAACAGAAATATATTATCTCTCAGAATGCACTCACACACTAGATAATTTATCAAAATAAATTCATCCAGGAAAACAGCCTTTTGAAAATCACAATTTTTATAACAACTGGGCAAACTCCGTGAACTCCCTAACACGTGTTATCTCTGATACTATTTAACGATCCGTTCAGGTCAAACAACATCAAGATGCTGTGGCTGTGCGCGTCATCTCACTGGAATGAGTCGGCTACACAGAACAGAACCTTAATTAGCATCATTAGTAACACCTGTGTTTACCTAATATTTCATGTCAATGTGGCTGCTGTAGAAAAGATCATTTGAAAGCAGCTGATAAATGGAACCGCTATTTCCCAAAAACGCCAAACAATGAACAATACAATTCAGAAGTTTAATAATTCCCAAACCTCTGGAACCATTTGTAATAATTTGTAACATCAGAAGACATTTTTGACATGATATGATAGGAAAACAGATAAATTGAACGACGGATTTAGGGATATTGCTATTGTGTGTCATTACTGTTATTAACACCTGCGCTTTTCTTTTTCTTATGAACACGACTGTTCAAAGTTTTTTTTTATTTCTTCACAGAAATGTCAAGTCATTCAGGGCTCAAATGATAAATATTTACAGTTTTAATTTGTAAATGTTTTTTTAAGGCAGGCGATAACTCCACCTGCTGCTTAAAATACTAAATATTTTTCAGTGGGTAAATGTTTTGAATTGAAATGCAACAGCAGACTGAATTTGGAACAACTGAGACATCATATTGTTGGAATTGCGCCTTTTTTTCTCGTTTCATCTCTCCCCTTTTATAAATTGAAGGCTAATTAATCTTAAACTTGTAGGTTATTTTTTACGAGCCCTCTTGACATTAGATTGCACTGTATATGTCCCATGAGCTAAATTGAGTTTGACATTCCTGTTCTATGACAGGTTACCATGTCCGCTGTGCTGAGCACCTCCGGCCGGCCTTCCTCGCTAATACCGAGGTCTAGATGGTTACTTCCCTGTGTCGTTCCGCATGCGCGACCTTCGCCCCCTAACCCTCGCCCGCTCCCTCCACCTCAAAGTCATCTGGCAGCAGTTTGTCCTGCCGGTTGCCGAGGGTGAAGGACAGAAACGCCAGCAGGAGGGCGTCCAGGATGCTGATGATGGCCAGGATGTAGGCCCAGCGCACCGTGCAGTTCCCCAGGCTGTACTTGTCCGTCCTCTGGCCACACATCCTCTTCACCTCAGGAGAGTCCCAGCCGTCTGGGTAGATCATGCAGCCCATCACCATCAACACGGCTGCGGGGGAAGAAGCACAGTGATGCACTTATTACCTCTTGTGTGCAATAAGGTGGTAGTTTATTACGAGGGAGGTTCTTTTGAGTCCCAAGTGCAGGATACGCTGTAATGTATCCCCATAAAGTTCCACAAGTTTAATTTATTTATGATGCAGCGGGGCAAAGGATGCTCACTGGTGCTGTTTGCATGAGGTTGTGAACGTTTTTAATTTTAAATATTCTTCACTGATATTTCCTCTGAGCGTTCGCCATAGCTACTGCACAACTAAAATCTATTTTTGCAGAATTCTCACTCTACAGGCCCTCATCACGCAACACATGGTTGATTTCCTGCCGAGTCTCAGGCGCAACATTAGATCAGCTATCAACACAGAAACACCTGATCATGTTACATGTAACCAAGCCGCCATCAGAGGTGTCAAAAGTCTGGGCTGAAACGAGATCCCTCATTGGCTCCCGGAGTGAAGAACAACACATCCAAGTGTCAAACACACAGCTCGTCTGAAACCGGAGAGGGCGAGAAGGCGACAGGATGAGTTCATCACCTCACGCTCCACTTAGAGAACTCGATCATCCTTTAAACCCACTGCTTCATTTCAGAGTTTTCATATTCAGATGTCGAACTCAGCTTTGCTGACGAATTCCACGATCTTCATTCAAAATGATCAGATGGTGATATGAAATCAAAAATGACTGTTAATACCTGATTTTAACCAAAGCACCATAAATAACCACAAACAGACTCTTTGGTGCCATAGTTACTTTAAATTTGATTCTAAAAATCGTGTAAAACAGTTTTAATCAATTAATCAGCATTAATAATGATACATTTGATTAAAAGTGGATTTTTTCTTTGCTTTCCTAGCTTTCCTCAGGAAATACAATCCTATTTCATGACATGATTAGGAAAAATATATTGTAATATACTGATTCATCCCATCCCCATTCAAATGTAAGTTTAGTATCAGTACTTGATTATAAAGTAAAGTGTAACAGAATGCTGGCACTCAAAATGAAACAGAATGATGTCCCTTTGTCTTCTTCTTCTTCTTCTTCTTCTTCTCAATATTATAATTATTATTATTACCTTTATGGATTTTTATTCATTTTTACATTGAATGTGGAGGAATTCAGATTTGTTTTTCCCAATTGAAAGTAGTAGCAAAGGTTCTGCATTCTGCAAAAATAGAAATGAACCTTGTGGTAGTTAACAAAATGTCTGAATGCAGAACCTTTGCTACTACTTCCATATAAACTTTATATAACATAGTATATTTACATATGCCTTATATACCTCCTGTGCAGCGAAAAGGCGCTTTTAAATACAAATGACTATTATTAATATAATTATTACATACATATGGATAAACTTCATATACACAGGTATATATGTCCCATAAAGTAAGTCACTGAAACGTACCTGAGGCCAGCTGCATCCACGCACAGATCCTGTAAACGTTCCCCGCGTTGCAGAAGAAGAAGAGGCTGAAACAGACCATGGTGCCGACGATCAGCAGCATCGAGACGCCGACGAAGAACATGGCGGTCCTGAAGGCCGAGGACGGGATGGAGGAGAAGTCCAGCACGCTGCCTTTACAGATGAGCTCCGAGGTGAGAGCGTTTCCGATGCAGTAGTGGAAGAGGCCGAAGTATCCGGCCTGAGGCGTGTTGACGCTGTCCCCGATCCAGTGCGGCTGGATGAACACCACCACGGTGATGATGGCGAAGCAGATGGTGAACACGGCCCACATGACACCGATGGCTCTGGAGTTCCTCACATAGTTGGTGTGGTAGATTTTAGCAGCCTCCTGGGCAGGGAGCAGGTTCATGACTCAAGAAGCAAAAGAAAAGCTGTTGATTCAGGAGATTTAAACTTTTCTTCCTCCCTCGTACGATCAGAAACTTCTTCAGTCCGACGCGCAACTAAACCCAAACGTCCTCCTCACGTGGATCCTACAGCTCCGGCGCCTTCCAGCTGGGATTCAGCACCCTGGACGGCACCCTCACCTCTCCGGTTAGTGACGTCACTCTGACGCTTGAGTTTATTTATTTAAAACAGGGACAATGCATATTAATGAACATTTATTTGTATTATATTCTATAAAATTATAGACAACAGCTAATTTCCATCCTTAGTCCCCATTGGCAGGTAGATGTCACTAACATGAGAATCAGAAAAATAAAAGAAAATATTTAGAAAAAGAATAAGATCATTAAAATAATAAAAAAAGATTAGATCATTAGAAAAGAGAAAATTAAGCATTGTGCTATTGTTTGATAATTTACAGTAAATTAATTAAGTTGTGCAGATCTTCTAGAATCAGAAAGAAGTGTTCTGATAAATTCTGATCAGTCATTTCACAGCGGTTGTTTGATGCTATAAAAGGTTTATCAACTGTTTTATCGCTGAAATAGAAACAGAGTCAGCAACAGGAGCTTTTGACTGAAGTATATAGTGTTAGTGTAATTCATTTGTCGCCAACAGAGAGAGCTTTAATAAATGAAAATCCCGTTTATTGAATCATCAAAATCTCTTGTTGAATTTTAGACTTTGGTAACAAAAAAAAAAGTATATAAATGAATAACTTTAATTTCTGTTGTGGTACAATCAGGAATCTCTTTCATAGAAATTTGCTTTTCTTTATCCTTTTAAGGCAATTTATGAGGAAGTTTTAACAAGTTGGGTGTACAGGGGAAATCATTAATTAAATGTAAAGAAAAAAAACTCATGTTTTCCCAAAAAAGCAAATACACACATTTGGTTCGAACTAACTGATCATCAAGAAAACAACCTACCGTTCTCATAAATATAAAGTTTTAGAGGGATTATTTTTATAATCACGGTTTTACCTAGTTTCGCCTCAGTTGAGGCATTTTTAAAGGTCATAACATGACATTTATTGAGCCTCTAAAAGCTCTGCCTGTCAGCTTGCCAAAGTTTATGTCTGATACTTAAAAGGAAGGTTCGCTGATATAAAATCCAATATTGTTCCAGCTGAGGCTCCTCGTCGGCGTGCTGCTTATGTTGAACCGTGTGGCTGCCAGAGACAGGAACACAATTCCAATTGGCTCCACTTTTAAAAAGAAACCCCATCGACGAACCACAAGAATATAGCTTTTTGATTGTTGTTGCTGATGGTGTCAGGGTTTGACTGCATTCTAAGTTTTTTTTTTTTGGAATTGGAGTCTCTTTATGTAAACCTTTTTGATATCAGGAACACATTCCATTAAATCACAAGACAGGCAGGAGAGGGAAACACCGACACCAGCCTGAAAGACAGATGGAGAGGGATGAGACGGAGGGAAGGAGGCATCACATGCCAGATTTAAAAAAAAAGACTAATCCAACCCATTCTGTGGAGAAAAGAAAACTGTGAAGGAGCCGCTTTAGAGCGCTGCTCTAATGAGGAATAATCCCTGATACGTTCAAGCCTCTGAGGAGTCTGACTGTCTTTTTAAGATTCCATCAAGCCTGCAGTTCCTTCAGCAAAGCCTCACAGGGATGTGGTGCACCGCAAAGCATCAAGAATTAACCTCTTTATTTGTTTTCCACCGTAAAACCCAGCGTTGTTCCAGACTTGTTTTATAATGTCAATAAATAGAAGCGTGTAGTGATATTAAGGAATTAGCGAAACAAACACATGTTCCATTCAGAGCCCATGGCAACCAATTTCTAAAATAAATCCACAACCAGCTGCTTTTGACCCAGAGAGAGGAGGCGTATTTTGAGGGTCGGTTTTACTGGAACTTTCCACAGATGTGAACAAACAAAGGTAATAAAATGTTTCGCAGGCCCCTCTTTTTTTATTTTACAAACTCTTTCAAAACTGCAGGAAGGATCAGACATTAGAAGGATGGAGGTGTTCAAATGTCTCACCATTTTCTCACCTCCTTGCAAAGTAAAGATCTTTGACTTTCAAGGTGCCACTGTCTCCTGAATATAAACTAAAGCTCTGTGCTTTTTTATTCTTTACTGAAGTGATTGGAACATTGTTTGCAGTGGCGTTTCAATCATTGCACGAAAGCATTTTACCCTGAGGAGGTACAGAGATATTATCATCTTAATGTGAAGTATTTGAAATAAAAGTAATACATAACCCTTTTGAGCGATGTAGTAGGCTAAATATATTTGATGAAGTCAGTCAGTCATTTTCTATACCTGCTTATTCCTCATTAGGGTTGCAGGGGTCTGCTGGAGCCTATCCCAGCGTGTTACAGTGAGAGGCAGGGATACACCCCAGATGGTCGCCAGCCAATCGTGGGGCACATACACCATTCACTCACACACTCACACCTACGGGCAATTTAAAGTCACCAATTAACCTCAGCATGTTTTCGACTGTGGGAGGAAGCCGGAGTACCCGGTGAAAACCCACACAGACATGGGGAGAACATGCAAACTCCACACAGAAAGGTCCTAGACCCAGGACCAAGGAGGTCTTGAACCTCCGACCTTCTAACCCCTGCGTCACTGTGTCACCCAATTTGATGAAGTTTATTAGTAATATTGATGTTACAATGTGTTAGCATCGTATTGCTGTAGCTGGTTGAATGAGAGGAATTAGACTGAAAAAACACTCTAATCTTTGTTTTTTCTGAAATATTTTCATAATTTCACCTCAACCTGTTATTTGAGACAGTATATGAAATTAAGAATAAAAACGTCTATGTAAACAACTCATGTGCATCTGGAACATGACACAGAGCCATAACTGCACACTGACCTTTTAGTCAGGAGTCACAAACCAAAGGGTTTACTGGATAAATCTGCAACAATACACTACCATTCAAAAGTTTGGGCTCACCCAGGCAAATTAGTGTTTTCCATGAAAAGTCACACTTTTATTTACCACCATAGAAAATATTATTACATCAGCCTTCTGATGCAATAAGCAAACACATTGTACCATTAGAACACTGGAGTGATAGTTGCCGGAAATGGGCCTATACTGTATGTAGATATTGTTTTACATTTGCAGCTAAAATAGTTAGTTACCATTATCGATGTATAGAGTGTATTTGTGATTAATTTAAAGTTATCTTCATTGATAAAATGTGCCTTTCTGACCCCAAACTTTTGAGCAGTAGTGTACATGTAGTGCAGTAAAAAGTACCATATTACCATTAGAATCACAGCGGAGAAGTATCAGGTAGGTTAAAATGGAAATAAGTAACCAACAAATACCTCCAAACTGTACTTAAGTAAAATACTTGAGAAATGATTGAAAATATCCTCGTGACCCTCTTTTCCATCCACTCTCATTACCAATTGTGCATCAGTGTATACAAGCAGATATTAGAAACATTTCAAGGTTTTTTTTTTTGATGAATGCATGGACTATTGCAAAATCGTCACCATGCAATATCTTAAATTCCTTCATTCCAATGCTGTAGCAGATAACAAGAAGTGATGCTAGCATGAGGCCCTGTTAAGTATTGCACCATGACAACCTCAGGATCTACCATCTGAACATATTAGAGTCACCAGCCTGCTCACACTTGTAAGACCCGAGGCTGTGTGTATATTTACCCGAGACGAGTTTTCAAGGCTGACCTGGTAGCAGAGGTGTTCTGCCTTGTCATTCTTTTACTTCAGGGAGTCGTGTTTGTGTATCCGTTTGATCAATAATTCCTGTACCGCTCAGGGAGGTGTTTAGAACGAGCTGCCAGTTAAGCGTCTTGTGCTGCATATTCACGAGCTGGAGGCTGCTGGCGAGAGAAAAATGGAGAGAGTAAGCACCTTTAGCACCTTGCCCTCCAAACTACAGCGTGCGGAACACGAATAGAGTGATGGATAAACCCGGGAACAAGCTGTATCTGGCTTTGAACAGATCGGCAACAAGGTGAAATGCTTCTGCTTTCAGAGGATTTAAAACATGTGGTGCGGAAAGAAGAAATGTCTTCACACGTTGCCTGAATGTTGAACGCACACTGTAACAGCACAGCCGGAGGCAGCATAGACACAACTTTAACTACATGTACAGGTACATCAGCCTGCCAATACATCAGCCTTTTCTTCATGAATATACTTTATAATTATAGCAACAGCAATTCTTCTGTGTATTTGGATATTTAACTCACTGTATGTAGTAATATAATCCACACATGTTTACACTTGCACTACAATACTTAATGTTGCAATACGTTGTTGCAATAATTTTGCAGTAATGTAATTGTTGCAACAAGTTGAAACATATCGATAGATGAGAGTTTAAGAAATCTGATGACATTTCACCTCCGTTACATTTTTTTTCTTTCTTGTCGTTGCTACATGTGAATGTTTTGAGCTTTTCTGTACAGAATGATGTACAGTATGCATAGAGTTTTAGACTGAAAAACTACTGTGAGCATAATTTATTGCATCACAACTAGTCAGTCGTGATCCTTATTCATCTGACACATGTATTAAGTGAAAACCTGAAGCTACCAGTGCACATAACACTGAGGAGGGAGTAGGAGACAATGTATGTCCAGTAGATAATCTTTCAATAATAGGAATAATGATAATAAACTTTATTTATAGAGCACATTTTATAACATAAAATGCAGCTCAAAGTGCTTCACAAAAGACATAAATACATGATCCTTTAATGAGGTACCTGAACTTTTTGTTGTGCAAAATCCAAAACAAAATAAAACACATATTTATTGTTCAAAAAGAATATTACCTCTTTAAATTCTATGAAGTTATGTATGTAATTATGATACTGTTTCTAAATGACCTTAAACATGCTTTTGCCATTTCTTTGCTGCAGTTGCTTATTGGCTGACATTTATGCCAACGGAGATCTATCTGTAATGGGCTAATACCAGCTGTAATATTTAGTGTGAGATGAACTATTAAATCAGGCATATTGATTATATATACAAATCGTCACCAAAAAGGCTGATATCATCTGTTACAGTTGGCGCAGACAACTTAATGGTCAAGTAATTAACAAAGTTACACCATAACCACTGCCACCAACACTATAAAATGAAATAGAAAACATGACCATTAACCAAATTAGCCGATTGTAAAACATAAATTCCAGTGTATTATATCTCATATAGGCACGTTCACATGTTATTAATGGCCTATACGAAAACATCCGACAACTTATTCACAAGAACGTTTGATCAGAGCTGTCAAGGTTTTTCAGTGGAGCATATATTCTCTATAAAACCTCCCATGTCTG
Source organism: Lepturacanthus savala (assembly GCA_030544235.1). Taxonomy (NCBI): domain Eukaryota; kingdom Metazoa; phylum Chordata; class Actinopteri; order Scombriformes; family Trichiuridae; genus Lepturacanthus; species Lepturacanthus savala. The sequence goes on from CM060480.1 coordinate 15,324,889, forward strand.
CTATGCACACACAATTGCAGAGAGCTGCAACAAACCACTGCAGATTGACATTGCTACAGGAATTAATGTCTGTGAATGAATTCAGTCATAAGCCATTAAATCTCCTATGGCCTCTTTTATTCAATTTTTTTAAATAGGCAAGTTCTATGCCTTTGCTTCATCATGTTTCTAACCCTTAATCCCACATGAAGTGTGTGAGCAGTTGTAAAACGTCCTGTGGCAGTTCTAATAACCTTGTCATCTTTATTGCGTTTATGGCCAACTTTCATCAACTGAGTGACATGCTTATTCCTTGATGTGATTAAGGTCTGCTGGCGTGCGTCATAATATGTCAGGAATCTGACTACATTCTATCATAATCGCCATATCCTTTTCGTTGCATTACTGTTTTCACGTGACTCATTTGCCTTCACTTACTGGCCTGCATCTCTGTGGAAAAGGTGATTTTTCTATGCGTCTATGAGATGCGTTTCATCTGAATATGGAAACTATGTCTTTTATTCTTTTCATTGGCTGATTGATGATGGATTATATCAAATAATTCTACCTACCCGTCTATTGGTGCGCAGGAAGGTGCTGCCCATTCATGCGGGTTTGAGGAGAATAATAAGATTGAGTTCATCATCTCTACTTTGCATATAAATTTAGTTTAATAAACCACTGATCAGTCTACAGGAAGTGTGCTGCTGACTCTGAGAGTACTGGCGACAGTAGGAGCCTTTTCTATAATTTCATCCTCTGTCTGGGGCTGTACAGTTGTAATATCCTTCTAAACACCCCCTTGTGTCACATCATATGAGGCTTAGTTTCCCTGGAGCAGCAACGTGTGGAGGTAATAAGCTCTCTGAGTTTAGCGCAGGTGCTGAAATGGCAGCTCTGAACATGATAGGGCGGCGAGCATCTACATTTCTGTGCCCCTCTCAGACCAACACCTTATGTTGACCAAACAAACCCTCACCCTCTTTCATTATGGCAGCACAGCTTCAAAGATGCTCGTCAGGCCGTCTGTAGGGCCAATTTTCTTTCAGCCCACCTCTGTTGGGATCGCTGTGGTTTGGCAGAGAACAGGAGCCAATACAGAAACCAGCCAGACGTGTCTTGTTATTTCTGACAGAGAAAATAACCCAACGGGCTCTACCCTGCACCCCCCTGAGATTTTAGAGCACTGATGAAAAAAATAGAAAAATCTTTTCTTAGCCACGATTGCCCAAGAGGGGGCAGTGTACCATTAAAGTGTACTGAGTCGTCTTCACACATAGAGGATAGATTACTGTCCCCACATGTACAGTACATTGAGAAAGTATTCAAATCCCTTCTCCCCTTTTCCCCCTGTATTTATTTTGCATTTACATAAAAATCATTTTTATATAACATTATTTGACATTTCACTGTAATTACTTGGTGATAACGTGACAAATATAAATTGATTGATTAGTATTCAGCCCCTTTGCTCAGTACTTAGTTGAAGCACCTTTGGCAGAAATGACAGTCCCCCTGCTGCTGAAAGACACCTCACACAGTATGCCACCACCATGCTTCACTGCTGAGATGGTTTCGAGCAGGTGATTAGCAATGCCTGGTTTCCTCCAGACATGACACTTAGACTTGAGGCCAAACTGTTCGATCTTTTTTTTTTTTTCCCCATACAAGACCAGAGAATCCTATTTTTTCACAGTCTTTCCTGTATCTTTGAAGTGATGAAGCTGTGTTGCAGTGATGGTTGTCTTTCTGGACGTTTCTCCCTATCCGAGCTTAGCCAGAGTGACCATATTTAAGACTTATGTGACACTGTGCTCTCAGGATGTTGTTGTAGCCTTCCCCGGGTTCCGTGTCTCGACACAATCCTCTCTGAGCCCTGCAGGCAGTTCCTTCCATCTCATGGTTCGATTAGTTACCGGCGAGACCTTATATAGATAGGTGTGTTCCTTTCCACATCTTGTCCAATCAATTGATTCTACCACAACTCCACTCAAGGTGTTTAAACATTTCTAAGAGGATCCAAAGAAAAGGGAGTCACCTGAGCTAAAATATAAAAAAATACCACCAAAAGGTCTGAATACAATGTGATATTTCAGTTTTTATTGTAAAATCCTCTTTTCACTTCGTCATCATGGGTTATTGAGTATAGATTAAAGAGGTGAAAAGCATATTTAGCATACCTTTCTGATCTGCTGTTACATTATGAATCATTCCAACGCCCAAAAAATAAACCCTGAGAAGCAGCATTTAGTTTTTATTCTTCACATATCTGAAACAAATTCCCAGAAAGCTGCAGGTTTTTGCAGCAAATCTCTCTAACATCAAGGCTGGAGACTTTTCTTATTGTCGCTGCCTTTTATTAAATTAAAAAAAAAATCATTCTTTTCCTACAAGGCACTGTAGCTTTTATTCTCCCGTTTTATTGTCAAATTCTATTTAAGCTCATTTTATTTTAGATCTATTTTTTTCGTTTGTTTAAAATTGGATTTAAATTTCCCTTTATAACATATTTCTTTTGCACTTTGTCTCAGTGCTTTTAAGGTTTTATGCAAATGGATGTTGTTGAAATGTGCCACACAAATAAAATACTTTGCCTTAGGCTGCAACATAACATGTGAAAAAAATGAAGGGGTTTGAATACATTGTGCATGCACTGTACACTCACAGACAGCGTTTACACAGAGCCTCACAACAGACAGATCCATTTATTTAAAATCCAATATCAATATATCCTTCGAGAGTCCTGTAATGTGTTTTGCTTCTTGCGGGGTATGCCTATGTTATCTTTTGATGTTGAAGATAACCTGGTGTTTATTTTACATAAATCCTTTGTGGCACGATCTTCTTTGAAGGCTTCTCTTCCTCTTGAGTAAATATATAAATATGCAATCTTCAATCACACAGATTTTTTTTAATATTCAAAGCCGTTCCCTCCTCGCTGTCTCTATCTCCACGAAATTTCTTTTGATTTGGATTCGTGAATAATGTGTTTATTCCTTGGACACATCTTTTGTTTGTGGGATTGAAACCCTGAGTGTGTGTGTGAACATGATATCAAGTGAGCGATGGGGTCATCATTCAGTCCTCCTGACAGACTCCCTGTGATAACACCGCTGCTGCCTCCGCCGACGAGCTGCCATTGGTCGGACGACACCAGCTTCTTCTCCAGGCTCGCACACGCTGCATGAGATATCAGGTAGGGTGCAGTTATGCAAGGGCATGCGTGACGAGGAGGCATCTTTATCACAGGAGGGAATCTCATCTTTATTCTTGCCTTCCTAACATTCACCAGTGGACTGGAAACTGTGCAAACACCTGAGGCTCTGAACTTTGATTGCGTGTGTACACTCACTCGGAGACCCTCCAGTGATTAAGGAAAACACACCTATAATTTTCGTCATCATGTGTGGTGCCCTTTCAAAATGTCATCACCATCAATATGTCTCTCAAATACCCCGGAGAAAGGTGAGGGCAGCCCACACACTGCGGTGTATGTTCTTGCTCTGTTCCTGAAGGTTTAATTCCTCAATATGACTGCACTGTCATGGCAATCAAAATGTGTTAAATTGAAATTGGTCGCCACGTGCGTCTGTGTGAGTGATGCTCCAGCAGCAGTTATATAACCTTGTAGCAGAAGGGATAGGAAAAGGGACCCCCCCCCTCCGCCCTATACTCAATAATAAAATTTGGAAAAGTGGAGCTGTGAGAGCTGTGGATAAATTTCTGCTGTTAATTGGAGTGTGATTGATTTTAACTGCAGATTCAAAGCACTCTCAGTGTCACGTGAAAACATTCACATTATCACACAAGCTGTAAGTAGAACTATAACTATCAGTATAATTATAAAATTGTATTGTGTAAAGTGCTTTGAACAGTTGGATGACAGCAAAGGTGCAATATCCAGTATATAATAATCCAGCGCATTTACCATTTGCCTTTTAAACACTCCTAATTTCCTTGTGCAATGAGAAACTACAGATATTCCAGGTATTCTATATCAGTTTGAAATAATTTAAATTAAACTTTGTTGTTCACAACCTCTCTGACAGCTTATAAAAAGATACTGGCATCCTTGAGTGTACTTAATGATACCTGTTAGCATTAATGAGCTCTATAGATTGGAGTGTGGCACACATGCACACTCATGCATTTTCAGTGCACATAGGCAAATGCCATTTTCATCAAAACACTGATGAAACAGTGGCTGAATTGGGATGAGAGCTTCAAAGGTAGCTGTTGGGTTGGCAGCAAATTTTTCTGCTGCTAACTGGAGCCACAAAATAACAGTTGGAGCCAGATGTAAACACATACGAGCTGAGCAAATTCTATAAAATAACTGCGGAAAATTCACCTGTAGTTCATGTTTGAAAGGCTTTCATTGAGTAACTGCTCCACCTCATGTATTGACCCTCTATCTAAAGCATTTTGAAGATGATTGACAGCATTTCAAGTCATGACCTGAAGATTATAAGCACATTTCTCCATCTCCTTTAAAGATTTAAGATTGTTCTCCAGACGCAGCCATTTTGGAATTGGACATTTTGTCGAAAACGGCCAATACAGACGATGTAATACATGAAAGATAAGAGCAAGTAGCAATGTGTGAACGTGCCGTTCCATAATGAGTCAGAACTGGTGCTTATTTCTCCTTGAAGATAAACGTTAATGGAACGTCAGTCGGACCAATTTTGATTCATTCGTGGGCAGAAGGGTATTTTTAACTAGTGGTGTAAAAAGCACTCTCAAATAACCAGTGACCTCAGGCTAAACTTCCAATGACAATAGTCTCTCAACTCTCATACTCTGTGTCATATACACTTTGTGTTTACTCTATATATGCTGCCCTTGGGTAATATTATTAGAAAACATGGCATTAATTTCCACTGCTACGCAGATGACATGCAGTTATACTTATCAGTTAAACCCGATCAGATGAGGCTAGTACATAAACTTAGCGCCTGTGTTAGAGACATAAAGACCTGGATGTCCGTTAATTATCTGTTACTCAACCCTGATAAAACAGAAGTTATTATATTAGGCCCTAAAAGAGAGTCCCTATCTGAGCAGATAGTCACTCTGGATAATGTGAGGATAGCCTCCAGCGTCACAGTTAAAAAACTAGGAGTTTTATTTGAGCCAGAATTATCATTCAAAGCTCACATTAATCAAGCCTTTAGAACAGCCTTCTTTCACCCGCGTAACATAGCCAAAATTAGAAATATCCAAAATGGGGCGACACGGTGGTGCAGGGGTTAGCGCTGTTGCCTCACAGCAAGAAGGTCGCAAGACCTCCTTGATCCTGGGTCTGGGACCTTTCTGTGTGGAGTTTGCGTGTTCTCCCTGTGTCTGTGTGGGTTTTCACCGGGTACTCCGGCTTCCTCCCACAGTCCAAAAACATGCTGAGGTTAATTGGGGACTCTAAATTGCCCGTAGGTGTGAGTATGTGAGTGAATGGTGTGTGTGCCCCATGATTGGCTGGCGACCATCTGGGGTGTATCCCTGCCTCTCGCCGTAACGTGCTGGGATTGGCTCCAGCAGACCCCTGCGACCCTAATGAGGAATAAGCAGGTATAGAAAATGACTGACTGACTGAATTGAATATACTTGGTTGGTTGGTTTTTACCGACTACTTGTTTAACTTGTTCAAAAAATAAATTAAAAGGAGAAATGTTCATGTTGGGTGACACGGTGGTGTAATGGTTAGCGCTGGTGCCTCACAGCAAGAAGGTCTCAGGTTCAATCCCTGAGCTGAGATGATGGGTGGTGACCTTTCTGGGGTACAGTATTTGCCTGCAGTAGCATGATTCTAGTGAGGAATAAGCGGGTATAGAAAATGGAAATGTTCCCATCAGTCTTGGACATACTGTATCTCAGGAACAAGACAACAAGCTGCCCTGGTGCATTACTTCTCTCTATATACAGGCTGCCACTTGGAGACATCATCAGAGAACACAACGTATGATGAAGTCGTATGAAGCTGCTCTGCACTGGTTTCCTTTAACATTAAAACCTAACTTCTAACTAAGGTCTAATATACCAAAGACTTAATGGGTTAGGACGCAACTACATAGCTAACATCTTTCTTAACTGTTTCAAGAACACAGCGATTATTTATTAGAGGTTTCCTGCACCAGCTGAAAGGAAACTGGGGATACAGCCGTTCTCATTTATGCCCCAAAGCTGGAAGACACAGATGTCAGGGGAAACCAGCACTCTAAATATTTTCGATAAGGAAATTTACTGGTTAATTAATTTACTAATATCTCAGTAGTTTACTACACTGTGCTTTTATTTTTCTTATCTCCTTATTCTATTATTAATTTTCCATCTTATGTTAAATTAGTTATGTCTCTATTTTTATGTTCAGCTTTGTGCATGTTATTACTTTATTGTAAAACACTTTGTACTGCATTTCTTGCTATAACAATAAACTTTATTATGGCTATCATTATCTTTTTATTTGTATATTACTGTGCTTTGTCTCTACTGGAGATTGTTTTCCTTTGCATTTACAGTTTGTGCGGCTATGAGGTGATTTATTACAGTAATGGCAGGGAAGGCCGGAAAAAACAGCTTAGTTTTAAATCACTTCACATTGCTAGGCATTTAGCCGTTAACTGCTTCTCTTTTACCCACAAAGGGAAGGAGAGGTGTTCCATCACATGAAGCGGTAGCTGGGGTTTAATACTGGACAGAATGAATGGACTTTATTAGGCACTTGCTAACCCAGTGCAAGATGTTCTGATGGATGGACAAGACAGGCAACCTCAATCTGCAGCTGTCTACAATAAGCCCAAGTCATCTGTCCTGTTATCTCTTGACCTACAGTCTGTAGAAACCCACATTTCTGTTATTTGTATTATCAGAAACAGTAGATGTAAAAAAAAAAATCACATGTTGAAAAGTGATATGGACAAAATGTAAACATTGTGTGATTTTCTTCAGCTTTTGACAGGTTTGATTGTGGAGTATAATTCATGCGAGCTGTAATTTCTATGGAAATTGTCAAGTGGCGGCTGGAGGTGGTGGAATAGCTCAAGGGGTTAGAGCATGCTGGTGTTAACGACCCCGCAGCAGGCCTGTACCACTACCCGTGCTTGCCACTGATGAGCTTTTTTTTTTTCTTTTAGACAGAAATGACTTCCCCGGGCCCCTGCGAGCACATCAACCCCTAAATTCACGCTGCTCCTGTAATGAGGAAAACCATAATGGCAAATCCTGCCCGGAGCATCCTCTGGCTGTGCTGGTGGCACTGGAGGGCATGTGCACGGAGCGCGGGGGTGTTTCAGCTGGCGAGCAGGCCTTCCTCATTATCTATATGTGAGCGCCACAAGGGTCGGATAACACAGAGGGTGTGGAGTCGCATTAATCATGCTGTCACAAATGTACAGTATGCACGGGCCCGCTCCAGAGGCAGGAGTTCAAGCCGTCACACGCTGTTGCACAGACGGTGACAACCGCATGCGGTTTCACTCGACGTGAGGAACAATTCCCTTGAATTTTTAGCATATAACACAAAATGTTGGCTCTCTATATACACAGCAGCATTCCCCTGCACCTGCATCTGATCTGTGTGTGGGAGGAATCTTGCTATTTCTCCTCTGTGAGCCATTGGTGGCGCAAATTAATTTCCAACCATACCGCACTCAGTGCACAGGGGATAAATGTAATGATTTGCATGTATATAGCTTTGAGAAAACACTGTAATGAAAGTCCCTCCTACCCAAGATGGAAAGGAAACTTTGATCCAGGGCGGGAGGGAAATTTCTCTCTGGCTCCTGGAGTCACACGGACAGAGAGAATGCAGGCGTGCAGGGTTTTGTTGAGACATGCTGAACGTACATAAGGTCAAAATCTCTTTGTGACGACTCAGCAATGGCAACGAAGCTGCCGCCTTTAAAGGCACTTCATAATAAGCGTATAAATCATTCTTATTTCATTAAAGATGAGCAGCAGGATGATTAGTAGATGTGCTGCTGTTGCATGAAGATGCTGAAATGGAAAATTTAGATGATGCTGCGGCCTGGGATTCAGTAAATGAACAGATAATACATTTCTCTCAGACCCCATGCCTCTGTGGTAATTCAATTCATTTTCTTTTATTGATTGACACTGAATATGGTGACGTTCGGGGCTTGCAAGTAGGCAGTGATAATAAAGAAGTGTCTTGCAATGAGGCTCTTGAAAACAAATAGTGGCTCCGTCAAAGCTGCCAGAAAGTAGCAAGCGTGTGTTTAATTTACTCCACTGCTATCTTTGTGGGAACCAATTTTAGAGTGAAGTTTGTGTGTTGTTAGGACGTTGAATAGAACTAGCAATACGCCGTGTGTGTGCATATATGTGTGTGTGCCACTTTATGTCAATCTACCATTTTGGCAGCGCTTCACTTGTTCTGGAGGCTGTTTGGTTCTGTATTGGCTTAAGATTAAAAACTGGGGTTTACGTTAAATTGCAATAAATGATTCTTATTGGCTCCTTGGATGCAGCTGAAACAAACTATACATTTAACAATTTACTTTTCATGATGCTTGCCTGGGATTGGCTCCAGCTGATATGGCAAACATGTTAGGAAAAGGTTGCTTATTTTCATATCCAGGATCACATCCCAGACCAGCTGATGGTGTTGCTAAGCAACAATAAACATCTTAACCTTTGAGGTCAATGTTAGCTAGCGTATTACTGTTGACAGATATTAAAACCGACAGTTAAAATCTCACCTCCAGTTCTCGCTGACGAACAAAACACCCGTGTCTCTCTAACCATTCTTTCACCCAGACTTCTTTAGCCTTCTGCTTTTGTTTTGTCTCACTGCAAAGTATAATTGTCTCAATTCTGTTTATGCCTGCTTCCCCATGAGATTATGTGAGGTGGTGCATTATTGCTCCCTCTGGCATGATAATCTTAATAGTATCCTGCAGTGTGAGGCGTCACCATCATTTTCAGTCTTATAGTGTGTGTGTGTTTGAGTTTTGAGAAAAGAACATCTGTGAAGATTCTCCAATGTCACAATAGGTGAGGCTTTTTTTTTTTAAACTCCCGTAGAGCTGAGTTGAGCAAAAATTCCCTGTGGGTTCATCACTACAAGACTGTCCTTACAAGTACACCAATGTGTGTGTGTGTGTGTGTGTGTATGTGTGCGTTTGTGCGTGTGTGTGCTTGTTAAGTATGAATGTCATTAAGACTTCTTTCTGGAGAACACAGGATCAACCTGTCATCTTCGTGTTGCTTTTCTTTGTCTTTCTGACATTTTCTCTTTTTGTAGCCTTTGACGTTATATGGACTTTTTTTCTATAAACCCTCCAGCATGTCAACCATTAGATTGGAGGAAGAAAAGCCCCCCTTTTTTATTTTACAGATAATTTGCTCATTCTGGCTTCAAAGATAGTTTCAGAGTGTTTTGACTGTTGTACATAATCATGTTTGTACTGTAGGGATTGTCTCCATTCTGTTCTCATGAGGGCTGTCATCTCATGTCTTATGAATTCTGATATCAGGTGTCCTCCCAATAGCTCACAAGATGTGTGTGTATATATATATATATGTGTGTGTGTGTGTGTGTGTGTGTGTGTGTGTGTGTGTGTGTGTGTGTGTGTGTGTATAGATGTGTGTAGATATGTTATGTTAGTATAGTCTACTTTCATCAAGCATGGATGGATTGAGGGAACTTACCTTTTTGAAGCAGCATTGAAGTGAAAATAGAACACCCAGTTTACTCCCAGTTGTCTCTGACTGATGTACCATCGTGCTTCTTCCCTTTTGTGCATGTGTTTTAGTCTTTCTTTGTTTTTCATACTGCCTTTTCTTGTTTTTGTTTTGCTATTGCTATTGCTATTAGTCTATTCTCCTCCCCCACCTCAATGTCGTACCGCTCCTCTTTGGTTATATTCTAAAGAGCGGCCATATCAGGCTGTATGCAACTTTTCATTTTGTTCCCAGCACTAGTAGCATTGTGACTTTGGTGCTGAATACAACATCATTGTTCATAAAAGGAATCCGGTCTCTTGCAAAAAGGTTCAAAATATTGAATCACCTTCACAAACTGTTTAATACGAGACATTCCCCTCGCAGAGGCAGAGTCTCTGAAACCCAAAGCCAGATGGATTGTCCTGACCTTCCGCTCAACCTTTAAGTCCAAAAAATGTGATACTTCCATTCTGATTAATAAAAACACACTGTATTCCCATAACTCAGCTATAGCGGAAGACAAAGACTTCACAGCCCAAACAACAGAGAATATTCCTACTCCTGCATCAACTATTTTTTGACTCGAGCACCAGAATCCAAACTTACAGTATTATTACATCATATTTTGCTGTTTGATTACCAGCCAATGAAGCTTCAGAGCTTTGAAGCATTTGGTACAGAACTACCATTATCACTATTAGTTTTTTCCACTTTTCGTAGAACCACTCACCTCAGCCATAGAACAGAATGACTGCATCTCTGGTATTAAACCCAAGTCTCACCATCAAAAATCAGTATATATGCTGATAACATCTTATTATATCTAACAACTCACTCAACCTCCTTTCTGTTCAATCCACAATCAAATTAATAGCTTTGGTAAGATTTCTGGCTACTCCGTCAACTGGTCAAAGTCTGCAATTCTCTAACTTATTTAGACAGGAAAGCTGAAAATGAGACTTACTCAATAAAAAAATCAACACATTAAATATCTCAGAATCCATGTTTCATCAAACCTAAATTTCATATTTCTGGATAGATGGAATAGACTTTCACTCTCATTGGCTGCATTTCAACTGTTAAATTAAACATTCTTAGAAAAATAAATCTATTCTCTATGACCCCAGATAATCAAGCCCTGGGCTGGTTGTCCTTTCTTTATTCAGGTCAATACTAGTTTCTATTAGATAAGGCAAAGGCTCAGGGTCAAATAAACTATATTCAAACACCCAAACAGTACAGTGGACTACTAGGTGCTCCAGCTTTTTACTACTGCCTTCTCTCCCACCAGCTATATCCAAATCTGTTGAAACAATTCCAATTCTGCCTGGCTCCATATTGAACAGAATATTTCTAAGGATATCCCTATTCAAAATATTGCCTTCATCAATAAATCAGTTCAAATGTCAAATCCAGCATCATAAATACAACGCTTGCTGCCTGGCGGAAAGCAAATAATATTCTCAACCTCAAATTCCCTCCTTTTATTCTAGCCTCTATCTGTAATAACCCTATGGTTAGAATCAATAACCAAACCCATCAACTTCCCAGCATGGAAATAGAGAAAAGTCTCCGGCCTCGGGCACCTTTTCAGTGGTTTAACAAAAAAAAAAACAAGTTAACCCACCAGTCATTTCCAGTATGACTATTTCCAATGTCTCTCAAAAAATTCACAAAAAAGAAAATTGATATTCATAACTTCAGCAACTTCACTTTCCTCATTACTTATAATAAATATAATAATAATAATAAATTCTTTATATCCCCCAAATCTGCTATCACAGATATATAAACTCTTCTAATATAATGACAATGATGTTTCTTTAGACAAAATGGACATCTGACCTGAATGTACATCAACTAGAATTTGATTGAAATATGCAACAATCCATTCACTATATCATCCAAATCCCAAATTCAGCTAATTCAATACAAGGTACTACACAGAGCACACATCACCATTCACAAAGTGTTTCATATTGGCTTTGGAGAGTAACAGCTGCACTTGAACCACTTCCATTCATTCTGACTCTGTACGTCAGTCAGGGCTTTTTAGTCAGAGGTGTTGAAGCAGCATTTGGAGATCTTTGACCTCAGCCTCCTATTCTCCCCCTCCATTTCCCTGTTAGGCCACATCTCCCTATTATCATTCCTACAATATCTCCAAGCATTACTTAAAATGCATTAACTGTGGCCGAGAAAACAATATTATGCAACTGGAAAGATATAAGAACCACTGGTTCAATTCGCACACTAATCCTTCAAACCCATAAAAGCTCACATCAACCATAAAAGAAAATCTGTCCTTTTCATTTTCTTCTTCTTTTTTTTTTTTTTTTTTTTTTTTTTTAGCTGCACTGTTAATACTTGTAATATCCACCTGTGATGTATTGTCTTGCATTGTCCTGTAATGCACTGAGATTTGGTGTATAATTTTCAATGAATAAAATAACGAAAAAAAATGAGCCATATCTTGTACAGGAGAGTGCATGTTGTAAATTTTAATTTGAAGAAGATAACTCAAGGATAGAGATTAGATGTATTTCACTGAGAGGAAGCAGATGCTAGAACCTTCAGTCAGTCGTGATCATGTTCTGTGGTCTCCACTACTGATCAGGCAGTTTCAATCGGGCATCATGTGTTTACTGTGCCGACCGTAATGAGGCAGAATGAGAGTCACGGGAGCTCATCGAAGCCCCTATTTCACAAGTGACCACCTACATGGCAGATGACGGACAGCCTCGAACATGAAGCTGCGGCACAAAAACACGTGGCGGGCAAGACAAACGCAGCCCAATGAGCTGCCATTTGATGATAGACTAATTAGCGAGTTTTCCCTTCCACTCAAGGGGATGTCTTATGATTAAGAGAGCTTGATGAATATGTATACGATGCAAGCGCAGGGATGGCTGGATCTAGGTCAGGCTGCTGGTGGATGATGAGTTGCCTGTGAAGTGAAGTGAGGAGCTGTGCAGCAACATCACGCTTCTCAGAGGAACCCTCAAGAGACGCACAGATGTGATGGACATTAACTTTTCCAGATTATATCTCAAGTTTATGGGCTCTTGGCATTCAGAGGGAGGCGGCTCGTGCAGCTGAGGAGCACTAAATGACTTCCCGGGGGATCATAACTGTCTGTTGCAGCTTGGCATTTAAATGGAGCAACTGGATGCATTGATTGGCCTGTCTACCTGCTCTGCAAACAGAATGTGAAATCAGATATTTCAACAAAGGTGGTGAAGTGATGTCATACAGTATGTCGCTTGAACCTGGAGATCATTTTGCTGACGTTGGTAATATTCTGTACAAGCCATTAGGCACTGAAGACAAGTGAGAAATATTCCAAAAGGCAAAGAATCCGTGCATCACAGGATACAGTACTGTCGGTTTCACACTGACACGGCCATTGTCTGTGAGCACAGTGCAGGATTGGAAATGAGGTTTTCATCAGCTGTTCTGCCGTCACTTCTCTCCCCAGGATGATAATTACAGAAATTACAGAAGCTGACAAACGTGGGTTTTCTACATGACAAATTACTTTTGCTTAATATCAGTATTGATGTTACAAGTGACCCAACAAGTAGTGTACGAAGTTAAGTTCCTTTTGGAGGTGGAAGAGAACATGCCTGTCCTCCCAGCTGTCACTGATGCCTAACCAGCCGATCTGTCAGAGGATATTAGAAAAGCCCCTAGTGCTATTTGGGTTCATTAAAATGTGTGACTTTTTTCTTCTTTTTTTCCGACTGCTCACAATCACACTTGGGAACTATGAAATGTCATAATATGATTCCTGCATGCATGATAGCTCATAATAAATGCAAAGATTTCTTTGTTGTTTTTCTTTTTCATTTTGAAGAAAAAGGATTTGAATGAATTAGCCGGCGACTCCTGTTGTACGTGTGCAGCATCTCAAAAGCAACACCACAGCACGTTGCATCCGAGAACTCAGAGTTGTTCAAAGCATGCTTACATAACCGCGACTGTACCTGTGACTGGCATTCGCAAACTATTATCGGGGTGGAATTTCTGAGATTCGCAACCACAGGGGGATTTTATGTGTGAATTCATGCGGCAGGTTTTGCCCGGGAACATGTGACTGACACTCACCCGGCTCTGCACTATACTCTGTAACAAGAAATGCCTCCGCTTTATGGGGCCGTGAATTTCTTTTCCCAACATAATGAACTCCCTGACAGGGAAGAGGCAGAGCTTTGACACAGTAAAACATTTCTGTTTTCTGTCGCCGCTGCTGAAAACAACCACGCTCCAGTGTTTTACTGATGGTGGCAGAGTGGCTGAACACCTCACATTTCTGCTGCTCAGTGTAACAGATGAGTCTCTGCTACAGAGAACGATGCTGATACACACACATGTACGCATGCATGTCGTAGAAGAAACACTGTGTATTTGTGTGTCGTCTTTCTGTCGTGTTATGTATGACTAGAGAATCGCACGCTGCTCCTCTCATCATGTCCTGCTGGGGAATTTAACCCTCGCTGTTTCCTTTGCTTCAAAGACAAGACAGCGCTGACAAAGTTGATTGGATCATCTGAAATTAAGAATGACAAAAGTGTTTCCGGCTCAGCGTGGGGCCATTTTCTTGATTTATGTAAGGGAAGAATGAGAGCGGAGCTGTTCTTTTAGTTTTGCATGTTTCATATTGAAGATGCTCCATGGAGTTTATTGTGTGAGGTTCTGCTTGGGCTAAAAACGCATGATAGGCAGCGATTTATTATTTTTTTTTGCTTTTTTTCAACAGTGTTTCTAATTTTTTTCTTCCACATTCCACATGCAAATTAAGCTGATCACAAAGCTGTGTTGTAGTTGCAGCAGACCCTGTTGTCCTGCAAATTTCTGACAAAAAAAGGACAAACCCAGCACTGGGACAACATTTTATCCCTGGTTCCTTTGGTTGAAACACAGGTAATGTTCCTTCTGAGAAAGAGTAACAAAAATGTCACTTAATAATGCCTAATAAAAAGCAAAGAAACTATAAAGAATACAAATATTCCTATAAAAGTACAATACCAGGATGCAGTAACACATCTTAGCATTTTTAAAAGATTCTGTGTCAGTATTTTCTTTGTTATCTTGTGATCTTGTGCCAACAGGCTGCAACTGTGTACCGCCAACTGCTAAACAGAGCTTTATGACACTATTAGTAGTCAGCAATTTTATGCAATGAAACACAACAAACTTTTCCACCTCTGGAAAAATCAGATTTTCAACTGAAGCATGAAAACTAGAACAAAACATTAAACCTTTAAACTTTCTGCAACATTCAGTCAATACATATCCAGCGTTTCTTTCACGGTACATTTACAGTGTGTAGCGCCACAGATGTTCATTTGTAAGCAGATGCGTGGATCATTTTCAGACCGCACAGGAAATAGATGAAATTAAGCTCGCCAGTGTGCTCATCTTTATTCTGAGGCTTGTCACCAACACAGGAAATGCCCGCAGCATACAGATGCACATACAGGATATTTTCTCTCTCACTGCTTTTCTGTATACTATGAACTGCTGCAGTGAAACATGTCCACTTCATTATCCAAGTTAAAGTAGTTGTATCACAATAGAAATACTAATTAGAATACTAAGTAGAAGTGCTGCATTCAAAATTTGTCGCTGTTTTAATGAACCAAACGGCTTTGTGTCAAGTGAAATGGGTCCCACATTTCGATAAATCTGTAGGTGTGTGGCTCTTTTAATTACTGTCTCACCAGATCTGTTTCCAGCAAGCAGCAAGCAGCTGCATTGAGCAAAAAAAAAAAAAAAAAATCAAAGATAATAAATGATAAACTCACTAGACACAACATTACTCAACCCTGTCTCTGTAGATGAAAGAAGACCAGACCTTTTAGATGCTCTGAAACACAACTTCAAATGAATGATACAGTGCTCCATTCTAAACCCACTTGGATGAGTAATTAGAAGGATAATAAAACAACTTACCTGCCCCGCACCTTCTGGCATCTGAATCGTGGCTGTATCTGACCATTTACATAACTTTACAAAACTAACAAACATGTAGCTGGATGTGCTGAGGAGAGATAATATGAATTTTGAACTTAATTGATCTTAAAGGTACAATGCGTAAAACTCAGCCGCCTTTTTCAAACTAATAGAGGGCAGCATTTCACCAGTTACACCCTCCTCCTTCTCATTTCTGTGCTGTTACATGTGGGAAAGCAGCAGCAACTGTTATTAAATGCATTTATCATTTAACATGAGGAAAAAACACCAAGGCAGTAGTTCACTAGGGATAGGCTGCAGATCCCTGGTCTTATATGTCACTAATGTTATTCCTATTCATTGGCACACATATATACCTCAATGCAAGACACGTCTCTGACATTGGACTCATCC
The DNA here is from genome assembly GCA_030544235.1 of Lepturacanthus savala. Lineage (NCBI taxonomy): Eukaryota > Metazoa > Chordata > Actinopteri > Scombriformes > Trichiuridae > Lepturacanthus > Lepturacanthus savala. The sequence goes on from CM060480.1 coordinate 15,340,921, forward strand.
CCCAAACAGCAAAAACAGTTTCATTTGGTTTAGCAGAAAACCTATAGGAGCTGGAGGAAAACACAACCCAAACCTGTGGATCATTCACTGCAGTTGATTGCTCTTAACTAATCAACAGCGCAAACCCGTCAGTGCTACTTAGCCACGACATCACATTGTAATAGTCAGGCCATCATGGAGAAAACAGCCACAGCATCATTATCAGCATTTCTACAGCTCTAGTTACTAGCAACAGATACTACAGATGGTGAGAAGTGGTATTACAGGACAAGACTAGTCGGGGCTAACGATGCTAATGCTAATTTCACATGGTGGTGCTGCAACACAGCAGATAGACGTCTGATACGTAACGTCGACACCTAATAATGATAGGTACTTTATTTTTGGACATTTTAAACCTAAATGTTGAAGAAATCTTACACATTTGTACCTTAAACCCTTTATTGTCGGCTACTATATGTATCTAGCTATATTTATACAGATGAGTCTGACATTAGGAATGCCTTTTAGAAAAGACGTATGCACTATTAACCATTTGAGAGTTTATCATGTTTATTACCTTCCTCTATGATGTCAGGCTTGTCACCCCTCTTTGGGGTCTGACCGTTGGGAGCAGCTCCTATTACTTTGTTGGCAAGTGTGACAAAGTTATATAAAATGAAAAATAAAAAAATGCACACAATAAAATAGAACATTGTGGCATCATAATTCTTGAGTCTCTTCTCTTGTTGCTGTTGGCTATTTCTCTCTGCAGAACTGAACAGCAGCGCTGCTGGAGTTTGTACCCCCTCATCTGGCCTCCTTTCACTGATGCCGTGGTCTGCTGCTGTCTGTCAGGTCTGTATGTTACCACTGTACACACACACACACACTGGATGCATACAGCTGTAATTACACTCCTGCCAGAGCTATAGGAAGTGGGCTGGCTGTGGGTGGGAAAAGTGGAGAGTCTCAGCAGGCGGCGGGGAACAGTGCACTGAGGGGAGCTCAGAATCAACCAACCAAGCCCCACCGCTGGGCCTAATTATGGAGTGAACATGACTAATGATGAAGCAGCGCGCCGGTGGAGTTGTGTCCGAAATGTGCAGCCCTCGCCGCCCAATCAATCCAAGTCTCGCTCCCCAGGTGTAGCTAAAGTGGTGCTCTGTTCATAGATCTCCCACCATGCTTTCTGCTCAGAAGGGCCTCTTGGAGAGTGGGGTGTATTGAGTTCATATGTTTTACAGCTCATATGTGATAGCCCTGGACTGTATATCCTCCTCTCTGGCCTCCTCAGCATCCTCCTCCTCCCTGATCTCACTGCAGCCTCTGACACTATAAACCACACCAACCCTTCTCAACGACGTCCAGCTCCGCATCTCCACCGAATCCATCAATACTGCAACTCACTCACTCCGCTCTGACTAACTGCATCACAGAAATTTAATTATGAATGCAAACAAACTTTCTCAAACTGTAACAAATCAGACCTAATTATAATTGGCCCCAAATCCCCCACTTCACCCTCACCATCAGTAACTCCACTCTGTCTCCCTCCCCACACGTCCGCAGCATCTCTGACAGCAACCTCTCATTCGATCACCATATTAAACCAATCGCCAGAACTGCCTTTTTTTCATCTTAGAAACATCGCCTGTCTCCGCCTATCCCTCTTCTTTGCTGCTGCCAAAACCCTGATCCATGCATTTGTTAGATCTAAAATTGATCAGCATTCTATGTGGCACCTCATCCAAAGTCCTCAATAAACCCCAGTACAGAACTCTGTTACCCTCCCACCCATAACAACATCTACTGCAAACCTCTCCATTCTGGAAGAAGGATCTCTCCCCTGTTGCTCTTTCTTGCTCTTCCCGGGGTGTCTTTGATTTGTTTTTTCCCATTAAAGCTTTTTTTAAGGAGTTTTACTTCATTCAAATCAAGCATGTACAAGCAGATGATGTTGTGTTCCTGTACAGACTGTATCTCCAGCTCCACCAAATAGTAATTTTTCCCACCTACACCTCTCACATGGATTCATTGCAACGAATGTTCAAATGATCCAATATTTTCACCAAAAATCAAAGTCCGGGAACAGATTTGTGGGTCAGAACGTTTTCTTTCTTCTCTCCCATCAATCATTTGCAAAGGAGTATTTCACATTGCTGTATTGACTCTTATATTTAAGTGATGGATCTGAATACTTGATCTACCACTGCAGACCACATGAAACCTCAGCGATTAATGATTCTGTTATAAGTGAGCAACTTTTCAGAATCAGTGGTGCCATTTCATCTGTTTTCATCAGTTTTCTATTATATTCTGCTTGTTTGTACAGTGACGTAACAGCGAAGTCCAGTAACACATTAGGATAAATGTCAAAATATCAGTCAGCTCATCTGTCTTAAGGGTGATTTTATATTGTCTCATCAGTCTAAGACAATTCAGAGCGTTTTACTTTCTTGCATAGCTTTGCTTATCAAATTTGAGTTGAGAGCCCAAAACGACACTTAGGATCTAACATCGCTGACCTCTTTCATTTCCTGATTCCTTCTCATGGAAAAAAAAGCACTCACACACACAGTCCTTTCCGAGATTCGGGGTTAGATGATCATTCTGAGATGCTGGGATACAACCTGAGATTCGTGTGTTCATGTCTTTGCTTCTACACAAAAGGAGAACAAAAATCAGGAAAACAAAAAGATGAAACGGGTACGGAGCTCCTGTGGGAGAACAGCCCATAGATTCTCCCGGAGATGAGCACACATTAGCCTTTATGTTGCCTTTATGGGGAAAAAAACCCTCCACAAACGGCAATTGAGCAGCAAGGCTGCGACTGAAGCTGCAGGAATTCGGAGGAGCTGTCCAGATGCTGAAAGAGCACAGGCAGCCGTTCAATTAGTCATAAGAGCTGGTGGCTCTGGAGGAACTGATGTACTCACACTGGGTGCGAATAAACTATTCATCCGCTGCAAGTGATGTAAAGGTGCAGCTTGAACATTTTAATCTTGTCGTTAATTCAAGGCGACGTCAGCTATACAACATTGTATTTTTTTTTCATAACTGGCTCAATTTCATACAAAACACTTCACCTATTCATTCAAGAAGGAAAATCCTAACGCAATATTCACGCGGTGCTTATAGACAATGCATGTATTCATTTTTCTTAGAAGCTCTTAAAAACAATTTCGAGCAAAAAAAAAAAAAAAGAAAAATCCCTCCAGATCGATAGAATCTGCAACGCGTGTCAGTCGCAGCCCCGCATGTACAGGAGAATGCGGGGAAGGAGGGGTGGAGTTCACAGCTTTTACTTTTCAAACGCTCCTCTTGGCAGAAGAGCTCATTCTCTGCCCTGGAAAAAACGGCGGAGTTTGGCGCTGACGCGTCCTGGCTCGTGAGCTCCGGCGTTCGGCGTCAACTTTCCATGCACTTGCCCGTCCGATGGACAGCACTTAGGGGGCTCGTCTGGACCGTATCCGCTGCCGCCCGCTCGCCCCTTCTGCGCCCCGGGTCTCCGCCGCCGGCTCTCCTGGTTTCAGAGGGACAGTCGCGGCGCGGGGAGCCGGCCTGGGTCTCCCCGACGAAATGGAGGGAGACGTTATGGACAAAGAGGAGGCCACGGCGACGGTCCGGGATTTCGACCCCATCAGCGGGAGCATCCCGGCCACCAAAGTGGAGATCACCGTGTCCTGCAGGTGAGCGCGCGCCGGGAGCCGCCGAGTCTCGCGTCGGGGCTGTGGGAAGCCCCCGCGCGCTCTCCCTGTGCGTTTTGCTACGAGAAACGCCGCGTTTAGGAAGGAATTACGCACGGTTGAACATCTTAGTGCCGGCAAACCTTACTTATATCATAATCACGTTAAACATTTGGGAAGAATATATATATAAAACTTTAAAACATATGTACACAAATATATACTAGGTAGAAAAATGTACAATCATCGCATCTGCGATAAAGAATAGGGAAGAATAGCATCTTATCGGCGTCTTTCACTTGTGAAATGAGTTTTATCGGTGAATAAGACATTCACAAATCACCTAATTAGCATTGCAGCATCCTAATGTCGGACATCCAGCCAATCACAGCTGTTACTCTAATGCTGCAAATCTGATCACCCATAAACTTTTAAGCTTCTGTTTGTTGTCCTGTTTCTCGCAAATATTTGGTCTCTGTGGTGTCTATTTGGATTAATTCCCCCCCCCCCTCTCTCTCTCTCTCTCTCTCTCCCTCTCTCTCCCTCCCTCTGTGTGATGTGTGTGTGTGTGTGTGCGTGTGTGTGAGATACGGAGCGCTAGTTTGTTGGCGCGGCTCAGAGCTTTCCCCCTGAGGCGGTGTGTCAAGTGTGAACCGCTTGACAGGCTCCGAATGCGACACTAGTTTATCAGAGAAACAAGAAAAACCGGGATGAACGCTAAATTATTCCTCCCTTCGTTTTTAGTTGGTTTTTAACTCAAGACTCAAAAAAGAAAAGAAAACAAAAAAAAACACGGAGGTGGGCCCCCTATCGCTGCTGGGTAGGGTGGGGCAGCGAAGGGTGCAGGTATAGAGTCAGTGTACAGCTTACAGTAATGCTGCAACATACAGTGGCTTTATATACGTCGATTGTGTTTTATTTCTCATTCAAACTGGTGTCGAATTGTGTTACTAATTGCCTCCACATCTTGCGTGTGACATTTTGCCACGATTCCCAGCGTTGAGCTCTTTGTACCTGCTGGCTCTGTCAGTGTGTGTTTGCGTGTAAAATGACGTGTTCCACTCAGACACTTTAGGATTCAACATGTAAAGCTCCAGGCGAGAGACAGATTTATCAACCAAACATGCTTCTCCCTCCGTTTTCTCCTCTGTCATCTGGCTTCTCCTCAAAATCTCCATCCACTCAGTATCTGTAGGGAAGTCAATTTATTAGTAGTTCAAATTACATTATTATAATAATTATATTAAGAATTCTAATAATTGATTAGATTTATATAGCATTTTATCTATATTCAAAGTGGCTCACAGTGAAGGGAGGGGGAAGTCAACCACCACCAATATGTAGCACCACCTGGGTGATGCTCCACAGCCATTTGTGCCAGAACACTGACCACACATCAGCTTGAGGTTGAGAAGGAGGGAGGGAGCGGGGCGTTGAACCAGTTACACTGTGTGATTTTTAGATGGCCAGATGGAGAAAGCCAGGTTGGGAATTCAGCCAGGACACTGGGGGGGAACCCCAAAAACCACTGCGATAAATGCCCGGGGACCTTTAGTGACCACAAGTGAATTAGGACCCCGGTTTAATGTCTCATTTGTAGGACAGCGGTGGGATTTTTCCTAATTAGGACCAGACGGTAGACTGCAGCATTCTGGCCGACCAACACCAGCTCCGGCAGCGACTTAAGTTTCCCCAGGAGGTCTCCCATCTCAGCTCACACCTGCTCAGCCTCCATCAGGAGGCTACATGTTGGTGCACGGCTTTGTGTCGGAGTGTGTGTGTGTGTGGGGCGCTGAGACTTGCTGTGTTTTTTGTGTTCTGAAGCTTCTTTGCTTGGTTTTTGTTTCTTTGGTAATGAAAAAAAATATATACATTTTCAACCATAATATAGCTACAATTTCAGAGAGGCCCCGGAAAACTACAGCCTGTCTAGTGCAATCAATCTATTCACTGGGGCTGTTTGTACCTCAGGGGCGATAGTGAGTCAGTGTAGCATCAGTTCAACATGTAAGGGATGCTTCTACTTGTAAATGTCTCTCTATCATTGTCAGTTAGGGCTGCAGTTGTCTTATCTTAACCAGCATTAAAGAGGCTGATTTTGGACCAATTTTGGACAAGTGGTGTGATAAATGATAAATAACTAATTAGTTTCTTCCACGTAGCTGGCTACTAGTTGACTGTTAAAATTTGCCGTTCAGCACTGCCTCGCCCATCGGAAAACAGCATCTGGACAAAACCACTCTGACAAATAGGTGGGTCATCATTTTTCAGCAATTAAGAAATGCATTGTTTTACATTTAGCAGTGATTATGTTGGTTTATTTAACAGTTCTTTTATGGGGGGGTGGGGCCGCCCGCTGCAGCATTGATGTTGTGTTATTGTGGTTCACTATTTCAGTTTTAAATTTGAAGTTTTTTTATAGTCTTTTTCTCTTTTCCTTTTAAATTTTAATCCGTATACAATGGTTTCTACCCATTATATTAGTTTTTTTGGATGAGGCTCCCGTATAAACCCTGCACGTTTTTGTTCTTTTTACATTTTTTTTTTTTGCTCTTGTCACTTTCTTGTTATCGTGCCAAAAAATACACTTAACTACACTCTTTGCACCTCAACATTACCTCCCAATTGTCCCACAGTCTGCGTTAAATCCAACTTTATAAACAACACCGGCAGTCTGTAACAAGGATTAACCAAAGCCTTGATGCAATAAATTTGCAATTTATTGGATTTCCTCAGGGAATTATTTGGCTTTGCTGTCAACAAGTTTTAAGTTTTATTTATTAAGTTTTAACACATTTCAGATGAGAAAGTAACTGTTTAGACTCATTTTGATTTGATCTTTTTTTTCCAAATCACAACAGTTTGGAATGTTACCAATTGGCTGGGAGACAACTCAACTCTGGTAATTTACCTCTGACTCTAATGTCACACACATTGTCCTTTTTGAAGCAAGTGGCCAATTTTAACACATTGCACCTTTATTAGAATAAAAAGCAATGAAATAAAAAAAAATGAAATTAATTAATAATATAAGATAAAGATATGTTAATAGTATGAGATGGTGGCAGTAAGTAGAGTATGGTAAGTATTATAAATGTTTATATGCTGGTTGTGGCAGCAGACTCTGCTGTGTGTGTGTGTGGGGGGTCTTTCTTGTGTTGATGTATATGTGTTTTATCCATGGTGGGACATGTGCTGTGAGTAGCAACTAGACATGTTTTGTTTTCCTGTGGTGGACACGATTGTTTTTCCCTCAGATCCTCATACTTGAAGCTTGGATCTGCGTTGATATCCCCAGGCTCTGTCGATCTGAAGCTCCCTTGTCTGTCATTAATGTTTCTCCAGACAAAAATCTTGCTCAAGGACACAGTATGATAGAAAAAACAAATCATTCCTGCGTTCGCTGGGCCTTGAAACATTGTCTGCTTTAGATGCAAAGACTTGATGGCTCCTTTGCGACTTGTGGAAATTGCCACAGTAGCTCATGTTTGACCTCTGAGGACTGCTCAGAAAGTTGAACATGCCATATAATGAAATACACGGCCACTCCTCCCAGATATCAGCGGGTGTGTATTCGGTCCATCCGAAAGAGACCAAAAAGAAACAATGGGGTTTTTATGTGGGTGAGAAGCGTAGGCTCCACAACTCTGTGTAATTGATTTAGTAAGCCTGAAAGCTCTGAGATTGCAGTGCACATGGAATTGAATTGTGGCGTGCAGCCCCCACAGGCATTCTCATAACCTGCTGCCAATATTGCAGCAAACCCCTCCCCCCCCCACCCCCCCAAACTGGAGGGGCTGGAGCAGACAACCCCTTATCAAAACAAGTACATTTTCGCTGTGATAGCACATTGTGTGTGCTCTACGGCTCTGAATGGTTTTGCTCACAGGTCAGCCAGCCAGCTGGGTGCAAAGTATCTGCTTCTCAGCCGCGAGAGTTATGCACTCCAGCCTGGCGATAAGATGCCTCTTCAAACTTCAAGTGGCCTCAATTCCTGCCAGTGAATACAGTTCAGTGGTTTAGGGCCCTGTGAGGCTCCCTGGTGCGTTCAGAGGATTGATCCCAACTCTTACGTGGCAGTAATGAGTGTGTTCATTAGTTAATATTTAAGCAGCTCTGATGAATATTTCATCAGTCATCAAAATCGGCTGTCATAATGACGCCGTTTCCCCTTATTTTCCTCCCATTCTCTTATTCTGATACGCCTGTGTCCTTATCTTTTTCTCCTTCTCTCTCCTAACTTTCTCCTTTTTTCTTTCATGCTTTCTCCTTTAGTTACTTATGTATTATCGAAAGGATGAGATTTCCTGTGGAAGTGTGTGTTTATGTATATGAATGTATAAAGTCAGGATCACCTAGGTAGGGGATGGTTAAAACTGATTATGATCTCAACGCATCATCTTGGCTTCACAGCTGGAACATGCAAATGAGTTACAGTGTTTGAGCAGCTTATTCAAGGCTTTAACAACAGGGTCAGATGAACCCGAGTCCTTGTGTGCACACCCTCTGACATCTGGTCTGACATCTGCCCCCCCATGCCTGGTAACGTCCTTCTGGGCCAACGAGGTCCGGAGGCGATGGCGATCCTTCGGACACTCCTTCTCCATGGGTGACTCGGACAGGCCAAGCTGTTGTTGTTGGTGTTGGATCCTGTTGTGTGAGCAGCTACAAAACAACAACAGATATCTATGGGATTCAGGCCACGGTTACACAGTCCTGGAGTCTTAAGTCTGAGTCTGGTTCATCTCAACCTCCCTCTGGTCATCCTAACTAATATTTTAATCACGTTGCCTTCATGTCGCTTCCTACACTACCCCCCTCTGGATGTGAACCTTGACCTTTAAACCTGAGGATATCAGCTTGCTGTACAGTGCTCTCCTCCAGAGACCTGTTCTAGCCTAGTGGTTTTGGGTCTGATATTGAGCTGCAGTGTAATTGTCTGTGAGTCCTTTTCACATATCTTTGGACCAGATATGTCTTTAATTTATGTTTTAACAGTGAAAGACGTAATTATTATTTGATTGACAGCACTAAAGTATTTAATATGATAGATATGAATATAAGGAGACTTCAAAAATTGAATTTATTCAGAGCATATTCTGCCTTCTACAAATCAGGTATCATTACTCAAAATTAACCATTTTTTTTTCAAAGATTTCATGCATATAGTTTTATCAGATGGGTCACTAACAATTATGTAATATATCAATTATTTTCCATTTTGTACTCTTTTCTTTGCAGAAAATAGAAAAATTTTAATGCTGTTATAGTTGCCGCTTACACAAACATGCCCATAAAATCGATTTATCCCATTTATAAAATTCTTTTGTGGGGGATTATTCTAGACCTAAATGATTAAATAGATATATAGATATCAGGGTTGAAAATCATAATAATCTAAATAAAATGACTCCTTTCTGGGAGGGTTTGTTCATGTTCTTGAGAGAACTGAGCAGGAAGTTGATGACGTCATGTGACAGGAAGCACTGGGAAACTTTTTGCTTAAAACTTTTTGTTCTAAGTTGTTTACTATCATGTCATTTGGAAAGACAAACAAGCTGTATGAGTAACAGTTAGATTAGGTTTTAATGTGTTAAACTTCCATATTATGTGTTATACAGTATAGAGCTGAGAGGTACACCATGAGTGGCTACATGTTTCACCATACTTCACGTCTGAACTAATAAAACCTCATTTAGAGTCAAAAGACTTTGAGTGCCTTTTGTGAGTAATTCTACATTAGAATAAATATGTCACTATTAGAAATGTATACCCAGCCTGCACCTGCTCCATCATCTATAGTTGGTAATTCGACCATTAATTCCATTGACTGATATAATGAATCCATTATTCTTGGCGACTTTAACACACATTAGTTAGATTAGTTAGGTCTTACTGCAAAGATAAAACTGCTTTCTCCTGTTTGATCCTAACATAACTAATTAACAAAACCACTGGAGTCATTACCACCTCTCTGCTTTGCTTGACTGGATGTCTGCCACACATCCAAATAGAATCTTTAAAGCTGGTGTTTTTTTCAGTACTTCACTATGGAAGATAAAAGTACTTTAATCCCTGCCAAAATTGGTTAAAATTAGACATATCAAATGGACCCAGACATGTTTATTCATGATCTAATTGCCAATTAATGGCAAGACTCCCTTACTACTTGGGATTTCTTTTTTATTCCTGAGGTGGTTGTTAACCATGCGCTGTGAAAACTGTCAAAAGTTAATGTCTTTTAAGGCAGAGAGATGAAACATGGGCAAATTTATGTCTGACAAGGAAACATGCTGACTGGGAAATCCACAGATAATTAAGGAATATCAGCAAGACTCAAGTCAGAAAAGCTAAATTGAACTACTATGAAGAATATCTGTGTGATAATTTCCTAAACAATTCTGGACCAAAATAAAAATAATTTTAAAAAGAATCATTTTTCATACCTCAGGATTAAGAGTTTCTGATACAATACTAAATGATCCTCCATTGTGTGTTAAACCAGCATTCTTCGTATATGTTCTAATTTACCCATGTCTTCTAATTTCAGTTTCCCAGAGTTCTTTTTTACTGTCATACAATTAATCCTATTGATGTCTGAAATGTCATTAGTGATTTGAAATAGAGCAGTGGTCCCGGATTGGTGGGAAATTAAATTGAGAGAATTTCACAACTTATATCAATAATGAATGACACAGACATTTACCGAAATGCTTCTCCACAGTATTTTATATACAACAGACTGCTAAGTTATACTAGGTTGTTCTTTTTTTCACACACACTATCGCACAATGTTAGACACATTGTAATGGCTTCTTCTTGATAGAAGATGTTGATTTCACTGGTTTCAATTCATTGTTAAATGATTAACTTAACTTAACTATCCCTATTGTATAAAACAATTTGTCGTTCCTCATACATCAAATTATCCACTTTGCCCTTAAAGACCCTTTTTATCTAATAAGCTGGTTAAAAAAGCTTTTATGTTGTTGTTGTTGTGTTGGGTTCCTCCAGACTAGAATAAGTTTCTGAACCAAAACTTGTAAGTTATCATTTAGCTTATTTAAGACCACTTTTGTTTCTCATCTTTAAATTAATTGCCTCTGATATAGTATTCTATTGCTACCCCTTTATAGATATAGACTTTTTATTTTGATTGCATCTAGTCTAAAGTCTTAATTCTTTGCTGTTTAAAATTTAAATGATTTATTTGTTGATTTTTGTTATTCATGTTCCATGATATTGTTGTTCATTCTTTACCGTTTTGTTTTCCATTTGTTGAGTGTTTTTTTTATTTTTGTTTTTATTTTAAAGACGATGATACATACTGAAAGGGTTTATCCTGATGTCTCTCCGGATATGATACAGTTCTGACTATAAGTTGCCTATGCTGTGTGCTACATCATGCTTTAACTCTACAGTAGCACAGTAGTAAATTTGAATCTTGCTGGATTGCAGAATGTGCCCTTTTTATATCTCAGCTTACCAGACCGTCTTACAGTTCCCATGTACAATGCCTTTAGGGAAGCTGGAGCTCTGTGGTTCTACTGTGAAACACACTTTTGGTAATGAATGTTGCAAAAATGTGCACACAGACAAAAAAACACAATGTCCTTAAAAGATCTTTTATTTATAATGAATGGATTTTCCCCCCCAGTCTTTCTCTTTGGTTCACACAGCACAGATCCATGCAGGCCTACAGGATGTTAGTAATGCTTTGTAAATACTCCTCTTACTGTACATTCTGCTGTGACTACAGTGCGGCAGCAGAATCCCTTGTAGTTGATAAGCTTGACAACCCTGACAAAGGTTTACACCCCTTATCAGAACATGGGAAGGGAAAAAAAATATGTATTGCTCCCGAAAGATTACTTTTAGACATCTCATTGGTGAGATAGATACGAACCAGAAGAAAGTGAAGGAAAAGAAAATAGAATGATGTGGTGAAGTTTTAGACAGTATCATTCCGAGCACATGCTTTGGTTCAACGAAATGACCAGGCACAAGGGCGTATCTTGGAGTTTTATTTCACTCCCATTTGAAAACAGATCAACAGAGTGCATACTGTATTACAGGAATTTATTGGCCTTTTGTGATGTGTCAAAACACACCACGGCTATTAAACGCAAAACCGGCTGACGAAGACATCCACTCCTCCACTGCGCTCACCTTCCACCTGACAGATTGAACATCGAACTTTATCAGCCCCCGTTGCCAATTTCATCAGGACGAAGACGCCTCTTGTCCGTCCCCCCCCCCGTTCTCTGCAGCGTGGAGCCCACGGTAACGGTTCATTTACAGTGATAGATTGGTTAGAGTTGCAATCCAATCAATGCATTCCATAGCTTGGGGGGGGGATCTAACTCAACCAGGCCACTCCGTTCCCAGGGGATTCATTACCTGGTGAAACACACAGGAGGTCACAAGACTGAGAGGATTCTCTTGACAAATGCAGGACAGGAGCCGTGTCGCAGGAGGCCACTGATTGCTGCTCCGAGGGGTCAGCCTGAAATCCTCCGACATGCCTCACGATCTGAACTCCTCCTGAGATAATCATCGCAGCAAATAGGGGGGAAGCCTAATGAAACCATCAGGACGATTAGGATTTGTGGCGTCGGCGCTCGATCCGTCAAAAACAGCCGCCTGAGCAGAACAATTGTCATTCAAGCCGCGTAGCCGACCTATTGTTCATTCAGTTGTGTCACTTGGCCTGGGAGTCCGCTGTTATTGTGTTAATAGCTGTTGATCTCATTCAGTCCTGGTTACTCGTTCAGTCAAAACTCTGTGACCTGGTTTTTCTGGTTGAAAAATCCCTTTCTTTTGCACTTGGCAGAAAGTTGAACTAGTTTACGTTGTTCAAGAACATAAAATATTAATAACAGATCTTTCTGAGTGGGAGCGAAATTTCAATTTGCAGGATTTTTTTTTTCCCCCCAGTGTGCTGTTCTTTTCATATCATGTTCTGGGTTAAGACTGACCTGGGGCAGGCTCCAAGCTTTTATCTTGCAGTATCTTGTGTCTATGAGTGATGTGTCGCATCTGTTTTGGGGATCGCGTCAGAGAAGCGTGAGGGTGCCAACAGGCAGGCTTTTTTTTTTTTTTTTAAATCCAATTTTGGGGGATGCTAAGATTGCAGCGGGCGAGTCTCACAGGTCTATGAAGCGGATAATTATGCATGAACCCCTGACACAGTGAAAATGAGTTTGGATCCCAGAAACTTGGCTTGTGGTGGCGTCAGTGTTATTAATATATTTTCATTTGGGATGTATCGTATGACAGCAGAGGGGGATCCCATGGAAACACAGTTGTGGTGCAGTGCCAGTGGTTTATGACACTCTGCATGCCGCCTCTGTCATATGAAAGTGTTGATTGGAATGACAGGAAAAGTCAGGAGTGCTGTGTAGTGATAAGAAATCAAGCCAGTCTCTCTTGGCTTCAACATATCAGGGGGCTCGGACACTATTTTCAGAAATAGTGACCTGAAGGGTCAGCCTGGTAGGTAAGCGGATTTCTGTGTTAGGGGACTGACATCATCAGTAATAATATCACAGCTTGTTTGGGAAATGTGAGAGCCGGAGCGGATTCATACAAAAGTGTGACAGTGAAGATTTCATTACATTTTGTTGCATATGTTGAAGGTCTCCCGCCGACAGTCTTAACTTCAGGACTAAACAAGCAGCTCATTGTCAGCTGCTGGCAGATCTGATTTATTTAATTCTTCTTTTTGGTACATTTGAGCGGATATGTAGCCAAATGGGACATTTCTGCTTGTGTGGGTGTATGTTTTTTGCTACAGAACCATGCATAGATCTGAAACATCAGGTTTGATAAGCGCAAATACAATTATTTTCACCGTAGGGAAGTGGGTTATCAGTCAAAATGTATTAATCGTACAAGATAAACTTAGCGACAAGCTGTAAAACTGTAACATGGTTAGAGGCTTCTGCAGAGGCCTCTAACCATGGATTATTCAGATTTTTTTTTTTATTATTGTTAAACACCTTTAAATATATCCTGCAAGATTGTATTTTTTTACATGCTTCATGTTGCGAGCAGTTTGCTGAGGTGATAAAAGGGTTGTTCTAGAAATAGCCAATGATGTGTTTTCTACATGTTAATGTCACATTAGGGGCCAGAAAGGCAGCTATCAGAGTAAATGAAATCAAAGAGAGAGAGCGCGGGTCCGTTGTTTTACAGCCAACATCACCTTTCATAGTTGAAGCTTCCAGAAAATGTCAATTTATGAGGTTTTGAAGACCAACCATAACAGTGGGTTCAAATGGTCACAAGTGGTAGATCAGGTGTGGGTGTAGCGAAGGCCTCATAGCTTTAAAGCTTCGTTCGTTGCAATGGTTTCAAATAGCAAAACCCTGCGGCACCTGAGCCTGCAACTGCATAATCGTTCCTTTGAATCAGTCCTTCCTTTGAATAAATTCAAATAATTTGAATAGAAGCTTCTAAGCCCAGAATTCAGTGGCATTCAGCACAGCCCTAAGATCAGGCAGACACAGTATGAATCAGATCAGGCCAAATTTTAGTCTAAAATGCTGTGATATAAAACTGAGCTCTGCAGCAGAACAGACGGATTATTATCTTCCAACCATCCGGGGCGTTACTTTTGTGTTTTGAAATTGCTCCACCATTTCTCTCTTTCTCTCTTGTTTAACATCATTGAGGACACGTTGCTTTGTTTAAATAAACTTTATTGAAATTTTGACTGGACAAACTGAACGTCGGTTGTGGCTGGTCGTTTGATCTGTACAGAAAACTGTAATTGTCCACTCGCACAAAATAGACTTTGTAGTATCACAGAATGGGATAAGTAATCCAGGGCACATTCACACCACTAGTTCAATTATTTGGTTCACCCCAGGGTCCGCTTCCACACCTATAAACGAACCAAAATTGGGTTCATTTTCAAACAAACAGGAAATGAAGTAATTCATTTGGACCTGAGTTTGTCACCAGAGGAGTTTGTCATTCGGTGTGGAGTCAAGCAGACAGAGACCACCTCTTTTTGGAGGTCTTGCCCTGCTTGATGTGTACCCGAGTGCGACTGATGTTTTCACACCAATGAAAATGAACTGCCTTTGGACCATTTTGTGCAACTGCTGTTGTTGTGAAAGGGTCTTCAGTTTCTCTGCAAGCCGTTAAAAACAAATCATGATTTATCATAGTTGGTTGGTGCATCGCAAAGGTTTAAACCCCTTATAGGCCACAGGAATTCTCTGACTGATCTGTTGCAGGCTGGTTCTGGATCTCTGAATCAACGCCCACACCTCGGAATCCGATATGTTTGATGTTGTGCTCGCTGACAACTGGCTGTTCTGCTGAGATAGACAGTTGACCACTGACAGCGTAGTAGGCAGCAGAAATCTGGGGATGCCGATTCTGTTCATTGCTAACGAGCTATTTCAAAAAAAAAACTGGCACTGAATGTGGATGAGAAGAATGCAGCTGTACAAATTGTTGACTTATAACAACTCTTAAATCAATACAAATCAAGTGCAAATGTTCAGGTTGAGGATAGATCTGTTGAGAAAATGCAGTGTTTGTGTAAAAAGATGTGTCTTACAGTGCTGGTTTATCTGTTAATCAGTTCATGCTCCTTATGGTTAACCACCTCCTACCTGCTGTGTGCTGCATTCACCTTGAGGCTCAACATGAGTCCAGCACCATTGAGACAGTTCCAATTCTGGGTTTCCACCCTGTGTGATGTGCTCGCAGCTAGTCTCTTTAAGTTTCTTTGCATGCGTTACCATCAATATTCACTACTGAGACTGACCCTGCGCGCTCCACTTGACACTGATTCTTTTCTCCATCTCAGATTAATGATCGGACATTACTGTAGTCACACACCAAAAGCCAAACTGAAACAGGGAGTCACAGCCTATGTGCAACCTCATTTATTATACTACCAGTAGAGCAGCTTTACGACTGAGATTCTGTCACTGCCCGCGAGATGGCCGCCCAGGGAGTGCTCTGCTGCTGGTATTGTCGACCTGGAGGGATCACAGGTTGAACAGAACCTGAATAATTAAACAGATGGAGGAGAAGACACCTGGTGCCTTCACAGTGAAGGTCAACAGATGGGTCTGCCGCTAATAAAGAGACCAGACTGCACGTTGAATGTAACGGAGGGGAGGTTTTGTGATCCAGACAAAGGCAACATTATTCTGTATCATCATCTGTCAGTATGTGAGGATTTCTTTTATGAAATACAGACAGAGATTCTTTTCCAATGATGAAATACAGGAGTTCAGCAGATTTCATCATTTCTAGTTTTAGCGGACCAGTTTGTAAGATTTGATCTAACATTTTATTAGCAAAAATGGAAAGTAACATTCATTAGTATTCTTTCATGTATAACAATACGTATTTGTATAATAATGCATAATAATCACACGAAAATAAGAATCATTATGTTTGCTACCTAGAATGAGCCCTTTATATCTTTGTCACTACATTAGTTCAGAACAGACAAACCAAACTATACATCAGTACATTTTGATTCCCAATATGCTGTTTATTTATCCAAATAATGAGTATTTGTATTGTGTGATGTTAAATGTCAATTTTTGCATGTTACAAGCACTTAGTGTCTTTTTAAAATTCAATTCAATTCAATTCACTTTATTTTTATAGCCCAATTTTACAACACAGTTGTCTCAAAGTGCTTTACAAAATCCAGTCCAAAGTGACTCAGACATCCCCCGTCCTTAGACCCTCCTTCTCGGCAAGGAAAAACTCAAAAACCCAGTGGGAAAAAGGAGAAACCTCGAGGAGGACCACAGTGAAGGAGAGATCCACTCCCATGGACGGACAGGCTATAGATGACAGACATCTATCTGATGATGAAATAATAGTCTTTAAAGATGTTTCAGTCTGTAGAGATGCCGTAGAGTGGGGGCAGAAGGGTGGGTCCAACCAGGCAGGTGAAGGTTCATCAGGGGCCTCGATGAGTCGCATCAGGAGTCGTCATCGTTGGGCCTCGTGCAAAATAAAGCACTTCCGTTTTCATAGTTTATAAAATAAAAAATAATATAACATGAATCACACTATATGGGGTCATTTACACTAAGCATTAATGATTACAGTAATTTGTTTGTTACTGCATTAATACAACAGAAAACAAAAAAAAAATACATACAGCAAAACCTTGATTTTCAACTATATAAAAAGTGCTATAAAAATAAACGCACTTACATAAAAAGAAACATCTTAAAAATGCTGTTGATGTCAATGTCTGATGGCAACATATACAGTCCAACCATAGGTTTTGACCTATGTCAAACCTTTATTGACCTTTATTTTCATCCTTGGTCTCCACACCTGTATCTGACCTTTTCTGCATAATGTGCTGCAGTGTACGAACGGTTTCATGAATTGCTAAAAAATGTCCTCAAAGCAAAGCAGGTATATTTCTTACTGTCTAACTACTGCAGTTTATAAAGGGTCAGCTGAGCTCTGCAGAACATTGTATCTCTCCTGTTTGTTTATCAGGCCCTTTGACCCCTAAGAAGCAGCATGAAAAGTAAAACCACTGACCCTGCCGCGCAAATAGAAATACAATGTCAGTCAAAGGAGAGAGGGCCAGAGGGCAGGAGTGACAGAGTGGACTTGAAAATACAAACCATCCTTCACTTTCTCCTCCCGGCCATATTCTATTCCACTAATGTAATGTAGAGACTCGCCTTTCTCAGCGACTTGAGTTTGCATTAGTTTTTCCTTTAAGAGCCAGTGAGGCAGCAGCTCATGCTGGAATATTTCATCCAGATTCCAGACTATTTAAAAGTGCTTTCTGCTAAATTAGATGCAATTTCTCCAAGGTCCCAATTATGATTTCAACAACTCCAAGAAAGTGGTTCAGAAATGAGGCACTATGGGTGCAGGAATTAATTCCTGCATTTCCTAGTTTAATGATCAGCTGCACGGACCAAGGACTTGCTAAAATATCTCCAGGGGCCTGACCGAGACGGTGCATGTGCTCCTTATATATGCTTTGAAATTAGAGTTTAGCAGCTAACCACATTTTAGAAGTCCAGTGTCCTTCACACTTGACTTGTAGTGGAAACATTTATCAATATTTTAGCCAAACTAAACTCATTTATATAAAAAAAGTAAGAGCCCATTTGTTTAAAGGTTTAAAGATTTCAAAAGCTTTTCCAGGTACTGCCTTACTTAATAATAAAAATGTGCAAACTCAATAATTATAGGCTTACTTCACTGATGAATAAACTAATTGTGTATATTACTTTGTCAGGGTTGATTAGGTAATGAAAGAAAGCTATTGAACTGATATTTTTTTCTTTTCTTAAGTAAAATTGAATTCCATTTCTTGGCGTTTTGTTGGCTCTACATCTAGTAATCCTTTCTAGACTCTCGCTTCACATTTGAGGATACATTAAATGCTCCAGTGACAAGAGGAGATCGTTGGTCTCAGAGTTTTAATGAAAGTGGTGAGAACAAGAGGAATAATAAAAGCGATGTTTGCCACCTTTCGTGTATTTTATATTACAGTAGACAGTAGAAAGTTGTCCTACTTTCAATGAACTTCATCTTCATTGAGAATTTTTTTGTTCGGGTTTTGAGATGATGATATTCTTTTATCCCACTGAGATATGTGAAGTGTAGGAGTTAACTTTTGAAATCAGCAGCCGTTACTTCATTGAGAGCAGATGGATAAGCTGAACCATTCTCCATTCCATTCTGGTCTGTCAACCAATCATTTCTTTTTGGAATGAAAATGGTCTGAGAGATTCAGCACCTCGAAAGATAACTTGGTTTCTGCAGTAATGTGTAAAAGTCAAACACAACCCAGTTTTCCTTTTTTTTCTATCTGGAAAAAATCTTTTCCCTCATTCTGTTTGCACTGAGCAATGGGATAACGTGATGGACAAGCTAATTGCTAGAGGGTAATGGATGCCAGACAGTAACAGGTGCATACAAAAAGGTAGTTAGTCACGGATGGATTTGTTATCTCCAATGATAATTACACTGACAATGTTCCAGCTAGTGTCAGGTCAGCCCAAGGCTAATACCCAACGAACCTACATCCATTTCCCATGATGTTTCCTTGTGACAGAAGACTTTGTGTCCAGGAATTCAGAATAAGGTGAATGGATGAATGATGTCCTGATGCTTGGACTCAGTGCTGAAATCTAATTTATATTCATTGAACAGCTGCTATTGAGTTATTTATTGACACAACCAAAAAAATACAAAAAATATATATATAGACACAAGATATATTTATTGTGCTTTGATGATATGCTAATAAGATCTATAAAACCATCTGGAACATGTTTCTCATTTAAAATGTTGAATGAAATTGTTGACTGCAGGACTCATTGGTAGCACTATCTTTATGCTTTAAAGGTGATTTCTACTGTATTAACTAAATCAAATGTATTTGTATAGTACTCTCTCATACAGAAGCAGTTTGAAGGGGAAGAACAAAATAAAATAAACAAAATATGCTGTAGACAATATACACAGAGTCAATTTAAGTGAGGGATCTAGTAAGGTTTGGAGTTGGAGAGAGTCTTATATCAGCAGGCTCCTCCATTTATATTGATGCATAAATGCTGAAAGCCATCTCATCTGATTTTAGAAAAGCTCTGGGCACACTGAGATTTCCACTCTGTGGCTGCTGAGATCTGCTGGGATGGTAAAATGACAGCACGTCTGAAATGCATTGTGGAAGTCAGTATTAGTTCATAAAGGCAGAGGGAAAGATAGGGACTGACTTGTTGGTGAAATTTTTCTCCATATTCCAGTACAGAATAGGCTAAAAAAAAAAATCACATGAATAATATCAATGCTGATTGCGACTCTTATCTTGAATGAGTCAATGAGCCAATCACAGAGTGTGGCTGTTTGAAAAGGTTTGGATAATCATCGGAGAACTGGATTGCTCCTCCTCACTGAACAGGGTTATGTTTTATTTGATGATTCACTGTAGGGAAATGCTATTGTAGGTATCCTATTTGCAATAGTTGCTTTTTCTTCTTTGATTGTGGTTTGAATGAGGGGATATTGAATTAGAACTGTACTGCATAAGTGTAGCATCTAGAGATTTATGAAATATGCATCAAATTAATAACATTTTGAGCACAAGGTGATTCCAGGATGCTAAATGAGCTTTAAATCAAACTGAGGCTGTGGATGCATACTGATTGATTGTATAGAAAGTACCATGTGGCTGTGAATGTAGGTGTTTTGTGGCTTGTTTTGTGCCCTAAGGCCCTGGGTAAAAGGAGTTTTACCATACTTTCACTTTGCTGTACTGCATTGCTGCATGAGAGCTTCAAGGTTGTCATGGATGTATTAAAAGAACTTCTTTACCCATGCATGTCCCAAACATTTGAGTTAGAGCCGCATCTAATGATTATTTTCAGCCATTCTTTTTTAATCTGCAAATCATTTTCCTGATTAATTGGACATTCAAATGTCAGACCTCCCCCCTTTCCCCTCCCTTTTTACAATTCCTAGACGGTGAAGGTGATGTCTCCAATGATTTGTTTTTATCCAGTTTACAAAAATTCAAGACAAATTAAAGCAAAAAAAAAAATCCTCGCAGTTGAGAAATGTCTTTTGATTATAGTTGACAAATCGTTGCAGCTCTGATCAGTTATTTTCTGGTTGAGAGCTCGAGCACGAATGGTGCAGCAATAATCTTCTTTGAGTTATATTTCTACTTTTTTTTTTAATTGGACCTAGTGGACCTAGTTATTTCTGAATTTGTAGCATTCATGGAATCCTGCTATATGTAATGATTGTGTTTGGGGGTAAAACTCGGAGGTGACCTTAATTACACTAAAATACCTGCAAACCTGGTGCTGTTCCCAAGGCCTTTTTAAACGTCTTCATTATTTGCTGCATGACATTCAGTGGACAGTCAAATATAATGTTATGTTGTATAATGTTATAACTAAACTAACTAAATCAGGATTCATTATGCAATGTTTTCTATTCAGTTGTAGCAGCAGTTGCAGTATTTGTCACAGACAAAAGTTCTATTCTATTATATCATGATTCGTTTAATGTTTTCTATTGTTGACTTCTGTGAGGATATGTGCTCTCGAAATTCTTTGTAGTGTTGTACAGTTCTAAGTATAAGATCCGTGTTCTCACCTCCAACAATGTGTCCTCTCTGTCCTTTCACTAAGCTTTAATGTGCTTATTGTACTTCTCACTGGGAAATGAGAACTCAAGGACGATTTAATTTATGTGACGTTAAGTGTGGATTTGAATTACCTTGCAATTATACCGTAGCTCTCCGCTATGGGATTCTTTGATCGAATTCCATAAGAGGGGAAGAATTTACATATCAGACCCCTTACAGAAGATGGAATTTCCAACTGTTACGGCTGCCATAATTAGACTAACATTTGGACTCAAATGTGATTTTGATGTAACTAATTTAACCAATGTCCTCCTCTTCCAGGAACCTCTTGGACCGAGACACTTTCTCCAAATCTGACCCCTGTAAGTTCTCAAATTTTTCACGACGCTTATTGCAGCTTCGCAGGACGTTTTACACAGTGTACAGTTTATTCATTGTCCCCTCCTCTTCTTTTTTTTGTGAAGCTTTACTTTTAAAACTTTTGCTGAGATTCACTTTGATTCACTATACTCAGCTGTTTTAAAGTGTTCCTCCAATTACTGCATATCATTTGCACAGTAATTTGACAACCTCTGCTCAGCGAGAGCAACCAGAAATACCTTAATGCATGCAGGGTACAAACGCCTGCCCCTTTGAATACAAAGTAATATCTTTTGGTGAGACACATGGGAAGCCACCATTAAGGCATTTCCTTTGATACTCCCTGCAGGATAGAGCATGGAGGAGACATTTAACATAATGTGGAGGCTGTTCAAGCTCTTAGTGTATATAAGCTACTGGGAAAATATCACTCTTGCCCCATTTTGTATTCGCCTGTGATGAATCTCAGGCGTGACAGGTTGCTTCATTTAAAGTCACAGAATCAGATAAGAACCGGAGGGATTTTGATTGCATGGATTGAATTGTGCTCCAGGAGCCTTCAATCTTGCTTTAGAGCTTTGTTTTTTCGCTTGTGGACACCATACTCAGAACATGATGCAGTGTAGCATCATCAGCCACGGCACTTCATTACGCTGTCACGGTGTGGCAGGATAATTAACGATGAATGTCAGCAAAGAAGAAACAAAACAAACGCTATTTGAACAACAAGATGCTGGGTTGCAACAGCTGAGTGACAAGGTGTTCCTCTGCTCTCTCTCTTCCTCTCTACCCTCCTCCTCCTCATCTCTTCCTAGTGGTCGTGTTGTACACCCAGGGCGTGGAGTCCAAACAGTGGCGAGAGGTAAGAGATCGCAGCTGTCCCTCTGTCAACAAAAGTCATTCAGCCTGTCTCCTCACCATGACGGTACTCTCTCTGCTTCTAACCCCCTACACCACTTTCAAAGTAAATGCTGCGAGTGCCAATCATTTGCAATTGATTGACCCTGTGGATATCGGTGTGCTGCTCTGTACTGTGTTAGCTGTGACTGATTGGCTGATTAAGGTTACAGCTACATGTAGCAATAAAGATTTGCTTTTGCATCCCTTCTGGCTGTTGGTCACTGGGCCTTAATTAGACCAGAGAGGCATTCAGAGAGGGGGATGCTTAGCCTCAACATAGAAAGTGAAGGTTTTTAGTTAGAATTTCTGTTTTGGTGTGTGTGTGTGTGTGTGTGTGTGTGTGTATGCGTGCATGAATGCATGTGTGTGTATGTGTGTTTTAGAAAGGGGAAAGAAGCTGTCAGCTAAATATAAGCTTTACACTTTAATGTTGACCTGCTATATTAATGAGGACCATCACTCAGCAGTCCTTTGAGGATGTGAGGACTGCTCAAGATGAGCTCAAGAATGTCCTCCCTCTTAATACACTAAAAAATACGCTACATGTCACAGTATCCTGCAAACACTGCTTTAGAATGTCTTCTTCAAATAAAAACCTGCTCGCCAGACCAGATCTTAGGACTTTGTATGTATTGAATGTGGAATACCTCCATATATGACTTCCTACTTTATAAATGGAATAAATAACAGGATTTTAAACAGAATATCCCTTTCCCTCTGGCTGATTTTGTTTCTGAGGTGCATGTATTTGTCTGTCAATGTTTATATTTCTTCCTTTTTTCAGTTCTCTCTTGTAAAAGTGAAATTAACTAAAGATTATAGTATAATTAAAGCAGACCTGCAGAGCATAACTTTAATTCACCATGGGGTCTTGAGTACAAGTAAAATGGGAAGTTAAAATGTGGGGACATTCAGGGAGGAGACATCATCACGTCTAGTAAGTTCGAAGATTGAATCGATTAATTGGGCCTGAGAGTCGTCTGAAGTCAGATGGCGAGCTTGGAAACAGTTGCCAAAGTTGGGCGAGCCACAACGTGACCGTGTGACCGCAAATGCACCATGGTGTCTTGATGACCTGTGAGAAATTAGAAATCGAACAGGTGAAACCCCTACGAAGAGCTGTTCAGCTGCAACTTTTCCCTTCTTGGTGAGGTGTGGCTAGGAAACAAAAAATCAAATGCATTGCATGACAAAATCACACTTTTCATTACATTTGAATTAAAAATGGCCGACTTCCTGTTGGGATTTCACCATGATATTATGAGGATTTTTTCTGTGTCTTGGCATGATAAAACCGACCAGAGAGACGAGCAAAAGAAGAAGCACTTTTCATTTGGGAAAGGGGTGAAATTGGGGCATGAAATGTCGGAAGAATAATAATTACGGATTAGAAAAATGGCCTTCGCACAATGCGATGCAGTTGATGCTCCTAATAAGAAATTGAACTAAATATGACTTTTTTAAATTTAATTTTTAAGTAACATAAAGATTCATACATGCATCCTTGTGGTGTTAACCAGTCTGTGTTTTCTTGTCTTTTTATATGTGTTGTTGCCTAACTACATAATAAATGTCTTGACAGGCACTCTGGGACTTATGATTGATTGACAGGATGTTTGATTGATTGTATTATTGACTTGTTTCTGAACACAAATCATACCGTTTATCTGCTTATTTATCTTTGAAGAGGATTAAGGGGAAAACAATTCTGGGGTGATTTTCCATGGTTGTAGGGTGTAAAATTCACTGAGGAAGAAGCCAATACATTTGGGGCCAGATCCCACTTATGAAATTTGCACACTGATTGTTTTAGCGTTTCAGAGGCTATTAGTAGCTCCTGCTGGTCAATGGAATTTTAATAGCTGAAGGAGCAGAACTGCTCTGTTACCTTGGTGAAGGATGTGCTCTCCGAGTGCCCTTCTAGTAGTTCACAGTTTTGCAGTATTTACCAAAAGCAGATGATTTTTGAACTGATCATAATTTCTGCTCACACACTTTTCGAGGATGTTCAGCTGGCGTTGGCCAGTAACGAAACAGTGATATTCTTTTCTAAAGCCAGGGACCTTTTTTTTTTAACTGAATAACATGAGAGTGGGTGTGCAACAAGCACAGGTGCAGTGATGGGGTGGGCAAAGCCTAGACCTGTCATGAGCTTACAAACTGGGTGCAGCCTGAAGGTCTCTCCCTAAAAGAGATACGGGCCTTACGCTGTAGGTGCGGACGACAACTGCCTTCATGAGCAGCGGAGTCAAGCTGTGCGGCGTTGATAAAGTTAAGCTCTTTCAACCCTCTGTCATGTAAAGTGTTTCTGTTCTTCTGAGAGTAGATGCAGGCTGGTCACACCACCTATCAATGTACCGCCAAATGTCTGCAATCCAATTACTCCTTTGCAGGACGAGCAGCTGTTTCTTATTCACATTTTTTCGTCAAAAGAGGAATTTGAGCCAATCGTGTTTTGATTCCAGTAGGAGGCTTTTGTCAGCTCCTCTTGTCATGTGCCTCATGAATCATTTGTCAAGTGTGGCTGAATTTATAAAACCACGGCAGCGGCTCATCATTTTGTTACCACGTCTCTTTGGAGTCTTAATCTTTAACTCTTTCAACTATAATTACCCCCACTTTTACGTAACTGAAGTAAATAAAGTCAAGTAAAGCCTGGCATTTTGGGTCCTAGTCAAAATTGATGATTTTACCGAGATGAATGTTTTGATATTTTGTCCCATAATTTATTTTAGATATGTTTATTGTAGGGGGAAAAAGTGCACTTCACCATCAAAGAGACGTCTGTGCCTGACCAAAGCATTGGAATTGGTCCCTGGGTGCTGCCCCACTGTTCCGTGTGTGTGTGTAGGATGGGTCAAATGGAGAGGATCAATTTCTCCACAGGGATCAATAAATAATTACCAGTGCCCAAATATCTACATAGTCATTTCCTTTTTTCTAAGAGTTGACAATTAACTTCAGTGTTTAATTACTCAGACTTTACAAGCCGACTGTGTGCTTTTCCAGGTAAAATGTGAATTGGAGTTCTGATATTTCCCCAGGTGCTAATTCTTTGCTCTGATGCTGACACTTTGGCCTGAGACCAAAGTCAATGCTATCGGCCCACTGCTGCCACATTGCTGCACTGTGGAGAGTTCACTATGGAATTTCTTGACTGTCTTTAGTCGGAAGCGTGGTCTTTTAATTTGAGAGCATGATTTATACATTTTTGATGTGTGATGCAGATTCTGTCAATGCAAGCGGCCGAAAGAGGGAAGAGAGGGAAGTCTGGGTTTTCCTGCTTAAGCTCCTGCCCTGCGACCCAACCTCAGATAAGCTGGAGAAGACTAAGGCGAAGACTTTCTCAGTAACTTTCTAAGTAGAACACCTTCTAAGTAATTTAGGTCGAAAGGTAAATTACCATCTGCCACCATGTTGGATCTACAGTTATGAACGAAATTGGCCTCTATGTTTTGTCGTTGTCTTTCTACACCCTCCCCCATTCTGTTTTTGGCTCCCTAGATGAGGGGAAAATTGGGTCCTTGGTGTCCTTGGTGAAGGATGGGTATACCCAGGCTATCAAACCCTATACTCTCACTTGAATAGCTTCTACTTGCTCCTCCTCCTTCTTCCAGCTTCAGTCTTCTCCTCACACTCTTCTGCTGCTTCATCGCACTCATCAAATATCTGGTCTCAGACTTTCTGCTCTGATCTTGGATGTTTTGTGCAACAACTTTGAAAAAAAAAAAACAACAATAATTGAACAACAGGTGTAGTATTGACCAACAAAAGGATCCCTGTCTCCTTGCAGATGTGTACGCTTTACTCCTTAGAGCAGGAGTAGGCAACCCTGGACCTACAGAGACGCTGTGGGTGCAGGCTTTTGTTCCAACCAAGCATTTACACACCTGATTCTACTAATGAAGGTCCTTAGCATGAGCTCTGATGGTTTATTACTGCTCGATTGAAACAAAAGTCTGCACCTGCAGCAGCTCTTTAGGACCAGGGTTACCTACACCTGCCTCAGAGGATCAAGCACAGACAGTTACTCTTTAACTCTGGCTGTGTGTTTGTGCTGCAAATAAGACTACATTATGGCATAATGATAAATAAAGGGCCTTGTCTTTTGGAGAGTGATCCTATCACTTCTTGTGCTATAGGGCTACATTTAACAAAACCCCTGAGATCAGCTGAGTGCAGGGAGAAGGGTTCATAACAGGAAATCTATGCAAGCAACAATATATCTGGCTGCAAACAGTTTGAGCAGAAAGCAGCGCAAATCTAAGAGCAGGAGCTGTCTGAGTGTGAGGGGCAGGCTTTAAGGGAAAGAATTACAGCATCTGAACGTGAAATCAATAAATCATGCTCTCAAATTGGAACACTCTTGAATAAAGATAGGGAAAAAACACTCCATACTCCTCTCCCTCGCATCTGCTGGAGTGGAGCTCCCACACTTTCTTACAGGGAGAAGAAAAAGACTTTGTAGCACACAGTTGTTAAACTTTGATTGGCTTAGATACACAATTTATGTTTGAAGGCAGATCCTCAATCCCAGCCTCATGTGTCATGCACAACCTACCTGGAGCAGCTTTGCATCAGTACAGGTGTGCAGCTCCCCCCGTTAGGTCCCATGTTGAGTTGTTAATCCTGGTGTTTCATCTCTTAATTAAGCCCTAACACTGTTATTATTAATTTACTGTGTCAGTTTAGGGTAACACTTTCTACTGGGGATCTTTTATTCATGCAGCTCAACATAATTTCTCTGGCTTTGAATTATTTATTTTGGATACAATTAATGTATGTGTTTGTACAGTGAGGGGGAGGGGAGTGTGTGTGTTTGTGTGTGTTGGGGGGGTTGTTGGTTTTTGCAGTGTCTGTGCAGTGTAATTCCAGGGAACAGGAGGCTGTTTGCCGTCTTCCAAGACAAACTCACAGTGTTGAAGTCATGATTTTAATTTGTCTTTACCTTGTTGTCATCAGCAGCCCCGTTAAATGTCTCCGAAAGCGGCGACGGTGTGAGCCTAATAATAATTAAATGAGTGTAATTGGACTCAATAAAGTGTTTTTTATTTATCCCCTGCATAATGAGAAGAGGTGGAGAAGAAGGGCTGACAGCACACGACCATTGACTTCTGTTAATCAAATCTGAGCTCATTTGAAACCGTGCATTCAGTATGGCTGTCTGAAGAAGATAGCAGGGGTGGGGCGAGGTAATAGAGCAATAGATGTGGCGTCTTTGTGACTGCAGGATGTGCCCTCTCAAAGATCTGCACTTGCATCTGTGCTCACATTTTCCTCGTCTGTCTTTTGTCCTTCTTTCCTGCTTCTGACCTAGTTTGGGAGAACAGAGGTGATAGACAACACGCTAAACCCAGACTTTGTCAGGAAGTACATCCTGGACTACTTCTTTGAGGAGAAGCAGAACCTTCGCTTTGACGTGTGAGTTATTCCATTTGATCTGGTCCTCCGGGGACACACACCAAGGTGTGTGTTTCAGATGTGCTGCCCTCTGCTAACCCAGCCCTCCACAAGCTTAACATATTCCACCTCTTCCACTCTCCCTTCATCTATCTCTTCATTATCTCTCCCTCTTTCCTTTCTCTCATTTTCTCTCTGAGTCACTCTTCTTCACTTTTCCCCGACCTGACTCCAGCTCGATTCTCTCCTGAGGAAATATTTATGGCGTAGTGTCTCAATAGTCATTCGTCGAAGGAAGATGGATATAAGGGTGATAAATATTTCATATGAAGTTTTATCCTTAATCTCCCTGCTGCTTAGCAAAGCAAATGTCTGAATCCAAGTCTCACAAAGACCCCTGTCCTCTTGCACATATAGCTGCCTTTTTTGCCTGAAAAAGGCTACGCTGGTGAGAGGTCAGGAAGGTGAAATTTCAAGGTCGAGATCTTCCAGAAGAGTTAGGATAATTTTCTCTCCACTCCTCGACTGCAAGAGATGCTTCCAAAAATTTCAAGCCCCCCCCTCCACTTCTTCAATCACGCAGTCCCTTATAGACCTGCAGGATGTATCCAGGAACTAGCTGCAGGTCTCAGAGGATTTTTTTAGACACTTAATGAATTCATTTGGCGTCCTATCATAATATGACTCTGGAACGGGAGAGGAGCGTGTGTATCCCCTCACAATTAGTGTCTCATTTACATCTTTCTTTTATCACAGAGGTGGGAGCCGGAGCATACTGAAGTTTTAATTACTTTTACATTAAGTTTGACTGGCAGATGCCCAAAAGTTTCTTTGCATCTGTATATTGTTTCAATATGATCCCCCAGGCATGGTACAGAAATTACATTCTAATAAACTAGAATGATTTCCCTAATTAACTGTCACATTATTGCTTACATTTTTGCTCTTCCACTGACCCAGGTGAGTGATTGACAGGCGGAAAAATGTCCACGCTGCAGGCAGCCTTCTTTAATTTGTATTTGTTTGTGTTTATTAGTAAGCTGTTAGGTCTTCTGATGGCTTGCTCACATTGTTGCCTCTGTGATTTATGTGTGATTTCAGGTATGATATTGATTCTAAAAGTCCAGATCTCGCAAAGCATGTAAGTAAACAACTTACTTTTTTTTGTGGATCAGGAGCTCCACTTAATGTTTACACTAACAGTATTTGATATTATTATGTCAGTTTTAGACATTTAGGTTCTATGCAAACCAAGTTTGTGCAATCTAAAAGCTCAAATACACAGTGGAAAGTGAATTATGCTTCAGATGCCATATATATATATATATATATATATACCTTCCACTTGCATAAATTTGCAGAATTAGGTATTTTATTCCTCCAGAGCTATGGTGATCAGAGTTTCATTTGCATAGCCATTAACTTTTTTACATGAGGAATCAAGCATTGCAAATCATTATTGTCAAAGTTTTTTTTAACAGAATAATAGTTGTGGTATGTAGAGCTTTGTGCAATTTAGAATTTCATCTCCAAAACAATATACCATACATTTATATTAAAGGTTCTATATAATGCATATAGCCACTTTCATGTTACATGTCACATTTTAACTTTATATAAGGTCTAGATGTTATATAAAAGCTGTCCCGTGCATCAAACATTCACGGAGAAAAAAACTGAGAAATGCACACGGCCTGCATTTAGAAACTATGCAGTTTTACAGATTGTTTGTACTTCCTTAACTTTGTGATGTCATGTAATTGCTCCTTCCGCCTCTAGAGGTTTCCAACACAGTCCACCTGCCCCTACCTTTCCACCCACATTTTTCAGCCTTCCAAGTGAAAATCAGAAAAGAGGCTCATGAATATTAACGAGACAGACCAAAAACGACCTCAAGCGAGGCACTTGAAAGAGGAGTGTGAAACTACACTGAGTTAAAGTTTTGTACTTTAATATGCAAATACATCGTGTTAGGGATATCCAAAACTTCAAATAAAAATCATAAAAGTGCATGATGTGGGACCTTTAAAATGAGGGTGATAATGCTTTGATGCAGAACATACAGTACATTCAGGGAAACAGCTTATTTAAATGAGCGGATCTTATCTCATCATTTTTGTTAAAATCTTTGATAAATAAAACTCCTGCTTTTACTTTAACAGATAAAGAATATATTTACAGGGCTTGGTTTGCATACTACCAACATTTCCTTCATTAACTATGCTTCAGTCAGTGTGATGTTGTGTTTGTGCATTTCTCTCTCTGGAAACCGCCTCTTCCTAAAGCGCTTTCTGCATTTGTTGCTTTACTTCTCTTGTGCTTTTTATTTATTTTTTTTTTTATTATTATTGTGTCTTTTTAAAATGACACTTTGCTGTTCCCATTCTGCTTATCTTCTCTTTCACATACCCACTTTTGCTCTTCTGCTTCGCACTTGTTTGATGACATTCTGGTATTTAAGTCTTGTGCCTTCTGTTCCATGATATGCTCTGTTGTGTCACTGTTGCTGCCTGGTCTCTCTTTCTTCCTCCTCCTTCTTCTCCACCCCGGAAGGCAACCGACTTTAACGTACGTGTCTGCCTCAGATGTCTTAATATATAACTGTACAATGCTTATAAAGATACTAAACTCCTCACCAATTCTCCTTGTTACTCCCCATGATCTACCTGAATGCCACCATCCTTTGTCCCAACCCGCGGCTCTCTCCATCCAACTTTATGCTCCCCCCCATGGCAGGACTTCCTGGGACAGGTCTTCTGCACATTGGGAGAGATTGTGGGCTCTTCTGCCAGTCGCCTGGAGAAACCTCTCGGGTGAGTCTTCATTTCACTGACTTTCACGTGGCCGGGACCCGCTTATTTATTCTCTCAAGGAGACAAACGGAACACGTTTCTGCAAACACAAGTCTTCAGATGTTATCAGATAATGAAAAGTCAGTGCCACCTCTCAGCCCTTTTCAGATGTGACATGTTTATCCCGCTGGATTTCACACATTCCAGCAAAGGCGAGGTCATCATATATCTGCCTCCTAGAGCCATCTGTATCGTATTACACTGCGACATGAGATCCGTGTGCCTGGATGGGTAATTGAACACGCCCGGGAGCTTCCTGGATGCAATTACTGTCATTAAGGAGGCGATTTAGCACAGGGAGTAAATTGAAGTCAGTGTGAGACATATGGCACTCTCAACAATGCTTCAACGTAAATTGGAAACGAGGCCCTGAAAGCGTTGGACGCGGCAGACTCCTTTGTAGCTCTCTGAGTGATGTGTGTCTTATGGCGAGTTGCTCGACAAACTGCGAAGTGCAGCGTTTATGGGTTACCTCTGTGTGAAGTACGAGGCGGCGGCTGGCCCCAGCTGTGTGTGTGTGTGTGTGGGGGGGGTTTGTGTGATCAGCGGGGCTTTGGTGTCGACCATGAACCCTGCCAGGGACTGGTGGCGGCGGATAACAAAGCATGGTGCCCGGCCAGTGCCGAATAAGAGGATGAGCAGGATCAAGAGGCACTGTTCACCAGCACGCTGCAAACTAGGCCGCAGCACCCCACATCAGAGGCAGGCGGCGGCTCAGAAGCTCCAGGCGGACATGGTGGACGAGTATTGATTCCACAGCTTCTAGCGGGGCACCTTGTCCACTGCTGAGACGTGGCAGTAATGCAACATCCAATTTAGCAGCAGCAGAGGGTGATGATGATATGGTCGCCGTTACAGACCGCAGTAGATAAACTGAAGAAATCAGCCCTTTTGAAAACATCCAACAGTTTTTTTTTTTATATCAGGGAGCAGCAATTCAGAAACACATAAATATGATAAGTATAGGCTTCTCGAGATGTTTTGCTCGCGGTGACAGTTAAGGGTACTGTTTTAGTCAACCCTGTCCTTTCTGAATAGCTAAACGGTATCCATGGGTAATGAAGTTTTCCTTCCCTACTGTGATAGATAATAGGTCAGAAGATTTTGAATGGCTATGTGCTCAATTTCCTTGTCATGCGTCCTGACGTGACAGTGCCTCTCTGGACCGCAGCTACGAGGAACGGCTCCCCGCAGGGTCGGAGGAAATCTGTTAGCCATGCTTAGACGAGTCCACCTAAGGCACAGCACATCCAATGACCTGCCTAAGAAGCACATCAGCCACCCTTTCCCCATTTTCCACACTTCACCTCTCATTTATTCTCCCTCCTTCCGTTCATCGGATTCTCTTTTTTTCTAACTTGACCCCCTTTCCTTGTCATTGTGTTTTCTATTTCTTTTTATTCCGCGCACACACACACACACACACACACACACACACACACACACACATACACACACACACGCACGTCAAGTCTTAAAATCACCATATCATAAAAACATTAGGTTTTAATAGCGTTTTGATTATTCTAATAGCTTTTTGATAATAAAGAAGGTCTTGGTGTTATATAAATACTGTTCCACAAACTGTGCCACGTTTGTACACTGTGTACAATCCACAGAAAAAAAGCACACAGCCTGCGTTCAGAAACTGTAAATTAACAGTAAATTACCAAATAAGAGCAGAGGTTCAATTAACAACCAGGTCCCCTTTAAACGGCAGGTGCGGATCTCAAATAATATCTGATCTGTTAATTTATTGAAAGAAATAAAGACCACACTATTATTTGATAATTTACTATAACACCCAGGAAATCTGTACAAAATGGGAACCAAAGGTAATTATCATTTTAAAATGAGTATTGACTTTGATATGATTCTATGACAATTAATTAGCACGTACGCACACACACACACACACACACACACACACACACACACACACACACACACACACACACACACACACACACACACACACACACACACACACACACACACACACACACACACACACACACACACACACACACACACACACTATTTCCACTTGCCCATCATAAAACCTTGCTTTGGAAAAACAATTTTTAGATCTATTTTTAATTGTACCGTTACATTACACATATGAGGTTTGCCAATTTAAGAGTATTTTTTTAGGTCAAGAAAGTTGTAGTATGTCAGAAACTGAGTAGGCCATGTCTTATCATGAAAAACAATAAGATTCATGATGCAACGTAAGATACATTTGTGCAGCCATGTTGGTGATAGTGACATATATTGTGCAAAACGAAAGATGTAGGAACACAATCACTGTTACCTTAATATTTTTACATGTTTTTTTTTTAAGTGTAATTTGTATCACCACATTTTGTGGTAATTAAAACGACAATCATCATATGTGTTATTCATGGCACAATTCTTATGGGATCAAAAAATAACTACTGTTCATATTTCCTCCAAAATAATGTTCCATGGGGGACAGCAGAAGAGGTGGGACTATTGTTTACTTCAGTCTTTTTGAATTTGTATCATACATAGGGACAAACTATTATATTGTTCTGTCATTTATTTTAAAGCAGATTTCCACAGACTTATTTATCATGGGAAAAATATCAGGTCAGAGGAGACATATGACTCTACCTGCATGCCTTTATTAGGACAGAAACCTGTGCCAGTAAAAGGAACATGAGCTATGAAACACTGAACTGACATTATGGTAACAGTCCTTCTGTTTATAATCCGTTTTTAATGAGAGGCATGTATCAAAGTTATTGGTGGCTGAGGAAAACAAAGCTAAAAAGTGACTGATTGATGCGAGTGAATGGCGTCTTTTACTGAAAATTATGGTAACTGTGACACAGCTCTCTTTGCTATGATTATAGCCTGCAGGGAAGGGATCATAATGTGGTTGTATAGGTAACATAATAATGGAGTTCATTATATAGATGGCAGTAACCTTTTCTGCTGGCATGGTAAATTATACCATGCTCGACCATATAAATGTAGCACAACATTAGCATGTTAAACCCATTAGCCTATAGAGGCTGTAACCTCCTGGTGCTCACTTGAAACAGGATCTGTAAGCAAAATCACAATGAGTGAAGTGCTGGCTGCACCCATGGGAGCCAAGGATAGGAGGGAGGGAGAAATTCATAGAATTGTAGTAAATCATTTATTTTTGAAATGTGTTTTGGAAATTTAAGCATGTTTATCACAGACAGGCGATATTATAACAGTAGATAAATAACAGAATATCAGAAAAAGAACGCTATGACCCCTTTAAGGGAATGTTTACACACATTGCAAGGCACAAAAAGCAAATCCCTCTGCATGTCATGTGTCATTCACTCTTTAGCTCAGGTAGGATCATATATTAGAGCTCTAGCCATAAAATAAAATGATGGTAATGTTTGTTTTCTGTTAAATTAAGTCTATAAAATACATAGCTACAATTTACTCCATGTACTATGTAAAGATAATGTTGCTATAATAGATTAATATTGTAGAGATATGATTCCATTAAGTAAAATATTATATTGGCTTTATATGATTGGTTGTGATCAGTGTGGTGGTGTATTTTCCTTATGCTTCTCCCATAAATATAGTTGAAAGTTTGTATGTCATGCAGTGAAATCTGTTCTGATAGCTCACCAGAGCCTGCACCACTGGGCCAGAGGGGAAGTAAAACATCAAAGTTAAAGGCGAACAGAAATCAGATTTTAGTTCGCTTCGGGGTGAAACTCAAAAATGGTAAGATAAAATCAGAGAAGATGAAAGCGCATTACAACTGATAAATGTCCTCTGGAATGTTCATTTGTTTTGATGAAGACACAGTTTGATGAAAAGCTGCAGATTCAATAACATATTAAACAAGCTTGATCTGATTGCATCTTTTTTGCTGTTAATAATTTGTTTCCAACAGTGGAAGTTTTTATCTTCGAATATGTGCAGTGGCCAATGTGTCACAGGCCACGTTGATGCCCGCATTCTGATGATAATTTCTACACCTATTTCGGTATCAAAAATATATTTACCCCCCTAACCAGCCCTTTATGGCTGGCCTTTATAATGGCAATGTGACATGCGGAAGTTTTTTTCACCACAGAGGGGATAGGAGAAAGGGGGAGAGCAATATTTAAAAAAAAAAGACCAAATATTAAGGGTTTGCTTCTCGCTGATGGCCAAGCGACCATCTTGCATTTAGAAGTTTCTAGATAATTAGTTACTTGGAAGATCTGCAGTCATCTTGAATTGTGACACAAGCTTTTGCCAAACTGAAAAATAAAAAGATGAGTCAAGTCAGTTTGAGCCATGTAGTGGTAAATTGCTACAACAAAATGAAAAACAAAAATAAATATATATTTTAGGGTTGCCCTTTTGGCTATGCATGCATCAACTCTTAGAGATTGTGTTTTCAACTAAATGAACTGTATGCGTCAAAGTGTTATACTTAGTTGACCTGGAGGAAATTGATTGGAGTAACAAAGATAAATATTTGCTGAGAATATTACTGGTGGCTTGCAAGAAGTCCGTATCTAAGAAATGGCTAAAGAAGGAGTACACAGTAGATGAATGGGTTGATGTAGCGCAAAGTATTTGTGATGGAAATAATTTCTTTGAAGCTAAGAACACAAAAAGAGGTGCAAGTACACACACATGCAAGTATTATATTCTAGGTGAATTATATATTTTTTCAGTTACATCATTTGACATTTCGTGTCAAAAAAATCACACAAAATTGTGATTTTTGTAAATAACAAGAAACCTACATGAACACACAATATACATTTTTCTGATGAATGCTTACAACTGTATTTTAAACTTTAGACTTTCTCATCTTGCCAAACAATATTTGTGACTGACCCATATATAGTATGACATTACTCTTTACTCCCCCTTTTCCTTCTATGCCTGTCTTTCTTAACAGGTGTATACCAGTCTTTTTGTACATTTTACTCACCCTGTGGTATTTCTGCATTGCATTGTCATTTATTTTTTTCTGCAAAAAATAAATGACAAAAAAAGAAAACTGAAAAGCATTTAAACACATCAACATTTTAAATAGAAAGGTTGAATACAGGTTTTATCCCAACATAAGAGACTTCCCCTAAAGTTGCTTGTTAATGTAGTTGGTGAACTGACTCAGCAGTTCCTTGCTGCAGACTTAAACTCATGAGTGGGAGTGAGTGAGGTAATGTTTCGGGTAAGACAAAAAATTCTTAATCTAAGTACTCTTGGTTCTGTAAATGGAGGGAGGGAAGCAGGTGTGTGTGTGTGTGTGTGTGTGTGTGTGTATCGCTGTGCTCGCCTGCGTTATGTAACTGGGGGGTGAAGTGCTTCAGATGGCTAACAGTAATCAACATCCTCTGCCTTGGGACATCACACACAATTAGAGCATTCTGCTGCCTCGCTAAATGCCAATTTGGGCTTCAAGGCTGAACACTAACAAGGCTTCCTCTAATATTCTGTATTCTGGGTTAGGTGTGGAAAAGCCCAACTGTGCTGAATGCACAAGAACTGTTTTTGTCCGATGAAAGTAGAATTTATTAGTTACCATTTTGTTTTCATGAGAGGCATAAAGCCTCCGCTCTGTGCAGCAGCAAAAACTCCATTTATGACTTTTGAAGGACTTTGGCGCTACACACAACTGAGAAATCGCATTTGCATTCTGCTTGAAAAGAAACAGTTAATTTAATATATACCATGATTGTTAAAGGTTTGGTTTTAAAAGCTCTGTGGATAATGAGATAGATTTTTGTCCTCATGCTGGAGGCCTCAGGTGCACCAAGCAAGGGCAGAGGAGGCTTTTACTTTTGCAGATAAGCTTAGCCGATTCGTTTTGCACTCGGCGCGGACGGTGTTCATTTGTGTCATGGCCGTGGGTCGTCATCTGCTGGCAAGGTGGGAAAAGCTTCCCCAAAGTCTCGGAACGAGTGCTCTGCTGCCCAACTCTAACACCCCGATGTTGTTAATCTATTCAGCAGCCGTAAACGATCCGTCAGCACACAGATTGTAATCTACAGTCAGTGGTAAGCACTGTGGTGGAGGTCAAGGCAGCCCGATGTAACATGATATAAATTCCATTCACTCGCGGGCCAGCACCACATGAGCAGGTTAAAGGCGCCATGGCCTGGTGACACAGTAGGGATAAGGGAGAGGGGAATCGCCTCTGATTTGAAGTCGCTGACCCACAGTTGGAATGTAGGAGGAAATGTGACTAGAATGATATGTAGTAATGAGGACAACCGGACATCTGTTTTGGCCTTAGACAGAGATGAATGTTGCTGTTCTTGTTGGAATACGCTTTTAATTTCTTCTAGAGCAGTGGTTCTTAACCTTTTTTTAGGTACTGGACCACCTGCACATTTTTGAGCAGTTCTGAGGAAACAATTTGACCAAAATACAAATTGTATTAGGATAGATGAAGGAAAAACCTGGATTTATTTATCGTAATTCCATCAATTTTCTATACCCATTTATTCCTCACTAGGGTCACAGGGGTCTGGAGTCAGTCCTAGTGTACTTCAAGCAAGAGGCAGGTCACCAGTCCATCATGGGGCACACACACCATTCACTCATACACTCATACCTACGGGCAATTTAGCATCTCCAATTAACCTCAGCATGATTTTGGACTTTGGAAGAACCCGGACAAAACCCATAGAGACAGGTAGAGAACATGCAAACTCCACACAAAAAGGTCCCAGGCCGTGTCCTTGAACCTGTCACTTTCTTGCTGTGAGGCATCAGTGCTACCGACTGTGCCACCATGCTGCGTTTATGGTAATTCAAACGCTTAAAAGCATTTTCGCATATCGCTAATACAACAAAATTAACATTGATCCTTGTTCTTTGTGTTTGCCTGTAGCCCCATTTTCAAGTCATTAAGTCATAAGTCATTAAGTCAAGTCATTAAGCTATCCAAAAAATATTTCCCAATTAATATGATTCACAGCTTATCCTATCCCGTCTCTCTCTGCCAAAACAAGTGATTTTAAGCTCGCAGGTGGTTGACGAATGCCTGGTTTATTTAGGAACACAATGAATCAAACATTGTTATAGTGATTAAAGCCTGTTCCATAATTCATGTCATCAGAATGTCAGCAACGGTCTTATTACGTCACCGCACTTGTAAAAAGGGATCACAATACAATGCGGGGAACGGTGTTCGGAAATTAGTGAGGACACACGAGTGAACAAAATTCCCATAAATAGCAAGATTAGTCTAATTCATTGAGGTTGTGCTAATGGTCATTATGTATCTGTGAGAGACCTGAGGTAT
Source organism: Lepturacanthus savala (assembly GCA_030544235.1). Classification (NCBI taxonomy): domain Eukaryota; kingdom Metazoa; phylum Chordata; class Actinopteri; order Scombriformes; family Trichiuridae; genus Lepturacanthus; species Lepturacanthus savala. The sequence goes on from CM060480.1 coordinate 15,378,508, forward strand.
CCAATGACAACACTCAATGGGTTACATAACATGACTGCAATAAAAGGGGGGGTGGGGGGGGGTAATATGTTGGTGATAATGGGCTCTCATGCTTCGCATATTATTTCCAGTGAAAACCAAGCACATTCTTTACTCTTGGCTGTGTTGTGTATCCATGGAACATTTTCCTGCACCTTGATTGTTGCCCTCTTTGCTTTATGCTGGTTCGAATAACGCTTCAAAGATGTTTAGCACATGTCGCCTTTTGGTTCATGCTATAAAGACCAGCTCTTATCCCTCTTATACCAGTAGGAAGCGGCCCTCTTTTCCTCTCCGAGAACTATAGTAGGTCTTTTGGTGCCGTTTTGAATCATCCTGTGTACTGCTCATCCTTCTTTTTTAATCCTGGTGAGGTGAGGGATAATGGATACTTATTGGTGTATGAAGATCAAGGGGATTAGGGGTATAATCCCATTTGAACCCACATAGAGTTTTGGCAACCTTGTTTAATTCTGTTTGACTATGACCTGCCTACTCCCCTAAACATTTACTATGGCACAAAGCCAGATTATGTGTCTAACCCTCCATCTCTGCTGGTCTCAACTCAAAAAAGTCAGATCTGTTCATTTGACTCGATCCCCCTGTTAAGCAGAAACACTCATTCGGTTTACTGACTTGAGCGATCTCGGTGAAATTACTCTTTTGTGCAGGGAAAATGATCATATTGCGGTGTTATTTCTTTCTGTGCATACACTTCACTCTCCCGAATAATACCTTTTAATTAGTGTATCTCTATCCGGGTGTGAAATTGCAATGTAACAATCTGAATGATAAGATTGTAGTTATTTCCTATGAAAATATGCAGCTCTACCCTGCAACAGCTGCAGTGTGAAAAAAAAAAAAATTTCTTCTTTGGCTCTCACTCATACTGTTGAGGAGACAGATGACCCTCCCCCACTCACATATGCGTGACACGTTGCACTGTTGCTAAATATCAAGACCATTTCTCATCCTAATGACCTAATGTGAGCAGCATCAACAATTGCTTCCATCTCCTTTTTCGGACTTTAATCTAACCGACCTCCATCCACCGCACCTCTGCGCTGATAGGTAATGAAGAATACAGACATTGTGAATCACCATTTCATGACAGCAACTGCTTCTAGATGGGAAATTATAGAGGCCATACATTGAGCCTGAATATCTACAATATAATATGTCATGCACAATGATCTTTGATGCTTGTTTTCGGGAGGAATAAATAGCCGGAATGTGCAGCCCACTGGAAAAACGAGATATCTCAGAACAGCAGTATCAGGAACTTGTAACATGTAATTGTAGCAATGCTAAAATATGCTGCTTGATCTCTTCCAGTTCACATCATCAAGCGAGGGAATCTGTAAAGACAGTTGTGCATCTCTCTGTTGGAGTATGAGTTGCACTCCTTTCTTCCATCTATTTCTGAGTTAAGGAAACCACTCCGCTAGAAGTCCTGGTTTCAATTTCTGCCTTTCCTTGTTTGATTTCTTCATGAAGTTGTGTTTGATCATCTGTGTTTCTGTTGAAATAGAAGAACAGCGGATGAGTTATTTGTGCTGACACAGTGCTAATCTAACTACAAATATGAGTACCCACTGAGATTTTCAGGCAACATCCATACACACCATGGACTGACACTGGATTGGTGAGCATCACATGACACAGTGCCTTCCGATCGCCAAGGGCAACCTGTAAGAGTCTGCATGAATTATAGTGGAATTTACTAGAATGTTAGCGGAGTCACTACTCACCAGAAGTCTTAATGTGTTTAATATATAACATGAATCGTTTATTGGAAGCACAGAAGCCACGGCTGATAACAGGCTTCATCAGTCTTCTGATATTAAATGCCAATACTGCATCTGCAACCTTTCCATATTATTGTACCTCTCTACTGGATTAATATAATTCTTAAATACAGTGATAATTCTACAGTCTATGTGACAAATAGAAACGCACAAGTGCCCAAGCTGTATTTTATTTGTCTTCTCCTCACTCAGTCTAAATTGTGATACCTTTGTGGTGATGAGAGGGATTTGCAGCTTCAAACTAATATTATAAAACATTTACTTGTGACCTTTCTAACCAGTCACAGAGTAAATGTTAAACACAGATATTTGGTTTGGCACCATCAAAACAAAACACTGAAAGTTATTGGGCATATCACTCACTTGCTTTATGAAACTGATTTATCAAGGCTATTCTCTAATCTCTAATGTTTGATTAAAAAATAAACAAATATGTTACATTTGTCCTTTGTTGCTTGACATAATTAAATAGGGACCCTGCACCACTCAGAATAAAAAGCTTTTGATGATTCAATGATTTTGGTATTCTAATAACAGTGGCTAATATAAATAAATAATCTCCACCACTGCCTGTTAAATAATGTGACATTGTTTTTGATAAAGTAAAATTTTTGCCCGACTGTGGATATCAAAGTTCAAGAGTTGTCCAAAAAGGGCTCCTCCTCTGGGGAATGGGGATCTCATAGCAATATGATTATTGATATTTTTGAAAGGTTAGTGACAAAATAAAAAAATATATATATTGCAGGTATTTGCTGAATATAATCATTGAATAATAATAATTGTGGAGTCTCCACATTAGGGCAAGTGCTTAGATTTTAAATATTCTGCTCCTCTAAGACTCTGCCCTCTTGCTCATTAAGTGAGCAAAGTAGCTACTCTTATGAAATTTGGTAACTCATGAAATAATATCAAGTGCAGAGGAGAACACTATTATAAAGTACCTGAGGATTCATTATAGGAATATGAATATTAACTGTATGTAATAATTCATGAGAATCCCCTCAGGAAGGTTACACTTAAGTCTATGGGCTTGGCACTCGCGTGTGATGACTCAATAAATAATATATATAATATATAATACTATCAAAAAAATAAATTTAAATGAATCCTAATTGATCAATGTTTTATTTTTGTTGTAATATAAAGAATGAAAAGGAAGATAAAGTCTGTAGGTAATGGCAGTGACAGTTTACAAGCAGCAGCTGCAATAATTATTTAAATACTTACGTCTGTGTGATTGTATCTTCACATAAAAACATTCATAATTACATTTGCCACAACAGTCACACTAATGACACTACAATGTGAGTTCAGAGAAATACTTAATTTGACTTGTTGCTGGTTGTGATGATGTAACTTGTCCCGCCCACCTGGTGATGGTAAACGACAGCCTGACATGACAAAAGACAAAAAGCATGTTTGTCATTATATGGTTTAGAGACATGTAGGCGCATCTGATGATGCTGGTGACATGATGTTGTTTGACTGGAGTCATTTGAATATTCAGATGTTTGAACAGCAGCAGAATCAGTAGCGACAAATACCACACTCCCTTTACATGACCGGCTGATTAAAGCATGTCACTCCTTTTGCAGCAGTCGTGCCGCAGGCCTTGTTTATAGCAAATAGTGCAGGAAGGACCTCGGCAACAAATTTCACATAATTTCATCATCAAAGCCTTTTCCCGCTGAGGAATCGCCAGTGACTGAGTGTTGAGCAAATGAGGCCTTTATCACTAGCAGTCACATTTCACTACGGAAACTGTTTGAACGAGCAGGATAGTTTTTAGAATCTAGTCAATAAAAAGGAACTTTTGCATCACAGACAAATGACAGGAACTCTGTTTAACCATTGCGTGAATCACAAGCAGGTCTCAAGTCTTAACCTCAAAGCCTCAAGTTTCTCTGGTAGAGAATCAAAGAAGTATCAAATCGAGTATGAAATTCTGTTGATCTACCCCAGTTTACACATTTAAATCAGTTAAAAGACAGCGGTCATGGAACATTGAGTTCTGTTTTCAATCATTCTTTATTTATGTAACACTTTTCATGCACAGAAAATATAGCACAAAGTGCTTTACATGTTAAATGCACTCATTCACCCATGTTGAATTGTTTATCAGTCTTAGCCAAGGAAGTCTTAAGTCCTCAAATTTATGATTCTCCCACCTTTGTTGCCTGATATTCAACTTAACTAGTCTCTGTCAGAGAATATGCCGCACTTAATAATGCATGCCTTATCGCCCATTGCCCTTTTGGGTCCTGCTCTTGTCTTAGCAACAGGGAACAGATGAAAGTATTTCATCTTTACTTCTCTCGAGATGCCATTTTACTAATAACTGGATCCCATTTCCCAGTTTAAAAGCACTACTGGTCATTATCCCGACCCCAGGGAGATAACCTGACCTATGGTGTGTGCAAGGTTTACTGTGCCCTCATTGTGGAGGACTTTGCTGGCTCTTTGCAGCATCATCAAACTGCACGGTGGTGACTTGGAGTGAAATATCAATAATTCAAGGACAGTTAATTCACCTTGAGATTGGTCGCCGTGGAGCTTGAAGATAGAGCCAGGGAATCAGGTGTGCCTGTCCTCTGAGAGCATGATGGCTTCATTTTATATTGTGCCGCATTAAAAGTTTGGACTGTGGCTGTGTCCAAAATCACTGCTTTGTTCACTCATTCCCTGCTCCTTTAGTAAAAGACACTAGTTTACCCAAAAGTGAGCAGCAAATCAAGATTTCAAACAGTGCATTGTGGTATTGTTAGCAGAAGTAGTGGACATGCCATTGGTTTTGTGGAATTCTTTAGGGCACTATATAATGGATATACAGTATAGTAAATAGGGAGTGATAGACACAGCCTGAGATAGTTCTTTTTCACAGTTACAGGCAGATGCTGTGGTCAGCAGATTTTTGAGCTATTGATCAAAGGTGTTGCAACAGGGACAACAGTTGCTTTAATGGAGCATTACACTGTATTTTTTATAGGCCTGTGAAACCTGAGAGAAGCCGGTAAAAAGCTTAATGGAAAACACATCGTACCATATCTCCTAAAGACACTACAAACACTTCCTGCGCTGGCAGATAAGACAGAGAGAACCACGCTTCATCTCCTCCGGCATACGCTGCTCGTTCGGTTACTGCAGGATCGCGCTTCAGATTATATTCGTAAATAACCCAAGCTTCTGTTGCTGTAGCAGTACTTCCAGTCATATCAACTATCACAGCTTGAAGAGTTACTGCAGCAAGTCTGACCTTCTATTGATTGGGCTCCAGCTACGGGCACAGTGGGAGTCCTGTGTAATTTCCATCTTTATCAGTCAAGATGACAGCAGTGTCACCAGCTGGAGTGCAACTGTATGAAAGGAAAGTAGATATGTCTGTGTTGGGTGGAAGGAAACAGCATCAGTGAATGATGAGAGTTTGTGAGATTGGATATTAAAAAAAGTTTAGTTTTTTTTTTTAAGTTTTTTTTTTTTTTGTTCTACTTCAAAATATAGAGCCAAACGACATTTAGGACAGACTCTGGATCCATCGTCTGGTTTTGTTGGCATCACTGGATTGGGGAGGTGTTGGAGAGGGAAACTTTGGAGACATGCAGACATCTCTTGTGTCTTAATACATCTGCTGTTGCACTAATCAGCAGTTCGTGTGCAGTTCTGCAGGTCTGTGTCTGCAGTTTTATCTCGCCTCGTACTAAAAAGAACGAAGCAGTATTTATATCATATTTTTACGTGTACGTGGTGAAACAAAGTAATGTTCTGATTAGAGCAGTCAGACTCACTCTAATGCCACATTGCTCTTCTTTATTGCCTCTGGAAATCTGTTTTTTTTTTTTTTTTTTACAAATTTTCACTTGTATTAGGGCGACACGGTGGGGCAGGGGTTAGCGCTGTTGCCTCACAGCAAGAAGGTCGCAGGTTCAAGACCTCCTTGGTCCTGGGTCTGGGACCTTTCTGTGTGGAGTTTGCATGTTCTCCCCGTGTCTGCGTGGGTTTTCACCGGGTACTTCCTCCCACAGTCCAAAAACATGCTCAGGTTAATTGGCAACTCTAAATTGCCCATAGGTGTGAGTGTGTAAGTGAATGGTGTGTGTGGCGACCATCTGGGGTGTATCCCTGCCTCTCGCCGTAACGTGCTGGGATAGGCTCCAGCAGACCCCTGCGACCCTAATGAGGAATAAGCAGGTATACAAAATGACTGACTGACACTTGTATTATTGGCCTGAAATAGGTGTGAAAAAGCCTCATGAACCCTAATCTTTCTGATCATTATTTGGGTTCCTGGTATGGAAAAGCAAATGCCTGCCCCTTAGTTCTTCTGCTAAAATGGAGCCACCACAACTTTAGTCAGTCCCTGTGGTTTGCAACGCAGCGCCTCTAAACGCCAACCCTCAGAAATAATGGAGCATTCATGTTGTGCTGAGAGCAATATTTATTGTAAGAGTGAATGATATCTATTTCATTTTTCACAGTGGCATACCTGGGAAGAAATGCGGCACCATTATCTTGTCTGCTGAAGAGCTGGGAAACTGCAGAGTAAGTCAAAAAAGTTTTTGGCCAGTATTTTTTTTTTGTTTCATTCACTTACCATGCCAGCGTTAACGTCAATGTTTTGCAGTGTTCACTGATCAAATCTGAACTGGTCCCTTGAACAACATTATGTTAGACATCAGTTAAGTTAGTGTAAATGTGGAGCCGAACCGGACGCTGCAGGAAGATGGTGGTCACGTATTGTATGTTTAGCATTATGTTGATAAGCCCGCTGGAGCGAAGTGGTTCGTTTAATAGCTCTGACTTTAGTACGATGTATTGTGTCATATCTGTCCCCATTAAACCAGCGAGATATTCCATTTCACTGTGCAATTGTGTCTGTCGTGTTGAAGTTGTGAACATAGTGAATATGCTATGAGTTTGAATAGCTATTTAATGAGGCTGCGTTCATTCTAATCACTAAAGCGGGCATTTCCTTCTCTGTGTGGTGTGTAAATCAATAGTCTGCGTTAATAACCTGTGTCCACTAATGTCCATTGGCGTTCCCTCCGCACAGCTAAATGAACATAGTAAATAACCACATTATACTGCTGCTAGTGGAGCAGGAGAAAGTAGCAGACTTATTGGCCAGAACAACAGGCCTCCCTTGGAGGATATAAAGCAAACCATTGAGCTGCAACCACTGTATAAATATTTTATGATATCCTAATGCATGTAAGCAACTAAAGTGAAACTTTCTGTTATACGTCCATACATACAACCATTTCATCTGGTACTTCACTGCACTTCACAATGTTTGTGCTTGGCTTTAAGGGGGTACATGTAACTTATAGAAAGGTTTATTTGGATTTACATGTATTAATTATATTTCAGTGCTCATGAGTGAATGTAACAAAAATTAGGTTAGTTAGTAAACAAAGGTCGTTAAGCTAAGGTCGGGTTTAGGTGGTTTATTAATGCATATTTCTGCGGTTTGGCTGCTTGTTCTCTGCGAGATGGCTGTTTTCATTTCTGTGTGACTGTTCAGCAGGGGAGGACATGCCGCGTTTTTCTGAAGCGAGGTGCAAAACATGACATTAGAGAGCTTTTGTGTTATTTTTGTGAGATGTGTAACGAGGTAAAACACATCACCCGCAATAGGTCCTTGGCGCCGCTTGTGAGTGAGCAAGCGAATAATAGGATGCTGACTGCAACTCAGCCACCGCCAAGGGAGTCATTAATGAGGAATTTCTGAAAGTTACATATAGCCGCTTTAAGGGTTTTTATAAACAAATAATCCATTTCCTGGTAATAAAAAGTCTCCAGTTGAAGTGAAGCAGATTTGCCTATAGTAAAACTGCCATGATAACTGTTACTGATTTGGCCGTGGAGGATTAAAGTGTCAGTTCTTACAATTTCTGGGGACAGCTGTGAGTCATAGGTGCGCCGCATCCTCAATGATAGGAGTTGGCATCATCACTGCAAAGCACCACTTCAAGGGGTGATTTTGTAATATAAATGCAAATGTTCATTACTGATACAATGAGAGACAGAGACTTAACATGTCACTCCAGACCTGCCCTGTTTGCACAGAATTTAACCCTGAATGTCTCAGGTTTCAATAATGAAACAGAAATTGAGGGAAAAGACAGATTTAGTTGAATAATCTGAAGGCCCTCCTGCCACTATAAGTCCCACACCTGTGAATTATAGTAGTTTAGCTAGCTACCATCCATCTGGACCATAATCCACCTGTTAGTGATAAATGGATAAATTGGGGCAGCAGAGCTTCTGCATCACCTGCAGTAAACGCAAGCCATGTGTGGGGAACTGAAAGCAGCAGACTGGGAATTGACACAGTTGACTGAAAGGTGGGTTGGCTTTCACCTTTGTGGAGGATTTGTCAGCATGTTGAGCAACAGACCCTTATGGATCAAAGGCTTCCTCTTGAATGTCATTAACTCTGGCATATATGACATGCTGAGCCCTCAATCCTCCTTGCCCAGTTCTGGCTGATTTAAATCTAACAATACAATGCTCTCTATATATATTTTATACAGTACAGTATAGGCTTACTATTAACTTATACTAAGATCATAGCCACCCATTCATACACTGAGTAATAAGCTGAATTAGCATTGACAGTTGGGATTGTATGATGTATTTCCCTCAAAATGGATTTTGTGCCTTTTCCTTTTTTAAAATGTATGTAACACTATTCTTCACAGTGACAAAAATCCTTCACCTAAAGCTTGCAGTCATAATATACTAAGCCCTGAATGGATGGAGCAAAGCATATAAAGGAATTACGTTCAATTCTGAATTATATTATCCTCTGGCTCATGATGGTGATTCACTAATGTATGTGACCCTGAGGACGTGATAAACTTATGTCATGTAAATTTCTGTGCTGTCTGCATCGCTTCATATTGCTTTGAAAGACTTTCTGAAAGTGACTGCGTGGATCGCGCTGAGAGCATAGAAATGGGAAGCGTGATGCTGATGGCAGTCACTATTCCCCTGATGCTTGTAAAACCTCAGTGGCTGAAATGAATGTTCTGCCTTTTCTTTCCCGCTTAATGAGAGAACACTGCTCGACACCAAAACAAGTATGTGATATCTGTGCCTAATGAAGGCTTAAGGCCCGTTTGCCATGATGGTGTAATTGTAGAGGCCATGTTGGGGCTAAGCAGGACAGTTATAAGATGCTTCGAAGTTGAAGCAACATTAACTGAACTAAGCAAACTCTGCTCCTCTACAGCAATATCACACGTTCTTAAAATCCACAAAACAAACCACAGCGGGAACAGGACAAATGATGAGATGATCTTATAAAAAAAACATTAGGACAGAGCATGACATTTCATGTAAAATCTAATAAGTGGATGGCTTTATAACCCGGCTGATCCATATCCAACCACACAAAGTGAAAAAAAATAATTTTCATTAATATGCTCATTTATTGCTCTTTGTGTTGAACCACAGAATATTTCTTTAAATGGAAGGAGAGAATGAAAAATAGCTATAAACAGCCCTGATGCGTTTAGTTTAAGCTGACTGGTTTAATCATTTCTTTGCTTTGTGCCTATTTTCAGCATTTTCACTGTGTTGATTGGAAGCATAACCTATGATTGGAAACAACACTGGTATCTCTTTTATTTTCCAGCAGAATACCCAGAGAGGTATTTCACTAGTTATAAGTGGACGACATCTTTCTCTCAGCCGTTGCCTTAGCGATAGAGGCTGGGCTGTGTCGTGTGTGTGTGTCCGAGGCATAAAGTGATGTGATAGGGGTTAGTGAGAAGCAGGTCAGAGGCAGCGCGCATCATACTGATGTTCAATCAATAGAGGCCTGTTTCAGCACCATGCTGATTCAGATCTAATAGCTGCACTTCTCAACATAAAAGGCTCCGAAGACCATCAGGGTAAAAACAGCTCTTCTATGTGCTAATTGAATATTTTATTTCTGATGGCACATCTCACACTTTAAAATATGATGATTAGACACTTGACTTGCCAAACAAGTTTCTGAAAGCAGAGCATTTAGATAAGGCTGTTGTTTATGAAGAGCAATTTGCAGAGTTTCTTCTGATGTGGACGCTTGCCTGTCCAGTCTCTGCCCGCTGTGCAGCCTCGTTATTATACAATGCCGACTAATACCTTGACCACAGGGAGACTATCTGGAACCAAGATTATTATTGGGCATGTTCATTGTCCTTGTAATGGCAGAGCACATCCAAATGCTGCCTAAATGAGTATAATTATGGTAATACCAGCCTTTCTAAAGTATCATTAGCTGCACTCACACCATCCACGTCCTTTTTGTACACAGCCACCCTCCATGTGCAGAGTTTTAGAATCCATATCTGTCTCTTGGTTATGCTACTGTTATTATGATTATATTCAACACAACAAAGTATTTTCAATTTGATATCCATTATTCCATCCACTGTTGTTATTCAGGAGTTACATAATACAGAAATGGTAATGAATGCATTTTCTGGTTTTGAAGACTAGACCCTACTGGCTGGTTTCGCTGTTCTCTTATTAAGATTCAGTCAACGTTTTGCTTTTATTAGGAGCTTCAGTGCTTTTATATCTTGGCACACAGGCATAACAAACAGGGGGCAATCAGATGCAGGAGCATGGTTTTATAACATCGTTTAGTTTTTTACCTTTTCATTTCTCTGTCTGCCCCATCGACTGTAGGATTATGCTACCATGCAATTCTGTGCCAACAAACTGGATAAAAAGGACTTCTTTGGAAAGTCAGACCCCTTCATGGTCTTCTACAGAAGCAATGAGGATGGCACGTGAGTTTGTCCTATGCTTCTCCTTCTCAGTACTTTTTATTTATTTATTTTTTTGGCTTAATCAAGTCAGATAGGTGGGTGTGGACATCAAATGGGAAGGAACCAAGGTCAAGAGGATTAGATCCCTTGATCTCAGCTGCATATAGATTAATTTATGCAGTCATGGTCATAGCGAAGCAGGGTGGAAAGATTTTACCATCAGAGTTTTTCGTAAAGATGAGTGTTTTAGCATTTTCAATTCCTGACAACCTGTGTCTCTAGGTTCACCATCTGCCATAAGACTGAAGTGGTGAAGAACACGCTGAATCCTGTGTGGCAGTCCTTCTCTATCCCTGTCCGAGCCCTCTGCAATGGAGACTATGACAGGTAGTGTGAATAATGATGTACTATTAAGGGTACAGCACACACACACGCACACACACACACACACACACACACACACACACACACACACACACACACACACACACACACACACACACACACACACACACACACACACACACACAGCAAAAAAAAAGTTGGGTGTGTCGAAAAATTCAAATTTAGACATTTAGACATTGACTTTCAACTCTTCTTTTATCTACTACTTGAATAAAGAATTATAATAGGCCTATCTGCTACCTTGGTTGGCTGTACATTGATTAGCCCGCAATCTGTGACAGCAGTTTTGATTGACGGTCAGCAAGAGTTTAGTGCAAAACTGAGAAATAAGAAAGACAGAAAGTGAGAAGGGGGAGGAGTGGTTGCACTCTTAGTTCTAAAGATGTTGACAGGTGGCTTGAGGAGCCCTGCTCTGCGTGTGTTTGACTGTGTGCATGCGTGTGTGTGTATGTGCCTGTGCACAAGCGTGACATTGTATAAACTCAGAGAACCGTAGGAGTGTGTAGAAGTGGTCAAAAACCACATCAAACCCTCCCTCTCCACCACAATGGGTGTCAACAGAGGTTCTTCACTGCGATCCCGTCTGTGCTCACCTGTCCAGAGAAGCTAATTGGGACAGACAGATGGAGCAGAAGGCATGAAAGATAACGATGACGGTCATGGAATCCAAAGATTCCCTTTGAGGATTTTAATGGCAAGAGAGATATTCTAGTGATTTTGTGTCGCTGCCGCCTTTACTGTGAAACTCCTACAGTTTGCTGTGCTACATTTTCTGGTCCACAATCTGCAATTTTCATTCTCTTGATTCACTGCTTCTCAAAACAAATCAAATTTTAGATCACGTTTATAATATAATGGCTCTGTAATAATTACAGTTGACCTTGGTTTTGAATTTCCCTGACTCATGCTTTTCACTAATGCACAGCATTTTCTATTTCATACACAATACAATGTTCAAGGATTGTTCTTTTAAATCTTTTGTACCTGATCTTTTCTCTGTGGTCACGTTTCTCATGTCAGTCTACGACGCAAATGATCATATTTATCTTTTGTCTCTCTTGTAATCAAGAGAGACTTGATTTGCTCTTGTAATCCCTTGATTACAAGAGATTAGGAGAGAGATTTTAATAGTGATCCGAACGTGATATTTATCCTATATCTTCATGCAGTGGGTACAGGAACAGAGATAAAATTGATCCAGGAAACTAATTAATTGTTTCTACGCCGGTGGATTTGATTGTGTTATAGTGACCTTGATCATTAATTGCAAAGGAAATGACATTAGACAAAGATTGATGTTGTAGACACATCACTAGGAATCAGCAATGATGGCTCTGGCTGTCAAAACACATTTGTCTTTTTGTGTTCGGTATTCAAGAGCAGAAGGAATGTTTTGTCATTTTCCCACTGACTCTGAAATCTTAATTTCTGGTTGTGTTATTCGGAAAGCTGCAGTACAATTCTTTCCCAACGTTCCGTTCTCCACTGGATTGTGTGTCACATGTTTTTTTAGAGGAGAAATGCATGAGCGCAGGCTGATTGAGTTCAGGTCGGGATAACAGGGCAGCCCGCCTTCTCCTGGACCCATGACACATGATTGACAGCGACTGATGGAGGATAAGAACGAGCCACTGATCTTTCCATCAGATTCGATAGAAGAGAGGAAACGCTTTGCTCATTCCCAGTGAAGTCTCTCTGGCTTACTTATTTGGTTTCTCACCTTCCAATTTATTTTGAGGACTTGCAAATGATGCTCCCTCCCATGAGGTTATTTTTCTATCATTGGCATGTGCTGGAAAACTTTTGTCAATATTGGCTTCTTTTCTCTTCTATGAGACACACACTTATTCGTAAGCAATTATTATTATACTTGATGTCTGGTATCATCACACATTTTTTCCCCATTTTTTTCTTTTTGGAAGCATGACTTAAAGAAACAAAATAATCTTTGTGGATTTATTATGGTCTCAGCTGAATGTTTAATTGAAGTCAAGTCAAGCCAACTCAATTTTATTTACCGTATATTGTGCCAAATCATCACAAAGGATATCCCACGATACGTTTCATTTAGAGCGGGTTTAGGCCAACCCCTTTATGATATTGTATATAGAGACCCAATATTCCCCGATGAGCAAGGACTTGGCTACGGCAGCAAGGAAAATCTCCCTTTAACGGGAAGAAACTTCAATAGAACTTGGCTGTAGGTGGGCGGCCATCTGCCTTGACTGGTTGGGATGAGAGAAAGAGCGAGAGAGCAAGGAGCTTTCTCATCTTTTATACCAGGATGAAAAAGCACATAAACTACAGAGGAGATGCCACATTTTTAACACATTAATAGGACATAAAAAAATAGCAGATGTCACCAACCCTGCTCCTGGAGAGCTACTGCCCCGCATGTTTTAGGACTCCCCCCACTCAAACACATCTGATCAATTTTATCACATTTTATCACTTTTTATCAAGCCCCTGACAAGATTTTTCTGTTGATGAAGGGTTGACAATTAGAATTTGGTGTGTTTGAGTTTGGTGATTCCTAAAACATGCAGGGCAGCAGCTCTCTCCAGGAGCAGGGTTGGAGACCCCTGATATATACAGATGGAGAGGGAAATGAAAAGAAACCATGTGTATTGTGGAAAGTTATGCCTGGCAGCCTTATGGTATAGCAAGATAGCCTACTCTTAAAAGTACATTGTGTAGTTTCTAGTGGCATCTAGTGCAGATTGCTACCATTGAGTACCCTAAATATATAGAAGAACCTATGGTAGCTATGAAAGATGAAAGACCTTCTCTAGAGCCATTGTTTAGTTGGTTTGTTGTCTAATGTTGTCGGGTATGACCCGCTTCCCAGCTAGATAAAGCCCAAATGTAATAATAAAAAATTCAATAACAAAATTCAATATTTTGATTAAATCAATCAAAACATAATTATGAATATTGTAAGTCTTATATGCCAGCTAAATGCCACTAAATCACACTCTACACACTGGACCTTTTAAAACCAAATGAAATGGAGGAAGAGTGTCTTTAGCTTCTTTACTGTGACATATTATGCAATAAAAGGGGATATTTGAGCAGTCTTCAATTCCAAGAGGGATTTAAATCAACTCCTTTGGATTTTATTGGACCACTTAAAAGTGGGCGGGGCTATGATACATAGCTGCAGAGCTGATGCGTGTATGTCATAATATTATTGGTTAAAATTGGTTGGTTCATGCTTATGGTAGCACAGGTCATATTTTGTTTTACAGGAAAAAAAATTATTGTATTTTGATCTAAAAATAAATATAAATGGATTTTTTTGGCATATATTGTTAAATAGGTGCATAATATGACTGGGGATGTGATCTGAAATGGTTAAAAAGGCATTTCTCATTTCATCTCGACTTTAAACGTAGAGAGGGTGTCTGCCTCCCGGACCGAAACTGGATGATGGTTCCACAGGAGAGGAGCCTGATAGTTGAAGGCTCTGCCTCCCATTCTACTATTGGAGACTCTAGGAACAACAAGTAAGCCTGCATTCTGGGAGCAGTGTTCTAGTTGGGTGATAAAATATTATTATGATGATGCCTGATGATTAAAGGCTTTATACGTGATTATACGGGATTTTAGCTTCAACTTCTCTGGATTTTAAAGACAGTGCAGACTGCAGCGAAGCTAATATTGAAGGAATTGGATCTTTTCCTATAATCCTTGTCAGTACAATTGCAGCAGCATTCTTAATCAGCCGGAGTTCTTTAGAGACTTGTTTAGGCAGCCTGATAATAACCAACAAGGAAAGACATAACAAATGAGTGGAGGAGTGTGTCTGCATCTTTTAGAGACAAGTTGTGCCTGTATTTTATATATTTGAAAGAAGGCAATCCTTGAAATTTGTTTTACGTGACAGTTGAATCTTGATCAAAGATGACTCCTGGATTTCTTATGGTGTAGCTGCAGGCTAGGGTAATGCCAATCATTCAAAGTAGCTATATCATTAGGTAATGTGTTTGTGAGGTGTTTGGGCCCAAGCATAATAACTTTTGTTTGGTCTTAGTTTTGTAGTAGATAGTTGTCATCTAGGATGTTATGTCCTTAAGACATGTTTGAGGTTTTGCTCACTGATTGCTTTCGCCTGGCTTCATTGATTAATTCAATTGTATATCATCTGCATAATGTGGAAAATTAATTGGGTGCTTTATTATGATATTATGAGATGAATAGCATTGGTAGTATTAAAACAGAACTATGTGGAACTCTGTTTTTTTTTTTACGTTTAGGCATATAGAGGATTCATTGCAATATAAACCAATTGAAACCATTCTAATAAATAGGACTTAAACCAGCTTAATGCAGTCCCTTTGATGCTGATTATATGTTCTGTATGGATGTCTCTATCTGATGATCAGTGATATCAAATGCAACAACTAAGGTCTAATAACACAAGCATAGAGACCTTTAGGGAGAGCAAAGGTAATTTGTAACTTCACTAGTGCTTCTCTGTGCTGTGATTCACTCTAAATCCTGACTGAAAATCCTCAAACCATTGTTATGCAGAAAGACATATAACTGGTGGGTGACTGCTTTCTCTAGGATCATAGAGAGGAAAGCAAGGTTAGATACACTACAGTTTGCTAAAATGCTTGAATCAGGAGCATTTTTAAGTTGAGGTCTGAGTACAGCTACTTTAAAACACTGTAGTGTGGAGCAGGTTACTAAGCACATGTTGACTGCATCTAGTTAAGAAGTGCTAATTAAGGGAAATATCTTAGTCAGCCTCGTTGGGGACAAGCTGATTGTTTCGGTGAAGAAATCCTTGAAGTTAGTTAAGGAAGGTTGAATGGAGGAAAACAGTCTAATTAGCAGGTTTTACAGCTATGTGTTCTAGTTTCTAGAAAATAACATTTTTTTGTTCATTGTTACAAGATCCTATGAAAGATGTTTGCATGGTTTGCATGCAGAAACAAGGCAGATTCGTCTGTTATTGATTTAAATTAGGCTTCAGTTAATGAGCTTTAATATCCTATGCTTTCATTTTCTGAAATTAGAAAAGTCTCGCCTCAACGACACTTAGGTTGTGACTCACGTACAGAATCACAGAAATTTATTAACACAAACAAATACTCTTTCCTCTCTTTTGATTTGTTTTTCAGAACGATCAAAGTGGAAGTCTACGACTGGGACAGGGATGGAAGGTAATGGTTGCACACACTTAGTTCACACACAAATATAGACATGAATATAATCTAACTAAAGAGTCAAAATGCTAATTATTTAATATTCCTTGTATCGTGCTCACTATCTATGAGTTTGCCCTTCAACTCTGTGATTAATTATTTTTCATTTTATCTTCATTGTAAATTTTGACACTGTATTTATTCAGTAACCTATCACCATGCTCGCAATCTTTCACATCCAATTGCTAATAATTTTTCATTAATGATTAATTGTTACATATACAGTATATGCATCTGTGCGTCAGTGGTTGTGATGTAATTCCTCCAGCTATTTTTATCACAGTTGTACCTACTGTATCTATGCATGTGCATGTGATGCAGTTTTTCTATCTTTCCTTTAGCCATGATTTCATTGGGGAATTCACCACCAGTTACAAAGAGCTATGCCGCGGTCAGAGTCAGTTAAATACTTATGAGGTGAGTGGACATACTGTTATTCCTCAATAGCATATTTATTGTGACCATTGAATAAGGCCTCTAACCCCCCATCTGAAAAAAGATGCATCCAGTTAAAAACATATATCCTCACGAACATCTAATCTTTGATTAAGGAAAGCAGTCAATTATCAAAACACAACAAATAACTAGGTATGCCACCAGGAACAAGTATGTTTGCATGAATCATACACCACTGACAGTCTGACTAAAGAAAAAGTACTGAATAGCTGCTGATGACCAATATCTGTTATTAGAAAATAAAATCTAAGTGTGATACAATCTAGCCTAAAAAAACATAATTAAATCTTCTTCTTTGCCACTATCTATCTCTCGCTGTTATTATTTCTCTCTCTGGCTTGAGCTTGTACAAAATCTGCAAAACATCACATTCACAGACAATATCTTTAAAACTTCTACCCACCGATGACACAAATCCTCAACCACTAATGATTAGCCAGCAAGCATTTATTAAATCCAAATGGCTCCCTCAAGTATTTTATGATTAAAGAACTACTTTCAAAAAAGACAACCATGGTCTGTTGGCACAATGAATCTTTAAGTCTCTCCTCTCTAACAAAATAAATCAAAAATAAATACATTTTTAAAAAGTATAAAGCAGGCACTAAATTAATTGAAATGAATTTATTCATTTAAAAAAGGACAATGCACATTAATGCACATTTACATGTAAATATCGAAGATTTAACAGCTAATTTTCATCTTCAGTCCCTTGGAGGCCAATGGCAGCCATTTTACACTACACAACAATGACAACAATGACAACAACAACAACAATAAGAGATAATAAGATAATAAAAACAACAAAACAAAGCAATATCGACAAAATAGTTGATCACAAACCAGAAATCTTCAAGATGCCATCTCAGTCTCTTTCATATTTTACTAGTTGTCATTTATTCAGATTTATTCTGGTTATCCTATTATCAACAGGATAGCATTTGTGACAGTAAATAAACATACCCACTTCCTCGGTTTTATGGAGTTTTATGGATAAACAGTCTTTCCATTTAGTGCAATATGTGACTGGTTAGTTCAGATTCTAGACCACCAATCACAAAGCTCGGTGATGTGTTTTTACCTATAGCAATAGTGAGGCCCTAAATGGGTGGGAAACTGAAGCATTTGTTGTTTATGTTGTTTGTTCGTGTAATAATTCATTTTGATTTAGAATAGATTGAAATTTGGGATGACACAGTGGTGCAGGGGTTAGCGCTGTTGCCTCATAGCAAGAAAGTCGCAGGACGTCCTGGATCTGGCACCTTTCTGTGTGGAGTTTTCATGTTCTCCATTTTCACCGGGTACTGCGTCTTCCTCCCACAGTCCAAAAACATGCTGAGGTTAATTGGAGACTGAAGAAGATTGAAATTTGATGGTTAAATTGACAGTTCCCCACTAAATTTGACCAATATAACCATTTTTAAAAGCTTTTTCTTCACAGTACTGTGTATATACTAAGTATAGACATAGAAAATAGTTTCCTTTTCTCTGTTGATTCTCTCTGATCTCTCTGCTTCAAAGCTGTAGTGTGGGACTTTCTCTGCTGGCAGTGAAAAGGTAATTGCAAAAAAAAGGGATGTTTGCAGATGTAAAACAGTGGGTTAATTGTTTATGACATCATACAAATCCCAAAGTGGATAAAATGGAGTAAGAGATTCACACATCTGCAGTAATTTGGGTACTGTACTGGTCTGTTGTGGGGAAGGCTAAGCTCTGGATTTACCAGTCCATCCACATCCCAACCCTCACCTTTACTCACAAGCAGCCATAATGAGTTTCCTCTGCAGGGTGGCTAAGCTCAGCCTTAAAGATAGGGTGAGGAGTATCTGTAGGGAACTTGGAGTAGAGCGCCGTGGCTCCTTTGCTTCAAAAGGAGTCAGCCGTAGAGGTTTTTCTTGCACATCTGCCTGGAAGGAGGCCCCCCGGGGCACACCCAGAACTTGCTGGAGGGGTTAGATATCCCATCTGGCCTAGGAACGCCTCAATATCCCCCAAGAGGAAGGTGCTGCCTGTGAGAAAAGTGTCTGCTTAGTGGACAAAAATGGATGGGTGGATGGATGGATAACCCCCACGAAATGACTCGTTTCACTGTAAGAATTTTGAGCAGCAGAGAATGTGTCCACAGATAAAATTAATTTATTAAAAAACTTAGTCAACTGTGAAATACAGAGATTAACCTGGTGGCGATAGACTTAATCAGCAGTGTGAGAACTCGTTTGGAGAGGGCTTGAATGGCTCGGACATTCATTTATATGTAAAAGTTCCGCACTGCAGCTTTGAAGTCGAATTCAGGTCATAATGGAACCTGACCTTTATATCCAATTATGAAGGTGTGATGCTCCCATTTGTTCAATAAAAGACTAACTGGTTACTAAATGTGTTTCAAGTCAACTGAAGCGGTACACCAATCATACTTTAGCCAGTTAGACCTCTGTGGAAACTATTACTGAATGAACTGTGGGTGTGACTTTGGAACAAAACTTCTTCTACTGGGAATAAAAAATAATCTTTATTTACTTAGATTAAATTAGTGCACCATTTGGCTCAGATCTTACTAATGACTGGAAACCCCAAGTTTTTTTTGTTTTAATCTTTGAGTTGTGGCTCTTTGAAATTAACACCCGGCCCTCTCTGTCACTACTTGCCCTACTTGGCAACAGAGAGGTTAAATCGTGCAGCAGCGCAGATGAGGACGGATGTTTCTGTGGTGAGAATACAAATGGGCAGGCAGCACGACGATAGAGTTTTTTTTATTCTTTTTCGATGGTTCTTGGGTCAGAATGAGTATTACTGGTACTTACTGAGAGGTTCCTATCGGTCCCTGCTCATTAAAACACTTGCCATGTTACATTAGCCTCTGAATTAGTCATGGGGCGGTTCAAGGAAAGTAGCCAAAGAAGAAAGGGAGAAGGGGAAAGTGGCGAATAGGTACAAAGAGACAGAATGATTGAGTGGCATGCAGCGTTGCCCTTTCACACTGTTGACAGGGCAGAAAAAGGTGCATCCATTACCCTTCATCAAACCTTTCTGTATTTTAATTAGAATAAAACACAGCAACTTCTTCAGGTCCCTGGAATCGGTTTCTCCATGTGGCCAAAAACTACACGGAGACACTTTTCAGTGTTGGCAAACAAAGAATTTCTCACAGGCTGCAGCCTTCAACTCTTTACAGATTCCTTCGTTCTCGACCTGACATGCACGAGGCCCACAAACATTAGCTCTGTGAGTTGAGTTGACAGCTAGCTAATGCTGATGGGGGTCGGTGTAATTGAAGTTGATGTCGGTGTGATGCTGCTGTTCAGGCTCATGCCCGTTCTGTTTTCTGTTCTGTTTGTGGCATATTTCTTCCATTAAAACATACAATTAATCAAACATAAATAAATGAACAAAGACAAGGATCTGCCTATATGTGCCAGAAGGTGTAGTTAGTGTGTTTGATGGGAAATACTAAATGCCCTTGTCTGGGCACAGTTTATGCAGTAGAGTGACCGAGCCCTTCTCCTACCTGTGCAGTAGCTAAGCTCAGTATGCAGTTGCCCTCCTGTTCCTGTTGATACTGTACTTCTGTGAAGATATTTCACGGCCCTCCTGTTATGACACATACCAGTAATCTGAAAATTAAAGTGACATAATTTGAAGTAGCTTTTAAAATTGAAATGGTTGTGATCTCTTTATAATAAAAAGTAGCATGCTTTTATGATCCAAAACCATGTAATTAGACCTGTAGTAGCTATGCAGTTTGCCTTCTCACACATTCTGAAAAACAAACTGTTTCAGTCAATTACAACCACTGATGTTTTTTTCATAATAGGGTCCCAAAAAAACATCCAGTAAAAATAAAAACTTAATTTTTTTTGTCAAAGATAGCAGTGCCCAAACCCTAAACCGCTGCCTCTGTTACTGCTTTATCCAAACATTTAAATTCTTGCTTCATGCTGGCACGTTTTGTCTGTGACTTATTATAAAATGCAATGTGGGACAACTATACCACATATACATATAGCTAAGGCGCTGTGTGTATTGGAGGAAGTCAGTCAGAAGCAGGATCAGAAACCACAGTTGTGGACGAGAGGAGCAGAGCCTTTGGAGAGGAGAAGAAAGCAGGAGAGAGAAATAATTTAAACTTTTTTATGCAGCACAGTTTCCTCCAGGCTTGTGCTAGATCTGTAGAATGAGCTATACTGTATAGTGATGTTTGACCTTGATGGCTTGTTCTTCCATACATTTTCTTAGCTTAGTAAGCCCTAGGCGACTATTTATGTCACATTTATTTAAAGCAAAGTTCTGCAAGATCTCATAATCAGCTTGTCGTGCCTATCACGCTGATATTGGTGTATTTATGTGTATGTGTTTGCTTACATTATACATTATTCTACACCGGTAAAATTGCCACAATGTAATTCAGTCGGTATGTGGTTATCATTTTGTTTATTGCAAGTAAATAGTTTTTTGACAGAGATATGAGACAGGAGTTCATTCCTTCCCCAGGTTGGTGATATGCATGGACAATGTTGCATAGTTTATAACCCCCACTCCCTCCCCCTGAATAATCTGTATCTTGCTGTGAGGCGTGATCAATGCTATCTCATTCTCACCTAGCGCAGTTATTGGACTCAGTCCCCATGCTCCATTACCCATACATGAGGATAAAAATGGTTTTATTACTTGCCCAAGGGTGGATAAACCTGAATTTTTCTTGAGGTTTACATTATCATTATCCTCCTTTTCTATTCTCTCTTCATACAACTTCAGGTGGTGAATGCCAAGAAGAAAATAAAGAAAAAGAGATACATCAACTCTGGGACGGTGAGTCTGAGTTCAGAGATAAGAACAAACCTCCCGGTGCACTCACACCTCTGCTTTTGCTTTTGTATTCATTAGGAAGTTTCTGCAAAGTAGAACGCACGAGGCACTTCAGCTCTGTTAAATGATTTCATTCCGTTCCCTGTCTCAGGACTTTGGATCCAGACTGTGAATTTAAGTAGATGTGAAAACATTATTGTGAACACAAAGGGGATGAACAATCAAATCGATCTTAATGCTCGAAGGGACTTCTGTCTGTTTCCTATTAGTGAAGAGAAGGGATTGATGTTTATAAATGAGCTACAGCTTTGTTACTGCCTGGTCACTTTGGCTTCTCTTTCTATATGCACGGACTTTGTAATTAAAATCTGTAGCTAGTTATCCATCAAGCCAATCATCCATCAGCCACACTGATGTTCCTTCACAGTGACTGTAATGCTAATACGCTGCCCAGGTGGCGTGGATAAGCCATTTTGTGGGTGGTTAACTCAGAGGGCAGTGGTTAATGTGTAGATTGGTAGATTGTACTTGCCTTAATTACCAACATGAGATAATATATATATTTTTCTTAACTCAGGTGTCCTTGTTGTCATTCATTGTGGAGTCTGAGCATACCTTTCTGGATTACATCAAAGGAGGGTGAGTTCAGTTTGTCCAGCGTTCTTTATGCTACTATTACATGGATATATTCTTATATTTTGTGCTGCCTCCCTTGGGGCAATGATACAGAAAGTCACAATTTACAGCATTACTTTTTTTTGGATTACTTTCATTCAGACATCAATCACCTATCTAAAACTATACACCTGAAATCACACCTAAATCTAATTAAAAGTTAGACATTAAAAACAACAGATACAGGAAGACAGTTACATTTATCAGGCAACATTGAACCAAATTTTTGGCTCAATGTTGATTTCAGGCATGGAGCTTTGGTGGACCCATTTCTTGTTTACCTCTTAACTGTTTACTACCAAACAAAGAAAGAATATAAATGTTTAAATATCATACTGCAGGGTATAATCCATCATGTTTTCCGCTGCCGTATTCCAGGAAGACAGTTTTCTTGAGTAACACACCAAAAATCTGCATACCTGGAGGCAGTCAGGGAAGAAAAACAATCCAAACTGTACTTTTTATTTTTTTTATATATAGTTCCACCTTACGTAGATACTTTATTAGGCCATGAGCTGATAGTGGGAGTTAACTGCAATCAGCAAGTGTTGGAGGCATATGCTATTGCTGTGACTAATGCATGAGAATAAGGTAGAGGATCAGTAAATGCATTACTTCTGTTTCATCCTCCTTCCCATTCCCCTTGCTGCATGTTGCAATGCAACATGTATAGCATGGAATTTCTACTCCACAGCAACAACTACAGTGTGAGCATGAATGGATATGAATGAGTAAGACTATATGATACAATATGGAGAAGCTCTAAGAGCTTAATTAAGGATGGACAACCTGTCGCATATGGAAATGTTTCCATGTTCCTCAGTGGATCAGTGGTCGCCCTGGTTTTTTTATTTGCTGCTTCACCCCTGATGGGCGAGTGTCCCAGATCTGTCCTTTTGGTCTCTCCAGCTCACACATACTGTACCTGCATATACACACACTCACACTCAAAGTAACAGTGTTTTCATCTTTACCTGAGCCTCTGATTATCCTTTAGGCCACTGTAGAAACTATGTACGATAAGGCATTACATACGATGTTGTGTTAATATTTTAGTTGTGGGGATGTTTCTTGTTCTGTCAGTGCATCTTAACATCATTTCATATTCATAGAAACCCAGATGCACCTGAATATGGTTGTTGGGATATGTTGCTTCTAGGGCATATTCTCACAGTTTCCTCTCTACTGTTCTTCCTTTAAATTGGTGGAGGCATATTTCTGCATGACATTTGAAAGTGGAATTAGAGATTTACTATAGTGGAATAATACATGCCTTTAAGTAATAGGTCCCAAATAAGTCCTTAGAATAAAAATAGACCCAAAATATCAATACCACTGTTTGAGAAATAGATAAACACCTAGAAGGCTCCAGCTTCTGTTCAACCGTACACCTATACACACATATAATATCAGATATTCAATTCCCTTGAAGAATGACCTCCCAAGGAAACCATCTGGGACCTCCCAATAGGGGACATGTGCAGTATAGATTTTTCAAAAGAACCTAATTTTGAAACGTGTTGAAGACATTTGTTTTAACTCTACTTCTGACTTTTGACTTTTATTGGAGTAAATGCAAATACAGTTCCTGTAAAAGGCTGCAGACATTACAGAC
The DNA here is from genome assembly GCA_030544235.1 of Lepturacanthus savala. NCBI lineage: Eukaryota > Metazoa > Chordata > Actinopteri > Scombriformes > Trichiuridae > Lepturacanthus > Lepturacanthus savala. Next base: position 15,402,266 of record CM060480.1, read on the forward strand.
AGTCCTTTGTTATATAGCTTATACTACTTGAAAAAACAGATTGGAATTGGCGCTAATTGAAGTCATGAGTTGGAAGGTTAAAACAGCTTTTCATACACCATATGTTATTCAGATTAAACAGTTTAAGGCATAGGTTCACCAACGGCAGCTATTACCTCCTTAATTATTGTGACCCATCACGGGGAGTGAAGCATTACAAAGTATGTAAGTGGTTCATCCTTTAATTACAGACATTTAGAAATGGTAAAAAGCTCATCAGTTCTTTCAGAAGGTTTCAGTGTCGTGTTTACCCGAGGGGCTGATGAAAAACTCTATTACTTTACATTCTGGGTTCACAGCACATTTTTAAAATATGAAATGTGCAAGAGAGGATTCGCTCCAGCAACTGTGTTTAGATATTTTCTCTTGAGGTCTTTTCAGTCTTCATGAAAGACTTGCAGTGCGGCTTTCTGTTGTTGTTGCCTCGCTAATGTTGCTTTTTTTTGGAGAAATTCTCTAAACTGCAGAAGTCCCTGTGAATTGAACTCATCACAAGGAAATGAAGAAATGAGAACTTTGTGTAAAATATCATCAAAAGCATGAAAGTTATGGTGCAGAAAGGGCCATTTTTACTTAGTCCTGTCTCCTGGTTTCTTTATACTGTAGGTATAAAGAAACCATGTAGTTTTTTTTATCCATTAGTCCAACATTACCTTTTACTAACATTAAAGAATAGATGTATCCTCACAGCATTTCTTAGCATTTTTACTACCTTACTTTATATTTTCATTCATTAATTTGTGTGTTCATTCACTTTCACACAGCCTGTTTGTCCTCCACCAGCTGGTCTTGTCTCATTTAACCATGTTTTATTTTAACCCAATTTAATACAAAGAACGTTTGTTAAATAGTGTAATATATTAATATAAAATATATCTGTAAGCTGGCCTCCCTCACATCTGCATGCATTTGAATTTGTTTCTTGTTTCTTTGTTATTCATCTCAAGGCCACTATGAATATTTTTCAGATAAACCAAAATATTCAAAAATATCATTTTTGCACTGTTGTTATCCAACACTAGAACTACATAACAAGTATGAAAAGGACAACAAAATAGATTACATTTTACAGATTCTCTGCTTGGCGCAGATTGCATGGCAGACTGATGAGGAAAATAAATAAGATCACTCATGTTGGCAGTGGAGGGGTGCTGCTTATCCATAATGGCGATGATTAACTGTATTCATGGAAAATGAAACACCAGACATAGTGTTTAATTGAAGAGATTCAAGAAGAAGTAACTGCTGTTTTGATCAATTAAACTATCTGAACAATCTTTGGGGATCTGTGAAATCTCTGCAGCCTTGAACTGAACATCCGTCAAGTTAGATCAAAGTTTACGTGTACAAACCTTTAATAGCTGCTACTGTCTCAAAAGGATTCACAACACATCCTGAACATCCTGAAAAGAAACCATAGACAACTAACCTTAAACCTCTACTCAGAAGAAGCTACTCTACACCTCATTATAAATCACATTTGAGAGTTTTTCTCTAATTATATGATGTAAACTGCTTTAGTTGGCTACATGGCATTTAGGAAAACAGCATCATTACAAAGATCAAAATACGATATTCTGTGAACAGTCATATATTGCCCATTTCCAACAAATGAAGGTAAGGTCATTTTATTATAGTACTTATAGTATAGTACTTTTCAACAACAAGGTAATTCACCATGCTTCAAAACCATTCATACAAAATAACCCAAATATGTATATTACACATGTTGCGATGAATGCTATTTATGTTCTTATCTTTCGATATTATATTCTTACCATTTTGTAGATTAATTACTCCTGTATCAGTTTTTGCTGATTGGACTGCTGGATTTGATTGGACTTGTCATCTCTTCTACAGTAGCTAGGTGAAGCAGATGACCGAATAGTGTTTGGCATTCAACTCATGCAAATGCATACAAACCAACAAAAAAAGCTCAATATCTGCTAACCCTCTTATTCGAATGAGATGATGAGAAATAAAAGTATAAAAGTGATCTGAGCCCCAAACGTGATATTTTAGATTTCTGTTATTGATTGCTCTCCACACATGATGTATTTTCAGTGGTTTTAAAGCAGAGGATGAAAAGGCTATTTCTTTTCCAGACACTGGCACGTCCTGACTGGTTTGACAGCAAATTGGTTTACACATTAATTTTCATTATTAATCTTCAGCTGGGGCATAAATATAGTAAATTAGACGGCCAAAAGCCAAAAACTGATGAAATGCATGTTGAAATGTTTCTTTCTAAATTAAATTGAGATCAGCCATGTAATGGCTTATTTGGAGCCTATTGTGTGGAGATCTTATTAAGCTTTAATAGTTTAATCTAAAGATATCTTGTTGTTCTGAAATTGGAGAAAGTGACAGTTTTCTCAGACAGTCATTGGCATTTTTCTTCCTCTTCTTCTTTGATAAATATTGATTTTTGAAAATAGGCAGATATTACTTGGCTTTTAGGGTCAAGCCTATAATTATTGCATCCATAGAGTAGTTATTTACCTTGCAAAAACTACAGGAAAAAGAATATTATTGATGTTAAATGATTTGAGGTATTATGTGATGAATTGTGCAGCTACTGCTATGTTTTGGTGTCTCACTTTGACAGTCGATACACTCTTGGTCCTTGTCACTGGTCTTTCTAGAGTTTACAAAGCAGAGTTTGAATTTATGTATGAGTATTTTCCCAACTATAAGTACTCATGGCAGTTCTCTGACATCAGACTCGTGCCAGTGTTGACCGCCCTGATGTGTATTTCTCTTTGTTTTCCTGCCACATTAAGTAAATCTGCCTGCATTTGACTATATGGGAAAAACACTGTGCCAATGTGCTCATTGTCTGGCTGTGCCAGTTTCCAGCACATACTGATGAAACTGCTCAATGTTTTTTATTACATACAGCTCATATAATAATCAATAACCCCCCCCCCCCCCCTTAAGGAACATTGTGCACCCCCCTGTTGAGCGGGCAGTGCTTTCACCTCTGCTTCTAGGGGTGACTGCAATATCCCCCCCCAAAAATCTCCACCTTTTCCCAATCTGCCTTCTCTCACAGAATGATCAGAGATTGGAATAGGCTCCCTGCCAACATGAAGAATATTGCAAACTATTACAATTTCTCGCCCAATTTGAAAACATGGCGGTTGAACAATCAACTCTGTCAGCATTGAATGAAATACAATTTCCTCTTGTTTGATCTTACATGCTGTGCATATATTGGTTACTGGACTGTAAGACATATAGTGGGATGAGCTATGCATGTGTATTAGAATGTATTTTCTGTATATTACATGTTAGAAATGTATATGTGTCTGTGTGAACTTTGTTCTATTTGCACTGTTTTATTGTTTTGTATATGTGCTGTATTCTGTGCTGACCTGCCCAAGGACTGCAGATAGGAATCTGGTGCAATGCATCTTATCTCTGTGTGTGAGATCAGTGTTTATATATATATATATATATATATATATATATATATATATGCAATAGCCAACCCAATCCAGATTGCCAGGACTAGAGGGATTTCTCAGTACAAAGACTGTTACCATATGGTGTTTGTCTAACTGCGAGGGGAAAGTCAATCAATCAGCTATTTCAAACTATTACAGGACTTCAAGGTGACACACAAACTGCTTGAGGAGCTGTCATTTTAGCTGAGAATGGCGGAGACCCTTTCTGAAGGACTTGTACTGAATCAGGTTGAAATAAGTCATTTGAAGAGTGGTGTCAGGTTTATGAACCCCTGAACAAAAGCAGGAAATTATGAAAGTATATTAATTTGCCCATGAAGCAATACATCACTCAAGGATCTAAGAAATGAAAAATGACCCACTCCAAAGGGTTGCAGGCTGGAGGATTGGGAAGGTAAAAAAGAGCAACTGCAGTCCAGCCACCAGCCATTAGTTGTCTGTAAGGAAAAAAAAACTACAGACTATCATACATCAGTCTGTATTGTTTCCTTACTTTCTTTTTTTTGTCTTCGAGCTCAGCTCTAGAACTAATCCCCTCTGCACATCACAAGTGAAATTAGAACTAGACTAGGTCAAAGCCTTGAATGCGACTGAACCATGTGTTTGAACATGTTCCCTGACAGTCAGCTGACCAGTGATAACATCATCATCAGTTAGGGGTAGACTTTTCTGTTTATAGGGCTGGCCCGCTGCGGGAAACCTGAGCCAGTCAGTTGCATGCAGACGTATGTTTGATGAGAGATTTAACTTTTACTGCAGCAGGCCACAAACACACAGTAGCAAACACCGATCCCTAGAGGGCTGTGTGTGTCCATGGTCTGTTGGACTGTTTGTACATTACTCTAATAGAAAGTGACACCGCTGAGAATGGCCTGATTACTGTACCTGTACTCCCAGTGAACCCTTAATGGAAAACCAAAAGTGTGAGATAGATAGATAGATAGATAGATAGATAGATAGATAGATAGATAGATAGATAGATATATAGATATTACCACTACCATCTATGATAGCACTACCATCTTTAGGTACTTTTAATATATAATTGTAGTGTTTATTGTTTGTGTGAGTGTGTAGTGTATGTGCGAAAACACAATGCTGATATTAATGCTATAAATGTGACATTAGTCAGTGCTGTGTCAAACAAGCAGCTCCTGCATTGTGTTGTAAGTAATTCCACAGTTTGGCAGCTACTATCTGAGGATGAACTTCTTGGAAATACTCCGATGACCTAATTGACAGTTTGACTGACAGTTCCTTTCTAGTATTTTCCACTGTCCCACACTCTACCTTATCATTAGTTACCACCTTCCTTTTCTACCCAAACATTCAAAACTCACTATAGAAATCAGTCGAGGCAGCAGGCCATTGTAACAATTCCCTTTGTCAGCTGTGCAGTCCGGCTCAATGCTGATTAATGAGCTGGGGTCAGAGTCTCCCCAGGAGGAGGCCGCCATTATCTCAGATACTGTGCTTATGGGAATTTGTGAATGGAGGTGAAGTCAGGAAAGGCAATCAGCGTTAATCACAATGAAAGAGCACACACTTTGATCTAAGCTCCTTTTTCCTTTCCTTTATTTGCCTCTCCTGGGAAATGGAGAAATCCAACAGAGACTAGTTAGACCTCCTTTTCAAGGCTTTGCCTATCATTATGATCTCATGAATAAAAAATATCAGGTTGTTTTTGGACATTTTGTAAGGCTGCTGTCAAATAGATAGTGAAGTGAAAGAGGAAGACCCCAAATCTTCACTTGATATGAAAAGGGACATGGTGGAAAAATGTCAATAATTATTACCACAATGGTGATAAGGATCTTGCAAAGTGTACATGAGAATTTTCTTGTTCAGGTTTCTCATAGACAAAAACAAGGTAAATAGTCTAAACAATGAGTAAGAATGCAGAACTTGGGGACTAATTTAATTCAGATTATTTTCTTTTTGCAGCTCTACTGCTTGTCAATAATCATAACTTTCCTCAGTTTGATGTTCAGTAAAAATCATAGACCTAGCTCAACAACTCATTATGTGTTTGTGGAAACCATTTGGGAAAAACCTCTGCCTTATCAGTATTTCTAGGCTTTGTGGGATGTGTTTGTGGTTTGGACTTTGCTCCTGTGCAGCAAAATCTTTAAACATGGTTATTTCAAGATCAAAATGGGGCTTTGAATGCTGTCTGAATGTGTGCAAATGTATGCTCCCTTTGTTTCATGAATCGAATACTAAAAACCCGGGTAGATCCTGCATTGACTAGCCGGCAGTAGCTGAGAAGAAGCAGCTGTGAAGCTGTGATGAAGGTGCATTATCAACGTTGTCACACCTCTTTTCAGATGAGAGGTTAAGCAGAGAGCACTGAAACCTTGGACACCCTCATTAAACTGCAGCTTTTCCTGCTGCCCTTAGTTAACAGCTTCCTCTCTTCTATTCATCTGTTTTAGGACTAACATTCACTTCACGGTGGCCATTGATTTTACTGCATCAAATGGTGAGTGTTTCAACTGCATCACCCTGTTCTGTCTGCATTTGTTATCTGATGTACGACTATGAATCTGTCAATAAAAAAGCTTGGTTCTGCATCTTGTATGTAATGTTCCTTCTTTTACCTTTTTATACTGTTTTATTGAAATGTTCAGATGGTAATCAATGTCTTTAAAAATGATGCACTCATCGCATTTATTTATTTATTTTTGTTTTTGAGAAAGCAGTAGAAGGACATGGCAAAGGTGCATATAAAGAGAATACAGAAATGTTAAAACATTGATTGTTTTGTCGTGCTTTATCTAGTGTGAAATGCAAAGTATGTAATAGGTTAAGTATGGACAACAGGTATGATAGTTATATTTGTGAATTAATATAGAATAAAATCTAACAAATTTACCACGTCTAACCCTCCACTAAGGACTTGCCTCAACCATAACTCTTTAAGATTCTGTCATGGAAAGCAACTGATTTCCAAAAAAGAACTAATCTCTCTAATCCGTTATACTACTAAAGGAATTCTGGAAATTTATTTGGTGTATATCTAGACATATACATCCTATTACAAAATGTTGCTGTTAATTCAAAAAACAGAAAGATGTAAGATGTTTCATTATTTTTCGTGCAACAGTCATCATAATATTGCTGACTCCCAGTATTGCTAATAGGACAGATAGTAACACCGAGCTCCCGCTCTAATTACAGCACCCAATTTATTCTAGGTTCTCTAACATTTCTCTGATTTCTCATCTCAAAAGGAAATCCATCCCAGTCCACTTCACTCCACTACATGAATCCATACCAGATGAACGCCTATGCCATGGCCCTGAAGGCCGTGGGAGAGATCATCCAAGACTACGATAGCGATAAGATGTTCCCTGCCCTGGGATTTGGTGCTAAGCTGCCCCCTGATGGGAGGGTCTCCCACGAGTTCCCACTGGTGAGTCAACTATGAGGTCATTTCACTCGGAATGATAATTTCTCTTGATCTGAATCTACAGGAAAATGATTTCAGACTTCCCAGTGCAGCGTGTATTTGGTGGCTGTGCACTTGTATGTTTTCATGCCTCCTTCAACACGTATGGGTGAACATGTTTTCATGTGCTATATATGGATGTGTATGTGTGCATGTGTGTGTGTGCGTGTTTTGAGATGAATGCTGCAACACCTATGACATACATAATTCAGAGTGAATTCCTTTTTATCTTTTATAGTGCAAATGAGGTTGTGTGAGGCTGAAGGATTCTTAAATCAATTTGGCTTCTCTCTGCCAGCTAATGTGCTCTGGCTTCTGCATAGTACAGCTTAATGAGGAATCACGTCCATGTTTACATTAGAATTTGATAATTAAGATTCATCTCAACGTATAATTGAAGCCTCATTCTTTTATGCCCCAGTCTTGGTTAGCTATGTGCGTTTGAAGTTTGACAAGCACATCTCTGGGAGCAAAGAGTGACTGAACTGTAACTAATAAAAGCCAAAGGGACAAATAGGAAAATATGAAGGAAAATTAATTTTTAATGGTGTAGTCATATCTTTTACCTTACAGTTATCTACCCTTTCCCCCCTCATTTATTGTTAGTTTAAATTCAGTTATTGACCATCAAGAATATTTTCATATTGTTTCCTAAAACTCTCTTATGTGTCAGTAGTAGTAGGAAGGACCCAAAATATATATGTCATTGGTGCAGCTCGGTGCTGTGACAGAAATGAAGAGAGAATAATTTGACAATAAGTTAGATGCTGAAAAGCATCTTTCTATATCAAAGCCATGGGTGGCAATCAAGAGATGAGCTGCTGAGATACTAGACAAAAGAATATTATAGTCCCCTCCCAAAAAAAAAAAATATATATATTAAATATAATGTTTCTCCCCTGTGAAGAAGTAGAAACGATCTATTCATGACATGTAGAGAGAAGAGAAAATTGATGAATTCCTTTAAATCACTCATCTGGCATTATTGCTCAAAAATATTGTGGTCCTAGTGAAACATTGTGGTATTAGTGAAAGACTATTGTGTGCATGAATGAATTGCATTGTAAGGCCCTATTGTGTTCCATCCAGAACCATCCGGTTTCTGGACCATTCATGTCATGTATTTGTTTTCCTCAGAACGGCAACATTGAGAACCCTTACTGCAACGGTATGGAGGGGATCCTCGAAGCTTACCATCAAAGCCTTAAGACGGTTCAGCTGTATGGACCCACGAACTTCGCTCCTGTTGTTAATCATGTGGCAAGGTAATCACACAAATACCTGTCCCAGTGAGCCCAGTGGTCCTCTCTGCAGCTGGCAGACACGCTGTCAGAGGTATCAGACAGTGAGTGATGCTTTCTCTATGGATTGTGCAGAACTAATGGAGGGAAAATAAACAATGATGAATAGAAATTGTAATCAAGCAAATGTGGGACATCGCCTTTCAGTCTCAGTGTGGAGAAAGTAGCGGGAGTGTCAGCAGAATTGTAAATGGATTCATGTTATGTGGCCTTTCAGCCATGTGTTTGTAAGACACCATCAATCATTATTCATCAAATGTAATTCACTGTGAATGGGGAAAGAATAACCATGTAGCTGCGTGACAAATCACAACGTACAGTTCCACAGATTCAAGAGAGAACATTTCAAGATACACGGTTCCGCAGATGCAGAACGGGCTCCAGCACTTTAAACGCACAGCAGACGTGATTTACAGAAAATCTGTCTGTCGCCACAAGATTGAAACAGAAGTGAAATTATAATAATGAAGCACAGGGTTTCACCCCCCTCTTGTGTTCTTAAACCAGACTCTCAGACTCAAGCCGAGACTTCAGGCCCAAATGTTGATGACTCATGAATTGGCTTGGGCTTTAATATTAGTGACTCACACTTCTGGTGTGTCTGGTTTGTGCACTGCACCTGCATTTACTTTAAGATTCCACATTTCAAGTGATATCCTTGTATTTCTGGCATTTACAAATCCACAGGTGGAGATAGTCCATTAAAGTGTATGTCAATGATGTACTTGTATTGGTTTAGGTTTTAGAAAAACAGATTTTGGGCTTGACAATTTACTGAGTATGATTATAACAAATGTGGACTTGAAATTAGACTTCATCTTCAGGTTGACTTTACAGCTCCGGTGCCCTGGATAACTTTTAGTTTCAGTATTCAAATCATTACCCTCACAAACAAGAATAATAACAAAATGGAGTAAAAATTATTATTAAATACATCTAAAATCCATTCTCTATCCAATTAAAAAGGTCCAATTATGGCTGTGAATTATTTGGGCTGAAAGCAATCAGTGCAGTAAAATTAAAATACTAAAAATGTCTCCCAAAGATGTTGCAAACTATGAGAGCTGCTCCACGACACCATGACAAGTTAAATAGGTCATCCAGTAAACCACAGATGGAAACATTAAAATGACTCTTTTTGTGACCAGAAGCAGATCATAGACCTCATATATCAAGCAGAAAACACTTGTAGTTTACGCTTATTTTACTCAACAAAAGAAGATTAATTGATGAAGCGGGCAATGCATTTAAATGGGAAAAATGTATTGGTGCTTTATTCATAGTGAATTCCACATCTAATGTATGATGTATAATATGTTGTTTCTTTGCTTTCATCTGTGTAGGAATCTTAAACATGTAATCTATCTGTAATACAGTAGTGCTAATGTGCTCGTATGTCTCCAGCGAGGGAGCTCACATTGTTATATGGCAGAAGAGGAAGACAAATGTCGCTTTAATATCCTAAACGGCAGTCATAACTCTCGCCGGTGTCACCGAATGGGGACACTCTTTGATTAAAATGTCAGCGCCTCGCAGTCAAATTTACCAACCTGAAAGCAAGAGGAAGGACTCACCTCTGACCTGTCCTTGGCCCTCACAATGATCTGCCATGTTTTCCTCCCGCTCGTTCATCAAGCCTTGTCAATTGAGTGCCAGGCAATCAATAATGTTCTAAAGGAATAAGACTGCACCACTTGCATAAACTGTTTAATAAATTATTCATTGAGCAGCCAGCGATGGAAACTAGGCCATACTCACTGTGGTGTGTCTCTGATGGGTTTCATAATAGTGTCTGGATAGACCTCTGAGACATGAAGAGCTATACAACATATTTTAAGTCTTTACATGTCTATATTAAGCTTTTGTATCACACGCTGGGCGGAGGGGGAATTTGTTTCTAACGAGCAAGCTTTTCGAATTTTGTTTTTCCTCCTCTCCGACACTGTGGTTGCTGACACGATGCTCTTAAAAGTTTATCTGCGGCTTTTCAGACCAATCTCATTTTTATGTAAGTGCACGGACATGTGGTCCGTCTTCAACCGTCGGTGCTGATGGTTTCTCCCTTTCAGGTATGCAGCAGCAGTGCAGGACGGGTCTCAGTACTTTGTCCTGCTCATCATCACTGACGGCGTCATATCAGATATGGCTCAAACCAAGGAGGCTATAGTGAATGTAAGTGCTGCTTGAACACCAGCTGCAGGATGTTCACCCCCCTCTCTCTCTCCCTCTCTCTCTCCCTCCCTCCCTCTTTGCTCTGCAGGGCACTGCCATTGCTTTTACCTCACTGTAGCCCTGATCTTACATTTTCTGTTATTCCGAGGGTTTTATAAGCCAGTAGCACTAGATTTGAGGATTTCTAGGATGTTTTTTGCTCCACTTGCGTTTGGACACTCTGTTTGTCTAATATGTTTCCTTTAGGAACCTGAAAGGCTCAGCTGAGATTCACTCTCAGGCTCCCTTTATCGGATGAAAGGGTCTTATCTACCACACCATTCGAGGTTTGCCCACCCTTCAGGAATTAGGTCCTAATCTTATGCCTATGTTGAATATTTGTAGTCTCATGAAAGAGTGGCGCTCATCTATAATTGGATTATCATCGACTCTCACAAGCAACACGGTGCTCTGACCCCCAGCAGACTGGGTTTAAAGGGAATTTGCGACTGTTAATCAAACCATTCGAACAGCCACACCTTCCTTTTAAGATCTTGTCTGCTGCTCTGCGCTGCTCGACCCAGACCTGCTGCATCCTGCCGCCACCTCTCTGTTTGCACCTGGCTCCTTTGCCCGCAGATTGAAAGGACTGAATGACCTGCTTCACTTGACATTCAGACCTTGCTCCGGAGAGACGAATCCTAAGGAAAGGAAAGGAATTACTGTATGCTCAACGTTCATCCCTGCATGTTTGCTGTATTATTTGTGCTACCTGATGCTGTATCTCTAGAAGTATCTCAAAATTTACACATACGCATATATCTGTTGGTAATGAACCGCTGCCGGGAAAACTATGATGTTAATGCTGGTTTTCATGTTCCCTAAACCATCACAGCTTAGCTTTCAGTGGCTAAAATATCCACACATCTACCAGGACTGCCCCACGGCATGAATGCAAACTCTTTTCTTTGATGTTTTCCTTTTAAGCTCCAAATTTCATTTTAGGTTAATAAATTATAAAATAGGGCTTCATGTGATAGGCCAACACATGAATTCATTTGCGCCCAGGTATTTGATTATGTCTGAGGATATTAGTTTGGCGTCTGGAGGAGAGGCTTTTTTGACCGGTAAATATAAAATTCAGAAATATTTTAAACAATTTTAGGGAAATTTGAAGGGTCTGTGTTTGGCAGAGTTCATCTGCCTGTTTAGAATCAACATAGCAGAAACAAGTTTTGTGCAAAAGAAAACTGAATGTACCTATTTTTCTACCTTTCAGAACAAGTCAGCAGATTTACACCCATTTTCTGTCCACCCCCAGAGTTGCAAAGCCTTCCCTTTTTTCTCCCCTTTCTCACAATTAACCTGAGCCAAACTGCGTGCGGGTACTTCATGCTCCCCCTGCATAATTCAGTGCCCCACTTAGGCCACCCCGGTCAAAAAAAAAGTCTGGCTCTGCACGCACAGTGAAAGTGAGTTTTAAGGCTGTGACCTAGTGTTCAGTGGAAGGCTGAGTTCCAGAGCTGCAGAGCCAGTACAGTGTACTGTATCAACATATCAAATATGCCAGAGAACATGCTTTGAGGTCTATAAAATGATGCATGATCTGATGATGTTACTTCTCCCTGACAAGGAACAAAAGATGAAAATTAGCCTGGTGGCTATGCATGGCATATTTAATGTTGATTCTAAATGTGCAATATTATGGACTGTCCCAATTTAAATAAATACACCTTACCTCGGGGTAAATTAGAGGAATCTTCATGTTTAAAATGTTAATCACCATGAATATAATGTTGGCGTGTACACAGCATGTAAACAAACACAGAAATCCTTTCTTAATTGCCCAAGTCCTTAAAAATCCTTCAATTTTTAAAGAAGATTGGCCACTTCTAACCCGATAAGAACAAGTGTCTGTGGTTTTGTGCAGTGAGAGGAGGAAGTGGTTTATGTGCTCAGACAGATTGATGGAGTGAGATCCCCTGTATGACTTGACAGCACAGGCAAAATAACAAATGGTGCAGACTGAATAATTCAGCTTAGGATACTTTGTCAGAATCTGATCTGACATTTATTGGTATATGCTTGTGGGGTCGTATCTGCTGGAAAGGGACAAACATGTATTTGGTGTGACAGCGAGGGGTCACGGGGAGGCAACTATAACATGGGCAAAGACAGAGGGAACATACAGATGGAGAACATGGGGAGGGTGGCCCTCTGAAGTCTATTTACTCCTATCTGTGACAGGTCTCTCCCCTCGGGAGGTTTTTCCATGAAAGTAGCTGACCTACTTTTAACCCTGCAAATGCATTTCCACCACAAGCATATATCATTCATTCATGCCAGTGCTCTCACTGTCTCCACATCAGGACTGTGGGCTAAATTCATGCAGTGAGTAGAGTAACCTGTGCACCACAACCTGCAGATGAGCTGTTTTATACATTGAAACTGTAAACTGTTTTGAATGAACTACAACTGGCAGGATATGTGGCTTTCCTTTTCTGAACTGAATAGTAGTTGATCTATATGCAAAAAATATGAATGAATAAATAAATGTAGTCATGTTTTATGAATGCAGTATTTGATTTAATGCTTTATTTATGCTTGATTTATTTTCAAATACAAAAATCTCTGCATATTTCAACTAGTGTAATATTCTCATAAGAGCAGCCTATGAAATGTATAGTAGTTAGCACAAATGTTGCCCTTGAGTTAAATAATGTATGTTCTCAGTTACCACGTAACGTGTTGTGAACCACTGATGAAACAATGTTATGTATCATGTCATGTGTGGTTTCTCTGGGGAAATGTACTGGCAGATTAATGCTATGTATTATGCAGAATGAGAAGTGCAATAAGGGAAAATAATAACGCTGTACTTTTTTGTACTGTAAGGCGCAACAGATCATAAGGCGCAATATAAATGATCAGTGGTATCAATGATCTGTTTTCATCCATAAGGTGCAGCGGGTTATAGGCGCATTAAGTGAAACAAAACAATTCATTCACAATAACTCTCCACATTGTTCAGTTGTAACACATAACAATACAAAACAATACACTCACTTTTTCAGTTCATTCCTCTTCGACAAACCAATCAAATTTTTCATCTTCAGTGTGTGACTTTAATAGTGGGGTGATTTTGGCATCAGGCATGCCCGGATCCCTCTCATCATTATCTGTGTCTGTCTCACCGCTGTTTATCATTAATGTTGAATTCTCTCACAGCTGCTGTATTCTCATGTTCTACTGTGTGATTGATAGCCTTGAGTTTGAAATCTGCTTTGGTAGCATGTCTCTTGGTGCCAAACAGGTGGCATTGACGATCTGTAATATAAGGGTAGCAGTAATTGCTCCAACAATCAATCAAGCAGTGTGGCTTAAGAATGTTGTACTGATGACTTTTTGACACATTTTTGAGCACTGTGCACCACATAAAATTGGTTCTAGGTCACTAAGCACAACCAGAATTAATAAATAAGGCGCACTGTTTATAAGGCGCATTGTCGATTTTAAGTGCGCCTTATAGTCTGAAAAATATGGTAATTACAAAATTTAACCCCTCTATACTCAGCCCATTTTTAAAAGTTCTGGTAAACAATCTGACTGTTTATTCTTCTTCTTTGTGACAGGCCGCTAAACTCCCCATGTCTATCATCATTGTTGGAGTTGGCCAGGCTGAGTTTGATGGTGAGAGCTGTAGATAAATTTGTTTGTGGAATAAATATGTTAAAAACAATGGAAAGTCTATGTAAATTTGTGATATGTTTTCTCTCCAGAGTTCTACTGGAGTTAGTTAGAACATGTGATGTGATAATAAAATAAAAGCTTCTTTTCTGTGTAGCCATGGTTGAGCTGGATGGTGATGATATCAGGATCTCCTCACGAGGAAAGTTGGCAGAGAGAGACATTGTACAGGTGAGATATTTAGATTTTTTAAAATCATTTTAAGCCATTTTCCAAAGGTGAAATAATCATCAATGGCTGTTCTTAGTACATATTTTTTAATTACAAGGCATGATAATGCAACATCTCCCAGCTAGATATATGAGGATGTAGAATGGACAGTCAAAGCCCCCAAAAATGTGTTATTGTATGAACGTCGTATCAGTCGTATCACTACCACCCTCAAGTAAAAGTTTTACTCTGTACATAGGATAACATTGCTGTAAGAAAAAGCCATAAAATAAAATCTAGCTATAAGAAGATATTTCTTAGACCCAAACATCTAAAGAACTGAATGTGATGCCCTGTTGCTTCCTCTTGCACCACTTTGTCAGCCTTTCACACAGATTCATAATCTAATTGGCAGGTTGTCCACAATCATGATCAAAAGAAAGTAAAACCTTTAGATTTTTATGACTTCCACCAATCAGAATAATGTATTTCTTTGTGTAAACTGTGTATCCCGCTTGTATTTGTGATACTCCAACAAGATGAAATCATCTGCAAATTGTTAGTAGGTGCTAACACTCTTGTTGCAGCATGCTACATTTTTGCCCATGAAGTCACACTTTTCTGTCTTGTGTCGCAACAGTTTGTCCCGTTCAGGGACTACATGGACCGCACAGGTAACCACGTGCTGAGCATGGCGCGGTTGGCGAAAGACGTACTGGCTGAGATCCCTGACCAGCTGATCTCCTACATGAAGAGCAGAGGCATTAAACCCAACTCTGTCCCACCAGTTTACTCGCCCGGCGACCACCCCCCGACCAGCCCCATCTGAGTCCCACATGGGGCTCCGCTTCGGGGCGAGGCTGGCGTCGATGGCCACCTGTGATGGGAACCTGCCTCCACCAACCACCCTTTGGAGGGAAAATGGAGAATGAGGCCGTTTCGTAAATATTAATCCGGCTAAAAAAAAAAAAAAAAGAAAAAAAAAGATGACGAGACTCAATTTTGGTTTGGAGCAATAAAACTGCTTTGGAGGAACCTGCTGACGATCAAAGTTTTCCTCCCTGAGCACTTGAAGACGCAGAGTGCTGAGAGGAACCCGCTCTAAAAGGAGGTTTTAGTTGTTCGCTGTCAAACCTGTCAAATTGATGATGTAGTGGATAGCAAGTAAACCCCCAGAGAGGGTCTGTTTGAACGCATAAATATATTAGAACGTGCCAGTGTGTATCAGGTTTGTGATACCTTTTGGAATCGATGTGTGTTGAATTAGGAAATCATGTGTATAATAATTTATTTATTTATTGCAGAATAATTTATTCCTTTTGAGGGGGGTTGGGGGGGTTAAAGAGTGGGGATCAAAGTCATATTTCCCCTGTAGTTTTCCATCTTATATTTTGGGAGCAGTCTAACAAAAAAAAAAAAAAGAATCCCCATTTCTACTTTGATAAGGACTGTAATATAAAGCATGTGATAAATCCTATTCATCAGTTTAAGAATGATTTTCAGTGATAGTTTCTGATTGCAAGCTGTTATGTGGAGGACCTTCTGTGAGCTGTTGCCATACTGATTTCCCAGCACCACATCTTATACCTGTTTATAATATTTATATCGACAGAATGCACTAATTACTGTCCAAATAAAAAGCACAATAGTTATGTTAATAATCTGAAAATGATTATTTTTAAACAGCCACCACCACAATGATGAAAAAGAGCCTATGTTATTATGTTTTACCACCATTTTAAACAGAAGAACGACAACAGGAAGAATGTTTATATATAAATATATATATAAAATCATATACTTATATATTCAAATTAACTTTATCATAAATTGTTTACAGAAGAATCAATGAATAATTCAATGCACACATCCTCTTTCCTTGTTAGTATGCAGCAGTAAAATATGCTGCTTACAGGAAGTCATGCTGCCATATATCATTTGTCGTCTCGCTGTTTCGTTGTCTGTTTCTTTCCATTATATTTGTTGTGGTTACGGTTTATTGTCTGAGTTCAGTACATTTTACTACCCAACAACCAAACTTTCAAAAAACGATGCAAACTAATACCCACTATTTGATTTGCCGTCCCAGAATGAAAACCTAACAATCACAAATCTTGCAGTAATGAGACTTACTTGGGGCATTGAATTTATTTTATTTTTTGTTATATTTTGTGATCCAAGGAAAAAACCTGATAGCACAAAACAACACCTTTTCTTATTTATTCAGAGTTTTATATAAACATGTTTTACTTTCAAATTAACTCGGTGTTCCCACATAAAATGTTTTTACACCAATGCCAAGAAACAGCCCATATGTTTTCATTTATAATCAGGATACTATTTCAATACTTAAGATACAACTACATAGTTTAGTTTTATTATGGCTTAATTCATGTCATTATATCTACACACAGTTTTTTTTTAGTGTCTGTTGTGCACATTCTAATTTATCTATTTATATTGGCCATTATCTCCACTAGAATCTCTGTTACTCAATCTCTCAATCCAAATGTGCCTATTATATGGAAACATATCTAAATTCAGTTACCCAGGTGTTATTCTGTCAGCAGCAGGTCTCACGTTCAAGATGTACAAACAGAAAATGTTGGCGACAAACAAAAAAACAAAAACTGTTGCAAGATTAGGACTATTACAGTCACAGTGTTGTGTACTTTTTATACTCGCAGCTCATAACAATGACCTTGTTATACGATATTCAAAGTCAAGACTTGTTTACAATTCAACCGTGGCTACTTACATTGCCTCAAGGGACAAGTAAACATGAATGAATTTCATTAAGAAACTGATTAATTCTTGATTTTTCACTGACTGACACTGGAGAACCAGCGTTGTTACACATTTGTCGTGCTCTTCTTGGAGAACGTGTAGCTCTGATTTCTCACTGTTGTCTATTTTGTTTTGTGTGTTCCTGAGAAAATATGTTTGCACGTTGCTTTACTGTCTTTGTTTGGCCATTTAATGTTTTCTTCATTGCTCCAGTCCTCTCAGAGAGCAGATAGTGTGATGATTCTGCAGAAGCCCAGTTCAGAGGCGGTGAACTCCTTCCATCACAGGCCCCATATTTGACTTTTTTTGTTCATTACTGATGACATCTTTCCCTCAGAAGAAAAGGCAGCGTTTAATCTACTGCCAGACTCACCGCTTCTTTAGAACTGAAATACCATTATGTTTTATTACATAACACAGAACACTAGTATACCTCTACAGGAAGCCATTTAAGCCAAAATGAAATAAATAATGCATATTAAATACACTTGTTAGTAAATATAGGGTATTTAACAAAGTATTATGAATTACTAACCTAAATCTATAATAAATATCTTTAAATTCTACTTTTTTGAGTAGTAGTTATATATATTCTATTTTCATGTTTTTATTTATTTATCTTTAATTTAAATCTAGCAAAACAATAACAAGCTACTGATTACTCACAGGAAATTAATACAGAAATGTGCATCATTTGTCAGTCAGCACCATAATGCAGCTCATTTACTGTGATTTTGACCTGGCAACAGTGGATCTCACAAATGTTTTTAAGAAGAAGCAGTAATAAACATATGTAGTGGAGGTGGGACTATATATTGTGTGCACAACAGGTTTTTATGTAATTAATACTACTCAAACTTTGTTGAAGTAGGAATAGAATGTATTTTTCTTCTTTTTTTCCGTCATAGATTATAATAAGCTACAATATTTTCTCCTAAAATGAGCACAGTAATGACACTTATGCAACTGTTAAACACTACGTTGTTATGATAAATATTTTCATGTTTGGTCTAAAAGATGTCTCTTCAACAATATAGTGATTTCTTTCTCTCAGTGAAAATGGCTTGAATTGACTTGGTTTTCTTTGAGGCTAAACACTAATTATGTATATAAGCCCCCTATAAGGAATATTCAGTGCTAAAATGTGTTCAGTTGAACTTGGCCTCTTTAGACATTGTGCATGTTTTGTGCCAAAATAGCAGGAAATCCGGGCGGTCTGCCTTTGTTTTACCTGATTAGTGACTCTGCCATGTGCTTTATTTGTTACTTCACGTGTTATTTAGAGATAACAGCCACCTCTAGCATGTTGCAGGTTTCTTTCTTTCTGTTCCTATGAGACACATACTGTATGGGATCTTCTCGCCCCTACTCCTGTTTTATCCCAGGTTGTTTACATACCTCTCTTGGTCTCTGACTTGCATGCTGAATAATTTCCAAACCAGGTGTTGGACATGATATTGTCGTCATACTGTGGTTTGTGAAATGCTTTGTAATGGATTGCCTTAACTGAAGATTAATAAAATATTGACAACTTTGGCAGAACGTAAGATGATTTTTTTTTTCATTATTATTATTTTTTTATTCTTTGGGGAAAAAAAGAACAAATGTAGTATTTAAGGGTGTTTTCACACCAACAGTAGTTGGTGCACACCAAACGGGTGCTAAGTTCGGTTCATTTTCAATGGTGTGAAAGCATCAGTCGCTCTCTGATTCAAGCGGTCCTACACCTTCAAAAAGAGGTGTTCTTGGTCTGCTTGATTCAGCATCAAATGACAAACTTTGGTGTGATTCCTCTGGTGAGAATGCAAACTCTGGTTCAAACGAGGGAATGCTAATTATTTCATAGCTACCATGTGGGGCTTTGGAATAATGCGTCTTCGGCAACTCCAGTGCATCCGCAGATCGTCAGATGCAGCTGCGACTCATTTTAGAATTGGATTTTTTTTGCCAAAAATGGCCAATGCAGAGGTTGTAATACATGAAGATAAGATGTGAACGTGTCGCTCCATAATGAGTCAGAATTGGTGCATAACATGCTGTTATCTATATGCTAATTAGTAAACACTTTATTGCCTGGTGTGAGCCAAAGAATCAAACTAGTGGTGTGAAAACGCCATAATTCCTAGTCCTCACTAGCAGCTCAGCTCTCAAAACATATTTATTTCTTTAGTACTTCACACTGTAAGTGTGAGTTTAAGCATTAGAAAAGCAGCTGTCATGAGATTTTTTTGGTCACTAAGACAGAACAATGATTTATTCATATCTACACACGTATCCATGAGAGGCTGGTGTCCAATCGGTGATAAGCGCTGTCCTCCTGCAGAATGTGTACTCCAAAATGTGTTTTTCTCCTCCTAATGAGATGCGCTGCTGACAAATCTTACTGTCCACCTTGGGAGAGAGAGACAGCAGCTGGAGCCATAAATTACCAGCCTAAGATAGAGCCAACATCTCCCTTACAGTACCAACCCACTTACTGCCTGAACAATAAGCACAGACTGGTAGCCAGGAAGAAAATCAACAGCTAATGACCTAGAATTAGACCCTACTTATAGACAACATTTCAGAAATTATTTGCAGGAGAGTTCTGTACAAAATGAATTACACCAATTACTTTGGCGTTCTGGCAGGCAACATTTCATTATAATCTAAAATAGGTCTCAGTGTAATCTGCAGACAAGATATTTAATATTGAAATTAGAAAAAAAAAATATATAAAACCAATTCAAGACAAGTAATAGCAGATAAAAACCCAGTTTGCTGCAGCTCACGACTTATAATGTGGCAACCATGCAGTTCTAACAAATACAAATTAAAGCTGCATTAATAAGGTCAGCAGCCAGAGTGGTCAACAGAAAACAAATACCCCTAATAAATGGACTGTAGTCAGAAATTAGTGTGGATGGCACTTTCAGTATTGACCTGGAAAACAACACTGCCAGTGCTGCCCAATTAAAACGGCCTCCAGGTTCTCAAGGTGGAGCTGCTTCATGGTGGAACAGTGTCCGGCAATTTGTAGAACTCAGGTCAATTATAAACATGCAGCTATTTCTTTTCAAATTTGGAGTTAGTGGGGGAATCTTGAAATGCTACCCCTCTCTCACACTAATTGGGTAGTTGATTTTTTTCATGTGTTATATGTGTCCTCTTCTACAGCCAGGGCCCTGGCCTGGAACAACTTAAGACTTTCGAGTACAGTGGTGCCAGAATGGAAGAAATTGCACCAAAAGTCCCAAAGTCTAAATTAAGTTTTCAAACATTTGAATGGATTGGCAAATGTCCTTCTCCAAATGTCCAAATTTGTCCAAATATACTGTATGATGCAGGTATTAAAGCAGGGAATTTGGACATTAGTATCGGGAGTAGTCCTACTTTGCATGGAGATCTTCTACTTGTATTTTTAACTTCAGCAAAGTTGGTCTGTTTACACTCACCGGCCACTTTATTAGGTACACCTGTCCAACTGCTCGTTAACACTTAATTTCTAATCAGCCAATCACATGGCGGCAACTCAGTGCATTTAGGCATGTAGACATGGTCAAGACAATCTCCTGCAGTTCAAACCGAGCATCAGTATGGGGAAGAAAGGTGATTTGAGTGACTTTGAACGTGGCATGGTTGTTGGTGCCAGAAGGACTCGTCTGAGTATTTCAGAAACTGCTGATCTACTGGGATTTTCATGCACAACCATCTCTAGGGTTTACAGAGAATGGTCTGAAAAAGAAAAAATATCCAGTGAGCGGCAGTTCTGTGGGCGGAAATGCCTTGTTGATGCCAGAGGTCAGAGGAGAATGGCCAGACTGGTTGGAGCTGATAGAAAGGCAACAGTGACTCAAATAACCACCCGTTACAACCAAGGTAGGCAGAAGAGCATCTCTGAACGCACAGTACGTCGAACTTTGAGGCAGATGGGCTACAGCAGCAGAAGACCACGCCGGGTGCCACTCCTTTCAGCTAAGAACAGGAAACTGAGGCTACAATTTGCACAAGCACATCGAAATTGGACAATAGAAGATTGGAAAAACGTTGCCTGGTCTGATGAGTCTCGATTTCTGCTGCAACATTCGGATGGTAGGGTCAGAATTTGGCGTCAACAACATGAAAGCATGGATCCATCCTGCCTTGTATCAACGGTTCAGGCTGGTGGTGGTGGTGTAATGGTGTGGGGAATATTTTCTTGGCACTCTTTGGGCCCCTTGGTACCAATTGAGCATCATTGCAACGCCACAGCCTACCTGAGTATTGTTGCTGACCATGTCCATCCCTTTATGACCACAATGTACCCAACTTCTGATGGCTACTTTCAGCAGGATAATGCTCCATGTCATAAAGCTGGAATCATCTCAGACTGGTTTCTTGAACATGACAATGAGTTCACTGTACTCAAATGGCCTCCACAGTCACCAGATCTCAATCCAATAGAGCATCTTTGGGATGTGGTGGAACGGGAGATTCACATCATTGATGTGCAGCCGACAAATCTGCGCCAACTGTGTGATGCCATCATGTCAATATGGACCAAACTCTCTGAGGAATGTTTCCAGCACCTTGTTGAATCTATGCCACGAAGAATTGAGGCAGTTCTGAAGGCAAAAGGGGATCCAACCCGTTACTAGCATGGTGGACCTAATAAAGTGGCCGGTGAGTGTATATCCTATGTCA
Source organism: Lepturacanthus savala (assembly GCA_030544235.1). Classification (NCBI taxonomy): domain Eukaryota; kingdom Metazoa; phylum Chordata; class Actinopteri; order Scombriformes; family Trichiuridae; genus Lepturacanthus; species Lepturacanthus savala. The sequence continues at coordinate 15,424,024 of CM060480.1, forward strand.
TATATATTATAACTTGCAAAAACAAAAACACAAAGAAAAATAAATACAAAACGAATCAAAATAACTATAATGGAATTTCTTAGAAGTTAAGAACTGTGCTGTCAATTAAAGTCTATAATTCTATAATTAGTTAAGTCAATATTTTAATTCACTCACCTCCCTCCATATATATATATATATATATATATATATATATATATATATATATATATATGAAACATAAACATTTTATGTTTCATAGATGAAACAGAACAGAACAGATCAACAAAGATTTGGCATGTTTGTGTTTCTTTACAGTGAATCTGACAGTAATAAAGATGATTCATTACTACTATATATATATACCACTATTATATATATATATATATATATATATATATATATATATATATATATATATATATATATATATATGTGTTATGTTATGTTTCATCTAAACGATGCACCAAACCACTGCTTGAGGCACTGACCACATACATTAATAACATGAACAAATACAGAATGGAGAAGGGTCACATGAGAGTGCTGACAGCGGGAAAATGAATTACACCAATCAGCGGGAAGTCCGATTCACTGAATATCTTTACCTCCTGGCAGATTGAGCCTTAGTTGCTGTTAGCTCAGCTGCTGCATGCTGGAATGGCCCGTTCCCCATAAAAATGCAAACCTATTAGTAACAAAATCAACACTGGAATTGGAAATGTCAGGAATATTTTAGTGACATTTTGTTTTATTCCAGCTGCCAGAACATACACAAATGGTATCATTTTGGAATATATTGTAAGTATATTAAATACTGTTTATGCATACATGGGGGGAGACAAGTGAGGGATGGTCGGTGTATCTGAGTAAAATTTTATACAAATGAATATTGTGCTTTACTTGAATGAACAAGAAAATGTAGGCAAGGGACGAAGATAAAGATTTTTTTTTACTTATTTTATTATTCCTCATGTAATTTTTTAAAATTTATATTGTATAAACATATAAAAGCAAAAATGAACATTTTACTTATTCATTTTGTGTTTTTTCACTTGTCTTAGATCATTTAAAAATACTATGAATACTTAATTGTTTTTATTCTTATCATGTCCTTTGTCTTTCATTAATAATCTAATAGTCACCGCAAAAATCCAATACTATGAGCTCATGAATATGGCTGTATGATTCGCTAAATAAAGGGAGTGATATAATGAAGTACTACAAAATGAACATACTCCAGTTCTTTTTAAAAAATGCAACACCCCATGTCACACAAATCAAATCTTAGAGTCATGTTGCCAGAAGCCACAAACCATTTTCAGCTGTGAGAGCTGTTCCCTGGTCTCTATGTGCCATTCACTGAAAGTGCACACGATGCCCTGGCCTGACGAACCCTATCATGCGGTAAAAGGCTTTGAAAGCTTCAACCTAAGTGAAAGTAGGCAGTAGTTTCACATTGTGCATAGATTATGCTTCCTGTGCTGCCACCTGCTCCCTCTGCTGTGTCCTTTATTAACTATAGACCTTAGATTCAACTTTCAAGTCTGTCAACTTTCTTTTATTGCCATGAGGCTGGTGGAATTTATCTCAGCATAGATGGAATGACTGTAATAATGCAACACATACAACATCAGTGCAAACATAAAGGACATTAAAAAACATACAGTTCCGCATTCCATGCAATACAGTTAGACCAACTTTTGTAGCTTGTGGTTAAGGTGTTGTGTCCTGCCTCCTATTGACCTGTACCTTCTGCCGGAGGGAAGATGAAAAAAAAGATTTGTGGAGGGAGGTCATCCATGACTTTGATCGCGCTTCAGATGGTCTGTTGTGTGTATTATGGAATTACGTTTGGGGAGTTTGTATCTTATGATCTTTGACGCTCTGGTGATGATTCAATCCATTTTCTTTGTTGCGTGCTTAGATGCGTTTCGGTTCCAGACGGTAATCGATAGTGACAGGATGCTCTGGATTATAGCTGTGTGAAATTGGACCAGAAGACCTTGTCCGATGGCATTTTTGGAGTTGAGAGAGGAGAGTCTCTGTTGGGAGTTTTGCATTTGATGCTTAGCACTGAGCTCCTGTTTCAAGCTCTTGCTGAAGTGTGTGCCAAGGAATTTCAAGGAGTCACTTATTGTTAATGATTGATGTGATGGAAATCTCAGAGCTCTGTAATTCACAGATATCAGGAGGCTGTCATGTCCAGACCAAAATAATTTCTTGATATTTAATCGGTTAAGGAGACCCTGGGATACGCAACAGTGCGTGGCCGTCAATGAGAATAGCTGCTTTCATTGACTCTTTAGTTCTGAAGTCGAGAATCGTTCCTGTTCGTTTCCCAGGTCATTTTCCCTGCACCAGTTGACTGACGTCTCTACCTCCAGCCTGTAGGCCTGTTCATTATCTTTTGACATCATTGTGGTGTCATCCCGTATGTTTCAGAATCCTGATGGGGCTTGACGTTGTGCTGAAATCCCCGGCGAGGATGGAGAAAAACAACAGGCACAGAACGTAACCCCTGCTGATGGTGAGGGGGAGGGAATTGATGTTAGGGAATCTGACAACTTGTCCTTAAGAAAGTCCAGAGCCCAGAGGCACAGATAATTAATGTCCTGGAGTTTCCCGAGTAGCTCAATAGGGTTGGTTGTTAGTTTTAAAAGCGGAGCTGAAATCGGCAAATATAATTCTTGTGTTTTGACTTCAGATGTTGGAGGGCGAGTGCAGTGCCAGGTTGCATCATCTGTGGGATGTGACTACACACTCAAATGCCTCTAGCCACTGATGGCGGGACCAGAGGTCTGCAGTCATTGAGATGACATATTATTTGCATTTTGGGAAAGGAGATAGTGATGAAGTTTTTAAAGGAAGATTACCTCCTCAGTGAACAGGACTGTAATCTCTGTGGCTGCAGAAGTGATGGAGAAGAGGAGGCCAGTGGAAGAGAATGTATGGGGGGAGGGGGATGGGGAGCGGTGACTTTAAAGCTGAGAGGGAAAGGGAAGCAAAGCTGGCAGGTGGACAGAGGAGAGAGGAAGGGTGGGAGGCTGGAACGAGGAGTAAAAGAGATTAGAGAGAGTGCAGAGGAGGGAGGGAGAATGAGTGTAACGAGGAGGAGAGGCAGCAGGAGAGAGCGTGAGGAGTACAGTATGAGAGGGGAGGGGAAGACGGAGCCCCCCCGAAGGGAAGCGCTGTCCTGTGAGCCTCCCACAAGCTGCTGGATCTGGGCCCGTGTAAGCCAGAAACTCCCCGTGGTCTTAAAGGATATTAACAAAGAAAGAGTGATGAATGACTGCTCCTTGGATGAAGAGGAAACAGAGAGACAGAGAGAGAAAAGAGGGTCTCTCCCAGTGAATTCAAGCTGCCTTTTGATGTGAGAGAATGGGAATGAATGAATAAGTTAGAATTACGAACAGCACAGCATTGCCGTTTCTTGTGAGGCTCAAAAGCTTGATGCAGGCAGAATCAGCCAAACAACATTTAATGATAGCTTTCAAACACAGGACGTGCCTCCAGAATTAGGCTGAGCATTGTGGGAAACTTGTAGTTCGGTTCGTGAGGAAGAGAATCATCCAAAAGGGTTTTAGTTTGGGATTTTTTTTTTTTTTTGGCTGGAGTTTGACAGCTTTTATCTCTGCCCCTCCAAAATCCTTCCTTTCTATAAACAGAGATGTTTTGTGACCACTGTGCTCAATCTCATTCTTCCTTCCCCCCCTCATCTTTACTTATGTATCCCCCTCAGAAGACACATGAACATATACTCTGTCGTATGTGTGCATACCCCACGCAGACATAGAAAAATACTGGCAGTGGCAGCAGAAAAAGCAGTAGACTGTGAGTGAAAAGATAACAGCCTCTACAGATGTGTGGGTGTGACACAGCTCAGCTTCATCGTCACAACTCTCCATGACAATCTGTGAAAAAGGGGACCGAGAAAATTCTCTACAAAGTGCAGAAACCGGTGGCTTTTTGTCTTATTTTCTAACCCTGCCGGCTGAAAGGCTGTCACTGCTCCTCTGATATCACCTGTACGGAGCTCTGAGCTGGTGCTCGTGTCCCATGCAGCTCCATCAGAGGAGGCATTGTCTTTCAAGATCTACTAAAAGAATAGAAAGACGGAGCATTTTTGAGGCATTACAATGGAAATAAAGTGAGGAATGAGGTTTCTTTGAGGTAGAGTTAAAGGGCTTCTCTGTTTGTATCCAGGAAATCCCCCTTGCCTCCTTGTTTCGACTGTCAGATCGAGTTGACCCGTGGTTTAGCGTTGCTGTCCTCTGCTTCAGACCACTGCGGTCAGCACATGACTCTTTTCAGGGAGCGAGGACTTCTTCTGCATCACAGATTCATGTGAGATTCAAGAGAGAAATTCTCAAAATTGTAATAATTTAGGCTGATTTGTGGTAATGGAGTTCACTGTGTGCTGTCCATGGTGCTGAAAAGTCCCTAGTAAGGTTGTGATTCCCAACCAGGGGTATTTGTAGTGGTGGAAGATGTGTGAAGATAATGTATTTAGGTAAAGGTGGAAATATCTAAACATATAAAATATTACAGATGTATTTAAGTGAAAGTATTATTAGAACACAATTTCCACTTAAAGGGTGAACAATTACCAGTGATTAGTTGATGGCAAATAAATGCATTGGAATAAAGTCATCTTCTATACCCGCTTATTCTTCATTGGGTCACATGGATCTGTTGGAGCCAATCCCAGCGCATTACAGGCGAGAGGCAGGGATACACCCCAGATGGTCGCTAGGCTATTGTGGGGCACACACACCATTCACTCACACACTCACACCTGTGGCCAATTTAGAGTCTACAATTAACCTCAGCATGTTTTTGGAATGTGGAAGGAAGCTGGAGAACTGGAGAAAAACCATGCAGACACAGGGAGAACATGTACTTTAATGTACTTATGCAATTTTAAAATGAAATATGTGCATTTCTAACTATTGGATTTGTGTTAAGTGCTTGATCCTGCTTAGTCCTCATTCATTTTATTTGCAAGACTGCATGTTCTATGCTTCCCAGCATAAATTTCTATTTGGGGATTGTGAAGTTAAAGATGAAGCTGAGGTTGACAGCACAGGGTCTGTTGAAACACCCAAGAGTCCATAAAAGTAGTTAGTCAAGGAACAGAACAGTCTAAATGAATAGCTGAAAGTAATCCCATTCAAATTAGTTATAAATGCAAAATACTGAAAACTAAAAAAGCCAGCAAGAACAACAACAATCCCACACAAATATGCTTTGACAACTCATGTTTCCTCAGAAATAAAGAACCATCTGATGGAGCTGTGAGGGACAGAGGACGATTGGAAACCACTTTTCTGTGAGGTTATAGTGATGGCTCCAGTATCAGCCTTGAATCTTGAAAGTATTTTCATTGAAACAAGAGCATATTGATTTTTTTTTCAAGACCATGTCAGCTCATGTCAGAGACAGAATCATACACTGCAGTACAAAATGGCCAAAACATGAACATTTAAGGCTTCACATTTAAAGATTCATAATATTATAGAATAAATCTGACAAAGGGAGGAAGGAAAATGTCCTAGACCATTTATCTATCATTGTCCTATTAAGGCTGATAATCAACACTTGAACAATGCGCTCTTTAGAGTATCCAGACTCAGATCATAAAGAAATATTGAACAAATCCTTTTGCTGACCCGTTCAAAGAGCCGAGGAGTTTGCTTTATTCTTGTATAGTTGCAGTGACTCTGGACTCTGAGAGTGATTTAGTGCATCAATACACAGAACAGACATTTGGTATGCCAGCCTGTCATGTGCAGTAACTTTTTTATTAATTTGTGGGTCTTTAGGGGAACTGGATTTTAGTGCTTACTGACAGTTGAAGAATGCATTGAAAGCTCTTGTATCAACAGAGCAATAAATTACACAGCTGGATCCTTCCTTTCTTGTTTACAACACCAGAAGCAAAGAAAAACACACGACCGCACTCGCACTGTCAATCTGGGTGAATTATAAAGGCACAAAGTAAAAGAAGTTAGTGAAATTCAGGTCAGCACCTTTAATGGAAATATTACCTTGTGCCGAAGAGCGAACTGCGACAGCCACCCCGTTCTATAAGCTGTTTTAACCACAGAGAAAGGGCCTGGCCTTGCAGGTAGCAGTGTCCTTATAATTTCCACTTTGAAGTAATGGTGTGTGTGAGGAATCCATTGCTTTAGCCCTAATACCCTGCTGTGGTGCTTGTGGGGGAATGTGATACTCCATTTCCTTTCATTTCCTGGCTTCACTGCCAACCTTCATATTCTCACACAATAGGAAAAAAATGAATGAGGAAAATGTATTATTTTCTCTCAAATTATAATTTATGTTTTTAATCACAAACATGTTTCTATTTCCGTAATAAGAGCCCACTGCCTTAAAATAGCATTTCAAGCATCTGCAGGAAAAAAAAAATCAAGGTTTGTGCAAAAAATGCAGGAATCCTAATGCAAATTCAGTCTTGGGAGTCGACCTGATTACAATTCGACCGATCTCCAGGAGCACCAGAGTATGTCCCCTGTGCTGTCAAGAACAATTACCACTGACTATACAACCTAAGACACACTCTCCCTGAAACGAAATATTCTTGTGCCTCAGGATCTGAAAACAGGGAGTCCTTGCAGAACAGGTTATATCCATGAAGGCAGGGCATCACATAAGACTTTAACATAGGCCCCGCGTCAGAGACCTGTGGCGCTCCTGTGTCCAACAGCGAAGACATCATCAATATCTGACTGCACACGGCTGCCTCTGAGCTCCTGCCTGATATCTGTGCTTCCTCCTTCCTCATGCAGAGGTAGAAGCCACTCATTCATATTTTATGAGAGATGACTCCTGTCAATCTGATAAGCCACCGATGGTGACTTTGTGACGTCTCCCACCAGGACGCCTCTGAGCTCTCTGTACGCAGCACACATCTTTATTTCACAGCGCAGTATATCATGGACATGGGCACAGGGCCAACTATTAATGTTTATAAAGCTGAATCAATGTTCTTCTATTCGTTCCATTTAAAGAGGTGATGAGCAGTAGAGATAGTAGTAGTAGTGGTATAACACAGCAAATGGTATGAAATGAACCAGTGTATTAAAGCTGTGATAACGTATTGTTATATTGTCCTTCTCCCAGCTTAGCATTTGCTGTTAGAGTGTGGATTATAAGACGATTATAAGGTCATATTTCATTGGATGAAGGATAAGATCCGCTTTGGTTGTTACAAAGAGACAATGTAAGGTATGCAGACCTCCGCTCCTTTTGGTGGCTGTGAGAACAGGCAGTTTTTTTCTCTATTGTTGGTTTGTGCAGTATTCATGCTTCAATGTCGTTTTCATATAAACAGTCTTATTAAGAAATGTGGGACTTGCTCTGAGCCCTTTTTCCCCACAACATAGCAGGCTTCTGCTCATTTTCAGCCTGAAACAGCTTGGTCCTGAATGTCAAACACAGAGCACTGATGTAGCATTTTTATTATCTTAATTGGCATTAAAATGCTATAGAAAAAAACAGGGAGACACTGGGGGTTTTGTTAAGAGCTGAGTCATTATTGCTCAGCATGCTGAGATAATTTATTTTGGGAGTCAGAAATTCTAATGAGAAAGAACAGTAAAAACATCAGCTTAAATATCTAACAAACTACTGCCATCTTAGGGGAGAAATACAGCATTGCATCAGGCAACTGCTGTTTCAGGATTTCTGCAGAGTTCAGAGTTAAGACTTTTTAATACCGCTTAGAATGCAATTTAATGCCTATTCCTTGAACTAAACATGGCCTATAATGTAGGATGCATCCGGCAAGTAATACATATTTTGTTATAGGTTTCAACATGGATTCAGTTGACTTTTTCTACTTTTTCTCTTTTTCTACTGATTCTACACATAATACCACATTATGAAAAATTTAACAAGGTGTTTTTTTTTTTTTTTTGCAAATTTCATAAAAGACAAAAAAACACAGCACATCATTTGCAGATAAAGGGGTTATTTATTGAAGACACAATTCAACTAAGACAAATTATCTTTTTTTTCTTCTCAAAAGGAAATTTTCATTCACCAAACAAAAAACCCTACATTGTTGATAAATACTAACGATAAACAAAAATAGAGAAAACACAGGTTTTCTTATTAATACTCATCAGACGGCAAAGTGTTTCTTCACAATGACAGAGGTCTACTATATGGTTCACAATACTTTAGTCCTCTAGACCTCTGATCAAAACATGGAAAAGCATAAAATAATGTGCTTTTCAAAGTTGACAAAGGTGATCAAACAACTATATGAAATTCACATTAATCTATATTAATGATATATTTAAAATGGTGCTATTCCTTTCTTCATGCTACAGAGAAAAAACACTGATGCAGCTGCTGGAGAACATTTGGGGACAACACACCATCTTCTGAAAACTCAGTAACCACCGTTTTTTCACCTTTATTTAACAAGGCATATTGCTTGGTTAAATGATCTCTTTTTCCAACAAGGCCTGATCAATAAGGAATATAAGAAAGTAGGCTATATGTTTGTGTTTTTAATGAAAAAATACCAGTGTTACAACTTTCACTTGACTCAGAAGTGCCACCAAAACCCCCACTCAATTTTAAATGGGAAACAACTAACAGCAATGAGACCTCCACCAAAAAAATAATACAAATATTTGTACTTTCAAAAATAAAATACAATTATCTGACACATCAGAAATAAAGAAAATTAAAGTTTAAGTGAAAAAAGGCTTTTCTGGAATATGGCAAAAGTTCTCACTTTTTTCAGCTTTTAGGCTCCAACCAAATTGAGATTTTGGCTTTAAGCTCACTTTGCAGCAACTCCTCCACCCACTGGAGATTCAATGCAAACCCCCCGCTCTCATGTTCACATGAAGGACAAAAAAGACAAAAAAAAGTGTTTTGAAGTAGCTGTCTTTCAAAGCAAAAACAAAATAAAAAATGCTTCCTTATCTATATTGTAAAAATCTGACTGCAAACATATATTCAGATAAAAAAAATGTGATTCAGTCTTTTAGTCTTTCTTTGAAAAAGTGAGTTTCAACCACAGCATGTTGCCCTGGAATAAAACATAGAGGTCACCAAGGCTGCCATTATAAAAGCAGAGAGAAAAGGTTAGTTAGTGTCTTTCTGGTACAGTCCAAGGACAAGCTTTTTCAACACACCTGTTTTTCTAAACTCCTGGTTACTGGAAACACCATAGAGAAAGTTCAATAAATTAGTTTGGTAATGAAGGAGAATGCTAGACACATAGTGTGATGGCATAAAGTGCTTATGTTAACACACACAAAACAGCCTCTAAAAAAAGGCAAAGACCTAAACGCCATGTCACATTATCTGTCTGAGAGATCATCATCTTTTAAAGGACAGAGAGGAAACTCCTGCATGAAGCTCCTCTCTATGAGGCCCCAAGGACCCCTCAGGTCCTCCTCTGTGAAAAGGAGAAACTTTAAAAGACTGCTGTCTGTCTCCTCTACATATTCATGCCGCATTATTGACAAGCAGCTAGATGAGCTGCAGGAAAGGTTATCAGGGCTGTCCTGTACTAATATCAGACTGCTGCTCTGATCAGCTCCATGTCCACTGTTCTGACTTGTAATACTGTCATTTACCATTATTTCGTTGTTTTGATCAATTCCATCTCCACTGCGCCGCTGACTTCCATCACCATCTGACAAAATGTCAATGTTCTGAACTTGTCTGCTTTCCTGATGGGAATTTTCACTGGACGCTGCCTCGATGATTGTTCTGACTTTCGTTTCTAAAGGCCCTCTGGTGATCGTGACGGGCTTCAAGCCGGCCTTGGTGTTTGTCAGGATCTCCACGGGATTAAAGTCACTCTGTGTGAGTTGGCTGAGCGGCAGCGCCTCCACCATCAGCATTTCTTCAGAGACCGTCTGAAAGATGTTGAGACGCCACAGGTCTGTGTCCGCTTCATCTGAAGTGTCCTGCTCCAGACACTCTGCCTCCCAGGCTTCGTCATGTGACTTCCTGGGAGGCTTCACTGGGGAATCGAACACCACCCCTCTTGGAGCGAGAGGTCGGAAATGTCTGTGGGGGAGGCTGGTCAGTGCTGACGAGCTGAGCTGGCTCTCAGGCTGCTTTAACATGTAGGACCGGACTGACTCAGGCACCAGGATCGTGTGGCGCTTTTTGTTGGGCAGTAAGGCGGAGAGGCTTTCAGGGACGTAGTTTCCCACAATGGGCACTAGAGAGGAAGGTTTGAGCGCAGTGACAAAATCCTCCAGCTCTCGGTAAGAGGAGTGGTCTGAGTAGGGCACCACATGGACGTTGGGGTGGAAGGAGGTCAGCGGCCTGCTGGTGGGCAAGATGGCCAAAGTGGGTTGTTCTTTGTTCCATTGGAGCAGGGCGGCAGAACAAATCTCTGACTGTGCCACCACTCGAATGCGGCCGGCACCCGGGTCAGTCGTGAAGACATCAGGGAGGTCGAGGGCTTTAAGGGTTTCCATCCTCTCAAAGCTCACCTCGATCCAGGTTTTAAACTCCATCGCCAGCTCGACCAGAAGGGACTCTTTACCCAGCGTATACAGACCTGCAAAGAAGCAAGAGAGGGTATAAAATCTAGACTCCTGTTCCTAATCTAAGACAAAATAAGTCAAATATATTCATTTTAAGTAGGTGTGTGACATTAACATGTTAATTAAGATTAATTGCAAAGAAAATAACCTGTTAAAAAATATTAACGCATTTTATCTCAGTTTGTGTGTTAAACAACATGGAGTCAGTGTACCTGTCAGTGTAATTATACTGACGCACACAGCTGCTGCTACAACAATGAAAGCGCTCGGCTGGATGATAAATTTCTATTCATAAAAACAACCCAACGGCAGTGTTATCGACAGTGTTGTTTATTACAAACTGTGCAGAAAAGACTTCACAGAAGCACCAACCCTACAACACCATTTAAAATGCAAAACATGTCACAGCGAGCACAGAATCTCTGGTGGTGGTTCTGGTTCTGGTCTGAGTACAAACAAGCCGCCCAAAACCGAATAATTCACTGGCTTTATGAGGAAGAAAATGAGTCAACATTAAACACACTGACTAATTTCCCAAGACTGTAGACCACTATCAGTCGTTAAATAAGAATTTAGAAAATGTGCTACAGATAGTAACTAAAATTTATTTACATAATAAATGAATATAAATGTTGCTTTTGGGGCAAATATTGTTATGTGATTAATCACAAATGATTATTTGCAAAAGTAATCAAGTCCCATCCCCTCCTTTTTAATTAGATTACTGATAAAAGGCGAGATGAGGTGACGGCACATGTTTAGAAAGGTCTATACATACGTACCTATGACAACGCTGTGGTTGGGATGGCTGCGGATGATCTCTTTGATTTGCTGGGTGGCTCGCTGTCGGGACGGCAGGCTGCGGTTGGGGTCACAGTTGGTGTTGTCCAGGTACAAGATGTCTATAGTGGCGTTTGTCCTCATGCACAGTTCACGCAGCATTGTAGGGGAATATCTGAAGTCACCTGGAATTTAGAATGTTTCAATGCTGACAGTTCTGTGCCTCACTGGGACACTGGTCATTATTGCGGGCGTATATATTTTCATACAATGATGATGTTGAAGAAGAATAGGTAAATAAACATAAATCATAAGCCATAACCACAGTGGCCGACGGGGGTAAACATGCTGCAAACCCAGAAATGATGCAAAACTAAAAACACATAATACAAATGCAACAAAAAAACGCTGCAAGAGAAAAATGCTGCAATGAGAAACAAAGCAGAAGCAACGACTTACAAACCCTCAAAACAAATGCAAAAGAAAATCACTGCAAATATAAAAAAAGAGGAGTGTGAAAACGTACTTTTTGTTTACAATATCATAGAGGAGCAGCATAATTACATAGCTAATGTTGGTGTCTTTTAACCACTCAAGCCCTGGCCTATTTTTGAGTTTTGCTGCTATAAATGATAATAAATATGGAATATTTATATAGCAACGGTCAATTATTTGTCCATAAAATCATAGAAATCGTACTCAAAGATTACAAAAATTTTACAGAATATATTCTGTAAAATGTTTAAAAGTTAGATTATAAAAGGACCCAATTATATAATCTCACAGCTAAAATATAAATTAAATATCAAAATAGTGGTTAGTTGACAATATATCTATGCTGAATAACAGAAACATTGTGTTTTACTACAGGATTCAGTGTTGCTGAGGTTTCTCATGTGATATATGCATAAAACTCAATGCTGCTTCCGTATCAGGGGGTTTGGGATTTTAACATGCTAATTTAATTGAACCATAGTTGTTGCTCGGCAACATTGTCTCCTTATATTAGCCACTACTGAGGCCAGGGAGATGGCAAGGAAAGAAAATAGGAACCAAATTTGAAGAAACATAAGTGAATTTGCAGCATTTCCCTCTTGCAATTGTTTTGGGGATTTGCAAGTCTTTGCTTCTGCTTTGTTTCTGTGATTGCAGCATTTTTCTCCTGCAGCGTGTTTTGTTGCATTTGTTTTATGTGTTTCTGCGGTTTTAGCATCATTTCTGTGTTTTCAGCGTTTTGCCATTTGTCCACGTCGGCCACTGTAAATAACATTATTGGTATCAAATCTGAGACACTGACCAGTGTACAGTATAGAGCCGAAGTAGCCTTCAAAGAGAAACATGACAGCCCCTGGACAGTGGTTGGCATCTATCAGCGTGACGGTCAGCCGCTCCTTGCCGATGTCGTCCAGTGGGAGCAGGTATGGCTCACCCACCTCCAGCGGATGGATCCACTGTTCTTTCACCTGAGCAGAAGACAAACATCCAGGTTATTCTGTATCTACAGTTCGTTGTCTTAATCTAGAGATATTCAGTTTACTGTCATGAATGACGCAGAAGTTGAAATCCTCACATTTCAGAAGAATATTTTGTGTTTTTAATGAATACCTTGTTGAGCCAGTTGCTCTTATAACTCTACACAGCACAAAATAGGCCTGAACAATCTATCATTTTAGATTGAAAACTGATTTCTGGCAAAGCAATCTTGAGTTCCTCAAACTGTGATTGTTTTTTTGCTGTTTTCGTAACTCAGATTTTGTTTTCATCAACTATTTTACATGTGTAAGCCACTTCCCTGACCTTGCACTACTTTAAGTTAAAATACTTTTTTGTTCTACTTTAAGTTAAGACACAGTTGGCTCTTCTAGTTCTTTAGTTGTAATAACTGTCATTGATCAAGTGCTTGATGTAGCCTATGTATTGCATGTTTCTTTTTTATAATTAGGACTACATTTAAAATCAAATCCAGATTTTTCATTCTTGCATTAGTTATGGCATCTATTATATTAATGTTATAATGTAAGCTTGTGTGATGCTTGTCAATGAAATCAGAATTGCAATATCTGGCAAAAAACAAACAAACAAACAACAATTTCTTCTTAAAATTTAAAATTAAAATAGCAGAGTCTTTCTACTGAGACAACACAATAGTGGCCTCCTGACTCTGTTTGACCTGAATGGAATGTTAATTGGTATCAATGGTAACAGCTGTGTTTACCTGCTATTTCATGTCAATATGGCTGCTGTAAAAAGGCCTATTGTCATCGGTCTATTGAATGTATTATTGTACTGTATCATGGATTGTGTGTGTGACTATATTGCACATTAATGAGTGTGGCATAGTTCATTTAGCATATTTGCACATCTTACTATTTATTTATCTTCAATTACAGAGGCGTTATAAAGGTTATTTTATTCTTTATCATTTTCCATTGTTGTGGTGGACCATTGCTCCCTCAGTCACTAAGCCTGGTGCTGTTATTTATTGCTGTGTGTTACACTTTCCCTTTTTTCCATGCATTTGTTATATGGAGGCAAACCAGATAACAGTTAATCCAATCCACGTTCATGTTGTTTTGGCACCTGGAAGCTACGATGGATTCACCTCATCCCCCGCATACACCATAAATAATATATTCATGTTATTCTAGTTAATGTCATAAGTAACTCTTTTCCTATTCTAAATTGTATTCCATCCTGTGCAAACATCATCTATTGCATGTCTGCCTGTCCTGGAAGAGGGATCCCTCCTCTGTTACTATGACTGAGGTTTTTTTTTTTTATGGAGTTTTTTTCCTTGTATAATACGAGGGTCTAAGGATAGAAGATGTAAAGCTGTGATTTGTGATTTTGGACTATACAAATAAAACTGATTTGAATTTCGCCCCTCACCTGCAGCTTGAGTCTGAGCAGGACGGCGGTGGTCGGGGAGCAGTAGATGGGTCTGTGGGTCCACGTGGAGGTCAGACCCACCGTGTGGTCGCTGTGCATGTGGGACAGGAAGAAGAGCCGGGTACCGGGACACTTCCTCACCTGCCAGAAGTCCACAGCCAGCGGGGTGTTTGGGAGGACTCTCCCGTTGACTGACATCGTGCAGTTTGACTGACGGTAGTTGACCGGTATTTATCTGTATACGAAGCTTATTAGGAACCGTTAGCGCGTGAATAACGTGCGTGACGTAATGAACGCGTCAAGTTAACTAACACTAATTTATCAGAAGGCACGCCGCTATAAACAATGCAGCTAGGTTTAGTTAGCAATAAACCAACCTTTGTTGATTAGCGGCGCCGTTCATTTGTGCTGTGAACATCTGCAGCCCAATCCCCGGCACCAAACATCTGGCCAGTCGTTACATGTTCACAATACGGCGCTAACAGCAGCTTATACTATACTAGTGGATGTATACGTCCATGTATAGACCCAGACCTAGACCCCGCCATTTCTGTTTTCAATTTGACGCTCTTCCTCCTTCTTCTTCTTCTGCTGCTGCTCCTTGGTGTCCTCGTTGCTTTACTGCCACCGGAAGGTTATTTACTTTTATTTTCTGCCACATTATCATTTAATGTATCGATTTATCGATTGTTCCATCACACCATGTCCATTAAGGGACAAACACGAGGGGACAATGCTTTTCATTAAAGGGGCTCAATTTAAGGACCAATTTTGACGACGAGTTAAACAAATGTGGCGATATTCAGGGATTTAAAATAGTGGCTAAATATAGAGTCATGAATAAATGTACATATTTGTTTAGTAAGATTATTTTAAATGGTTGCTTGTCTATTTGTATTTGGTGTTCATGATTTGTGTGGTTCAAGTAAATGTGAGTTTAGAGAAGTGACACACACTCACACACACACATACACGAGTCAGTGACAAATAATGTTTGGCAAGATAGGAAAGTCCCAAAATTTTAAGATACAGAAATACAGTTTTAAGAAGCATTTGTCAGGTCTCTCAAAATGTACATTTCATGTTGTTTTCTTGTTATTTAAAAGTCTATTTGAATCTTTTTTCTTTATTTATAAAAATCATGTGTGCTTTTTTTTTGACACAAAATGTCAAATGGTGTAACGGAAATAGAATGATACATTTTAAATATTTAACCAACCTACAATATAAAACTTGTTGATAGCGTGTGTTTTTATTTTTTTTTAACCTTTTAAGGGCGTTAAACTATCTGGTACATCGGGAGGGAACACCACTAATATTGATGACATTTGCACACATAACATGAAATAATGTTAATGGAGTGTTGTGTTTTTGACCCAACCCAGCAGCAGCTGCAGTAGCCAAGCTATCACCTTTACTATCCTTCCTGAAAAAGAAGACATGCTTATTTTTCTGCAAAAGAATTGTTAATTCTTCATTGTATTTTCAGATTGCACTATGCAGTGTTCCATCGTACTTGACAGTATTTACCTTTCTTTATAATTATTTTTGAATGAATAGTCAGCTCATATATCCTTTTAAAAAGGCATTTTTTTATTTCTATTAAGAAAAATGTGTTACTAGAATGTTCCACATTCTTGTATATTTTACAGTTACATATTCCTACAGATAACACAGTATCTAGGCTTTGGGGTTCTTTTGACCTCGCTGTTGAGTTTGTAAGGTCGTGACTTCCAAGTAAACAAATTTTATCCTAATCAAACACATTTTTTCTGAAATTAGAATCAATAAGAGAATCGTACCATTAAGCAGCATCAATAATGGAATCGGAATCATAAAAATCACCAAGCCAAAGTAAAAAAGAAATGCAGTTCTTTTAAGATGGAATGGCTGTTGTATGTATGTGCAAATTGAAGAATGGTTACTCTGCAAAAAAAATTAACTTACAGTGGTCCTCAGTTTGCTCAGGGAGCTTGTGTGTATGCCCAGATACATGAAAAATTAGAGGGAACATTGGTCACCAGTCTTCAGTTATGTCACTGAAAACTGAAGAGGCCATAGATTTGACATTTGAGGGGCTGGCTTTTCTTAAAAGAAAAAAAATCAATAGGCTTTGCCATGGCAGCCATATTGAAATGAAAGAGTAGGTAAACAAAGATGTCACCAATTATACTAATTTGCGTTCCATTCCATTTAGGTCAAGCAGTCACAGCGCTGCTATTGTCCATGTTGACTCAATGGAAAGGTAATTAGTATCCTTGGCAACTATGTTTACCTCTTATTGTATGTCAGTATAGCTGTTGTACAAAAGGTTTGTCAAAACAGTTGGTGATTAACATTTTATTATTGTATATGTGTATTATATGTATATAACTAATACATAAATGAATATAAAATACATTTAAATTTTAATGTAAGTTAACATTTTAACTTATTGTAACTCAAATTATAAAATGCACTACTTGAGATACTAAGACAAAACAAGTATCTCAATAATAACTATATATATATATATATATATATATATATATATATATATAGTGTATATATAGTGTGTATATATAGTGTATAGTGTTATGTAGAGTTTTGATTTCCAATTTTGTATTTAAAAGGAAGGTCTACCTTAGCTATAATGAATAAAATGTTACATGTGGCCCTCTATATAGGTGATTTGTAGATCTACAAATGATTTATTGAATTAAAAATGTACCACATACAGCATCTCTCTGATACTGGCATACTTGTGGTCTTTTCTCCATAAGATGGCGCCAAGAGAGAGGAAACAACTGTATATGAGAGTTAGGTTTTTGGGAAATAGACAATGAGTCTTCAGAACATTTACTTTTAAACTGCTTAATAAATTGAGAGATTCTGGGCGGTAATCTGTCCAACAAATCTAGGAAATTTTACATATTTCATGATCATTCTAATTTGAACTGTAAAAAAAAAAAAAAAAAACAACTTCACATTAATTTTAAAGGTTATGCAGAATATAGAATAAACATCAATCTGTAAAGAGTTGATCAGATTTTGATGGTTTGATGGACCTCTTCCTGTAATTGGCTGACTCATCTTATATAATGTCTTCTTAAAAAAAAATCTGTACAACTCTCTGTATATTTTATTATAGTAAGGAGGGAATATGGGGGGTGGGGGGTGCTACTGATGAGGATGTTGCTATGGTGACAGTGACCCACAGTAGCACCCTCCCCCCCACACCCCCTGCGTTTGCACACTGCTCACATTCCAGGATTATACCTGGGTTTGCTGCACATTCCTCGCTTATCACTCCTTGTACCCACAAGCGCGTTAATCACACTCTGCTTTACAGTTAATTATCTGACTTCACACACACACATTATGCTGGAAATGACATACTTAGCTGATGATGGTAAACAGCTGGGTGCCCTATAGATTAGTGCACACTACATGGGGGAGCTTTATACAATTTTACTACTTGAGTTGATTTTTAGATTATGACACATCACTGGGCATTTAAAAAAAACAACTAATGTCCCTTAATTCTGCTTCATTTTTTCTTATTAGATCAGAATTTCATCAGCACATCCTTTACTTTTTGTATCGTGGAAATATTGAGTATAGTCACATCTACAGCTACAGTACATCTAGTACAGCTACAGTACAGTGGCTTCAACTTGAGTAAAATATTGATCAATTGACTAGTAATATACATCTATGAGACCAGCTTCCTGTTATATGATGGGTTTGAAATGATCCAGATTAACATCCAGTAAAAAATACCACTTATAATGTGTCATTTATCCTTCAGCCACACTCTCGCAAATGTTGGTTTAGGATTAGTGACAACTGTACTTTGTAACACATATTAGGCTTTGCCAGGGTGAGAATGACATATTCCTGGACTTATTTCCATTCATGTCTCTTCCTGTTGTTTTCACATTCCAAATGATTCAACATCATCATTAACACTTCAAATCTGAGCCTCAGCACTTTTTTTATATGCCACAGAATGTTAATAATATAAATATGGCGGTAACAATAAAATAAAAACAGATGCACTGTAACAATGCGTCAAGCCAGAGGTTGCTGACGTCGGGAGGATGATTGTTTTTTTCTGTCATGTTATGCAGACAAAAACAAGCGGTGTCAGACAGCAGCAGTGATGCTATAAAGGCAGATGGCTACACAGTCAGCGATCTGCACTGATATTATTTACAGCAATGCTCCTTATAAACTTTTATTGGCCTCAGTATGACAATTTAACCTTCTCAAACATTCTTCTGTCCAATAGGAAAAAAACTTTGTAAGATTTTCTGGCATTCCTAGCAGTGGCATTGATGATTAAGTTAAATTTGGGGACAAACAAATTGTCCTTTGATTTCCATAAATGGTCCCATCTGAGGCTTTCTCTGAACCCACTTATCTCTTGCATCTTCATTTATCAATCGCACATAAATTATGAGCAGGATGCTCTATCTCCATTGCCTGCATTCTTCTGAGTCAACACATTTGTATAGTCAGAGCTACGTGGCACTTTTATTACTTTTATCCCCCCCTCCCCGGGGATGATGCAGTGGTGGTGTGCACACACTCCTGCAGAGATATTTATGGATATGTGTGAGAAGCCTAAGATGTCCCTCGGGGCCTAAGAGCAAGTTACCGGCTAAAACAAGCTGGTGAGAACACATCTTCTCAATTTGGCATGCACATATTCCACGTGTCTGTGTCTGTTCATCTCTCTGTCACTTCCACCCTCTCTATCACTGGGTCTTTCAAAGTTTTCTTGACTTCCTCCCGTACCACAATGTCATCTCCACTAGGATGTTCATGATTTCTCTTTTTTTTGTCTTCTTGCTGTTAATCATTTTGTCACAACACCACAGCAGCATGTGTGATCGCTGTCTAACCAGCTTTGCACCCGTTCTTGATGACCACCGTTTTTTTTTTTTCCACAAAAGTGTCAGTGATAGAGGAGCAGCTATTTTCTTGCCAGGCCTCAAGCTATGACATGCCGCTATATACTGGATGTTACGAGTGCCATTTGATTCCCCTGCTCATCTGATTTGATTAGCTCAGTTCATTAGTCTTTCGGGAGTGGGCTGTGTGGTGTGGCACGCAGGCAGCCTGCTAGGGATCCCCCACGGACCAGTGAAGGGTGCAGTTTTAGGAGGTACATGATGCTTAGCGGTGTGTTCATAGTTTGTTGTCACGGCAACACTGCATACAGAGAAAAAGATGACTAATTGTCTTCCTGCAGGGCTCCGGGTCATTTGAAATTTCTCCTGGTAGAACCCAGATGTGGAGAAAACCATAGCAGGGCTCTGACACACTGACCTGTCCTAACAAGCATAATAGACCCGAATAGGGCTGGAGACTCATTAATTGTCTTTATCTGTGGGAGGAAGCTGGGCTGGAGCTAGTTTATCAGCCATATCACACTATAATCAAAACCGATGTGATGGGCTGATGCGATGTGAACATAATGATATTGATCCATGACCTTAGAAGAACCCAATGAACAGCATGAACTATATAAAAAAATTAAACATGCTTTTTTTGATTAAATGTTAAAAATGTTAACAAAGTTTAATTTTGTGCATTGCTCCTGCATGCAAAAAGACTGAATGTACTCAAGAATGGATGACATTCGAGTATTTGAAGCAAGATTTTTGTGCTTTTTTTGTGTAGTGCGGCGTGTAATAATTTATTTCTGGCAAAGGCATAACTAATATTCATGCCCTGAGTAATAAGTAAAAGCTTTCGTGCAAAAAATTAATTTGGTTGAGCCCCAAGATTCGTTAAAGTTTTGCTGAAGCTGACAGATTTGTTAGTACAGAGAGATCACGAGTAGCCCTGAAAACTAGCTTGTAACTCGTTTCTTTCTCCATGTGAGCAAGGAAGAATGTGATCACCCAGCCATCGCTTTTACAGTATATACATTGCCTCAGTGTGTGCATGTAACATGTTTTGCAAGACTGGTTTGCTGCAATGACGCAATTGGCAGATCAATCACTCTCATGTCAGTCGTGTTGATTCTCTTTCATTACTCTTCCCATGTCGATCACAACAAGATTTCAGTCCGAAGCAGTCTGTCAATGAGATTAAGTATTCCCACAGATACAAAGGGGAAAAAGGAATTAAGCACTCAAAAGCTTTTCTTTCATGTTCTCTTCACAACATAGAATTTATATTGTAGCTGCATTACTGAAATGGCCCAGAGATTCGATAATGAAAACTGAAAAACTGCTGTAAAAGCATCATTCAGTTCAGCTATGAAAATTGGTTTTCAAGTAGTTTCAAGTCTTCTGCCACAGGCTTGTGTGAAGGTACACAATGAATGGTCAGGGAAAAGGCTGTATTCCAGTGAAGCATGACTCCGCTGTACTTATTGCAAGCCTTCATGTCGTGATGTCACAAAGACAGTCACTGTCTGAGCAGAAATTCAGTTATGCATCTTCATTTATATGATTCTGATGCAATCGCTGTAATTTTGTGTTTAATTTTTACATATGTCACAGATAAAAGAAGAACTCAGTCTTGCCAAGGGCGGTGCAACATACACTAAACCTAAATAAAAGGCGTGATGCATAATTGATCATAAAGACCACAAAGAACATAGGGCCACGATATGCTTTAGTGGATCAATGTGCATGACATATTATGCTTTTACTTATGATTTAGCAAAGTGCTCCCCATGTGCATAATGCATGTACGGTACAGGGGAGCAAAGAGCGGTATTTACTGCAGAGGTACTGTTCGATTGTTTGCCAACACTGTTACTGAACCCAAGAGGCTGCAAAAAAGACTCACTATAGCAACCTCTCTCCTCGTTTCACACACTCACTGTAACACTGCCCAATGGGAATAGGCAGAAAAAATGTTCCGTTGCAGTTGTGGGTGACTGTGAAGCTGTGATGTGTCTTGTTGTTAAGTTGCTGACAGCAGCCTTGAAGGGGTTGGCACTGAGCAGCTGCAGAAAAATGAGGGTTACCTTGTTTGGACCTATCCTCTGGATTGTAAAGCAGACAAATGTCAGAGCAATAGTCTGCCCTGCTGCTAATCAGCCACAAGGACACACACAGGCCTGGAGCCTAAACTGCATTTATAAAGCTGATGAGAATATCCCCTGTGAGCTTATTGTACCTTTTAATAACAGCAAAACAGCAGGTTGGTGAATTGGTATCAAGATGTCAATCTGTACAAGACTGTGGTTAACAGCTCCTCATTAGCAGTCTCATTATTGGCACTCTATATTATATATACTATACTATACTATACTATTGGCAACGCAGTCATTTTAGTGGATATTCCCCATCACACTAAATTAAACATTAGCTTTGGGCTCATGAGCTGCCAATCAATACATTGTCTCTCCAGTATTAATTTCCTCTATGAAAGCAGGTACAAGATCATTTTTTATTTCATATACAATCAATGAGATAATATTTCATAGCTACAAAGAGATGTGGTACAGGATGTTTAAGTTGCCACGAGGCCTTGAGGATCAGGAGATTCACAACCTTTTGTTCCAAATGTTCTGCTACAGTGATGATCAGTGTGACCTTTGTTGGGGTTTGCAATCTGGTAAAAGCAAAGTTAAGTCAATATATCTAAAATCAGATCATCAGTACCACTCACTTTGATAGCAGTTTAACTGTTTAGCCCCCGCACCCTTCTAGACTATAGTTCACCTACCAGTGCAATGTTGACTTGTAAACCATGTTCTGTTCCAAACTACATTATTATAAATTAAAAAACAACAACGTTGAAACATTTACAATGACTAAATACATATTTAATCAATGTAGCCCATATGGTAAGTGACTATACATATATTTATAAAAATGTTGTCTTTAATATATATGTAGGCTTCATATGCTGGAATCATATATATGACATTGGAATGACAGAAAATGTCACATCTATGCCAGTGTCATTATAAGAAAATATTCAAAATTGGAACTTACTTTGTCATTTCAGGGCATGGTTTACAAATCCATTTGAGGGCTTGATTATGAATCCTTGAGTACTGGATGTTTCTTTTTCTCAGCTGGCCCAAGGGGAACGCCGTAGAAAATAGAAGTTTGTTTCTTCAGTCATCACCAAATTAGAACTGCAGCTTCATTGAGGGTAAGTGGCGGTTTGTAGGTGATAAGGGAATGCTAGAGGCGATGTAAAATGAGTGATGATATCCTCTTAGTTGTCTTTTTGGCTCCCTGCATTTTGTGTTATGTGTTTTTATTATCATTAACAAAATTCTGATTTCACAAAGTGCAATAGAAAATGGTTGTTACTCGTTGAAATTATTCATGCAGCTCCAGTTGGGCTGACATGAAAGAGACTTTTATAGCATCTCTCCCTGTCTTTTTTTCCCCAGGATGCTGCTATTCTTGTTCTCATTGTTGTTTCAGATTTCTCTTGTTGTTTTTTCCAGCCTCAACCTTTTCATCTGGATTCACAGCTTTCTTGGCTGTAAAACCACAGTTCTCTTTTTAATATTCTCTAATCTCTCATACACTCTAATACATAATCAAGTCAATTTTATTTGTACAGCTCAATATTGAAATTACGATATACAATATATCATATTTTACAGTCTCATCGTACAGTAATAATGTGTGAGATACCAACTTTCAAATATGTAAACACAGTTTGGCTCAGTGGGATTAGGCTATATAAAATTCACATAAATTCACAACACAAACACATAAAGATGTACTGCTTTGATTAACAAATCAGGGGAACTGCATAAATATATAATCATATATTCTGCTCTGATGATTATATTCAAGCATAATATATTTACCTTCAGAATTTATTACCTTCGCCAGTGAGGTATTGTTTTCGGAGCTGTTTGTCTTGTCAGTTTGTTTATGAAGAGGGTTACTGGAAAACTTTTCAAAGTTTTACTTTTACAAATCAGTTGTTTTAGTATTTTACTGGCTCCTTCCTAAAAATATCAGATAGTACTGAATTTATAAATTCTAGTATTGTGGCAACCTTAATGGTGCATCGTGTCATCATGATCCTAACACTTTTGGAAAAGGCAACATTTCAACAACAAGGTAATTCAAAGTTCTTTACATAAAACATTAAAAGCAGCAAGATACATTTTAAAAAGTTGATTAAAAGGGGACAATTTAAAATTTATTAAATAAGATTAAAAATCAAGAAATTAATATTTAAAAAATAAAAACAGTTGATTTAAGGGTAATAATTAAAAAAAATTAAAAACAATAAAAGCAGCAAAACAGCAGAACAGAAAAGCCTTCAGCTCTGACTTAAAAAGAGTTGCAGCAGACAGGTTTGCACTCTGAATGTACTCCTCGTTATCTGGTGAATTTTGTTTATTTCATTCCTTCTCTTAAATTTTAAGTGGCACATCCACAGTTGACATCACTAGCATGCACTTTAAAAGAGTCAGACGTATGCGCATTAAAAAAAAAGGAAAATAATCAGGTAAACATCCTAGAGTGTCTCCACATCAGAGAAGGAAGTGAATGTTCTTTTATCTTATCTCTCTCCTTCTTCCTGCTCCTCCTGGGCAGAGGGCAATATTTAATGTTTATGGGTGGCCTGCTCTGCATCAGTTACCGCCAGCGTGAACTTAGGTGAATCGTGCATGTGTCAGGGCTCCGTGGAGGAGTATGATGGCTGATTCAGCAGTTTTAAAGGTCGTGTAGGGAGGGCTTCATCGGACACAGACGCAGGGAAAGTAAATTAGAATGGATTGGTGCTGTTATGTACAAATACTAGACACTTGAAGTCTGCGTAAAGAAAAACAAAGATTTCTTTTTAATCATGTTGTACATGTAAGAAAGTAATTATTGAAAACATGGGAAAAGCCTAGGAATTCAGTGTTCAGTGGGGTTCAGTGTTAACGTTACTATTAAAGTCCTTAGCAGCTTCATTTTGGGTGTCACACTTGGAGCAAAAGCCTCTTATGCCACGCTGACAGATGCTGTCCCTCTGCCTGGTGGGCTTCCATCCACTCAGGTGAAGGTAGAGTCAGCGACCACCAATTTAACATAGTGACAATTGATGATGGATTGTTTGTTACCTAGTCATTTAGTTATATTTCAATGAAATAAGTCCACATTTGCCTACAAAATAGGTGCCAAAATAAAACAGTGACTGATAAGGTTACTTTATTTCTAAAATATCATCCATGTTGCTTACCTTACAGCTACAAACATGGCCTGTTTTAATTTAGTGTTTTTATAAGGGAGTTCTCCATGAGCCAGGTTGTTCAACTGGGGAGTGTTTTCAGTGCCTTAAAGACATGCCTCCAGCATTTCTGAGCGTCCTTTTTTCACATCATTTTGAAATATGATACTTATAATATTTATACTTGCTTTTTTAAATTATTAAATTGCTGGGCGGTAACACATTTTCTGTCATATGAGGATAATCTTTATCATTCCTTTACACAGACTTTAATATACATGACTGCGCTAGTCTTGTCGAACCTGAATCACTTATATAGTGATTTCTTTATTGGGTACATCTGTTGAATGAATTAAATCCAATATAATATTAACATGACCGTAAGCATCATGTTGAGGGAAAATGTTACACAATGAAACAGTGTGGCTTATTCATGTGTTTTCCAATTTAAATGATGGCAGTTTACGCCTCAGAGGAATAAGCTATATCAAGCTTTATATATACGCACACAATACTTGTAAGAAGCATCTGTTTTTTTTTTGCTTTAGTTCTGCACATGAGATTTGTTGGCTGTTTTAAAAATATAAAGCATTGCCAGACATGTCCTTTAAATTATGACTCAACCATATAACAAGTTGCAGTTCTCTTGGATGGAACTGCACACGAGATGTACATTCCTACAGAAGAATGATTTCTAATAATGAGGCTTAACAGCAAGCCTCCATTTGTCTTCATTGCATCTTGTCAAGTCAAGTCAGTTTTATTTGTACAGCCCAAAATCACAAGTCACAGATTTGCCTCAGGGTGCACAACTTAATCCGATCATTACACTTGGTCGCATGTAAACATTTGCACATGAAGCTTCCTTCTCAATGATTTTATAGACTACCTGAAATGTTGTGGAAAGTCTTAAAATAAATATGCTCAAAATGCACTAATTGCAACTCTTCACTCCAGTTCCTATTTGTAATATCCTTCAAAAGGATTATCATTCACTTACACACGCACTGAAGTGAGAGCCACTGCCACTGAAGCCACCTAAACTTGTACTATAACTAATTAATTAATTTATTAGGATGGGATACTAATGTTTTGACAAGGCACGCTTGGTCAGGGTTTACAAAAGGAATTTCACAGGTCAAGAAATGTGTAATGTACAGATTACAATTAGTCAGGAGACAGGATAAAACATAGATGAAGTGATCAAATACAAATAACAAAAACATATGAGACACCCCATGATGCAATGAAGAAAAGAAATTTGATTCCAATACAAATATTAAAAAAAAAAACATGAAGTTGTGTAATAGAAAACACTGCTGTCACATTAACGCAGGCTCAGAAGCATCTTGAGATGAGTTTACAGTTGAGTTTTGCATCTCACTACACGAGGAATGTAGTCTGATTTCTTTAATCTCCACTGAGAATGAAAAGATTTGGATCCACATTCACTTCTCTCCATCTGTTGTGTCAGCTAACCCTTTAGATAAACACTCTCTGTCAGTTTGATGGTCTTTTAACTTTTATCCTACATACAGGGAGTGAAATATTAATACCTCCAGAAGCCCTCAGACAGTTGAGGACTTTCACAGGTCTCACAGTGTTAACAAAAAATGTTTGCTGTTCCCTGGGGGACTGAAGCGAAGAGCAGCTAGATTACAGAAACGGCAGGCGGCGTGCTTTGGAGATCACTTTATCAGAACAAATAGAGCTCCTTCTCCACAGATCTTAAAGCTCTATTCTAAAATAGACAGGTTATGATAAATTAATTTGCTTTTTTTTTTTTGGCGCCCAGTGTCAGCAGGCAAAGTCAAACTGTCATTATATTTTCCAAGCAGATTCCCATTTCCAGCATGGAGCATTATTTTTTCCAACAGTGAAGTAAGCATCTCGATCTGCTGCCAGTGCATCTGCGTCTGTCTTATTGTCAGCACCATTCTCATTACCATTTTATGAGGCCTAGTTGGCAGTTTTTTGTAGAGTGTTGTATGGCTAGAACTCTTCATGGAGTGGATCAACTTAAAACATTTGCCCTAGATATTTTTAGTATCTTCTGAGGCTGAGCCTCCGGGGACTGAATGTCCAGTCTCAGAGAGGGGCCTTCACTGTAGAGCAGGTCCACATCAAGAAGTCTATAAATCATTTGACTTTTATTGCACTTTATTGCACTTTTACGTTTACATCTACATTCACAGCACCTGGTTTCCTAATCTGCATGATAACACCACAGAAAAAAGACCTTGAAAGTGTCTATTGATTGCAGTGGGAAGAATCAATACAACTGTGAAGTTGTAGCCTATTTTAGATGCAGCAGCGCCACATTTCTTCCCTTAAAAGTGAATTACTAGAAGGAACGCTTATTTTTTTTATCAAGAAAAGTGAGATCTAAAAGTCTTGGGGTGCCCTGATGCGGCATAATCTTGTTTAGTGTCGGATCGTAGCTGAGAGTCTTTATCATCGTGTTGTTTACTTGGATGAACTCAGCCCACAGAGACAACTTATGTTAGTGATATTCTTCACAAATCAGCAGCAGCTTTCAGTGAATCATATGAGAAAAAGTCCTTGTTGCAGGGAAAGATAAGCCGCCTGATTAGAGAGGGAAAACAAAGCTTAAAAACTCAGCACGTCAGCCTGTTAACATCGTTTTCTGTCTCTATGTCGGACGATTGTTTTACATTCACCGAGCCAATTATTGTTAGGTTGAGAGTCGTATGCAAACATGAGTAATAGGGAAGAATATTTTGAGGGCACCGTGGCTTGATTTTCATTCCCTAATCACTCGCTAAGTGTGAGTATGTAGGGCAGAAATGCCTCCCATTTTCATCTACTATTTTCTTCCAGACAAATCGCTGCTCACATTTTAAGAGATTCAAGATAGTTCTTTGAGTTGTGCCTGGGAAAAATGGTGAGAAGCAATCCCCAAGAGGATACTGTACACCACAACTTTCCTCAATTACCCTCACACCATTTGACTCATTAGGGAAAAGGAGAAGAGCGCAAACCCACAAGGGAGGACTGCAATCATGCATAATACCAAATCTGCCTTAGGTTTAACATTTCCCTTAAGGTCAGTAAGAGCCAGCGGAGAGCAGCGACATTAGCATAAATATACACTACAAAAAATCAAATCTTAATAAGTAAAATATCTTGGTACAGTTAGTATAGTATTGAGTAGAATGATGTTATTCCATTGGCAGATAATTTAGCCTTGATCAAGTTTTTTGTTGAGTTTAGTCGTTTTATTTTTTTTAAAGAAAATGTTGGTCTTGGTTTCTTGAAACAAGACCAAATTGACCCAAATAAGAAAAAAAAACTTGAAATAAGCTAAATTATCTGTCAGTGGAATAAGCTAATTCTACAGTCATTCATTTTGCAATATCTTTGTTTGTCTTTCTTCACTATTCATTTCTTTAATTTCTTTTTTTCCGCCACATGACCTTAGCAGTCAAGTTTAAAGTCAGGGGTCGGCTGGAGTTGGAAGTCTCTTTACAACCTTGAATAGCCTTTTCATTTTGGTGCATCAGATTCTTAGACTAAACAGATGTTGATGTGCCAGCTATTGATTGCAGGGATAAGTGATGCAATCCAATATTCAATATCTTCCTTCTGTCATGCCATGTTGACAGTAGACTATTTTGAGAGCAGCATGAGTGAGCATTCATTATTCATGTGATCAAGAGCACTCGCTGTATGTATTCTAAGTATATCATTTAGATTCTTCATATTTGTGACTGTGCAGGTTTCTTCCTCTTTCTTTTCCCCGTTATTTTTTTTTCCTTGTATGATGTGAGGGTCTAAGGACAGGGGATATTGTGTTGTACAAACTATAAATCCCATTGGGGAGAATCTATGATTTGTGATTTTGGGCTGTACAAATAAAATTGATTTGACTTGAACCAGGTAACCTGCAGGTGAAAAGAGCTGCAGAATCAGGTAATGATATGTCATCAGCCCTAATATGACCCCATACTTTATTACACATCTCATGCACGAAGCAATATACAAACATACATTCTTATTTTGTTAGTGAGAGAACATTTTATGTTGTTTATAGGACATTACTTATTCTAAAAAGAATAAGAATAAAGAATAAGAATTTCACAGTCCATAAATTGCTTGTCCAAGGAAACATAGATTTTAATTTGAGGAACATAAAAGACATGCATGAATATCACGTAATCAAATTTGGATTATATGTTTTGTAGTAATAGTAATATTATATGAATAGTAATTCTTAGAGTGATTGAATTATTAGAACTGTGGACTAATTAAATACTTGAGCCACTGATCTCAATTAAGAGAAAACTCTTGGCTGATGTTGATTTCAAGGCGTTTATACAGAAGGTCTCCTTCATGAGTGTGCAAAATGTTCCTTCAACAACTGATGTGTCTGTAAATCATATTTCTTTTAAATTCAGTTACTGTGCCTGTGCTGACTCAGCGTTTACAGCATCACAAATGTTTTGCTGAGTTTTTGATTTTCCTGTAATGCTGACATGTTTACTTTGTTTAAGTTATTTCATTATTTTATATTCTCTTTTTGTTGAAGTTCTTAGATACAGACAGAACAGACGAGCAAAAAAATGAACGCAGTTCACGTTTAAGTTTATTTAACAGCGTGTCAATTTCTCCTACTGCTGAAGTTTTGGTGGCATCTGTCAATCGTTTGTTGGCCACCTGCCAAAGTATTTGCACACATCACAATATATATTACATTGTTTATGGGACAATTAAAACAACTGATTGGCCACATCCCTCCAATTAATGATCAAGCGGGATTCATCATTCTTCTCACCTGGGTAAGAGCATATTTGGATGGTAGGAATGTTTTGTGCACCAGGAGTTGACTTCTCTTATTTTTTTCTCTTAACTGAAAATTAGCAGAAAAACTTCCTCTTGGGAACTGAGACGAGCTCTACTCCAAGTGAGCCAAGTGACTCTCGGAGCTGTTAGTGACAGAGCTGAGACAGAAAAGCCTCTCTGAGGAATACGGCCGCTCGTTACATCTGACACTGTGTCAGGGTCGGAAATGTCAGCAAGCGCCATCTAGCCACCGAAGTGACATACCATGATGTGCAAATGTTGGCAGAGGAATTAAAACATTTCCAAAGACATGGAGAGTAACACCAGAAACACCATCACCATGGCATGTTGGCATGTCAGCGATCAGCTGTCAGACTCTTAGTTCAGCCAAGTGTCATTCCTGATTGATTAGCCTCCTGTTGAGTGCACCGCAGAGATTTACATTACAGCCCTCGTCTAATTGACATCCTTTTGTCAGTGTGAGTGTGATGCTCATACTGTGTGGCAGCAGCTGGTGAAATGTGAAACACAGAAAACAGATGAGCGTGAAAAAGTGTCTGTGGGTGACTGGTGTGGGAGGCTGGACTGAATGTAGCAGCAGAACATAAATCAAAATCAACCTAACAGAAACGAAGGGGCAGTGGTGCAGATATCTGAACATTTGAGAAAAATTGAACATCTAGGCAGGCAAAGCAAAAAAAAAATTAAATATTAATAAATAATAAATAAACTGAAGTCCAGTCACTATGACTAAAGAGACAGTACGCTCTACAGATGGATGGCAAAAGATATGTTCACCATGTTAAATCTTAAATTAAACTGGGCTGGCTGTCAGCGCAAGGCTGCCGTAACTTAAAAGCAGGCGAGATTGTTCTCGGTGGGAGAGTGGGGCTGGGAATGAAGCTGCGGCCCTGACCGAGGCCGTGAAATGCCTCAGCGAAGACAACCACTTTGTTCAGGCAGAACTAGTCCTGTCAGAAACTGAGTGTTGGGAGAGATAGAGCAGGAGAGTGAAGAGGGATAAAATATTAATTTCATCCCACTGAGATACAGAAGCATCGTTCTCTCTCTCTCTCTCTCTCTCTCTCTCTCTCTCTCTCTCTCTCTCCACTCGTCTCATCTTTCAATGTACATTAAAAAGTTTTCCATTAGGAAAACTTGCACCTTGAGTTGTCCAGGTCATCTATTATTCAAGAGGTTTGTCCCATGGACTTGCATATTTACATGGAGTTGCACGCGCATATGTGTGCGCGCGTGTGTGCGTGTGTGTGTGTGTGTGTGTGTGTGTGTGTGTGTGTGTGTTTGTGTGCTTTCTCGGGTTTCATTGTCTGTGGTAAAACCAGGGCTGTGTTTGAACCTGCTACAGTACAGACTTCTCAATCAGACTTCCCAACTAAATGATGACGATTAATTATACCATTAACAGAAGACTGTTCACACTGAAGTACACTTAAGCAAGTATTGATCTCAACATTACTGGGTTTAATTATTTATTACAATTTCAAAACATTACTTTTTCCACTCAGTGTAATTTTTTAAGGTTATTTTGAAGCAAGGAGGAAGGAGGAAATATTTTAAAATTATATTTATTTCTTATATCTTTGGGGTGGTTACGGATGTCCACACCTGAAATTTTTGCTAATCTAATAAACATCCAGGCATTTCTAACATACACAAATCCACATACAATGCACTACATACTCAATCTGATGTCATACTTGACTTGTATGAATAGTGTGTCAATATGAGATTCCAAACACAGCGTGTGAGTGGGCCTGCTGAGTGCTGTTGAATTGATTTTAGATCAGATGTTACCTAAAGTGCTCTCTGGTAGAATGTCTAATTAACTTTATTTGACTTTTGGTATCAGTCAAACCTCCTGGGTTAAACAGAAGAGCAGTAATTTATTGTAGATAGATTATGATTTTTCTTGCAAAGAGTGCAAATGAAAGTCAAAGGATCAACCTGGATCTGACCAAAATCTGCACTACCGTGTCTGTGTCAATTAGGAATGAACAATGTAGAATAAGACAGATAATCCTTTATCTCTTCAGCTGCAATAAGCAAATCAATATTTGCCCTTGGTCAATGCATATTATCAAACCATTTTTACACAGGTTTTCACAGATGAACCACTGGCTTTATTTGACAAAGAATGCAGAAGAATTCAATTAATTCTGCTCTAACTTTAAAAGAGCTATATACACTACAGTTAAAAAGTTTTAGAACACACATTTTTCAGAAACTGTGCCTTAAAACACGCAGTCATGACATGAAGTTGTGATGGTATACAGGTAGTATACAGACACCACCAACATCCCCCACAGCCATTTAAAGAGGAGGAGGAGAGGCTTAGAAAGAAGCGTGTAAAACTATACTGAGATGATATTTGGTACTTAAAATCTTGTTAAGGATGTCAAAATTCCAAATAAAAAACAGGAAGTTTAAATTATATAAAAATAAAAAGACAACTACCCAAAAAACAGAGATATCAATGTTCAGGAATCAAGTAATGGTTAACAACTTAGACTTACAGCTGTTCTGCAGTAATGGACTTAAATGAAGTATGGAAAGTTGATCCAAACATTTCCTACAAGTGAGACAAGTTTTGCTGGTTAATTAACCCCCCGTCTGTATATAGGCATGGACGGAAGCCTGATGTCTGGGTCTTTTCTAGTGCTAGAGCTCTAGAGCTAAGCAGAACCCAATGATCTAGACCGAGTTAGTCAGGAGTTCATCCTACAGCAAGATAATCCACACCATACCATAACTTTTGACCGGTGGTGTGTGACTATCAAAAATATTTGCGGAACAAATTAAATCGATTTTGACTTTTAGTGCCCATGAGTGTAACTTAAAAAAAATACCCCAAATCCGGAAAATGACATGGATTATATTTAAATCTTTCATTGAAAAATAATTAATTTGAGGGTACACAAAAACTGTGGGCGACACGGTGGCGCAGGGGTTAGCGCTGTTGCCTCACAGCAAGAAGGTCGCAGGTTCAAGACCTCCTTGGTCCGGGGTCTGGGACCTTTCTGTGTGGAGTTTGCATGTTCTCCCCGTGTCTGCGTGGGTTTTCACCGGGTACTCCGGCTTCCTCCCACAGTCCAAAAACATGCTGAGGTTAATTGGAGACTCTAAATTGCCCATAGGTGTGAGTGAATGGTGTGTGTGCCCCACGATTGGCTGGCGACCATCTGGGGTGTATCCCTGCCTCTCGCCGTAACGCGCTGGGATAGGCTCCAGCAGACCCCTGCGACCCTAATGAGGAATAAGCAGGTATAGAAAATGACTGACTGACTGACTGACTGACAAAAACTGTGTAAACCAACTAGGAATACCCTGGAGATATTATCTTTCCAGCTAATGAGACAGCAACCTGCGTTTTTGTGTGAACAACAATAACCATTAAACCTATCATCATCAAGTAGTGTAGTATGAATGGCCAAACACTGGCTTATGTTCACCATCTCATGTCACTGGATTTGTCTGTGAGGTAGTGTAAGTCATCAGTATGCACAGAGGCAAGATCATGGTTTCCTGCCCTTGGGTTTAGACCTGGACACTTCAGCGGATCCCTTAAAGAAAATTGATAGAAGTCCTTGACCTTGACATGATGTATTATTCATGTGCATTTACAATGAAGTAATGGAGTGCAATTCTAAAACAAAATACAGCCACGACTTGAAAGCACAGATTTGAATAAAGGACATAATAATAGAGCATAGTCGGAAACACACAGTTACATGGCTTAAGTAAAGACTTGGCTAGATCAAGGAATCTGAGCAAATACCTTAACAACACATGCAGAGATTATCTAGTGTTTGCGTGTGTGATAATCTGTGTCCTCATTTGTTACTAAAACTGTAAAACATGAATTCAGTGACTCATAGCTCCTCACAGGTCACTGCTCAGTGTGCTTTGCCATAGAGGGTTTCATGATTGATAGTAACAAAGGTGTATATATAACACAGTCAGCCTCATGCAGCAACATTCTCTTAAATTTCAGCTGTTGTACCGTGTGCAAATAATAATAATAATAATAATAATAATAATAATAATAGATCCATATGCCTCTGAACACTACTGGATATACCTACAAACAATAAGAATATTAATTAGCGTGACATAGCAAAAAACAGCCCACTTACAGAATCCTGTCAGAAGTACAACAAACACATCTTTCTTATTAACAAAAGCTTGAAGTACAGAAAATCGTTATATTTAAAGTTATATTTTTTCACAATCTTGTACAGAAATATGTTCCAGTCCCCGTCCTATTGAGAAAGAAATCTTGTATGAAATGTTAATTAATCTGTGTCAATGTTGACACAATTCCTTGAAACTTAATTCTGGTGGCATAATGGAAGTCAGCCCAGAAAGATAAGTGTCATGAATATTTATTTACAAGCAGCACATGCATATTACTACTACATACATGTGGGAGTAAAGTCCATCTTCCAATATTGCAGTCTTGAACTCTGGTTATAAGATACTACTGTATATGCTAATGGAAATGTATATATAGAATATAAATCTCTTCAAAACATCATTATATGTGGATACATTCACTCCGACAGCAGTCTTACATTAGTTAGGAAGCAGAAAACATTGCACACCTTTGCAGAGCATTTATCACAGGCTGCTTGGAGCAGGACAATATCAAAATATTTATCAAATTATTATTTTCTGCTGGGTCCAGAAGGAAACCATTGACCTTCTCATTCTGAAAGCAGCCATTAATCTCTGGAAATTGCTACTAATGGGGAAAAAAATCACACTATAGTTTAATCTCACAATGACTATTTTAACTCCTTCTCTGGTCTCTGAGAAAAGAAAGCACCAGAATATTATATTATATCAGAATGCACCTAAACCTCTGAATAATGTACACAGGTTTGAAATTAATATTTGAAATTAACATTTTTTTCTATATACTGCTTTATTTAAAAGCATATTTCACTACGAGAACCCTCTTTTGACTATTTCCAGATGTAATGTGTATAAAATTAACAGTTTTAGTCCTGAAAGTTTCAGGCTAAAAATACTTTACCGTTAAGCTGTAAATTGGGAATATTTACACATGCTGCTGGTGGTAATCCAATTTTGTGAAAAGTAGTTTTTCACATAATGCTTATGATTCCATGATTCCAAATTTTTTGTCATTTCAGGAATATATGATAAAGTTGCAATGTGTAAGATTTGTCCAGAGTATTTCTATAAAACAGTCAGTCAGTCATTTTCTATACCTGCTTATTCCTCATTAGGGTCGCAGGGGTCTGCTGGAGCCCATCCCAGCGCGTTACGGCGAGAGGCAGGGATACACCCCAGATGGTCGCCAGCCAATCGTGGGGCACACACACCATTCACTCACACACTCACACCTATGGGCAATTTAGAGTCGCCAATTAACCTGAGCATGTTTTTGGACTGTGGGAGGAAGCCGGAGTACCCGGTGAAAACCCACGCAGACACGGGGAGAACATGCAAACTCCACACAGAAAGGTCCCAGACCCCGGACCAAGGAGGTCTTGAACCTGCGACCTTCTTGCTGTGAGGCAACAGCGCTAACCCCTGCGCCACCGTGTCGCCCTCTATAAAACATACAAAAATAATTATAATTATAAATGGAATGAAAATAAATAGCACTTTTGATACATGCTATCTTGCATTGCAGAGATATTTACTGAGGTCAAAGCTTGTGCTCTTTTAATATAACTTTGTATTTCTGTGAAAGTGAGTAGTGATTAG
This sequence comes from Lepturacanthus savala, assembly GCA_030544235.1. Taxonomy (NCBI): domain Eukaryota; kingdom Metazoa; phylum Chordata; class Actinopteri; order Scombriformes; family Trichiuridae; genus Lepturacanthus; species Lepturacanthus savala. Next base: position 15,458,928 of record CM060480.1, read on the forward strand.
TAATGTCCAGTCTGCCTTTAGTATGGCTCATTGGCTGTAGGCTGTTTGTATAAACCCGGTTTGGCCCTCTGTTCCCTTGAGTAGGACTAAAATAATTAAATTGTGTAGCTCTTGTAGATTTTCCAAATGTTATCAGACAAAATGGATTAACACTCCACATTGTAGTTGGGCCCAATAGCGTTGCCATACTTGTAATTACATTATTTGGCCACTAGTAAAATGTTCAAGTAAAATGTTGTGGTTGTCCCTTCCAACTGTGGTTGGAAGGGACATATATAATAAGGCCTAGCATATATAATAAGGCACAATACATACATGCGTTATGTTGTATAGATATAAGGGCTGTCAATTGATTTAGAAAAACAAACAACTCCAACAATTTCCTAATCACAATAAATTGAAATTAATCGCCTTAACTGCTTATTTTTTGGTTAGGTTAATTGGAGACTTGTGTGTGTGCCCCAAAGTAGACTGGCGACTTGTCTGACGTGTATCGCTGCCTCTCGCCAAAGTACACTGGGATTGGCTCCAGCAGACCTCCGTGACTCTAGTGAGGAATAAATGAGTACAGAAAATGGATGGATTGAAGTGCCAGTTAAATATCAATAAGGTAATAATAATTCAGCAAATATTCTGATTCACACATAAAGACACAGAGATTAAGGTGGCCCTTCTCCAGCTCCAATCTCAAATGAAGCGAAATCATGGACCATGTAATGTACCAATGGATTAGGTTGCTTAGGTCCATATGACGCCAATACCCACTCCTTTTCCCGGGGCATATAAAAATATATTGGATATATTGTCTGGCTGTTTTATTCACAGTGCTAGTAGACTCTATATTTATGTTGGAAGAAGTCTGTGTTTTCTAAAGGTGTATTTCAGGATTTCTGTTGCCAGCAACTATAATATTTTTGCCTGTTTAATCATTTCAAATATCAGACGAGGTAGCTCAAAAAGCTCATGTTAAAGCTGTGTATTCAGTTGTCAGACAGAATCAATTCTTGCACATAAATTTGCTAATGGAAGAGGAAGATGCCACTGGCTGTTTCACAGTCTTGTAACACCTCAGATTTAACACTGAGCCAGTCAGCAGATTGTCCACTGCCAGCATTGACAGTGATTGGCTTTGAGGCCAGGAGTGTCCTTAATGCATTTCTGCAGATTGGGGACTGATAGAGTATCCCTCTTTCTCTCGCTCTATCTCTGTCTCTCTCTCTTTCCATCTAAGCATAATGAAGCCTAAGAGCTCCAAAAGGCATGCGAAAAGGGACTGTCAATTGAAGGAAAGGCCAACATTATTCTGACCTTCCTTTACAGTGTGCTTTACATTTACTGACAAATTCCACTTACTTTAAATCCCTAAAGTTAACAGTCCTCAAATGTCTCCGCTGGCCAGGAATCGCACACTCATGGCCCATCTAATCCTTAATGGACCTGTATACACCTGCAAATAGAAGGTCTGGAGCCCTGAGGGCCCACCTTTCCTTTTTACTTTATTTATTTTCACATCCTGCTTCTCCACTGCTGTGTGCATAGACTTCGATTATCCATGCGTAAAACATTTAAGTTGTTTGCAGCCATGGTCCAGATGCCTGGGTTAAAAGGATTTGGGGCAAATGAGGGGAAAAATGCTCCCTAGGTGTTTGTGCAAAAGCATCCTCATCTGTTTTTTCTAGGTGTTTACCCCTTTTCTATTTCCACAGAGAACTCACGCATTCAGCTTGACTTCACAATTAATGAGAGCTTTGTGTGTGTGTGTGTGTGTGTGTGTGTGTGTGTGTGTGTGCGCGCATGCTTTTGTCTGTAGAAGTGAATATATCACAAACCACTGCAAATGCTCTTGTCATTTAACATTTAGAATGCATCCCACATTGAAATCAGTTGCCATAGAAACAAACATGATCTCCCATATAGAGGGTAGTGGATGATGAAGGGCACATACGTCAGTGCATAAGAAATGCGTTTGACTCCAAACGAAGCATTTAATCAAGAGCTATGGTACAGCTGTCACATGCTCTGCCAGGGCCACTGGGTCAAGAAGTATTAGATAGAATTTCTTATAAACATGCAAAGCCATGAAGCAATCTACATAGGAAAGTGGTACATACGGAAAACACATACTGTATGTGTAATGCAACCTCTGAGTGGGAAGAAGTGCGATCAATATGTATTGGTAAATATTCATTGCAGGTTATAGCATTAGATAGGACATAATATCTACAGTCCTGCTTGTGAAAATGACCCAATTCACGAACCCAATAATTTCCCCAAATCAGTGTCAATCACTAGAGTCAGGTGACAATCAGAAAGATGGATGGATCAATTGATGGATAGATGGATGGATGAAAAACAGGAGGATTATGGATGATGAATGAATGGATGGATGAAAAACGCAAGCATTGTGGAAAACAAGGATAGGTGGATAAAAAACGGATGGGTTGAAGAAAAACTTCAAAGCATGTGAGAAATCAGTCAAACCTAAACCCAGTGAATCCTATTCCAGTTTAAAGATGCAAGGGCACAACGCTGCACACTGATGATTGCCTTGATAATTTAATCATGACCGTTCAAATGGCAGACTTAAAGAGTGCCATTCTCTTCTGAATGTTAATAATGCATCCTCATACTTCATTTCAGTTTTTTTCCCCTCCCCCGCTGACAGAAGCATTCCCATTGCAGGACTGTTTATTGGCGTGTTTTCAAGCATCTGTACACAAGCAAGAATAATGCATTTCACATAGCTGTAATTATTTCCTGTCCTATATCCAATACATAGCTTTCCCATTTGTGTAAAAACACACCCTGCTGCAAGTGTTTTTTTATAACCACAGATCCGCCAACAATTTCCCTCGTTTGCGATATTGCTCTTTAATTGAAATGGCAAGTGGCCATAGAGCGCAGAGATTTATCCCATTAAATGACTATCACAGCTCCTCCCAGGCCTCAGATGGTTTGAAAGGAGTGGAGGGTGGCAAGAGGCAGAGGATTCTTCAAAATGTATTTTCTGATTCTCTTTCAGGGAGTCTAAAGATGTGGTGATCATGCTGTAGAAATGTGTCTTTGAGTAAAACCTCACCTTCATTTCTTACTCAAGTGGTTATTGGTTTTCACTTAACACTAACACGGATAGTATTATTTTTTTCCTTAGGTTGTCCAATTTAATTAGGAGTATCTGAAACACCTAAGTGTGTCTGCCAAGTTGAAATCAAATTTTGGACATTTCTATTTAGTGTGACAAACAGACACATGGTTATTTGCTATTTTCTCAATGTTTTATTTGGGTAATATAAGCAGCACCAACAACGCAAAGCAGACTGCTTATAAATAATGTTTTATTCATAGAGATTTTTCACTGCTGCAGGCATTCAAGGTAAAAGGATGCTGTCTTGCCACAATGTTTACAACAAATATTTCAAAACCTTTAGAGGACCGACAAAAATCCCTGCATATCTACTGCTCCACATTTTAGTGGGGGGAATTCTTATGACTAAGAGGTGGCAAATAGGGGAAAAAATGCTGCAGTAAGCCATGCAAGTCTGGCATGCAGTGTGAATGCAGCAACCATCCATTGAAGCAAAAGAATCCTGCCTCATTTATTCTGTGGGAGGAGTAGATGTTGGCCCAAAGGTTGCTCTTCTATACTATAGCATATCCTTGGTGTAAGTGGTGGGTTCAGGTAGGCTGAGCAGTACACCTTGTGTATGACAGAAAAATAACACAAAGGAGCAGAGTTGTGGTGGAATCATGAATATAAAATATGTTTACTCATGTATTTGTGTGTATGGGAACATGTGTAGTTGTCGTTTCAGAGATAGTGTATTATATCTCCTCAGAAAAAGCAATCATATGATCTTGTTCATGACTCAAACACGGATGCATTTAGAGATGCAGTTGCATTTTGGAGAATTAATAGAATGGAGCAATGTGTCCAAAACCAAGCAAAAATCAAGTTGGCAACATCCACTATATTATTCACGAAGGTCGTAGACAATCAGACAAACATTGAGACACATGTTAGAGTAATCGCTTTAATGTCCTTGGAGACCCAGGGAAGTGCCTCATTGAATTTGCTGCAGTTTGAACATGAGACACATGTAATCTGTCTCCAATGGTTGGAATCTCTGCTTTAATTTACGTCCCATATCTCCACAATTGTTCATCTGATCTAGCTCACACTTGGTGGGTGAACTGATGGGGGCCCAGTTAAGTGCTTTGTTGGATTTGGTGAAATTTGACCTGATGGTGGCAGTATAACAAAATCCTTTTTGTTTTTTAGCATAAAAGTAAGTGAATCTCAAAATCAAAACAATTGTTTTTCTGGATTCTGTTTGTTCAGACAAACCTATTCATTAGGAACACACCCATTAGCATCTATATAGATTTTTGACCAGTTTTAATTTTTGTGAAAAATCATTTTTTTCACGTCCTCCTACTTTAAGCCTCCTAATTTAAGCAATTGTACAGAACATCTCGCCAGAAAAATATACAATATCAGAATTTTCTTTTTATATTCCATACAGTTTTGCTGTTACTCAAATTTGTTCATATGCTATGGACAGGACTTACATGACAAAAAATTACACAACAAATATCTCCTGAACATTTTGCCTTTGTAACCCTATTTGGCAGACATGTGTAGATGGCTGAGTGGCATATTTGTTGCCATTTGTCCAATAGGTGTTGCTGTAGCCGCATCATCTAACCATAAAGCAAGGAATCTTTGTATGTTTGACATCACATATCTTGAGAACCAGTCATCCCATAAACTTCACACTTGGCTAGTTTATTGCTGTGGATCCATGGGCATGAAGTCATGTGTGAAGTCAATCGGATGAGTGGTTCTTGATAAAGCTGAGAACAGGACTAATGTTTCAAAATGAAAATCGGCCCACTCCTATTTAAAAGATAGTAAACACTTAAACATGGGTTTTGAGCTGTAAACTAAATTATATGACTGTAACTCATCAATGCTGGTGATAATATTAACATTGACACCAAATTGATAAAAACAAATATGTGCATTTTATGGATTAAAAAGGATCTGCTGCTCATCTGAAAATAATTTTTACTTTTTGTTTTGTTAGTTTTTGAAAATGGGGTCAGGTCATGAAGTTATGAAATGTTTATGAACCCCTCAGACCTCTGTGTGTGTGTGTGTGTGTGTGTGTGTGTGTGCGCGCGCGCGTGTGTGTGTGTGTGTGAAAGTGTCTTATTTTTAAATGCTACTGGAGACACACATATTAGACACACAAAGTCAGATGACCTGATCTGCTGGATGTCTCAGCCTATGTTAAGGTAGCTGCGGTACTGCGTAGCTTTTTAAACAGGATTCTGCCATGTGTCTGGTGTCCTGTGGTGCCTGCAGCAAGCTGCATGGACTTTCATTTTTTGAGCGGGGCGTGGAGCTTGGTGCAGAATATTGACACATAGCAGCACAAACCTGTGCCCCAGTGACACCCCCTGCACTACTGTTGAGTTAAACTCAGATAGGTTTGAAGTGTTCTGGAGGGAACGGCCATCGGTACTTGGTCCTATTTCACAAAGCCTCTAGTTAAAACGAAATATACCTGTTCCCAACAGGGCCATTTTGAACAGGCACTGCACTTGAATCAGGGGATGAAATGCCTCCTACCATCTTATCAACTGAATCTTGAATTTGTTTGTGTGTGATGCATCATTCCCCAAAGTCTGTCACAGTCTGATTAGTGGCATCCGGGTTGTTGTGCAGACCAACAACAAACCACAGTCTCTACCCGGTTTCATTCTATGATATAATGATGGGGAATTAGGCAGCGGGAATTCAAACACATGTTACACACTGAATATCGAGGCTTCTCTTCGTATCTTGCCATAGAATTAGGCTTGATTATTAATCATTTCTTTCACAACCCTGGATCCTGACAGCCAACATCAAAGAGGCTGAGGCTGGAGCACAACGTCCTCTCCCACAGCAAACCAAAACTACATGATTGACCCACTTTTCTGTTACTGGCCAGGATCCACTTTTCCAAAGTGAATTTTCAAAGGAACATCACAGAAAACCGGAGCCGACATCAGCTGTAACACAATGTGTCTTAAAAAGACACATTCTGAAGCGATAAGCGCAAAAGGGACCAAATCAAGTGCTTTGACTCGGGATTGGCCACGCCTCTAAAACGTATTACATTCAGAGGTTTGTCGTTAACCCGCATATTTTTTCCACCTCGCTTTTCATTTCCTTTCATCTCCTCTCTCATCTATCTAGTCGCTGCACAAAGCCTCTCTCCTACTCCTGTATCTAATTATATTCTCTTCTTTTCACCGACTCTCCACCAGTTTCCTCTTTGTCACTGTTATAAAGCTGAGAGAGAGAGCTCAGTGGTGTTGAGGCGAACAAGAACAAGAGCCTGAAGGGAAATGCTGACTTGTGATTTAAAAAGCATAATTATTCAGGTTTGGCTTTATTCCTCTCATTTCCTCTGTATACGGAGGGATTTAATTGTGTAGCCTGAGACTTGTTTATGCAGTTATAGCACATATGCATAACATGCAATTACTATATATTGTATTCATTATAACCTCTTTTAGAAAATTAGGAATTTTCAATCAACTAATGGTATAATATAAAGCATTAATTTTTCATGCACACGCTGTGATCATGGGAGGGATGTCACTGTACATGCTGATATCAAAGTGCTTCCAATTATTGTTGTGCAGCAGTAATAGGAGCACATGTTGGGAAACATGGCAGATTCCCATTCATTATCCAGAGGCCTTTCCATATGTGTGCAACCACGGGGAGAAATTGAAACGAATCATAAATCCTTTCCACATTGTTAGCATCGGTTATACTGAGCTCATGGTGGCCAATTTAAGTTATGTCAAAAATAGCACCAAGCAGCACAGCAGAAAGTAAAGCCAACGCATCTACCTTCTTGAAAACAGGATGTGGGGGTTTTTTCCACGTTGTCCAGAAATAGATTTGTATGTATGCCTCATTCTATATTGTAATTGGAATGTAGGCTGCTCAAGAATATTTCTCTGTAACTGTGGGAGCAGCTGAAATATTTTTGACCAAATCAACTGCTCATCAGCAAGCAGAATGTGCATTGTTGACAGAATAAATAATAATAACAATATCTGCACCAAGGTGTGAATTACATATTTAACCTTGATATTTTGAGAGGATCTGCGAGTAGCGCTCTTAGCTGTCTGTTATCATCTGTAGATGGAAGGAGAGAGGTAGAATGCAATGGAACATTTGAGAGCTTGGTATTTTCTGCAGTGTAATCTTATTTGGGGCTGATGTTGGATCCGGTGCCCTCCACACACAGCTACATTAGGGAGCCTGTGGTTAGGGTCAGATTTTCTTTATTCTTTATTCAGCACATACAGAGTCAAAAGCACACTGGGGAGTCCCCATCTATCATTTTGTTCTTTGTCAGCCTCCACTTCTTTTCCCGCCCATCTCTCCAGTTGTAAGTAAATGTTCTAAGGTTTGTTGTTGCATGGTGTGCATTAAGAATTTTTGATTGTTTTTTCCTAATTTTATTAACTAATGTACACTTTGTTTCCACGCTTTGTACGACGTCTTCATTGGTTAATGGGCGTCTAGTCGTTCCAATTTTCAGTCTTATACTTCAACAGTTTTATGAAAAACTGACTTTCGTGACTTGCAAAATTATTGCTTGAATTGGACTTGAAGCTTGTATATTGAACCATCAAAACATGAACATAATAAGAAGACACTGCTAAATGATTAAGTTTGAATAGTATCATTTAGCTGCACGTGGTTGGTTTTTATATATTTATATGTTTATATATACGTATATGAAAAAATGCCACTTAACTAAAACTAAAAACTATTTTTTTACATTCCTGTGCTAACTTGGCTGAACAGGCTGTTTGTTCCTGCCTTGAGTCTTTATGATAAGCTAATTGCTTCCTGGATGCGTAATAGACACAACACAAAGTGTGAGTAGGCGAAAAGGTCTATTACCCAAAGTCTGACTTCATTAAACAGAGCTGTTTCTGTCAGCATTAAGTTCACCAAGATCTTTTTAAAAAAAAAAAAATTAGGAGGATGTCTAGGTAATATAGTACAGCTACTTACAGTTTCTGCATAATAGTTTTAAGCCTGATTTAGATTTTTAGACACTGTATATTTAAGGGTATTTTACACCAACATAATATCAAAAATGATTTGCAGGACTTAGACCATTAAAAATGACACACTTGACTTTAAATCCTTTTCAGTAGCTTGCACTGCATCACTCTTGGACTTTAGAAAATACACAAAAAGAGAACTAGAGTAATCATTTGTATAAGACTGTGTATTTATACCCTTCCAGACTTGGTGTTGGCATCAGTCTGTGTGGATTCCTTCTAAGCGTTTCTTAGCTTTTCCTCTCTGGCTTGTTATTATAGGATGGATTTCCCCTGTGTGCACACTTCACACAACTCATCAGGTTTGGCTGCACTTCCTTTTATTACCATCACCTTTAATCACACCTTGTAACTTTCGTATGTCCTTGTAGTTACAATGACTCAAAATGTTATACCAAGTTTGTATGTCATGACACCTTTTACATTAGTCTTCATTCTCAATGATTTTAAACTTTCCGATGTTGTTAATGTGTATTTCTTTGCAGTATTATGCCACTCTTCTTACCTTGTGCCCTTTTATTCCACACTTTTACATTGGCGATCAATATCTCAACTTCAATCAGCATTAACCTGTTAAAATATGGGGGCAGCATTGATTTTTATATCACATGAGATGTCCTCAGCTACAACAATAATAAAGTGTTTTATCTGTAGTAAAACGCAATGTTACAGTATCAATATATATCATTAATATCCACGTCATCTATACAATAAGAAAATATTTTAATATATTATCAGTAATATAACAAGTAACAACTATATTGATATTAATTGGATATCTGAGCTGATTATGTGATTATTTAATCAAGTATTTTATAATATCCTTTTTAAACAGCTTTCTATTATTTAATGGACAAATAATTGATCTTTGAACTTGATGTTATTACTCATTGAACTTTGCATTGCAGATAATTTAGCTTAACAATAATTTAGTTTTTTTCCTAATTTGTGTCAGTTTGGTCTTGTTTTAAGAGTCTTCTTTAATCCTTCTATCTACATATAAATAATACCAAAGTCAAATCCTCGCTCCCCAGGAAAGTCCTTCTGCCTTCCTCTCACCCCATGGGACCCTATTTCGGAAAAATGATGTGGTCTATTTATATCACTACAAAAGTCCTTAGTATTTTTGTGAGACACTGCTCCTCTCTCTCCCATACGTCACCATCGCCGCCTCTGCAGCGCTGGGTAGCTTCTGGAGACAGTGGGAGAGAGAAAACTAAGACATTACTTTATCACAGGTCTGTCTTTGTAATTATGTATTTTCACAGCTTTTGTGCGTCAACATTTTTAGAACAAAGTGAGCTTCTTGACTTGCAAAATGACCTTTTAAATAGACAATCGCAAACACAAGGGGTTAAAAAAATAAGTTGCCTCTCACCATTGACCAGCATATAGTTCTTTCTGGTATAGGTTCCCATGGGGTAACCAGAAGGTGGACCTATCATCTCTATAATTATACAAATTCGACACACCCTCATTTCCTCCCGCCTACTTTCATTGTTGACTTGCCAAAAGGCAGCAGTAGTCTGTTAACAGTTGGTGCAGAATGCCGACGTCACTCCAATTACACAGGCTCCCAATCTATTACACAATTCAATTTAAAAATAGATTACTTCTAAATCCCTACTTGATCTGGCTCCGGTTTACATATCACAACTCTTAACCTCTTATTCAGCACTGAAACCACTCAGATCAGAGAATCAAATGTTATTAAAGGCTCCAGACTCCAAGCTTCAAACAGAGGAGATCATGCTTTTACTTTTTTATCAGATCTTTTATCAGATCAGTATCAGATCCCAGTTTAAAGTGAGATCTGATACTGAGGGGTAGTTTGCTGTTTAAAGTGATGAAAAAAACACCTACAGAATATCATTTTTATAATCCATACATCCATTTTCTATATCCAATTATTCCTCACTAGGGTCACAGGAGTCTGCTGGAGCCAATCCCAGCGTACTTCAGGATAGAAACAAGGTACAAGGTACACCCCAGACAGGTCCCCAGTCATGGGTCACACACAAACTCATACCCACAGGCAATTTAGAGTCTCCAATTAACCTCAGCATGTCTTTGGACTGTGGGAAGAAGCTGGAGGACCCAGAGGAAACCCATGCAAACAGTATGTTCCCAACTACTTTTTTATTATCTGTCTACTACCTTGCACCTAATCTTTATAGTGATTTATAGTATCTTCTGAAGAACATTGTAACTATAGAAATTAATAAATCTTAAAATATCGGCTATGTTTCCGCTAGCAATGCTCTATATTATTTGAAATAAAACATCTCATCAGCAAACAAAATGCAGAGACCTTTTCTTGAGATATCAGACAATCATCTCCTGGGATTGCTGTTGACATTTTTCATTTTCACCCTGTCAGCTCAAGCTTCAAGTGGGTGTGGTGGTAAATTTCCCAGGCACATTGTGGATCAGGAACAGGCGAGATGATGTGGAGCAGCCAGCTGGCAGCCCTGAGGAGGCCCTTACACCAAGCAGAGTGAACTGGAAATCAAATTACACTGAAGTACCTTCCACAATAATTGGGATATACTGAATGTAATGAGCTACTACAGGGCTGCCAAACAGCTTGACTGTAGTTTTGTGAAAGTAAAACAGCAAAAAACAACAACAATCCTGCTAAAGATTTGCAGGGTTCCGATCCATAAAGTCACCTGTTCCATGCTATGACATCTATTATTTCTTATGTGAAATTTCCGCCTTCTGGAAATGTTCTCGCATTGTGTGCAGCTGTTTATAATGACAACAATATCAACATTAAATTTATGACAATGTAATTCATTGTGTACAGGAAATGAGCTGAGTTAATGGCCGTGTTTGTGTGAAAGAAGAGACCGTCTATGCAAAGCAATTAGTATGCTTGAGTACATATCTGCTTTTCTTTTCTTTTTTTCATGATGCACCACTTTGTGGAGAATTTTCATGTAAATTGCACCGGGCCACATCCATTCCCAGTTTAATAGTTTACAGACCGTCTGGGTGACTGTTCGTCCGTCTGGGGGGTTTTCATGTGAGTGCTTGAGTGTGCTCATATTGCCTCAGATTTTCATTGAAGATTTTTCTGAGCGATAGAACCAGGGCCATCTATCTTATGTTGTTTTTCCTGGAGTACCCCTCGTAATCTTGTAATAATACTGCAGTTTTATTCCTCAATGGCCCCAGTCTTGTTTGAAAAGACTAAACTGTTTTCCTGGAGGAAGTTCTGGCTAATATGATGAGGTCCCGTCTGGTTCAGTGGTCCACTGAGACTGCTACAGCAGTTCATCGCCAGGGCTTTTTTTTTTTTTTTTTTTAATGACTGAGCAATATTGTTTTTGAACCCAGTTCAGCAAACAATACACCAGGGAGGAAGGGACTATGTGATGTTGTCTCATTTGAATAAGGACATGGCTCAGTGCTCGATTCTTCATCGAGGCAGTGGCAGCCTTCATATATATCATATATATTGTGCTATGTCAGAATGAAAAGGTTGATGTTCTGTACAAACTGTAAGGGCGCCTACTGCACCCATTAGTGGGTCTGTCTGTCGTCTATTAGGATGATATATATTTTATTAAAAGCAGTCAACCTCACTGCTGAAACCAAAAAATCAGAGCTGGGTTGTCTGGGCCCATCTTTTATAGCTATATTTTGATTTGATCCAATCGGAAAAGTCTGATCTGTGGAATCTGTGTCATAAAATTGAAGCTCCACTGGTTGCACATCCCCAAATGGTAAAACCTGAACAATATTTACTGAACCATCTCCTTCATTTACAGACTCTGCAGATGTGTCAGTAAGTGAAAAGTGGATTGTCTTTCATAGAATTACTTCAGGGTTGTTGAAATTCTTCCTAGAAGGCTTAGATAGTAAGAAAAGTCAAGCTATTTTCAGAAGCCTGTGTGATATGCAAAGAATGTTTTGTGGTTAATGGTTGTTGTGAGGTCCTCGTGTTAAGCATAACTGGCTCTTGTTCTGAGTCTCTAAGCTGCTCAACAGAGACACATGACAAAACACAAAAACGATGTTACAAGCCTCTTTCTGGCTCTCTTGCTGCATTCGAATGAGGCTTGACATACTAAACAGCATTTTTCAGTTTTGTTTCCAGAGACACTGACAATTAAAAATGTGCAACCCATTGAGTAAACACATCTTTGATGAATGAAAATTAATTGAGAATTTATTCATAAAACAATCAGATTCTCTCTTGAATGTTGACTATTTGATCTTAAAGGTTTTCTGGGTTCTATTTCAATTTTTGATACTCGTAATATAAGATATTGCTGATATAAAGTACAGAAAATTCAACTTGATGTAGTTTTAGTGCCATTTCAAGCGCCTCACTGGAGCTCCAGAAAGCCCAGGTCATTTTAGTCTGTCTTATAAATATTCATGAGCCTCTCTTCCGATTGGCTGAAGTTTAAGCGGGTGAGTGCAGTGTTCCCTATATAGGACCTTCTTAGTTTAGTCTCAGTTATGTCTCTGTGAATATTGCAATCCTGTCATGGTCAGAGATGATTCTCACTTGAAAGACTGAAATAAATGAGTGCGATGGTTGGGTTAGGTGGTTGCTAACAGTGGGGGGGGGGGGGACTATGATGGAAACCTCGACAGCAAAAAGGACATTTTTTATCAGTTTTTACGTAACACCTAAGACTTCACGAAAACAAAAAACCATGAAAGAGGCTATTTGCATGATGTGTGTAATCTCTATAATGATTGCTTTCTCATGTATTTCCACCACCCTCATGCTCATTAAAAATATCACAAAGTGGGCCGCATGCCAATCACTGTAAGAAGACCATATGGCTGCTCCCATCCACAGTGCATGCTGGCTGACCTCTATATAACTCACACTGACGATTCACAGATGGAAACAGTTTTCAGCGGAGCTCCTGCTGTCTGTCGGCTGTCCTGCCATCACACACGGACCTTTGTTGTTATTTAACTCTGAATCAAAGGACTTCCACCCTGCCCTTCCATGTTGTAATTCACAGTGAGTTAGTGCAAGGCACCCTGTATGGTTCCTTCTAACATTCAGTCTCGGTCATTCCTGCCTGGATTTAAAAATAGCAATCCTGTCATGGTCAGAGCTCACGCAGCTGCCTACTCTTGACCTTTGAACCACAGCAATGAAGCATTAGTGCCCCATGCTGTACTTCACCTCTACATATGTTCACAATGCACGGCAGCTCAAGATTCATTGTGCAGAAAGTGACACAACATTTTCTGTCACTTGGGTCACATGGGCTGTCACTCCTGAATGGTCAAAGATCAGAAAAGGAAATATCATTTCCACAAACCTCTTGGAAAGCATAAGACGATTCAAATATATATATATATATATATATATATATATATATATATATATATATATATATATATATATATATATATATTGGTGTTTTGTATAGATTTCACATTCATTTTGGAGACTAGGGCTGGCCTCAGGCAAAGAGCTGGGCTCTTTGAAGTCTGAAGCACACAGATATATTTAGAATGACCTGGATATCTATTTACATTACAGATTCATGCTTCTCTGAGGTGTTGAATTAAATGTGGCATATATGTAGGTCTATATGCCAATGCTCTAATGATCACTGACATGTTCAATAGCTTTATCTGTGGCAGTCCATTGCCTCACCTCTTATCAGAACAACGTGGCACCGAGCAAGCGTTATTAGCATTTGAAAAAGGAAGGCGTGCAGTGCAGAAAAGAGAAAGTGTAAGCTGAGTTCATGTCACCTCTGCACTATATGGCACTTCTTCGGGACTGTCCCGCAGAGGCCATATTTATTTATTTATGAAAATGGGAAAAAAAGAAGAAGAAGGAGAGAAGGGAGGAAATGTGACTTCAGATAATCTAGTTTAATGAAACTAAGATACCAAGATTGAATGGAACAAAAAAAGGTGAGCACTGCTGTTTTCTACAATCGGCATTTTTTCGGCTTTTGGGGGAGGAGGGGGGGAGAGAGAGAGAAAAAAAGAGAGAGAGAAGGTGGGAGAGAGGAGGAGGGGTGAGCAGGAGCTGCGGCTGCGCGCGCTTTCATCCACAAGACAGTTTCCTGTTTGCTTGCTTGACAACCTGCTTTGTTTAACCAAACACCTGAGCAGATATAAACAAGCAGCGTCCTCCTGGCCGCGGAGCTGAGCGCAGGGAGGATGCTCGTCTCTCCAGGAGCAGGTGGATCCAGCCAAGTGGAGGCGCAGGGCGCAGAGCGGCAGCGACGCACAGCAGCAGCCACCGGAGCACGGCACCTGCTCCAAAGGAAATAAGCCCTCATCCTAAAAAAAAAAAAAAAAAAAAGAAGAAGAAGAAGAAGCTGTACTGCTGCTTCCAATCAAATATCTGGATTTTTCTTTTCCTTGCAACTTATAGCAGCCTATTTGGTAGAACTGCAGGCGCCGTGAAACCAATGGACGCGCGGCGCGTTTGGACAATGCTTTCAGTGGCAAGTGGCTTCTCCAAGATCTCCCTTTAGTGTCCTCACTCGGGTTCTTATCAGGGGGGGCGTCATCTTCATCACCACCTGCAAGGATGTCCGGAGCAGCCCAGTCGCTCTACATAGGGATGGAGGTGGTGATCGCGGTCGCGTCTGTAATCGGGAACGTGATGGTGGTTTGGGCGGTGAAAATTAACAAATCGTTGCGCGACACCACGTTCTGTTTCATCGTCTCCCTGGCGCTGGCGGATATAGCGGTGGGCGCCCTCGTCATCCCCTTGGCCATCACTATCAGCATCGGACTCCAAACTCACTTCTACAGCTGCCTGCTGGTGGCGTGCACGGTGCTGGTGCTGACGCAAAGTTCCATCCTGGCCCTTCTGGCCATCGCGATTGACCGCTATCTCAGGGTCAAGATCCCGACCAGGTAATGAGTTAATCACAATTCACACATGAGGAATTAACGAGGAGACGGCGCAGGCTACTCATTCTGTCTTTTTCTAACTGTGGTGGTGATGATTTTCCCAGCCTTCTCTCGCTCTCACACACAGAGCAAAAGTCACCACAGCTCCATTGTTCCCATCTGATTTTCCTCTTGGGTCTTGTCTCACTTCACAGGATGACTCCACCCTGTCAGCCTCTTTATGTGCATATACATGTGATTTACCTCTAGTGACATGACAGCTTACCAGAAGCATATCCTATCAACAAGCAGCTTTAATTTGGCCTGCAGTCTCTCTGTCCTGCAGGATCTCTAGCATGTATGGAGACAGGAGCATCTGTTCCTCAGTGTTTTCTGAGGCACAAAAGAGGTCAGATTTCATTGTGATTTTAATGTGCAGGACCACTGGTGGCACAAACGATTCAGTGGTGGTGCAGAAAGGCTGAAAATAAAAGCTTTATAGAAGAGGTGAATTTATTGTTTGTTGTAGCCTCAGAATATAAACTGCACTACATCTTCCAGCTGCTTGTTTTAGTTTTTCTTTTGTCAGTTTTATATTGTAGAAGACTGCCAAGCCTCATAGCTGTGGATACCAGAACAATTTCAGTACATCAGTGAACAAACCTGTCCTATTTGACTTTATGTTTCCTCCAAAATGTATTATCTGTCACAAATTAGTTGTGTATAAATCTAAATTCTAGGAGATAACTGTTTTTTGTGTGTTTTTAATTGAATATAAAGAAAATACAAATTCCCTCACTGAGAGCTCCCACCGCCACTCCCTTCCCACACATTCTATTTGTTATCCAGACCAAGAACAGCTCACAAGAAAAATACAGCATCATTCGATATTTGTTATTTCCCCCCATTTCATGATTTGTGCGTTTATGTGGACAACGATAAGTGCTGATGTTTCTCTTCTCAGTATCTGATCTCTTCCTGAGCAGGCCGGCTCACAGTCTTCAATGTGTGAATAACGATCGTCTTCCTGCGTTTCAAACAGCCCACATCAATACTAATCCAACACACTGCACCTGACAGCCGGCCGAATTGTAACACATTTGTTTTGCCTCAGGTTGCACTTCCGCAAATAGTCTAGTTATTGTAATGCGAACATTGCCCTTACAAATACAAGGTCTCACACTGTAGATATCAAGCATTTCTAATACTAAAGGAACATTCATCTGCACACTTTCCAACATGAGCTGGATCAGACGACTGTTTTCATCTGTTTCCTCCAGGAGTCGGTTCCTTGTCGCATGGCAGCAGGTTTGGCAGTAATAAGATTATAAAACCTCTGAATCTTTTACATGCTGAAAATACTACAAACAACGAAGAAGCCAGACTTGTAAATTAGGCCGGAACAGAACAATCTATCGTTTTAGATCGGAAATCGCAATTTCAAGCTAATGCAATCTTGAGAATGTCAAAGATGTGTTTTTTTTACTGTTTTACTAACCCAGGTTTAGATTTTTTATTTTTACAGCTATGTGTATGCCACCTCGTTGACCTCACACTACTTAAAGTTAAAAAACTTTTTTTGCTCTACTTTAAGTTGAGGCATAGATGGTCTTTTTTAGTTCTTCAGTTGTAATAACTGTTGTTTCTCAAATACTCGATGTAGCCTAAGTATAGCGTGTTTTTTGTTAATAAATGAATAAATAACACTACATTTGAAATCATTTCGTATTAATTCTTGCATTAGAGTTATGACATTTATTGTCTTTTTGGTGTGGTGTAAGTTTCTATGGTGCTTGTAAATGTTGCTGTGCACTGAAACTTGATTTGAAGAAAACGTGAATGAAATCGAAATCACAATATCTGACAGAAAAAACACTACTCAATTTTTGCTTAAAATCATCCATCCCTATTGTAAAGCTTGTTATACTGTACCATGCAACATACTGCAGCTTGTGTCCACCATTCTACTCTAATGAGTAATATTCTGCCAATTGTAAGAACTATAAATCACTTTTGCTCTGAACTATAGTAGCACTGTTGCAAAGGGCAAAGTCCACTGATAAGCGTTTGCAGAGATTGTCTTCAGGTGGAAAACGTCCTAGTTTATAGCGTCCAGAGGTCTATTGGTTTAAATAATTCTTTCCTGTGAATCACACCTTTTGCCAGCCCAAGGACACTGCCAAACTGAACAACGAAGCAAAAAAAAACAAGAGAACGCATGCTAGTCCTGACAGCGCCTGGAGCAAAAGTGCTGACATGAATCTGTTGTTTTCTCCTGCAGGTACAAGCAGGTGGTGACCCAGCGGCGGGCGGGCCTGGCCGTGGTGATATGCTGGACGGTGGCTTTCGTTGTGGGGTTCACGCCCATGTTAGGCTGGAACAACCTGAGGCGCCTCCAGCAGAACGGCTCCATCAGCTCCGACCTGTTCATCACCTGCCAGTTTGAAAACGTCATCAGCATGGAATACATGGTCTATTTCAACTTTTTCGGCTGGGTGCTGCCGCCGCTAGTGCTCATGCTGGTCATCTATGCAGAGATCTTCTACATGATCCACAAGCAGCTTAGCAGTAAAAAGTTCACCACCAGTCACACGGACCCCAACAAGTACTACGACAAGGAGCTGAATCTTGCCAAATCCCTGGCGCTGGTCCTCTTCCTCTTCGCCGTCAGCTGGCTCCCCCTCCACATCATCAACTGCATCACGCTGTTCTGCCCAAAGTGCGAGAAGCCCATTGTCCTCATCTACATCGCCATCCTGCTCACCCACGGCAACTCTGCTGTCAACCCAATTGTCTACGCTTTCCGCATTAAGAAATTCCGCACGGCTTTCCGCAAAATCTGGCAGCAGTACTTCTGCTGCAAGGAAATATCAGCTCTGGAGATTCAGCCCAGCGACAGGAAAGAGACGCTACATACTGAGATACATCCAGCGATGCAGTTACAGCCCTGTCAGAAGGAAACCCTGAAGTCTGACCCCCCACAACAGGAGCCACCTGCTCTTAAGAGTCAGCAAGAGCAGAGGACCCCACCACTGCATCAAACAAACGAACACCCACCCTTACTGGAGCACAATGCAGTCTAAGCTGAAGAGCAGAGCTGAACGGTGGCTGGCAGAGTAACGATCAGTGCGCGAGCATTGGCTCTCTCCTCACTTTGAAGGTATTCTAACGAGGAGTCATGGGTTTCTACAAAAAAGCTCATATGCCGTAGTGACTGAGGATCACACATCTGAAAACACCTGAAGTTCATTTGTCTTTACTCAGGAGGAGTGGATATCCTGAGAGTTTGGTCTGATAGGGGAAAAAAGGGCAGGAAAGGGGGTCAATAAACTTGCAATAATGGAAGTTTGGACAGCGACGTCTCTATCTTACTAACAGACTGAAAACATTAAGCTTTTACAGTTTTGTTTTTCCGAAACAGTCAGTGTGAACATTACAAATTCTGCAGTAGAAGTTGTTGTGGTTGGTCGGTATCAGATTATCAAGCGTCATAACCAGAATCATGCAGCTTCCTATAGGATGGAGGTTTATATAATAGAGCAGGTTCACTCTACTGCTGTAATACCGTGTGTATGTTTAAACTGACAGTGTTTGAAGAATATGAATGTAATATTAATGTAAATAAGACACTAAAGCAGCACAGCTGTGAACTCCCAAATCTTTTTCAGGGTCATAATCGCACAGCAGTGGTGTAGCAAGTGGTACTGAGGGACAAAATATGTGTGTGTGTGTCTGTGTGTGTGTGTGTGTGTGCTGGTAGAAGTAGAAGAAGACAAATCCCATAACTCTTCTCGTCTGGAGTCCCTGAGTGGTCCAGCAGTGGCAGCACAGATCCACTACAGAAGAGATGGAGATGGATAAGAAGCAAAAAGCAGCTCGAGGGAACGAGAGCTTTTAACCTTTTTAGAAGCAGCGTGCAGGAGGCTCCTGGCTGCAGGACGACAGCCACTCATAGGGGAGGAAGACAAGATGCACTTAAAGCTCCTGTTTATCCAGCCTCCACACCAGCTGGTGTAAATGGGGCTGTTCTCCCCACCCCCCTCCCTACTTGGACTGATAATAACCTTGTGACAACTCACCACTGGAGACAGTGGCTCCCATGGCCTTATTCAGTATTTTAATTAATATGGACTGAATTCGTTTAAACGCAACCTGAAAGACCATGAGTTTCTATACATCACTGTAAGATTGATGTTTCTGCATAATGTTAACGAACTAGGGCATCTGTGGATTAGTAATTAAACTATGTTCAATCCCACTGACATAAAAAACAATCAGAATGTAATCACATTCTGTTTTGTCTCTTGTAAAGACTCAGAGATTTGACCAAGACATTTGATGTTCTCCTAAGTGGGCGACAATCTCTTGTGAATGAGGTGAAGACATTTTCTATTGCTGTCATGAAACATGTCTCTGGCAGGAACAGGCAGTGAATGTGTTGATGTTTGGATGGCTGAAAAGGCAGCGTCAACGGAAAACACCACCTATCTTGATTTTGTCTATACAGTGTATAGGCCAGGTGGACTGTGGCTACAGTAACACACTCGGGCTTAAATGTGGATGAATAAATGTATAAGAATAATGTGCTGTCAATAGATATTGCTATTTAAGATAAGATGTAATTTTACAATTTTACAATAGAATAGTGAAACAGACATATGTTGTTCTAAGACTATTTTAAGTTATTTTATAGCTTAATGGATGACTTCTGATGCAAATGTGACTACTGAGCATGCAGGAATGAACAAATTCCATCCATTCATATTCTAAACCTTCTTATTCCTCACTTGGGTCACAGGGGTCTGCTGGAGCCAAACCCAGTGCATTTTGGGTGAGAGGCAGGGATACACCCCAGGCATGTCACTAGTCTACCGTGGTGAACAAATTCCTAGTGGCTTCATCATTTCATAACTATACTATATCACAACCTTTTAAGTTAACATTGAATCACATTCCTGCATGTGAAAGGGGTCACCCAGAGTAGAGGAAACCACAAAGATTGTCAACCAACCGCAAATTCCCTCGGCTCTATGGAATTTCATTGTGTGTCATTGTTTTGCAACTGTTTTAATACACTATCAGCGATCTTATCAGCTCAGTTTCAAAATGGCTACTATTTGGAGTTAGTGACTGGCTGGTGGTGAAAGTGGAGCATTTAGTGGTTAAACGGAGAGCAGAGTACACCCTAGACTCCAATGGTAATGTTGCTCCGTGTGTGCTGGATGTGTAAATATGTTTGTTTGTATATGTAAAAGGTGAACATTGTCAGTGTTAGTTTACAGCGTGTTTATAATGCCCCCGTTTGGCCAAAAAAAGGAGAAAAACACAGTTAATGCGGGTTTCAGCTAAAGGCTCAACTCTCGTCCATCTGTTCCTTCCTCGCAGGAAGTCAGCCTCACATGTCTGCCAACTGAGGACATACTCACATACACAATCACCACATCTAGTGCAGTCATTTTTTATACCCACAATGTAAAAGAATATCTGTATTTTTTACAGATTTGTTCTTTTAGAGAAATTTCCTGTATTTCAAGAATACATGAAAATGTCAATAAAATGACAAAATATACTGTGTGAATGTATATGTGTAATGTAGAAACGTGCTGAATATGCAAGTCCTGTTATATTTTATATGTTCTTAAAATAGTAGTTAGTAGTACAAGTAGATTAATATGATTATATGATTACCTCTTAAACAGTATTTTTTTATACTTTTAAAAGGTAAAATAAAATAAATTTATTGATGATGCTTATTAAATACAGTCAGTCAGTCAGTCATTTTCTATACCTGCTTATTCCTCATTAGGGTCGCAGGGGTCTGCTGGAGCCTATCCCAGCGTGTTACGGCGAGAGGCAGGGATACACCCCAGATGGTCGCCAGCCAATCGTGGGGCACACACACCATTCACTCACACATTCACACCTATGGGCAATTTAGAGTTGCCAATTAACCTCAGCATGTTTTTGGACTGTGGGAGGAAGCCGGAGTACCCGGTGAAAACCCACGCAGACACGGGGAGAACATGCAAACTCCACACAGAAAGGTCCCAGACCCCGGACCAAGGAGGTCTTGAACCTGCGACCTTCTTGCTGTGAGGCAACAGCGCTAACCCCTGCGCCACCGTGTCGCCCCTTATTAAATACACAAAATATAAATTAAATTATGTAATTAAACTAAGTTCATAATATTTCTGTATTTTAAGTTATATAGCACATCAGCACATTTTTATAAGGAATTTGTTTATTGTACGTTTAAATACCCTTAACATTAAAAGGCCAAAAAATAAACAAGTTTAATGTAAAATCAAATCTCTAAACTGTAAACATTTATTTATGAAAATGTATTCTATTTTATTAGATTGTTTTTACAACGTTTTATTGCCACCCAAGCTGCCAGAATATTACCTTTTTTTCTTTCTTTTTTTTTCCATTTGCAGTGTACTCAATCCTCAGAGCGTGTCAGCACTTTGCTGAGTTGCATTTATTCCACAGCAATCAACACTTTAAATACAAGATATCTCAACTTTCTATTGGTACTTGCTGCATCTCAGCAATGCTGTCAGAGTTCTCATTACTGCAGTGCAATAATGCAGTGAGTGGCTCTTACAAGTCATGATAACAGTCGTGAGTTGCCAGAGCTCTGACAATCCTTTCCTCCCCTCTATATGAATTCCTTTGATATTTGCAGACATAGAACGGTCCCTGGAATTGAAAGACCATGTAATCCGAGTGCTGACTGCTTCACTCTTGCTGCGTCTGTAAGATGTCCACACACACAAGTTGTCAACAGATTTACTTCAGTCCCTCTTTCAGATACGACAGCTCCAGAACCCACACAGCAGAAAATACTCAAGATATGTGCACCCTTATTCGTGATTAAAAATACAACACGTAAATCAATGGTCTGGATCAATAGCAGGAATAATTTACACACAGTATAGAACCAGAAAAGGCAGTAAGGCTATTCTTATCATGTTGGCTTGATATCCTTCCAAGCAAAGATGGTGAGTTTCAGAGAAAGATAAAATATCAAGTTGTAGGAGACGCAGTGTAAATAAGAGGAAATGAAATACTCAAGGTCTATATTTCTAATAGAACAGCAGAGGTGACCTTTTCCTGCAGCAACCTACTGCCCCTGTGGCTAATGTGAGTGTTAACCGCAGATCCTGAGGGGGGACAAAGGGCCTGTCTGTCTTTTCACCACTTCATATTCACATCCGGCAGTAAAACTGGTTCAGGTGTTAGCAACATTCAGGTTCATCAAATAAAAACTAAAAATGTGTACGTTAGCTGTCCGCTAACTGGCACATTTGCAAGGGAAATTCTCAAGTAATGTGTTCCACAGTGTTTGGGGCTGAAGGGAAAATTTACATCTGTGTGTTTTGGTACAGATAGCGGAAAGTGACCTCTACATTTCCATATATGTGGTTGTATTGTGTACTGAAATGCACATACTTATATTTCTTTGGGATGTAATAGTTCGCTCTGCACATCAGAGCAACACAGATAGTAAAATCCTCCAAAGTCCCTCCGTGTATCCAAGACAGCAGGCTGAGCAGAAAACGTATGGCACGATATTTATGTCCCAGTAAATGGATTTTTTTCATTAAAAATGGAGGAGTGGTTTGATCTACTGTACCTGGGCTCTGATCAGGCATCATGAATAACCAAGCATGTTTGCCCCCGGTGCTGCCGCACAACAGGAGACAAGTCTCCTTGTCAGAACCCTTTATATACCGTCACAAAATCTGTCTTAGGGAGCATCTGTAACATGACTACAACACAGACCTTAGAGGGCTGAAGGAAGAGTAAAACCTTAATGACAGTATGATAGCGTGACACAGTAAAGAAGAAAACAGTATCCACTGCCTCTTGGAAAATGCTTTGCATGTGTGATTCCACAGAAACTGATACAGTATGTAGGTTCTCATTACTAAATGAGAAGATGCAAAACAAAAAAAAATTAATGCAAATTTACAGCAGAGGGAAAGTTTACATCCAGTAAGAAGCAAACACATCTCAAACCTTACTTACTGGTTGATAATGTGTGACCAGTTTGACATTTGAAAGCAGTAAAACCACCAAAAACGGTATTCTTTAAGGATGGGATCTTATGACGTGTCATAAAGAGGACAGGGATATAAAAAAAATGGAAACATTTCAAAAGTATATATTTTTGTGGTGCTAATTTGGTGGAGTAGAAAGGAGCGATTTGGTGGATTTGTCATTCCAGGATGAAAAAGGAGACATTATTAGATGAGAAGCACAATATGGAGAAATTGGAGGAATACTATTATTATAAGGTGATGCCAGTAGTCTGAATCTTGACCTGACCTGTAGTGCTACATATTAAGAGGACAAAAGGAAGAGATGCAACTTCTATGCAACAAAAAAAGGTTTATAAAAGTAATGTTTTTGCACTTTTTTTGGCATATTTCACTGACCCTCTAAGAAAAAGTAATGAGGACACACTACATCGGTGAATACCAGTGAATACTCTTCAATAAAACAGCATTGAGGTGCTGCAAATAGAACACACTAATTTATACTAAATCAATCAATTATTCACCAAACAGGCTTACAAAATGAACAACATCAATATTTTAGCTCCTTTTTTTATATTGCATCAGAAGGTATTTCAGAAACGCCGCCTTAAAAGCGAGGCTTTAAAATGTAGAGGTGTATAGTCTTCTGTATGGACCCAGTAGGAGGAAAAAAGATCAAGAAAATTGTTCCCAGGATTTAACTTAAAAATATGTTTTATGGAGGATTTTATGCTTTGTTAGCAGCATAATTCTGTTCCTGATATGAATGAGAGATTTATTTATTTTAAGTACATAGCCGTTCAAGCTTGATGCCGCATTTTTTTCTCTGACAGTACAAGAGTGTTATTTCTAACTCTTCCCTTTCTGCCTCATTGACTGTCCCTGTGACAGAGTGACACCTGCTGGTACAGACTATTTTGGTGTGTTTAATTGAAACAGGGCCAGGAGGACTAACTCTCTGATGGGAGCATCAAGGTCACATCTGGTTCCTTCATTAAGCTTCTCCCCTGGGTCTCGATAGCAAGTTCAGTGCCCATTTACTTTTATTTAAAATCTTCTGATGACAGCTCCAAAAACCCTGCTTGGCTCTTTGAAAGAAACTAATTAATATCTAAGACATATCTGCAATTAGATCATTGAACTGGGATAAAAGAGCCAAAACAAAAGCTGCACTCCAAACATTTTCAATTTGTAGTCAATACATCATTTACGGTAACACAGACGATTATGCCATTCAGTCATGGCACAGATTTAAGCACCATATTAACATTGTTATTCAGTAGGAACTGGATAAACTGGAATTACTTACAAGGAACTGCAGTTCAAAAGAAGGCAGAATAGAATTTACAAGGTAGTATATCATTTATTTTCATCTTAAACAACATGTTTGTCGACATAAAAAAGTGATTTGAAGTTATCTGTTTTAGAGCCTAAAGATATGATCCAAAAGATGTCCCTTTATCCACATAAGATAACTCACATTATCACTGAGTTCAACAAGTTTCTGTTGTCGACCTACGCAACCTACTCATGAACTTTTATATAACGTGCGTGAGATGATGTTGTGCCGTTTGTATTGCTGTTCACTGCAGTGACACAAGAGGAGTCATCAACAGATGTATGACCACAAACAGTAATGTCAGGGTTCAGGTTGTTTTGCTGCATTACAGAAAAATGACAGTGTGCACAGAATGACCTCCTTTTTTTTTATTTTTCTTTTGGTCCCAGAGGTAAATGTTGCATTTATCTTTGGTCATGAGAGTTCAAACTCCGGCTACCCCGCATACGGTAACTGGGCACTGAAAACCCAGCAAACACACATCAAAAGGAGCAATAACCGCCTGCCTCAACAAGTCTGAACCAAAGTGTGCAGAGGCAGCTAAAGTGCTGAGCCTGACTCACTTCCTGCCTCCTATCATCTGCTTGTCCTTTATCAGGATGGGGAAATTCCCATTCCTTTTCCCATTTTCTGAAACAGTTTCCAAAACAAGGTGTCTGGGCTCTACTATACATGACCTCTCTAGATGTACATTTTGCTTAGGTCAAAGGTCACAAAATAGCCAAACAACACACTAAATCTATAAAAAATCTGTTTCTTTTGTTTTTGGTTACAGGCTCATAAATTCTTTTGGCAGATTTTTTTTTAAAAACAACTAAGTAATGAAGGCGTGGCTCCGCATAGAGTTAAAAAAGCAATAATGACGTTCGGCACAATCAGTGCTCCCATTGAGGTCCATGCTGTCATTCCCTGTGGCTGTGCTTTGGATGGCAGAGGATGGAACGCCCATAAAGGCCACTGCTTATGACTGGCAGTAATTAGCTTTTAACGTTGGTGGTGAAAGATGGCTGTCCATAAAGTGCACACAGCTCCGCCTGCCTGGACTTGCTCGAACAGCCCACGCTTGAACAGAAACAGTCTACCCTCGCACACGGCTCTCAGCCAAACCCACAGGCTGCTTTTTGGTGTTATTATATGAACTCATATAAATTGTCTACAGTACCACTTAAAGTCAGCCATATCTGCTCGAGTGTCATCTATTACTGCTCTTCTGTCTTCTCTCCGCTGGTATCTAACCATTATCAAAAAAAAAAAAAAGCAAAAAGACTTCTGCATACTGTCAATCAGTCAATCATGAGACGTTCTTTTTTCTTTTTTTCTTCCTCAGACTTTCATCAGGTAACATTTACAGGGAGGAAGTAGAGTACCATTTAAATGCGTTTTAGATCACATGGACCAATAACGTTACTTGCACAATAACTTAAACTCAAAGTGGTAATATATCACAGCCTGCCATTTTTCAAGCTACAAGAATTGACAGTTAAATGCAATGCAAACAAAGTAAAACTAAAAATGCCAGAAAAATAGAACCATATAAGTACAGCATGAACAAGCCTCAACGATTAATAAGTAGCTCGACAAATACATCCAATCTAAGATGGCACACAAATATCTATATTGAGAGACAACTCATCATTAAAACCTTTTGGAGACAGGGTCTGTAAAGAGAAAATCTAAAAAAACAACTTTTTTTTCATTATCTAACCATCATCAAAATATATCCTCTAATACTTCTATCATGAAAACGTCCTATTTCGACACAGGGAAGCCATGAACACCACTGAGATGTCTCAAATACAAAAGTTTACTCAACAAAGCGTTGGAATGTTATAACCACATTTGTAGAGATTTTTCACAGAAATTCAGTATACAGTAACTTTTTTTGAGGAAGCACATCATCATATCCTGGCATCATATCCTGTTTTACTTATTGGTACCAACTGTGTCCCAACCCTGTGGAGTAAAAGCTGAAGAAATGTGCATGTTCTGCTCTGCGGTGGCATACAAACACTTTTGTTTCCAGAGCAAAATGAAGGAAAGCGGTGATAAGGAGCCATGGTTTATGTGACATGCATTTTCTAACAGCTTTGATCAGCTTGGCATTGCACTGAGCTTTGATCCTTTGCAGTGTGGTCGAACTTTAATTCCCCCATATCAGATGTAGAATGGTAGCCATCTGCTAATGTGATCCAGATTGAAGCCTTTGGAGAGATTCACACGTTAAGAGCATCAGATGGAATCAACTGTTATCCTCGTTTTGTTTGGTTCGTTTATCTCGTTTTGACACAGAGTCTGTGATTTTTCTGTCACATAATGTCTACGGCAGATTATTAGATTTTTAGAATGAGATGTTGTATGTACAAGGTGTTAGTAAATCCCCAAAGCTGACTAACAGTCTAGATTGTGATGAAGTGTTTTGGTGAAGCAGAAGTAACTCCAGTCTGCTGTTCCAGGGGGAAATGAGTCAAAGCTGTGGTGACACAACATGGTAATTGTTTAAAGTTTGATCACAAAATTATTGCAAAATTATGCTGATTAATGACTCATTACAGATTACCCTGACACTTGCGGGCACCACAAGGTTTTTACCCTGTTTATGTGCAGATGGATGAGGATCTTTGTCGATTTAACCAACAAGCATGCATCATATTTTCACAAATTAAAAAGAATATTCAGGGAAAGTATTTTAGATATGCCCTTCATTGCTGTTTTGGTTTTGATGTTTATGTAATAATAAAATCAACAACATAGAGTTCTCATAAGAAAAAAAAAGGAAACGGAGGCGAACTTCTTGGAAAGCCAAAATTAACAGTAAAGGGAGTTTAGTAGGGTATAAAAACAAAACTATTCCCAGAATAACTGCACAGCTTAGCAGACTCAGCGGGGCTTGGTAAAGTACCTGGACGTGGTGACGGGGTAACACTCCCCCCACATTAAATGCGCTGAGGATCCTGTAGCACAGTCTCTGTGTCCCACCACAAAGTCAACAAACCAGTCGTCATAAAGAACCACATCAACTGTGGCAGACAGGAAGTGATTTTTGCATTTATAAGTCCCAGCTAGAAACACAGCATAGGACTTAAACAGTTTGTTTTAACAAGGCAGTTTGAAACTAAACAGAGCTTGTAACAATTAAGGCACAAATGTTGCTGTAAACTGCAGAACTGTAAACACTGTAGAATTTAGGCCAGCTAAAGGAAACCAGAGCATGAAACACACAGAGTTGTAGCGGGTACACAGTACTTGATGATCAGAATTTCCACCCTGAGCAATCTGTGACTTTAAAATGGCAGCATGGCATGTGTAGGATATGCAATAGATTCGGTTTTGTTGTATTTTTGCCTTCCTTTATATAAGCAAAAGAAAGATTTACATTACATTTCACGGTCATTGCATGGTTAACTTAATTGGATCCCACCCACATGAGATGTAATGGTTTCTGCTCCACTATGACATTATCCAGCTCTCTGATGACGCAGTCAGCCACCTCAGAGCCAATTTTTGGAAGGAACGCAGCGCAAAAATGTATATTTCTGAAGGTTTTGAGCCAGACCTCTATTTAGGAGCAAAGTGGCGAAACCAAATAAAATGTGGCATTTGTTAAAAATGCATGGAGCCGTATTCATTAAACCTTTGACGCCATGCAAAATGAGTGGCAGATGTTTCCAAAGAAGGCCAGAAATAACCTTATGATTGTCTGAATGAGCATAAAAAAGAAGAAGAAAAAAGAGAGCTTGTGCTAAAAGTTCTATTTCATAAAAAAAGTTCTTATTCATTAATTTGCTTTAGCCTCAATGAAACATAATCTAGGTGATCACACATTACACTTTGTTTGTAATGCAACAGCACTGTAGCTTTTTTTTTTTTTTTGAATTACCAAATGTCTGAGTGTTATAAATGTCTATACCCACTGAAAACAAAACACATTTTTCAGTCCGGGGGAATTACATCACTTGGGTTTGTTTCTATGAATACTGCGTGTATAATGAGCATATAAAATTAAAATCAGCAAATGGGAAACATGCATCGTTAAATGGAGGAAATTAACATTTTGAATCTCTCTTTACACCAAATGGTCTGTCAAAATGTAGAAATAAGGCAGAATGTGGCTAGAAGTGACAAGAGATGAACGACATGTTTCTGTCAAAATGTGTGAAACATCGCACACATCAGAAAACCCCTAAGATGTTCCTCCTCTTCATTATGATATTGTAGGTACTTACTTACTTTCCTTTTGAGGAATTTAATCCTTACAGTTTAGGCAAGTTGCTTGACCATCCTAGAGAGGATGTGCACTTTTTCTTTGCATTTCTCCAATTAAATTCAGTCCGTCACCATTGCTGCCATTGTTTTAAATGATCTGCCCTGATGCCACATTATAGGATTTGAAAAATAATGACGCTATATATTGTTAAAGAGGTATTTTTCTTCATCTGAAAATGTGGGAACTACAGTAAATTGTTTGCATGGAAAGAAAGGATGTCAGCAATGTGCTCACTGAAAAAAGCCCCTCATCTGTAGTTTTGGCAATTCATGTGGGAACAAAGTGAGTCATGATATACTGGCTGAGACACATCCTTGCCCACACCTTGATATACACATAGCCCAAAATATCAACATATAACCGGCATATTCACGCTAGTGCACATACTTGGTGCTCTCAAGATTACAGATTAGCCAATACACACGTTTTGTTTTTTTTTTTAGAATTTTTGAAACGCTGCTGTTTTGGTTTGGTTTTCTTCTACACATGGCTCAACCTGTCTGATGTAATAGATACAAGCAAAACGGATGAAGGAATGAGGTGTTCTTCTTAGAGAAACAAAAGAGGACTGTGTGGTGCAAATATTCACCAAATGCCTCATTTTCTAATAATTAGTTAGTCATGTTTACAATGACGCCAGTGAAGATGTTGTGTCAGCAGTAGTACGTAATGATGATGAAGCAGGTAGTTCCTGAAAATACGGCAAACTGATGTATTACTACAAAGAATCAAATCAAAATGCATGGGAAGTACTTGATCTTAATTCTTGCTTTCCTGTTTTCCTGGTTTTCTATAGGGATGTTTTTGACTTGGCCTACTTTGAGATGTTAATCAGTTGCCAACTTTAGATAAAGAGGAAATAAATTTCTATGAATAAAAAAAGTGGAACCAAAACAAAGCTACTTTGAACTTAGAAGAGTCTGACTGGGTCCCATGATGAGTCTGTCGTACTCAGATAAAAATACTAAAACATGTGAAGAAGAGCTTTTCCCATCACTTAAAAGGCTGAATGAGCCAAAAATAAATATCAGGACAATGACAACGTACACCGAACCTTTTTTTTTTTTTTTTTTTTTACCAATTTTCATATGTAAATTCTTCTAAGCATCAAGAGCTTTAAAAGTCATTAATTTCAAGTAGCAATGTTATTTTATCAACATTATGTGAATGCAAAGGTAATAATGTTTACCAATTACCACACACATCCAGTTAAACATATATATATATATAAAAAAAGACTTATTAGTTCATCAATCATTAGGTAATAGTTAGGTAAAGCTAAATACGGTTATTTTGGAAATTCCCTGAATCTATTGAAGCAATACACTCACTGACCAGTGGGAGGGTTGAGGTTAGTAGTAGCCCTGCCTACAGGGTAAAATGACTAAGACGATACGTTGCATAAATACAAGTTCCAAAATCCCACAGAGCTCAGAGCAGGGAGACAACAACAGGAGCCACCAGTCAAAACAAAGAGAGAAACCGACTTTGAAGGAGAAAACACTCTGACTTGATTCTGTTTAACTGAGCACGAGTTCACTGCAGGGCTCTTAGTATATTTTTTGTTACACTTTGCAGCAACCTAGGTCTCATCATGAGATACTGTGTTTTAATTGTGACTTTAGTTTTGGGGATAAATGTGCAGGACGGATGGAGCGTGCCCCTCAAGTCCGTCATGGTCACCTTCCCAGGAGACATCATCAAAAACCTAACTGATACTGAGCTGGCAGAAGTGAGTAGCAGATGGTTCATTTTGTGTCAATAGTCATTTCAATTCTCATTTCTAGCTAAGTGAGAGCGGTAAAAGAACACAAGAACAGAATTGCATTTGTTATCCAAAATTATTACTTTTTTTTTTTTTTACTTTTTTAGATTCATTGAACACTGACATGCACTCTACCCTGCTGATTGCATGATAATATAATCTATCTTGACTCGCTTTTGTCTTCTTATCATGTTCTCCTACAGAGCTATCTGAACAAGTTTGGCTACTTGGACACAATGAAACGCAGTGGCTTCCAGTCTATGGTGTCCACCTCCAAAGCTCTGAAGAGGTTGCAGAGGCAGCTGGGACTGGAGGAGACCGGAGAGTTGGATAAGTCCACCCTGGACGCCATGAAACAGCCTCGCTGTGCAGTTCCTGATGTAGGCAACTACAAAACTTTTGAAGGAGACCTCAAATGGGACCATAATGATATCACTTACAGGTGAGTGGAGAAAAACATTAAAGGACTTGAGAATTCTATAATGATTGCATTTGTAAAGCAAGTGTCTTCAGGGACATTCTCAATGTTTTGTCTTAAAGCAGAATGTCAATGTGCTCTTCTCCACAGGATCCTGAACTATTCGCCAGACATGGCAAGCTCTCTGATTGATGATGCCTTTGCTAGAGCCTTTAAGGTGTGGAGTGATGTAAGCCCTTTAACCTTCACCCGCCTCTTTGATGGGACAGCTGATATCATGATATCATTTGGAGTAGGCGGTATGTGCTTGTCATTTTATTTTTTTGGTCATATTGATATCACATACCTTTGATTTTGTACTAAAACTGAAATCTAAAATCAACTGAAAAGACTGATATGAAGTTAAATTTCTATTCAGATCACGGAGACCCATACCCATTTGATGGTCAGGATGGCCTTCTGGCCCATGCCTATCCCCCTGGTGAGGGTATGCAGGGAGATGCCCACTTTGATGATGATGAACACTGGACTTTGGGGAAAGGAGCAGGTGAGCACACCGAAAAATTTAAAAGTTTACTTCCACCGTGAAAAATGTATGTGTAGCTGTCCCCCCCTAGTGTCCTCTTTGCAAACTGCAGTAAAAGACATTTACATCTTCCTGTCTTCTGCAGTTGTGAAGACTCTCTATGGGAATGCGGATGGTGCATTGTGCCACTTCCCTTTCACTTTCGAGGGCAAATCCTACACCTCTTGTACCACCAATGGCCGTGACGACAACCTGCCGTGGTGCTCCACCACAGCTGATTACAACAGAGACAAGAAGTTCGGCTTCTGTCCAAGTGAACGTAAGCCTGACAATTTATTCTCCAGAATGAAATTATAGGTCAGAGGTCATCTGTTTTTTTGTGATATGCTGACTACATATTCACATTCCAGTCACTCAATCCTTGCCCCTTGTTCTCACCCTGACAGTTCTGTACACATTTGGAGGAAACGCCGATGGAGCTCCATGCGTTTTCCCCTTCATCTTTCAGGGGGAGAAATATGACAGCTGCACCACAGAGGGCCGCACGGACAGCTACCGCTGGTGTGCCACCACAGAAGATTTTGACAAGGACATAAAATATGGCTTCTGTCCCAATCGCGGTGAGTGGCAGGAACCGCAATGCACAAACACTGTGGTGTTTTTCCGTGCCGGCTTGGTTACTTACTGTTTTTTTGTTTTTTTTGAGCAGAGACTGCAGTAACTGGCGGAAACTCAGCGGGGGAGCCCTGCCACTTCCCGTTCGTGTTCATGGGTAAAACGTATGACTCCTGCACTACTGAGGGACGAAGTGATGGCAAGCTGTGGTGCAGTACCACCGACAGCTTCGATGATGACAAGAAATGGGGCTTCTGTCCTGACCGGGGTACGTAATAAGAGAGAAACTAGAAGGAGTAGAGAAGTTAATGTTTGGTATAGATTTTATTCACCCTTACCCTCAATATTCTGTCCATGGTGCAGGTTACAGCCTCTTCCTGGTGGCAGCCCATGAGTTTGGACATGCCCTTGGCCTGGATCACTCCAACATAAGAGAGGCTCTCATGTACCCCATGTACACCTATGCGGAAGACTTTTCTTTGCATAGAGATGACATCGAAGGCATTCAATATCTCTATGGTATGGTCACGGCAAACTGCTTACTAGCAACTTCATCATGCAAAATGTTTCAATTTCTAACTGCTCAACAACTTCTCTCTACCAATGATGTACTTTTTGCAGGACCCAAAACAGGCCCTGATCCCACACCCCCTCAGCCCACTGCCTCTTTCACTGATAAGACCACTGAAAGCACCGCAACTACCACCACAGCTACCACCACAACTACCACAACTACCACCACACGGCCTGTGGATCCAACCAAAGACGGCTGCAAGATGACCAAATTCGACACCATCACTGTCATTAATGACGAACTACATTTCTTCAAGGACGAGTGAGCAAATCAGTCTTCACTTTTTTTTTTGTAACAGAAGCAAATGAGCAGCAGCATTCATTGTGCATTAATCATATGTTTTGTCCATCAGACTTTACTGGAAGATTTCCAGCAGGGACAATGCAGCACTTGAGGGACCCTTTTCTGTTTCTGAGAGGTGGCCAGCTCTGCCAGCTGTCATTGATTCTGCCTTTGAAGACGTTCTGTCCAAAAAAATATACTTCTTCTCAGGTAATGAAGCATCACAATATGTATAAGAGACCACAAACAAAAAAAGCCAAAAGTTTCCATAAACTAATGAGTTTTTATTATCTTTCTACAGGGTCCCGATTCTGGGTGTACACAGGACAGAAGGTTCTGGGTCCCCGCAGCTTGGAAAAGCTTGGCCTCCCCAACAGCCTTGAGAAGGTGGAGGGAGCGCTGCAGAGGGGGAAAGGCAAAGTGTTGCTCTTCAGCGGGGAGAACTTCTGGAGGTGAGTTAAAATTGTACTTTCAACATATTTCATATATCTGCCGCTGGTATGGGAAGCACTTTTATTTTCTGGAAGATTTCCAGCTCAAATTTATCTATCTGAGGATCAGGGAGCACCCTTGTTTGCTCTAGATCATCTTTTATTTTGTCCTTGAGCAAGGCCGTTAACCCCCGCCTCTGCTGTGTTGTTCAGACAACCTGACAATAAGCTCTGTTGACAATGGGATCCATGTCTTGCCACTTTAATCATGTTCTTTGGTATGATTTTGGATCAACACAGGCTTGATGTGAAGGCCCAGAAAATCGACAAAGGGTACCCTCGCTACATAGATGTTGTCTTTGGCGGCGTCCCCAGCGATGCTCATGAAGTGTTCCAGTACAAAGGTAAACACATGTCTTAAACATATTCATGAAAGTTTATTGAACAAAATAAATCCTCATTTTGAAATGCATTGTTTTAATTTGACGTTTTCTGCTTTAGGTTACATCTACTTCTGCCGGGAGCGCTTCTACTGGCGCATGAATTACCGCAGACAGGTGGATCGTGTCGGTTATGTGAAATACGACCTCCTCAAATGCTCAGAAAGCTCCAATGTGCATTATTGAAGAGATGACCATGCAGGGATGAGCTGGAAATCGTCTGTTATGTGGTGACATCTTTCTCTCTCCTGTGCAGGTGTCAGGGAGTGTCAATCATTATTTTTGTATAGAGCCTTTTGTATGTTGTTTGTGCTTTCTGGAATGTGAATACTCAGCTGTCATTGTAATAACATATGGCAATTGTTCAAAAAATGATTCAAAGGCCTAGTACAGAAAATCTCATTGTGATCTGTGCCACTGCCCTGCCCTATCAGTCTAAAATATAGGTTAAAGTGGCCTAAAACCCGAGACTCTAACTACAATTCTGTCTGGATCAGAATCCAGATTTGTTAAATAGTTTCTATATGTCTGACAGGTTCAGACTTTTAACAGTATTAGAACATGTTGGTATTTATAGCAATGTTTAATATTATTTTTGTGTTCTTCAGCTTGTTTGTTTTGTATAATTATATGTGTGTATTTCTGAAAATGGCCTCCAAGCCAATTACTTGCACTGGACGACAATGCATTTCTCCTTCACTGAAATAATTTATGAAACTGATGTTTTAACTTTCAATGCAATAAACATTCCATGAAAACTACCTACTACTCTGCTGTCTTAATCATACTACACATTGAAACATAACTTGAACTTGAATGAAACTTAAGTCCCTGGTAATATTAGTCCATATGAGTACAGTTATGACATAAAACATTCTAATTAAAAATGGGTACTTATTAATAATTAAATAACTTTAGTCTGTAATTTGATGTTTTAAATATTGTTATGTCTTTGTTTTTGCTGTGTTTATATTTTTCAGCTTGCCTGGATAATTGTTAAGAGCTGAATATTTATAATAGAGTTGGAGTAAAAAGCTAAAATTGTTTTGCAATAAGTTAAATAAAATAAATTACCATGAACTTCTATTTGACCAGTATTTTATTGAAAGTTTTGGTTATTAATCCAAAACACGTCGGTATAGATACAAAAAAAATAGATCAGAGAAGATTACATTTTTCGAGAACTGGGCTTTACAGGATATAGTCTGAGTAAAATTTTAAATCACCGCTTTTATTTTATTGATTGCCTGATATTAAACCCAGTGGAGACATCGCCTTTTTTTTACAATTGAAAGTAGCTGCATATCACTCCGCATCCAAATGCGTAATACGCCTTCCTCTAAAAACAATAGTCCACCCAGTGTTTATAAACAAACGTCATATTTTAAGTAAATCTGAAGCAATCGAAAACCACCAAAAATGTCAATGTGCACAAACCGTTTAAATCGGTAACTATATCGATAATGAGGTTAGCGAGACAGTTATGAACAAAACATAATAAATAAGATCCGGTTGCTCGGACAGGAAGCAAAGAAGATACTCATGGCGCCCGACTAGAAAGAAGCAACAATTATCTGTTTCTAATTTCTGTGCTGTTTAGCGCCTCTACGTTAAAGGATACCTTTCTACTCGCTAATACACGGTAAGAAAATAGCAGCGATTCTACTGGCGGCGAGGGAAAACATTTTCATTTTCTTCAGGAAGAGTATTTGGGCGGTCTGCCGCAGCTCAGGCCCTCGAGGTCCCCAGTAGAGCTCTCAGAGCGCCTGACTGTAAAAGACGCCTGGCGGAAAATGGCGACGCGGAGCAGGCAGGATAAAGGGCAGCTAGGCCCGTTAAAGCCGTGAATATATGCGTCGAGCTGGAGGCTGCAGCAACACACGATATGTCGGCTGTGTTTGACCGGTGGCGGCTCTTCGGTCGACAGTGTTCTCCTTCCCTGACCAGCCAAACTAACACCTGCGAATATTAAACATTTAAATGTGTTTTACAGCCTGGTCAGTCACGATAAGCGGACAGCAGCAAGTTAAGCAGCTAGCAGCAGCAGCTAACGTTAGCACCAGCTGGCATCACGTTTCTCAATAAGTGAGCAGAGCTGTTAGCTTTCACCTAATGACCCGTTTTATTATTAGATCCGTGGTAATGACGGGGGCAAATGCGTGGAAGTACTTGAGAGAGAACAGTTAATGTAACGTTTGACAGGCACGAAAGGGATAAACAAATTGCGTTTTCTGGAAATTAAAAAACCACAAATCACCAAAAGGTAACGAAGTCGGCGTTGTCGACTGAAAATAACATGGGAAAGGGAATCAAATCATAAAGGACCTGCGTTTAGGTCCAGCGTTACACATATTAATATGAACTCATTCACAGCAGTCAGATGAATAAGTGTTACAATCTGATAATAATTAAATACCAGTGTCTCGCAACAGTTTAAAATTACCTAATTAAATTATTTTAATTTGCATCTCTGGTGAAACCGTGTGATGCAGTGATACCACTCTGCCAGGTTATTCAATGATCTCTGTCCATTTTCCATGAATTTAAATTCACACAAACCAAAATCCTTACTAGTTGATGAGAAAATGTTTAGAAGTCCAGGGTCATTCCATACTTTGCTGTGTATGTTGTTATGTTGTGATAACATATGCAGGACGTGTCTTAACCCTCCTGTTATGTTATGGGTCAAATTGATCTGTTTTAAAGTTTGAAGATCTAGGAAAAATTTTTTTCAAGATAAAACTTCTTCATCTTCGTCTTAATTAGTGTAATCAACGTATAAAATGAAAATGTTTCTTCTCACATATCCCTGCATGTTTATATCACATAGATACCGATCAGGTCAATTTGCAGCATCAAACTGGAGGTAAAAGTGTCAAAAATGTCAAATATTTCAACTGAGACAAATTATACACACACACACAAAATAACTACATTAAAATGTTATATTTCAATGTTTTGTAAAACTGTTTTCTTTTATATGTTGGTCTTTCAAAAGTAATAAAGGTGAAACATTAAGAAAATGTTTAAAAAATATTTTATGAAAAATGAGCAACTTATCCTAATGAAACCATTACCTGTTAGAGGTAAGGAACACCTACTACTAAATAATAATAGAATAGTCAGAAATGAAATGAAATA
Organism: Lepturacanthus savala; assembly: GCA_030544235.1. Lineage (NCBI taxonomy): Eukaryota > Metazoa > Chordata > Actinopteri > Scombriformes > Trichiuridae > Lepturacanthus > Lepturacanthus savala. The sequence continues at coordinate 15,495,759 of CM060480.1, forward strand.
TTGACAATGCTTATTAGGTTTTTTTGGTTTCGGACATCTTTCGACCATTGCTGTTCCTGAGAAATGAACATGACAGGAGGGTTAAGTAACTGGCACTGCTGACAAACATGGATACAATAATGGTGACAAAATTAACTATGCTGCCCTAAGGCAGAGGTTCCCAAAAGTTTTCAGCTTGAGACCCAAAAGAAAAAAATGTTTACTCTGGTCTCAAACTTACAAAAGTACATCTTGAATTGTCATTAAATCACATTTATATACTACGGCTAAAGAACACAACAATACATGAATTTAAAATATATATTCCATTTCATTATATAAGTACATGAAGCAATAGTCAGATTTGCTGAGTGTAATGTTAAATTTCTCACTACCTCTGTAATAATATGTACATATAATTTTGTAACACATTTAAATGAACAACCACATTATATTCTACCCTTTCTGACCTCTCAGGGCTATACTGAAATCAGTATTCATATATTCATTTATACAGTGGGGTCCCCAAATCTGAGACCATTTTGGGAGAGTTGTCCTATGGCCATTAATCACTTTGGGATAACACTTTGAGTTAATCTTTTGGTTTGATTTGATTTATTTATCTTAAACAGCTCGAACATTAAGATAAACAATAACTGATAGCAATAACAAGGTCCCCATTTTCATGAAATCAAAAACTGGTCTTAAACCTGTAAATGGCACTTTTGAGAAGCAAAAGCAAAAAGAAGTGATGCTCATCAAGTTCTGCCTTTTCATTATGTCATAATATATAATTTAAAACGTGTATAAAATATTACATTCTTGTCTTAAAAATCATGAACTACAATTATGTCCAAGCCATAATTTAACCCAGTAAAGCCCTTTACATCAATGACTGTCATTTATGCTTAAAATAAAAAAAAATCAAAATGTTCCTCATACAGCTTTTTTTTCTAGTGACATAATATAGACAACTTAGACAAAATGTTTTTAGCAAATAACATAACATCAACTTCCTGCCTCTTCCTTCTGAGAACATGGCAAAGACAAACCCTCCCAGAAAAAGGTCATTTCATTTAGATTATTATGATTTTCAGCCCTGCCATGTATATATCTATTTAATCATTCAAGTCTTTAGAATAATAACAACAGTAAAATAATTTTCTACATTGGATAAATAGGTCTTTGTTTATGGGCAGATTTGTGCAAGCAGCAACTAGAATAACTGATGTTTTTTTGCAAATAAAATAGTACAAAATGGGGAAAAATAGATACAACACACGATTGCTAGTGACTCAACTAATAAAACTGTGTGCATGAAATCTTTGAAAAAAAAAATTTGAAAAAATGTGGGTTAAAATGAGTTAAGTATAAAACGACAGTCATAGACTTGGCGCCCCTTGGGCTTAAATAGGTTTAAGATGATACACGCTTCAGATTTTATATCAAGGGTCAGTCAGTCAGTCATTTTCTATACCTGCTTATTCCTCATTAGGGTTACAGGGGTCTGCTGGAGCCTATCCCAGCGCGTTACGGCAAGAGGCAGGGATACACCCCAGATGGTCGCCAGCCAATCGTGGGGCACACACACCATTCACTCACACCTATGGGCAATTTAGAGTCTCCAATTAACCTCAGCATGTTTTTGGACTGTGGGAGGAAGCCGCAGTACCCCGTGAAAACCCACACAGACACAGGGAGAACATGCAAACTCCACACAGAAAGGTCCCAGACCCAGGACCAAGGAGGTCTTGAACCTGCGACCTTCTTCCTGTGAGGCAACAGCGCTAACCCCTGCTCCACCGTGTCGCCCCTATATCAAGGGTATGTTTCATATTTTTTCTGTGGACAGTTATGGATTCGGAGGAGAATGAGGTGGAGAGTAGCAGTGATGCGGGCCCCTCGGGGATGGAGGAGCCGTCTGAGAGCGGCATAGGTGTGGAGTCATCAGAGGCCATGTCTGCCGACAGCAGTGATGCTGCAGCCTCTCATGCACAGGCCCCAGAGTCTGACTGCCATGTGGGACAGAGCTCCGAGGGACTTCTGGTAAGACTTTTTAGTTGGACGAAATGGCAAACAACTGATATGGCAATTAGTCCTTTGTCTCAACAAAATCTAAAATATCATCATAATGTTCTTTTTCCTTCCTCGCAAGGTTTTCATCCCAGAAACCAGCTCCAGTACGGACGTCAGAGTGTCATCAGTCCACCTCCCAGACTCCTCCTCAGTGGCCCAGTCCACCAGCGTGTCCAGCGTCTCCACAGTGACTCAGTCAGTGCTGGTGTCTGAGTCAGCCCAAGTGCCGGTCCACTCCAGCGCCGTGTCTGACGGAGCCATGATGGTTTCTGATTCAACTGCCTCTACCTCGTCAGATCTGGGGTCTGCGATAGACAAGATCATTGAGTCCACCATCGGCCCTGACATCATGAATGGTATCTCCACTGATACTCCACTCTGTTATGTTATAGGCTGAGCAGCTTTTAGGCTCTTCTGATAAGTTAAAGAAGCAATTATCTGATCCAGTTTACTGCAATTCTATTAGGTTGCATTGCTGTGACCAGTGCAGAAGATGGAGATGCAGAAACAACCCAATATCTGATATTACAAGGACCAGATGATGGTAAGTATTTTTTTTTTTTATTGCTAACTTCTAAATAAATGAACTTATTTCAATACATTGTTAAATATAACTTTGAGTTTTATGTACTTAAACAACAGAAACAATATGCTAAAGACTCTGGTGTCACCTTATTTTATACAGCATTTATATAGAGAGCAGACAAAAGATTTAACTAATATGTAAACTTGTTAGAAATGTACAGCAATTTTATTCTAGTCCTCTACTTCTCGACTTATCTACTTTAACCCACCTTAAATCTACTGAAGTTGATTACAAGTAACTATGGGTATTACATTAAAAAACATGTGTTTAACCCATCTATATATGTTTTCTACTATAGGTGCTCCTATGGTAGCCCAGATGTCATCTTCGGCCCTGTCTGATCGTATAGCCATAGAAGCTCTAACTGAGGGTCCCACATCCACCTGTCGGGACCAGGGAGACCTGCAGGGCAACCTGGAACCTGACCAGCCTGATGACCAGCCTGGACATTCTGGTTACCCAGAAGATAGCAGCAGTCAGCCTGACCAGCCCCAGCACTCCCACCCCTCCCAGTACATGGACTGCAGCACAGACGGGCCAGACCAGACAGGGGAGTCCTCTTCTTCCTATGTGGAGTGTTCAGGCGAGGAACCTGACCAGACACGCTCCCACTCCGGCTTCGCCGATTACAGTGGGGACAACAGCGACCAGGACCTGCCCGGGTACGTGGAATGCAGCGGGGCTGACTCCAACCCGACCAGCCGGGGTCACTACGTGGTGGAGTGCAGTGCTGGGTATCTGCAGTGCCCCGTGGATGACGGAGAGCAGCCGCATCATTCACGCAGCTACATAGACAGCAGTGCAGACCATGGCACCCAGACAGGCCGGCAGTACGTGGCTGAGTACGGTGGGGAGTGTATTGCTGCCGCAGACTCTGAGCAGCCGGGTTGCTCTCGGTACCAAGCGAGGGACGTCGACGAGGACGACGACGAGCGGAACCAGGATCCAGATCAGCCGCAGCACTCCCAACAGCAGCCCCAGCATTCCTGTTACATGGAAAGCAGCAACGGCCCGGAGGCTTCGCTCTACGCCGACGACAGCTCCTCATCAGACCACCACCACGCCCTGGCAGACACGGCGGACTCAGGCGGGCTTCCTGAGGCGCTGGAGTGCAGCGAGAGCCAGCCCGGGCCGTTCATCAGTAGCAGTGGGACGTACACCTCCAATCCAGAGTCTGAGCTGGCCCCACAGTGCTCACCCAGCCAAGAGGCACCTCAGGGTTCCCAGGGGCCTCAGGATGAAGCCCGCTTGGTCAGGGAAATGGAGACGTCAACAGTGGCAGAAGGCTCCGGAGACCGCCCGCCAAACCTGGCTGAGCTAGAGGAGATGATGGAGGTCGTGATTGTGCAGCAGTTCAAGTGTAAGATGTGTCCTTACAAGAGCGCCTCCAAAGACACGCTCATTAACCACATGAGAGACAAACACTTTAAACCTGCAGGTGAGGCTCCTCGGATAGTTGCGCATCACAGCAATACGTCGACCTGGCCTGTTAGTTGTCTAACGTTTCTTTTTATGATGTTCTGTTGTTCAGGGGATGCGTTGAAAAAGCGCAAACGTGGACGTCCTCCCAAAAGCGAGACGCTGGCACGTCGTCAGGCAGAGAAGGTGGAGGCTGAACAGAAGAAGGCAGCAAAGGCAAAGGCTGCTGAGCCCCAGCAAGCAGCAGCAGCAGCAGCAGAAGAAGAAGAGGATGATATTGTGGATGCTGGTGCTATTGATGATCCCGAAGGTCAGTGTGGGATATTTTTACTGAACCCACATGTGGGGGAAAAAAAAGTATTTTATGAATTAACATAAACATATAAACTTTTTTGATATAGTGAATCAGCTGATCATTTACAAATTCACAGATTAAGAATCAAGTTCACTCATCCCTTGTTCTGCTGTTGTCTTTTTCCCCCAGAGGATAGTGACTACAACCCAGCAGAAGAGGATTCTAAAGGTAGACCTCCGGCCCTCTTGAAAAAACGCACTCCTCCTATCTCCTCCTCCTCTTCCTCTCATGGAAGACCTCGGCGTAAAGTTGGTCGTCCAAGAAAGTACAGCCTTTTAGAAGAAGGCTACAGTAATAAAGGTGGGTTTTCAGCATTTTAAAGCAGAAAAGAAACACAAGTCTATCACTTTTCAGGAAAGCGCATACTACAAAGCTTACAGATTAGAATGCTATTTTCATTCTTCTCCTTCTTTGCTTGTTACAGAGGCAGAGAGCATAGCTAAGAAACCCAGGGTTAGTGCAGATGCGAGTGCACCTGAAGAGGCGAGCTCCTCTGGGTTAGAAAACGGTCCTGCCACAGTTACTGATGGAGACACAGCTGAGGCTGCAATAAGCCAATCAGACTCCGAGAACAAAGACCCCTCATCCAATTCACAGCCAGAGGAGGAGTTCTTCCCAAGAAAACGAGGCCGACCCTCCAAACGCTTCCTTCGCAAGAAGTATAAGAAGTATATAAATCGAAAGTAAGTATCAAATTATAAAATTAAGCTGTGTGACCAATTGCATTGTGCAGTTTTCAACAAACTAATAGCTTCTTTCTTCACATTATCTGTCAGTCGCTACTATAAATCACTCAAACCGCTCCTAAGACCTCACAATTGCTGGATCTGTGGCTCGCGCTTCCTAACACAAGAAGATTTGCGCTTCCACGTGGACTCTCATGAAGGCAACGACCCAGAGCTCTTCAAGTGCCTCCAGTGCAACTATCGCTGCAAGCGCTGGTCGTCTCTCAAGGTCAGTTACAGTAAAACGGGCCATATCACTCAGGTTAACCTCAGTCTACATGGGTGCATCCGTGCAGCATCCTAAAAACCTTGCGTGCTGTTTCGCAGGAACACATGTTCAATCATGAAGGCACCAAGCCTTTCAAGTGTGACGAATGTGATTACACAAGCGTCTACAGGAAAGATGTTATTCGACACGCAGCGGTCCACTGCAAAGAGAAGTAGGTCCCTCAGATAACACGCAGACATGATATGTGATTAAAGATACACATTTTTTTTCTTTAAGGTTGACGATTGTTTTCTTTTTCATGTACCAGGAAAAGAAAAATAGAGTTGGTAAGATTTTCAATTTTTCCATATTTGAACGCCAGATAAAAATCTAAGTACCATTACTGCAGTGTCTTTATTTTTTTTGCTGTTTTGGGGCGTCCTAATAAGTAAACTATGCTTTCTTGCTGATTCCTGTAGGTACCAAAGGTGTCAGAGTTCCCGTGCCCTGTGTGTCACAGAGTTTACCCCATGCAGAAGAGACTGACCCAGCACATGAAGACACACAGCTCAGAGAAACCACATATGTGTGACAAGGTCAGAAAACCAAGATCATACATTTCAAATATGAGAGAATATTTGATTATTGTCCATCATATTTAACAACAATGACGGGTGCTGTTCTCCACTTTTGAGATGTCATAATTAACGATACAGGAAGAACTTCTTGAAGGTTATTCAAAGTTCAACTGTCTTCTGAAAAGATTTGGAGTCATGGTTGTTATTTATTAAAATAAATGTAATATGTTGCACCGTTTTTTTATTTTGTTTTTTTCCCCCCTTTTTTCTTTGAATGTATGATTCTTTGAATGTATGAAAAACTTAAATGTGGATTAAAATGATCCTTAATATATATATATATATATATATATATATATATATATATATATATATATATATATATATATATATATATATATATATTAAGGATCATTTTAATCCACATTTAAGTTTTTTGCAAAATCTTATTGATGATACATTTCTGTCTTTGCAGTGTGGCAAATCCTTCAAGAAGCGGTACACGTTCAAAATGCACCTACTCACCCACATCCAGAGTCTTGGAGAAAGCAAGTCAGTAAACTTTTATTCCATCTCTTTTGATTTTTCTTGTTTCCCAGTAAGAGTATTGACACTGTGAATTACCAAAACATGGATATAACAGGTCCGGTTAGGCTACAGTATTCCTTAATGAATCAATATTATTCATTTGGTTTGGAGTTAGTAATGTTGACATCATTATAACAAATCACTCTGTGTGCCAGGTTCAAGTGTGAGTTTTGTGAATACACTTGTGACAACAAGAAGCTGCTGCTCAACCATCAGCTGTCCCACACCAACGATCGGCCCTTCAAGTGTGACTACTGTAAATACTCCACTTCTAAAGAGGAGTTCCTGGTCTCCCATCTGGCCATCAAGCACACAGGTCAGTGTGGCAGAAAGCCTCTTTAGTGCTGTTGAACAGATTGCATTTTCACCTTCAGCTTATTAATGTACTTACAAATTACTTTTGGCCCAGTTCTAAATGTGTGTTCTCTCTTACAGGAGAGAAGCCTTTCTCCTGTGATATGTGTCACTTCATGACGAAACATAGGAAGAACCTGCGTCTGCATGTTCAGTGTCGCCATCCCGAGACGTTTGACGAGTGGTCTGTGTCTCACCCTGAGGAGCCCATCAGGAGGCGACGCAGACCCTTTTTCACCCTGCAGCAAATCGAGGAGCTCAAACAACAAAATGAGGACACACAGGAGCTGCAGAATACCATTGTGAGTCTGTTAAAGGATGTAGAAGTTTATTTCAGGCCCGATTGGATTTAATTTCAGCCTATATTATGTTTTGGGGGATTTTGAACTGATGGAACGATACCTTTTCTCCACCCGTCTTCATTAGGTTGCAGTGGATTCTGCAACACTACAAGCAATGCAGGGCATGGGAAACGCTTCAGTGTCCCAGGATGCATTGGGAAACACCACCATCATCTATGAACAAGGTCAGAGACAATTCAACAAGAGACGTTTTTATGTTTTTGGAGTGATCTGTCACCTTTAGTTCAAACACCTTTTTTTGCCCTACATGTGCTCTTCAGGTGAATCTGGTGATCTATCTGCTCAGAATGCCCTGGACCTGCTGCTAAATATGAGCAATGCCAGGGAATTGGTTGGAAACTCCTTACAGGTTGGTGCAAATGCCCACCATGACATTTCACTTTATATAAATAAATAAAACAAGAGCCAGGGATGACAAGTGTTCTGTCACTGTAGAGACACAGTACTTTATAAGTGGCTTGATTCTGCTCTTCAGGTTGCAGTGCTAAAATCAGGCGGAAACGCTGAAGTCAAAGCTCTGGAAAAGGGCTCTTGGAGCGCGGTGACCACAGCACCGGGCCAGGCCCAAAAGGTCGTGACCTTTCACGTGTCTGAGAATGGAGAGACTGTGCTACAAGAGGCCTATGAGGCAGCTACCTCTGAGACAGGAGAACTCACTCAAATCGCCATTGAATCCTATGAGGGTGAAGGGGAATTCAGTGTGGTGGAGCAGGCCACTGAAGAGATCCATAGCCCTGGATACAGGTAGCGCACACTTAAACCTTCTCAGTCACATGACTCGTTCCATTAGAGTGAGATTAAATGTAAGACAATTGATGACTTCTATGATGTCTCAGCAGTCTCTAATGGCACTAACCGCCTGTCTTTGCAGTAATGATGAGAACAGTCCTTCTCAGGCTGTAGAAGTCTCCGGCTCAGAGAGCCTGAAGACTGACAAGTACTATCTTACTTCACCACTGCCTGATGGGGTTTTACAGCAGGTGGAGGTAACTGTGAATTGATTGTTGTACAATTTTTGTCTCCACTGAGTGTCCCTCCTGTCTGATGGTGTTGTATTTCCTGTCAGCTGAGCAGTGAAGCTCCAGCTTCTCCCTCTGCAGAGAGCTCACCCAGCCTCAGTACCAAGAGGTTCTCCTGCCGAATATGCATGGAGTCTTTCCACGGACGCTCTGACATGGAGAACCACAAGAGGGCGCACTTGGATCCCAGCACCTTCAAGTGTCCCGACTGTGATTTCACCTCCACCTCCTGGCCTGAAGTCAAGGTGAGTCTACTGTTTGTTTGTCTAACATATTTACAACAATAGTGCTTGTAGAATAGTTATTAATGTGCTAATTAGAAGTTTTTAGAGGAAGAAGCTGGTTTACATGTTTAATTTCTGAGGCATTTATTTAAATGTTTTAAGTCCATTTCTACACAAGCTTCTTCTTCAGAACCTGACTGCCCTCCTGTGTTGTTTTAGACTCATATGGGGCTACATTCCTACCTGCGCCCTCACAAGTGTCCAAACTGCAGCTTTGCCTCCAAGAACAAGAAAGACCTGCGTCGACACATGATGACCCACACTAATGAGAAGCCCTTTTCTTGCAAACTTTGCGGACAAAGGTTGGAACAATTATTTTAATCACAGAAAGCCTGTCATTACTTATCACTAAGTACCATCTCTGCAATATACTGTATATGTGTGCATTGGGTCACAAAGAGGTATTGGAACTACCAATGTTGATGATTTTCAATGTGCCACTATATCAGGTTTAATCGTAATGGCCATCTGAAGTTCCACATGGAGCGTCTCCACAATCAGGACAACCCGGCTCGCAAAAGCCGTACCACCGCATCGCAGCAGACCATCATAATCAACAGTGATGAGGAGGCTCTGGCCACGCTACAGTGTAAGGAACACAACAAAACACACATATACTATATATGTGCAGCTCAAAAGAATTTGAGCTGAATTTGTTCTGAAAAAGATAAAACAATAAGAACAATACAAATCTTATAGTATTATATTATTATAGTATTATAATATTATAGTATTATATGAGATAATACAGCTCTGGAAGAAATTAAGAGACAACTGTAAAATGATCATTTTTTTCTGATTTTACTACTTATAGGTATGTGTGTGGGCAAAAGGAACACATTTGTTTGAGTTTATAAACTACTGACAACATTTCCTTGAAATTCCATATAAAAATATTATTGTTTAGAGCATTTATTTGCAGAAAATTACTTTATTCCTCTCCTGGTGCCTCTTTAAACAGAATGAGGTGTGCATATATTCGTACAGATGCTGATTTCAGAAAAAAATGCAGTGATCTCTTATTTTTTTTTCCAGAGCTGTATGACAATATAAATATGAATCAAAGATTTTTGTAAAAACTGTGTGTAACAGCCCTGCAAGCACATCAGACCGTTATCACTCCAGAGCGGTTGCAGGCCCTGGGACAGGAGCACATCATCGTAGCCCAAGAACAAGCACTATCAGACCAGGTACGAGCTCTCTTGCTATATTAGGAAAAAAACAACATTTACAGTCTCAAATCGGCTCTTTTTTCACACGGTTTGTTGCTCCCCTGCATCACACAACTATATTAATGCATTCATTTATACACCCATCAGGAGGAGGGAACGTACATCCAGCAGATCACCACCATAGATGGACAAACAGTTCAGCACCTGATGACAGGAGACAATCAGGTGACTGAGGTATGAGCCATTTTGTAGAATTTACCACTTTGCTTTTTATATACAATATAAACTAGAATATAAGAGATTAAAAAATGCATTTATTTCTTTTTTTTATTATTATTTAAACTGCTTGTTGCATGTCCTGGTTTAGGTCCAGTATATCATCTCACAGGATGGAGTTCAGCACTTAATCCCCCAGGAGTATGTGGTAGTAGCTGATGGCAACCACATCCAGGTAAAAGTATCTCCTCATAGGGAGACCTGATGAATACCTGCAGGATTTGATGGTGATAATGTAAATATTCTGTCTTCTCAGATGCCAGATGGACAGATCATCCAGTATGAGCATGAAGGGGCTTTTCTGCAGGAGCAGCAGGTGAAGCAGATCAGATCATCTAAAATGTTCAACAGTTAGGGAACGGATGGTTTTGAAAAAGCTCCTTTCTTTTGTTGTCTGTATGTTTAGATCGCTGTGAGCCATGATGGTCAGATCCAGTACCTGCCTGTGAGCTCAGAGCAACAGATAGTGAATCCTGAAGATCTGGAGGCTGCTGCCCACTCTGCAGTCACAGGTTTGGCTCTTTTATTGAACCGATTGCACTTTATTTGTTATAGTTTATATACCACAAGGTTTTTAATAACAAACAAGCTTTTAGCCATTAGTTTCTTTTCACTTGGCTATAAAAATCTATAATATATATATATATCTATAAATAGAAACACAGATTTTATCAGTTGATCGTCATATCATATATAGTTTTGTCAAACTTGCATTAGTATAGCATCTTAACATACCGGTAGTTAAAATGGTGGGATGTTTTTGAATGCTCCCATATGCAAATTTTAGAGTCTCCTGCCAAAAAGCATTTCATTTAATATCAGAGACTTGAACGCACCATCTAGGCAACAAGAATAATTTAGATGCAAATCAAACTGGATGATCTTTGTTCTTGCAGCAGTAGCAGATGCAGCGATGGCGCAGACCCAGACCGTTTACACTGAAGCTACACCCGAACAGCTGGAGCAGCTGCAGCAGCAGGGCATCCACTACGATGTCATTACCTTCACCGACGAATAGATCCGCTGTTCAAGGCTGCCGGGATACAAACCTGCACAAACACAAACCACTACGAGCTGATGAATAGAATAACCTCAACTTATTTATGCATTCAAGATCAACGGCTTTCTCAAATCCAGATTGTTGCACCCATTGCTTCTAACTTAATCATAGGGGCTGTGCATTGACAAGTTAATTTAAGCAAGGTCGGTCTGTTCTGTACTTATTGAAACCGATTTGTGTTTACGTGCCTCAACTGCTTTGGTTTGCAAGACAATGTTATAAAATAAAATTAATTGGCTCATATCATGTTTTAGAAAATATATAAAATATATATAAATATATATATAGTGTCCACATGAAGATTTTAGCGTTTGGAGTGAAATGAAAAGGGAGTGTTTATTTTTGATCTGTAATTAGATATGTTAATTGCTAGAATGCAACAACATTGTGTTTACTGAATAATGATATGTACATACCTTTTGCATTTGTCTTCTGTTTCATGATGGAGGATACATTTTGATTTGGTGAATATGAAGTGTTTAATAAGCTTAAAGCTAACACCAAATAAATCACTTTGTCTATATTCTGTGTGCATTCTCTAATCTGTCCATGAATATTTTATTTTGAATATTAATATTTACACTGATGGATGTTATACTAAACACAGTCAACATGCTTTACAATATTAAAACAAAAATTATTTAAGACAATGTATATGGTCTTTTAAGACCTCATTTGTAGTGTTAAATTCCATTATAAATTTTTGTCTACGACTGTACCACAAACTGAAAGCTCAATATTGGTCAGAGTTGAAAAATAACTGATAAAAATATCTACAGCAAGGTTATTGTGGGTTGGTAAGCATTGTACGAGCCTCTCGCTGTTCTCAACTCTCACATACATCTGCAATACTTGTGCAAAAATTGTCAAAGGAACTAAAGATGGAAAGGAAATCGTATATCAGAAGTGGGCCATAACAATCCCCAAAAGGTCGACAGTCTCGTGAGAAAGACGTCTGTCTGCACCCTCCAGCTGATGAACCGACAACTTCCTCATTTGTTCAGCAAGGAGGAGCTTTAAACGTCTTTAACAAAAGTGCAAAACTGACAAAAAGTGCTTAGCTTCAGCAAGTATTACACTGAAGATGAAGTTTTCCTTTGTCTTTCTTCTTTTATTAGGTAGGGTGGGGGAAAATGCCATATTTCATGATTTGTTTTTTTTCCAATGTCTGTATTGATGTTGATGAGTAATGTTTGTGTTTCAGATCTCCCTCATTTAAAAGGACAGCAGAGGATTGAGGAGTATGAACACATTTTGCTGAGACTCGCCTTTCCTTCGTTTTACAATAGTTACGGCAAGTGCTGCTGTAAACTCTATCCGGGAGGATGTTATAAGCTGCTGGACAGTACAGGCTACACCTGTGATTTACTGAAGGGAAGAGTGACGAAAACAGAGAGAGACGGCTGGATCGAATTCAAAATATCGAATGTGCAGTTTGCGGATGGAGGCTACTACAGATGCATTGTGCTGGGAACTCAAAACCGCATCTACAGTGACTACTATGTTGAGGTGTCTGGTAAGTCATGTTGTGATGGTTGGGCAAAACCTGCATTATTACAACTTCATCAGACGACTCATGTTCACTTGCAAAATTATATTTTATTCACCTTACCGTGTAAAGCAAGCGATTCCACTTCAGCTATAGCTGTAAAACTCTGGAAACTTTGATTCTTTCATTTTACAGAAGCTTCAAGTCACCGCAATGAGTCTCAGCCTGTTCTGACAACAACAATCAAAGCTCCTGACACCTCCACAACACTCACAGACCCTACCGGACCTGCTGTGGAACTGGACCACACTGAAAGACACAAGTATTTTATTTGCCATTTCTGTAGATGACTGCAGATTCTCCCTGGCTTATAGTGCTTTCTGATGAGAGAAAATAAGCTTTCATCTAAATTCGTCATCTTCTCATTTCCAGCATTCCCTGGAGTTTTGGCCTTCCACTGGTTGCCATTGTGTCCATTGCAGTGATGGTTTTCATCACTTCAGTGACCGGCATCGTTTGCTACAGGATGCAGGCCAAACGTAAGCAACTGGGTAAGAAGTGCCCTGAACGTGATGATCATAAAGCTCTGCCTGTTCACCGATCATTTATTCGTCTCTTGTGGAGTCTGTGAATGGTTAAGCAGAACCGATGTGATGTTATTTTTCTTTGTAGACAAATACGAAGAAACACGGTGTGAGTCACTGAAACAAGAGGCCCCGGTAGGTGCTAAACAGGGAACTTGTCGCTTCTGTGACTCACTGTCACTTGTTTTTAAAAGCATGCTGTACTGGAGACATTTTTATGCCTCAGACTTCCTCTGCGAGACAGTTTTATAACAATGTTTGTCTCCCTACCTCTAGGAAACAAGTGGTCTCGTCTACACGACAGTGGACTTCAATACGCAGCAGAAACCCACAGAGCTCTATGCAAACCTGAGGATGCAGAAAACACAAGCAGGAGCCAGCGACTCCACCTGGAGCCCAGAGAATGCTGGGATGGTGGAGTACTCCACTCTGGCAATCCACCAATGAAAGTGTATTCATTTTCTGAATTTAATTTAGAATAATCCATTTCATCCTTTTATGGGGAACTTGACTCGCACCAAATATTATATCTAGACTGTTGCTACTAGCTTTAAACTAATTATATATACATATAGACTTCCTCTCTCTCTCTCTATATATATATATATATATATATAGAAGCTGTTACACTGTCTAATATTATATCATGTATATATAGCCATCGGAAATTGAGAAGGAATAAGATAAATAGTAAATATTAAATCTAATTACACATAATTGTCAGTGTTAAACCACCTTCTATTAACATCTGGAAACTAACGGTCGAAGAGATGAAAGAAACATCAGAAATTTACTTTTAAACTGAGGAACAGAAAAGGAGAATTTAGAAGAACTTGGAGTAAATGGGTCATGGCAGTCAAGACACTCGAGCTGCCTTTCTTTTAATTTTTTTTATTAAATCCTTTTGATTTATCGTATTGGTATATATATATTTTTTTATTTTTTCCCCTGTTTTCTATTTTCTATGACTTATCATATAATCATCTTTTATTATATGTTTCTGTTCTTTTTCTTTCTCTCAGATAAATGATTGCCAAAAATGACCATTTGTAATATAAAAATGTTTAATAAAGTAATAATATTAACAATAATAATAAAGTCTCTGTAATATGTTGTTTGTGAAAATGATTAATGACATTAAAAAAAGTGTAATGGTGTTAAATAAATGAACTCTCATGATAAATCCAACACCATTCATGTTGGTTTCCATTATCTCTCAGTTTGAGACCTTTCAACACATCTGTCCTATTCACGTGTTATGTTGGCAGCAGCAGCAGTTGTCAGATCATGTCATCTTTTGTTATATCAGTATTTGTCCTTATCATCTTCTTCTCCATTACAGCCTCAGAGTCTCAGAGGTCCTCTGCTATTCTAAGAGCCGCTCGATATTCTATTCTTGGACTCTTCTTTCTTTACACCAAAAAGAAGCTGGCGTTGATCCCTTTTGTATCCTTCTGCAAGGGGTCGGGTTTCTCTTAAGAGCGAATGAATGGAGTGATTCTTATTCCTGTGACATTTCACTGCAATTGTAACACAAAACTCAAGATGTTCCTCAAGGTGTTTCGTGACATATCATTTTGGCTGAAGCCACCAGTCAGAGAACAAAACACACAGGATGCTTTTATTTGCTTTAATCAGTTTATTGCAAAAGGCAGCTGAAACATTTTCTCCTGTTTGCAAAAAATACCTTTTATGTTCAATTTCCAATCAGATAAGTCACTACAGGGGAATACACGTCGATAGATTATCTGTCAGGTGTTTCATTTGATTACACAGCTGGGGCCAGACCAACTTGCTGAGAGCCGGTATCAAAGACAGCAAAGTACTCCCTGATGAAGACATCTCCCAGGATCCAGAGATTAGAGTTACTGGCGCTGAAGCCAGTTCTGCAACCGTAGTAGCTCTGTGGAGAGAAAACAGATGCTGTTCGTTATGTATGTTTGAAATGTACAGATAGCGTCTGTTGCCGTGGGTGTCAGGCGTCTCACTGACCTGAGAGACGTAGGCAGATGCAGGGAGGGTGAAGGTGTTCCCGTTGAGAGTGAAGGTGACATCAGGCATGTTGGGGATGTTCTGGCAGTCCACTGTAGCCTGTTAACAGAACATAACGCACACACTATGTAGCAGCAGCAGTTGTGTTTATTGGTATTTTACAGGTGTCCAGCTAAAGTAAGTAACCAAGTCTCATTTAATTGTTTTTCTTTGAGACGATTTGACGTCAGAGCTTTAAAGTTTACCCTCGGGTGCGGAAAATTGGGGAAAAATCTACGTCAGATGCCATGGTACGATGGTATGACTCACATCTCCATACTGGCTGGCTGTGGCTCCGACATAGGAGTTGATGCGCTCAATGTCGCTGATTGGGCCGACGATCTGGGAGGTGCCAGTGTCGATGATGGCCTGGCAGCCGCCAGAGCAGGCCGCGGTGCCTCCGTTGATGGTAACACTGTGAGGGGGGAAGCAGCGGAAGGTAAATTACAGTCAAGCAAAGAGCCAACCTATGTGTTTTGGTTTGCGTCTTAACTTGTTGATTGCAGTTTTCTTTACCTGTCCATATTGACCTGGTAGTAGGTAGCAGAGGACAGAGGGATCCAGGTGAGGGATCCAGAGTGATGAGTGCTGTCAATGCCACCAAAGACTATCTCACTACCCTGCTCACTGTTCCTGTTGAGAGAGAAAGAGATAGAGAGAAAAATGTAAAACAAACTCATGAAAAATGAATGACACACACATACATACTTGACAAATTTCAATTCTCTTTCAGTACTTGCTCAGGTAGACAGAGAACATGGAATTGGACACCAGTCCCTGGTTGACCATGTTCTTAAAGACAGGCACCACATTGTCAGCAGCAAGGGACTGGAAGGCAAGTCCCAGGATACCATCAGGCTTCATGTAATACATGAACTGAGCCTCTGAACTGCTCATGCCGAAGACCTGATTGGACACAGTCAGGCCGCCCACCTGGAAACACAGACATACTGCTGGTTTTGGATTGTAAAAAAAACAGGCCATTCATGTCATTCTAGGGGCTTTTGGTTACCTGAACATCGTCACTCGCCAGATATCCATTCATGCTGCCAGTGCCATAATAGATGGACAGACTCTGGCCTCCCCACTTGTAGGTGGAAGACTGTGAAGGGTTGAATTTATTGTGGTTCTCTGAAGAGGAAAAATGTCTCTGTCATTTGATGACCTTGTGTAATGTATCAGGGAGAAACAGCACTTGTTTCACCACTTAGGCTTACAGTAAGTAAAATATAGTACCACCATAGACTAAAGGTCTTGCAATGTAAATGATATCACATTTTTATCTAAGTACAAATACAGAATCATTAGCAGTAAAAATGTATTTTAGTGTCAGAGGTAGGATTACTTATTGTGCAGAGTGACCCCCCCCCCATGTCAGTATTATTATATTACTGATTAATTAATGTGTAAGAAACATTTAAACATTGTTGCTGGTGGAGTTACTATTATTTAGTTTATTTAACAGTTGGACGGTTATTATACATTCATATATATATATATATATATATATATATATATATATATATATATATATATATATATATATATATATATATATATATATATATATATATATATACACATTTATATATATTTATATACATTTATATGCAAATGGACTGTATTTCTCATTTTCTAACCAGAAGTGTAAATATTCTATTAAACTTTAACTTTGTATTTATATTACACAGATTTTACAGAGTAAATATAGTGATTTATTTTCCATCACTGTGTAAATATTAATCTGCGTGTTGGAAACTGTATTTTAGTACTCACGGCAGGCCTGGCTGGAGCAATAGACTGAAGGGACCCACAGGTTGGAGGAGCCGGTGTCAAAAACGACAGAGAAGGATTGAGGAGGGGTGCCGATAGAGATCACACCAAAGTAGGTCAACTAGAGGGAAGCAGCACAGAGACAGGTTAATAAAAATCATCGGAAATGTACCAAAACATATGTGGATCAATGACACAAGTGACTTTATATTGTCTAACTGCCGCCTGTTATGTGATATACAAGTCTATGTATCTCTCTGGTCTGGACTTACGTCGGCCTCGTTGGTCAGTTGCTCAGTACTAAACTGGTCAAACTTGGCCATTGGGTTGTATGGATGCATCAACCTGTACTGCTCCCATAATCCTTTCTCCTGCAGGGCTTCCCTGGCGGTCTTTCCCTTGATCAGAGGGATCCTGCACATGGCGGAGTGAATAACAAATCAGCAAAATGCAGACATCCAGCATTTTACCATCAGAGAAATCAGAGCGTGAACTTCTTTCAGTTCTTTTTGCAAGTTTAAAAGGTGTGATAGCTCGAAGCAGTGTGCAACTAAACAGCATTTTGATCCTTTCCTCAGGAAGACCAGATGTCTCCCAGCTATTCAGATGAATCAGGATTAAAATGTCAAAGAAATCAAGAAGCCAGGTGGGACTTACCTAACGAGGCATTCAGAGAAAGCCACGAAGGCGGACAGGACGATGAGCCACTTCATCATGGTGACGACTTTTCTGTTGGACTTAGAAGAAGTGAAGTTCCACTGGCAGAGTCCAGTCCTTATATACGACTTATCAAGGTTGTGTCTCTAAAATGTCCTTTCACTTAACTTGATAACACGCATCAGCTTGAAAAAAGGCTAACTGATAAGTTATCAACTTAATAATGTTTTAAATATTTCAGGATTTGTTGACAAGCAGATCTTGAGATTTGATGTTCATACTTTTTTTATTTGATAGTGATATGGGAATTTTCCACAGAGTTCAGAAAGGAACTGAGGTTATTTGGGGCCAGGTTATACAAAACAAAGACACAGGGAAATGGCTTGTAGTGTGAAGAAAGAATGAAAAACTGCTTGTTGAATTTAATGAAGCTCCCCTAAAACTGACTATAGACTACTACTGTCTTGTATCTTCATTCTACTCACTTCATTTGAAAAGTTAATTTCATATCATATTAACATATTTAGGTTTGTAGAAGCAGTAAGTAATCACTTCTACACCTTGTGTTGCGTTTTTTTTTTTAATATATTGTGTTTTTTGTAATGAATGCATTCTAGACAATACAGAGTAAACTTTATTCAGCAGGTATACACTAATAGATGTGACAGCTCATAATATATCTTGTGACTTATTGATTTGTATTTAAATTTAAATTAATACATTTTTTGTAATAATACAGATACTTTTAAATAATGCAACTACTAATACAAGTAAGTAATTAACAGCAAAGTGTTTTCACTAAAAAAAAACATATATAATATGATCAAATGTAATCTGGAATTGAAGCAAAAATGTGTGAGCACACAAGTCAAATTTGGATTTATTTTCTTTCAAACTACCTAGCGCAGCAAAAAATATGTCAAATTGCTGTGTTAATAATTGTATTAAAAAAAGAATCTTAAAATCTTAAATCTTTCATAGCTTGTTATACAGCAGTGAAAAGTCTTGTTTGAAACAGCCAAAATTAAAAAGCAAACAATAAATCTGCTGAAAATGTTCTGTTGGAATTTGTTGTCCTACGCATGACATTTGCTGTAATAAAAGCGTTGCCGTCAGTTCAATTATTTTGCAAACCCTTGAATTTGCCAAACCCTGATAAAGACCTTCAGTTTAATCTGACTCTGATTAAAAACCCATTACTCTTCTTGTCAACATTAACTACAAACAAACTTCACTTCGCACATATCCAATGACAATGTTGTATTTTTATTGGCAACAATATTTATACATTTATTTTTGATAAATTAACATGAAATGAGCATGAAAAAACAAAAACAGCAAAATAAAAATGTCTTAATGGTTCACATTCAGCTTCCCGAGGAACTTTGTTTTTACAAAGTAAAAAGTGTGGCTCTGGGTGTAGGTTACACTGGGTTAGTATTTCTTTTTCTGTCCTAGTGTGTACATGAATAGAATCAAAACTATGTATTATAGTGCATAGGGTACACACATAAAGAATGCAGTCAGTGAGGAAGGATTATGTGTTTCATCATCCACAATCTGTTCAAGTCTTCTCTGTGAAATGTTGCTTCTGCTGTGCTCTCCTTCTTTCAAATGTTCCATTAATAGTCCATGTTTTTGAAGTCATCGGTACACCTGTACTTGCTTTCACCATACCTGGTGCACACCAAATGGGGCAGACAGGGGCAGGTGTGATGTTGCCTTTTCCAAGGATAGGGCACCTGGAAGTGGGTAAAAGAAGGAAAGGGGTGATATTCTGTCATTTTGAATGCTATAATGCAGCTGTTTAATGTCTGAATTTGGGGGTGGGGCATTGTGTTGTGCTAGCAGAACAAAGAGTTGCCATCTCCAGACAATCACAATGACGTACGGCTCTGATTGCCCAGCTCACAGCAAAGAAGATCGATAGTCTCTGCAGTTATCAGCAGCTTTCCAAAGGCTACTGCCAAACTGCCAGCACCTGATATAATATGATTCCCACTGAATAAGTGTAGGTGAGCGACAAAAAAAGAGAGTGATGCAGGGAGATTAGTGACATCACATTTTTTTTCTGCCCACCTTGTGGCTAAAGGGGTGGCATTCATCCCCTTCTGCACCTCTTGGGACGCACATCCTCAGACCCCTCAGCCATAGACTGACAGCACAGCACAGACCAAAACCACACTGCACATCTCTCTCACAGGCCTGCAGGACAGAGAGAGACAGACGAGGTGCGAGAGATACAGGCAGGAATGAAAAAACGAGGCAGAGAGACACGCAGAGAGTTCTTTTGACGACAGCGAATAGGTTTTATTCTTATTTAGGCTAATAGAGATACCCTGTTGTGTTTTGATCTATTTCATTTGTACTTACTGTAATAGAGATACCCTCTCATGTTTGCAGTGAACGCCATTTTATCCATTGCCTGTCATCTTCTTAATCTATTTACAAATGAATATCAATCAGAGGACTGGGATAATTTCCTCTGTTTTTTTCCATTGTACTTGAAGCGGAGGAGGATGTGGTCTCCAAGTCCATCAAGTGTAATCAAATTTGACAAAATTACTTAGAGATGCATGTTGTGTTTGCATATGAGTGAATGTATGTTTTGGATATGAGAAAATCATCTCAAAAATATTTAAAGATTTTTTATTTATTTTTTTGCTCGCATTTTTTGTCCCATCTCTTTTTAAACAACAACAAAAAAATTCAATGAAAAACAGAATAGAAATAAGCAGCAGGAGTAAAAACAAATCTGCATATTGAAGTTTGTGTAAAGTGAAACAATATTTCCATTGCATAGACAAAAGCAGCACTAAATTAGTCAATTTATCAGTTGATGAAAAGAAAATAATTGCTGACTTTTTTATTTGTAATAATAATAACACTAATCATTGAAGTTGTTCTCCAGCAAAAATGTCACATTAGTTTTTACTAGCTCAGAAACGGTACGTCACGTTATGGGATAAGGATCATGACCGCTGCATGAAATTAACACTGATTAGACATCAATCTAGAATCTGAAGGAATAGCAGAAACCTCTGTCTCACCCCAGTGATGATGGCTCCTCTGGACCAGCTCAGAGACACCAGGAGGAAGGACATCAGCACCACGCTGAAGCCCATCACAGCAACAGGAGAACTGGACTCTCGCAGCACTGGACAGCAGCTGTTCTAGGTCGCTCCGCTACCTTGCACTGGATCCCCGGTGCTCCACTCATGAAAGGTTCCCAGAACTCCTCAGAGGGGGGAGCCACATACTCTCCCTCTCTTTATCCACCTCCAACCCCACCCAAAGCGCCCCCCCCCCCCCCCCCCCCCCCCCATGTCAGAGCTGTCCCCACGCCTGTCTCCTTAGAAGCTTCGTCATTTTATTCCCTTCATTAGTCCCTTCTACTTGGAGATCTTCGCCTATGGCCTGACCGTACGTCTGCTGTAACGCACACCCCCTCACCTGAGTGATTCCAACTAAGAAAACATATGGAAAACGGCTCAACAATTGATGGCATTCAGAGGAACTAAAAATGAATCATCACTAATGCCTCCTCAAGAGGAAAAAGGCTACAGGTGTAGAGAAATTAGTCATTTGTCATTTTCAATTGCAGCCAAAAAAAAGCCATAAAAATAGTTCATTCATTTTACAACAGTGACTCGTGGAGAGATCATTGTGTAAAAGAATTGTATATAAATAAATATTCCTTGTTTTATTAATAGCTATGTGTGCTATGATTTCATGTACAGTGACAGCTGTCATTAACATCACTCTACTCATCGGTTTATCCACACTGACCTTAAGAAACTCTTTAGAAACTAATCTGGCTTGTTACATAAACTATTCCATAATCTATGAGGTCAACGATCTTTGATGTCAAATGTTAGTTCTGTTCATTGTCACATGTGGACTTTTCAAGTGAAGGAATAACTTGGTTTTGAAGTGTTTTATATATATTATATAATATCATTTAAGAAAGAAAATAATCATAATGCAAAACAAAATTGAATAATGAATCTGGAGAAATCCCTTCTCCATTTCACTCATATTCCTTACCTAAAGTTCCACTATCATATGAATATTGAATCTTGTTTTTATATTATATAGCTGTAGCCCTGATTTATATTAGTATATGGAAGGAAAATGATACAGTGTACTATGAGTCAGACATTTATTTGGGGTTTGGCTCATTTGCAGATTTACTGTGTGTTTAAAGTGGCCATATGCTGCAAATGATAGGAGCTAGTGTTTGCCTCTTTGGTGCAAGATTAAAGATTCCTTGCACATGTGTGCGTTAACGAAACTGAGGTATCACGTGTATTTGGATGTAAATGATTCTCCACGCATAAACTTGTGTGCGTGTTTGCCTACGTGCATGCGTTGACAGTGATGGGCAGCAGGTTGTCAGTGGAAGCGGCCAGGCTTTGATTTAAGCCGTACAAAGAGAAATATGAGTGAGAGAAGAGCAGATGAAAAGATAGAAGAATCGGAGGGAAGGAGGGGGGAAGCGTACCCCATGGGTTAGTCAGCAGGACATTACCCTGCTGCTGTGCAAGTGATGGATTCTTCCAATGCACCGGCCTTAAATTACATTCACCCGTTTCTGCCCTGTCAGCAGAAGCACTGAAGCTTCCCCACCTTGGGACAGGCAGCAGAAATCATACAGGGTGGTGAGCCCAGACAGTGGCCTCCAGCTGACTTTTAAAGAAAACACATTAACAAAATGCTGTGAGAAAACAAGGTTCCTGCTTCATACTCATATTAATACAATATTTCATGCCTAATAAAGGGCAGCATCTGGTTATCAGTGTTGGTTCCCATGTTTAAAGTTTAATGTTGTTTTCATGTTTAATCATGCTGCTGTTGTGAATGATAATAAAAATAATACACTTTATTTGCACCTTTAATACCTAAAATGCAGATAGAAGTGCTTTACCAGCATAGAGCAATATGAGAGGAACAAACTAATAACGCTGCAAATAGGAGCTTTGAATGATGTTTGCAACACCCAGCAATTGCAGATCGATCAGATGGTAAGAGGGTGGAGATGATTGGGTTTTCTAGTGATGATATTCAGTTGTCAGTGATCTGAGTGTTGAGCAGGGATTTCATGTTTCTCCAAACTGTTTCATGACTAAAGAGCATGTGACACTGGAGCTGTTTTAGGCAACCTCAGCTCATCTGATTGTGCTTTGAGAACAGAGTGGGAACCAGTCATCGATATAGCTTCAGCAAATCTATAACAGGGGCTGGGATTGAATAGCATGCCATATGAACGATGAAATGTACAGAGCTGCATGATTTCATTTCATTTGTAGATTGATTTCAGTGAATGAAGAGCTAGCCATGTAAAAAAAAAAAAGCCAAGAATAATGATTACATTTACAGTATATTAAGCTAATATATCAAATGCAGAAAGCAGAGTACACAGTCTAATCCAGACATATTAGGCCGGCGGTTCCAAACATATGGGCTGCAGCCCTCTGGTGAGTCGCAAAGGGTAATGCAAGTGGGACAATGACTTTTTTTTGTGAGAAAATGTAATGTAAATGGTTGAACTGCTGCACTAGGCTATCCAGTTAGCAATAATGGCAATATACGCTATAGCATTAACAATATTAATATAAAATTGCAGAAAATATAACATATCTGGCTTTCTATTATATACACATCCTAAATAAAAGATAACACACTATTATACATGTCTACGTGCACATAACTGCACTTTTTACGTCACATTTCTATTTTTCAACTGCTTTTCGTACAGTTTGGTCTTCACAGGGATCCGTAGTGCATGTGACGGTCAGCTGACTCCACCCGGAAGCTTTGAGAAAGCAGACAATCATAACAACAAATATATACAACCCAAACGTGAATAGTGCAGTTATTAGTATCATTAATCATGGAGTCGACCCTAGAACAGCATCTCGATGACACGTAAGTTAATAATACGCTGTGTTTCGTTTGACTTCCAATGTTTGGACGTTAAAAGACGAGTTTTCGCTGTTTGTGTGTGGCAGCATGAAGAATCCAGCTGTGGTCGGGGTGCTTTGTACGGATCAACAAGGACACAACCTGGGCTGTAAGAAAACACTCACTTACTTGTTTTATCTGATCTTTAGAATAAAATGCTTATCAAATGTATTCACGTCAAACGTGTTTTTTTTTTTGTTTAACCAAAGACAAGAGGGAAGTAAAATGACTGGAAGTAAACTTTTAAAATCACCCCAAACCCCCAAATACACATTCGTTTATATATGAATAACACAATAAACTGGCTCATTATTTTGACATTGTGGTTTTATTCAAGTTTCTCATCTGCAAAAAAAAAAAAATCTGAAGCTGAAGGTTTATCTGAAGCTATCGGAGCTTCAGTCAAAATTAGTAAAAACCTAGTGGATATGTTTAAACGTATTAATGTCAAAGTTCCTCTTTTTGTTACTAAATCAGTTGTACAGGAAATAGAAAGAGGAAACACAAAGAGGAAACTTGATGCTAAAAAGACTTTATAAGTGTCAGAATTCCACTTAATATAACTCAGAATGCTGCAGGGAATCAACAAAAAGAATAATCCCAGCTAGGAAAACCTCTTTCAGTGTTCATTTTAGGACACAAGTGCTGCTTTATGACATATGTCAGTGCCACCAGTTTCAATAGTTAATACACTGGTTTCTCACTGTCAGCATTCATCTGTCTCATATACACATGAACACATTAACAGAAATGTCTCAATACAATAAATGCAAATACGACAGGTCTTCAAAAATTAACAACAAAATGTATATATCCCGGTATATAAGGTTCAATATTCTACAGAAGAATATGCTGTTTGTGAACATGTCTGAGAGCTGCACAGTTCAGTAGAGTTATTCAATACATCACTGAGTAATTTTAAATTACTTATACATTTGATTTATGTGCAAAAGCTAAAACAAATGCATATGGTAGAGAAGACAGTAAATATCCTTAAAATCACCCCAAACTCTTAAAAATAAGGAAATGTTTTATGAGTTTTTGTGACTGAAACAACATCTTACCCATCTTCTTGGGTTAATGATAAATACTGTAGATGACACTGGGAGTCACTTTCGCAGAAAAAACGCAGTGAAGCAAAAATGCTGAGTAATCTTGCTGATAAATAAATAACCAAGTATGGTTACTAACTCACTGCTGACTGTGACTACCATCAAATACCATCAAATACATTTATTTTACTTTGTCTGCATCATTTTAAACTCTTGGTTATGTATCCTGAAGGATCTGATCACTTTTAAGATGAGTATAAAAAAATGACACTAAAAGAGAGACAGAGAGAGACGGATGCATTTGGTCACCACGTGCAAAGTGTTACACTAAATATTTCACACTCTGCGTGTTCAAAAATGAATCCACAGGCCGGTTTGACAGTGATGTTCTGATGATCAGAGATCGGCAGATTTGTGAGAGATGATGAAGTGAGACAAGCTACTGAGGAAAAACATTACTAAAATTGTGATGATAATTTACATTTGCTTGTTGGAAATTTTTTATTATGAAAGGCAAAGTTGTAATAATCTACTTCAGTATGTAAAAAGGACATTGATTTGACTCCTAGACTGTTGTAACGTGCTAAAGTGTTTCTGTGGCAAGAAGAGCAATAGATATCATGATGGATTTTTTCAGAGAAAAGTTTATTTAGCTCTTGCTTTAGTGTTTCATCAGTATTGACAAATGAATTCTTGTTCATGTCTGACCTCCACCAGGCCGCGGCTCCCTGTCGGACGAACATGGCGGCGTTGTGTCCGTTTTGTCCAAACAAGCTTCAGCTCTCGCCAGAGACCCAACAGACTCCGCCACTGTGTGTCTGGAGTCTGACTCGGGGTGAGAACTGATGCAACGTTTATTTTTTATGATTATTAATATATATATTTTTTTTACCTGACTGCCTTGTCTCCATCTCTGTATATTACCAAGAGGTTTGTCTGTATTTGTTTTGATGAATGTGTGGAGGGATCAATAAATCTAGAAAAAGCTGTTGAAAGAGTTCCAGTATCAAACGTTGAACATTAATTATTTTTGTGCTCCCTTGGCGAAAGGAATTTATTTTCTATTTGCGTGGCTGTGCTGCCACCTTCTGGAAAGAGCAGAACAATATCCGGAGCATCACTATCAGTGAATTCAACTCACAATAATAATACTTACAGTTATTAGAAAGACGTCGTTGGACCTTATGGAGACTGTAGAGAAACAGCGGATGCAACTGCTGGGTCATTGTGACACATTGGTAGCTTTCTAAGAACGGTAGGATTACAGTTTGTGTCAACAAGGTGTAAATCAATGACATTATGACCCACACAGAGATAACGTTTCACAACAAAATGTAACAGGCCATCAATCTTTAACTGGTGAGGTGACTTCTCTGTTCTGTTTATTGGTGATGAGTAGCAAAAAACCCAAGTTATCGTTGTGTGGATTTGTACAAAATCAGAGTTTAGGGACGGTAAGTGGTGCAGTGGATAGATGAGGCTGCAGTCCTCACCGCAGGTGGCCCCGGTTCTAATCCTGCATCGGGCAGCACTTTCCTGCATTACCCCTCTCTCTGCCGCCATTTTCCTGCCTCTGACATGCTATCACTAAAGGCATGAAAAGCCCAACTTGAAATAAAAATGTCTGCCATTTACGCATTTATTAACTATGTATCTGTGATGGGGACTGATTCCACTATAATGTCAATGAATAAGGCGTTTAGCTACATTTAACTGAAATTGGCAGCCAATGTTTGGCTGAAAGTGAATAGAAAAGAAAGGGATGGCATTATTTACTTATTTTTATTTACTACTGCCTCTTTTCCTTTTTAACCAACCCTCTCCTCTTCCTGTTGAGGTTCAGCTCTGGCAACTGTAATAGGTGAAATTGATGCAATTGAGTGTTATTTTGTGCAATTATTTCTCTTCCTTTTGTTGTTGCCTAGGTTATCATTTTGTATATTGAATTTCATATTATTACATTTCATATGAAATAGTTTGAGCTGCTTTTTCCAAGTAACTTTGTTGAATCAAACTATATTTCTATTTCTATGCATGGTACACCAACTTTCAAATGTCCTTATTTATGAAAGAAAAGCACTGTTTTTTCAATGAAGACAACAAACTAATTAGAAATACATGCTATACATATATGCTAATGGTGTAAATGACTATTCTAGCTGCAAATGTCTGGTGTGATATCTACATATGTGTATAGAGGCCCATTTCCAGCAACTATCACTCCAGTGTTCTAATGATACAATGTGTCTGCTCATTGCGTCAGAAGGCTAATGGAATAACATTTTCATGGAAAATACTAAATTGTCTGGGTGGCCCCAAACTTTTGAACGGTCGTGTATATAATATGAGGGATGAATGACAAGTTAATATGGTTTATCAGTTGAAACAGTATCTGGTTTACTTGTATGATTATTGTTCATCTGATAAATGTTTGACTTGTGTTTTTTTTTTTTCTAGAAACATCCTGGTGAGGAGTCATGGCACCATCACAGTAGCTGTTCACAAGATAGCATCTTGAAGACTCACTCAGGAGAGTTATTGTAAAACTGAAAAAAAAAAAAGTATGTGTAAACAAACCTAAGTATAATCACATAATCAAAACGTAGTTGGACAAAGATCTTCGGGTCAAAGAGAAAGAGGATATTTATACAAGACAATGCTTGCTAATTTTGTAATACATGGATTGTGATTTCTTGCTTTTTTAAAAATTAATATACATCAATCTGTTAGTAATGCTATTTTATTGATGTCGTGTACAGAATAGGCCCTGTATCGTGTGATTTCCAGTAATGTTGATTCTGTGCGAGTGTGATTGAAACTTTTCATTAACACCCAGATCCTTCAATCCAAGGCAGTCATGCACAGAATAACAGCCCTTAATAAACTTTAAACCTAACTTAAGTTGCCCTCTTCTGTGTAAAGTATTCATTATTTTCTCCTTTGCTCAATGTTTCATGGTTGACTGATTTATTTTCTTTGGCAGGTGGACATTGTTCTCAGAAATGAAAACAGGTTTTCCTCCATTAATTAACATAACTGTACATGGACCTAAGCAGCAATCAGGCAACTGAAGTGGTGGATGAAGCAATTAGATCATTTATAATTAAAGAAAAATGATGGAGGACATAAAACCGACCAAATAGACCACATGGAACATGGTTCTGAACCTTTTTTAATACTAATTCTACCCCCCATTGTCAGAAATGTGGAATGTTACTTTTATGTCACATTGGGTGTTTATGGTAAATTTATTCCTCATTTGAAAATGAATCAGCTTTGCTTTTTTTTTTTTGCTTAGTAGCACATATTTTGTCATATGAATTCAAAAATAAGTGAATAAGCTAAATTCATTGAGCAGCTATTGTGACATCACATGAGGTTTTCCATGACTATTTTCAGGTTAAAAGCCTGATGTGAAATGTTATCACAATATTTTATTGTGTTAAAATCAGTTTCTTCAAGAATAATGTTCACAGTTTCAATGTAAAATAGGACATGTTATTAAACCGATACTATATGTTATAGTATAATGGTTGAAACTCACATCTAGTATAAATCAAGCTGTTGCCACTTTGCAAATGGTGTCCTGGGTACAAAATGCACACACTGTCACATGATGGGTTGTTCAGTATATGTCACTTCATGGGTTTAAGTTAAGGATAATGCTGTATGAGGAATTTTCCAGAACATTAGAGGTGCGGTGACACCAGTCACTGTGGGTCCTTATAGGTGAAGTAAAAGTCAAAATACTAAAAACACTCGATTACAGGTAAAAGTCCTGAAATCAAAATATTACATGAGTAAAAGTACAGAAGTATTATTAATAACAGAATGTATATGAAGTATCATGTTGCAGTATATTATACAGTATTATTGTTTTTTGCCACAAACAAATGTTATTGATCTAGTTCTTCTATGTGGAGTCAGTTTAGATAGATGAATTATTGGTATTACTGTAATACCAATATTGTAGTACTTCAGATAAGTTGAGCAACAATCATAATATTGAAATTTTATGCAAAATATTATTATGGAAAGCAACTAAAATTGTCAAATATAATCAGAGGAATGGAAAGCACATTCTATTCCCTCTGAAAAAGTGAAGTATAAAGTCACATCACATGGAAATATACATGGACTGCACCGATTATCGGCGCAGTATGTCTCGGACCAGGATGTTTTTGACCGCAGGGCTTTTTTTCCTCCTTCTCTCCATTCAGATGAGGATCACTGCTACGTCTCGGTCACGTGTCCCCCCCCCCCCTCCTCCTCCTCCTCCTCCTCCTCAGCCAAGGCTTCGCTTTCTGCGGCGATGTTGTTGGGGCTGAGATGTGAGATGCAACTCAGAGGCTCTCGCTCATAGAGGCAAAGTTATGGCACGGTCATCCTCGGAGAAAAAGGTCCCGCAGCAATTCCTCTCCGCAAAAAGTCCCCGCAAGGCATCCCGTCTCACTGGTGACGCGCACGCCTTCCTGGGACACGCAACCCCGGATCGAGAAACCCCCAAAATTACGCGTCAAATAAACTAACTGAAATTGGGACAGAGGCGCGTCGAGGAACCGGAGGAGATTGCAGGTATTATAGTTACTGCAGTGTTTGTCAGCATTTTTTTAAAACTAAAAAAAAATAATAAAATAGAGAGATTCTCTTATTTATTATTATTTTCCTTATTGTTTACCAAACTTCCCAAGTAAAGTTACCATCCTCCCCACTGACCATCGGAAGTTATTTATGGGTTTAAAACTTTTCACCCAGATTGCGTCACTGCAGGTTTGTGCCTCTTTTATTTTTTTTAATATTTATATTTCTCAGATTGCACCCCAGTATGACATCTTCTTGAAATCCACCTCTTACAGTATCAGTGACTGGCTGAAGTTTCTCTGCTTTTTTTTTCTTTGCCTCCCCAGCAGCGCCGAGTCTAAGCGAGGAGGGGGCACAATGCAACAGGCCTGTGAAGTGAAGATAACAACTGGCTCATAGCTATACACGGTAAGACCACCCTGTTTTCTGCTCACATTAATGCGACTTAATGTGTAGGCTATGCTCTCCGTGCACTAAGCCAAAAGCTTTCAGCTAAACACCCCGTTTTTACCTCATAATCTCTCAATTCCTCAGGACTGATGCCTGGATTTACTCAGAACTCAATGCAGAGCGAGGCTGCAGGGGTCCTGTAGGGATGTTGGGTGTCTTAATGGATGGTGCAGGCAGGGCCCATAGGAAATAACAAAGAGGAGGATACTTGGGAAAAAAAACAATGTAAAACAAAAAAAACAGCCATTTCTTTAGAGAAAAGTAGATCATCTATTTTAAGTAAATACACGGGGACAATATATAATTGTGTTCTCAATGCTTTTACCTGCAGATAAGTAGGTTATAGGCAGGGCCAGGACTCGTCCAGAACTGGTATTTCTACCTGTCTGATGAATGAGTGTCTTTTAGTGTAGTCTTTTGAACTTTTACTGCAGTATTTCTACTCCTACCCATCCTGTTAGGATGAACAATCGACAGTTTTTCCACCTCTGCCGAGCAGCTGAAGATTCTGAACAGGCTTTTTAAATCTCCAGTCGTGTGAGTAGAGTTTTGCTTAATGTAAAGTATGATAAGGCTGTAAATTGATGCACTGAGGGATGTGTGATTTTTACACCAAATGCTTTACATTCACGCACTGTATGTTCTGAATTTACTCTTACATGCTGTCACCAGATGTGATGCAGTGGGTATTATATATTTATTTATTTATTCGGGATTTATTTGATAGGGACAGATATAGTGTACATAGACCAACTGGGAAAAAAAAAAAAAAAAGGTGTTTACGACAGATGCTAATTTTGCAGCAACTGATCCAAGAAGGGGCTTTTGTGCGAACAAGAGATTTAAAAAACAGCTGAGGACAGCAAAATACAATAAAATTTAATAGGAACATAGCCACAAAAAAAACTAGAGTACAGGTTTGCTGCTGAATTCAGGACTTTGGTCCTTGCACAGTAAAAGCTGTCTGAGCATAAGACAGCTGCCACTTGAAGCAGCAGCTCTGGCAGATCTGCTGCAGCTCTGTCGCCTCTTGATGCATTAGCAGAAACTCTGCATGTACATTTAAACATAAGCTTTAGTCTATGAAAGAAAATCAATAAAGTTGTATTTACCTAAAATATAGCAGTGATCCTACCTTATTTGTATTTTGCCAAAGCCTCACTGTAAAGTTTTTGGATGTGATTACTGACATGGTACCAGGTAATTAAACCACAGGACAGATGTGAGAATATCATTTTTTATCATTCATTGAGCTACTGATCACATGACTTTTAAAAGTGAACTGAGAATCTAAATGTAAATATGTGAGCTCGGCTTTAATTCTGAAATTCAAGGTTTCTATTGCAGGAATCTTTTTAATGGACAATCACAGACTTCTTAGTGTTTGGTGTCAAACAGGAGACATCAGGCCAAGCTTTTACCTTTTTTAAGTTTTTGGTTGCCTTATCTGCAACAGCACAGGTTTTGCCACATATATGGATAACTGAAACTCTTCAACAGGACCCAAGGACTTTATCAAGTCTTTTATACTTTCTAATAGTAAACAAGTCAGTGGCTCTGTGGCAGGGTTATGTCTGAAACCAAACTGTAGAGGGTGCAAATTATAGTTTGTCTCCAAATAATGAAGCAGATCTTTTGAGGTAAGCTTTAGCACTGGAAGGAGACTAATTGGTCTGTAGCTGCTCATATTTTCAGCATCCATAGATTTTGAAATTGTCATTACTGAGTCAATTTTCCATCCATCTGGGAATAGTCTATTTTAGATGGAAACATTAATAAGATGGCGACACGGTGGCGCAGGGGTTAGCGCTGTTGCCTCACAGCAAGAAGGTCGCAGGTTCAAGACGTCCTGGGTCTGAGACCTTTCTGTGTGGAGTTTGCATGTTCTCCCTGTGTCTGCGTGGGTTTTCACAGGGTACTCCGGCTTCCTCCCACAGTCCAAAAACATGCTGAGGTTAATTGGCGACTCTAAATTGCCCGTAGGTGTGAGTGTGTGAGTGAATGGTGTGTGTGCCCCACGATTGGCTGGCGACCATCTGGGGTGTATCCCTGCCTCTCGCCGTAACGCGCTGAGATAGGCTCCAGCAGACCCCTGTGACCCTAATGAGGAATAAGCAGGTATAGAAAATGACTGACTGACATTAATAAGATGAATAAGAGGCAGAACCAGATACTGTATATCCTCAGATATACAGACAGATTTTTTATGTTTAAATATATTTCAAGAGCACAAATTGGTCAACTTTTCTGATCTCACTTTGTGGCAGAATCTTTAATAGATGGAATGAAGAAATAAATTCATGATCATTGATAATGTTTCCCCAGACTACAAGTTCATGTTTATTGGTGACATCGGTGTTTGAATTTATTCAAATATTTAGTGTCGAGATTTCATTGCGATTTCTTTTAGTCTTTGATCAGACAAGAATCTAATAATTTTCTATTTAAATGCACGGTTTCTTAAATATTGACTTTCTCAGCCCTCTGAATAATTGCAAGTCAGTGTTTTTTGAGTATGAGGAATGTCTTATAATGTCTTTGCTTCATTAACTGACCTATAGTGTCACTTTTTTGCTTGGTTATTAAAGTTAGTCAACACTAACCCATTGGTCATCGGTCAAGGACCGATTACGGACATCTGCATTCCTTCACATGCAGAAACCCATCTCAGCTAACCCGTTCCTTCACGTTTTTTTGCAAGTTTACTTGCAATTAGTGTCATGATAAGTCCAGGCAGAACACTGAAGAAATGATGTTTATGTGACTCGATCAGGTTTGTTTGCAATTATTAATTCTCGTAGTGTTCGTTAGGTGAGTAGGAGGCTCACCAGTCATTGATGGAAATCAAATTTCAAATCAAATCTTTGAGTTTTCTCAGTGTTTGTCCACGTAATTTATATTAAAAAACATGCAAAGACAAGCACATCAACCCGAGGGGACGCGGGGACAGCAAAACATTTATACACAAGCATTCAATTGATATATTTGTTCTTAGATTACCTGTGCTGATTTTCTAATAAAAAAGTTCTGGAGTGTCAGAATGAAATATGTGACAATTTGGAGAAAAGATATTAGTTTGAGTCACTTTTTTTTGCATTTCACCTGCTCTTCTAAGAATCTGATTTTCATCCTGTTTAAAGAACAAAACGACGGGGGTGGGTTGGATGTGTGAGGGTTCTCCTATTTTCTTTCCTCTCCAGTAATGATGTGCTGAAAGCAACATGAGTCAGTAACAGAGGGACATCTGGCTAACTGGATATGTACATTCCTGGTTTTTAAGAGGCAGCTGCACAGCTGTAGGTTTTTCTTGTCTGAAAGCAAAGAGCATTTAAATATCTTGTTAGTATTCACATCTTGTTAGTCTTCAACCAACTTAAAGATGGTTAATTTGCCTGTTAATCATTGTCATAATGATAATAACAATACTTGAAATAGTAATGATAATAATGAAGTTTGAAATGCTTAATGAAGCAATAAAAATTGAAGCACAAACGCATTTTTCCTCACAAAACTCTCCTTCCATCACCATGTGCAATGCTAATAATGCATGCTAAATTATATGCCGTGTAATTAACTTAGGGTGCAACCTATATTCTGCTTCCTGTCGAACATAGTGAAGAACATGTTCATGTAACCAATTACCCACCTGAACACAGCAAACAAGCAAAGTGCATTATTTCTGTCAGTGCTGCACATCTGTTGAGTCGGACCACTGACTGCATTTTTACTGCATCCCAGGTATTCAGGGGCTGCATTCTTTGAAGTGTGCATCAGTGCAGCGAACATGTTAGCAGCTGTGTCATCAGTCACATGTAAATAGTGCACATCATTAAAAAGCAATGGGGAGGAAAAAAAGGAAGCCAGGCAGAAACTTGTTGATAATCACAGGCTATTATACAATCAAGGGGATTAAACTCAGGTGTAGAGAACACTGCTTTCAGCTTGAGAGCAATTTCCTGTTAAAAGACGATAAACGTTTTAGCCACTGCTAACTGAAATATCTCAACAACTGTTATCTGTTGTACAGATGTTCGTTATTCGTGACTGTGACTCCGAATGACCAATGACTTTTCCTTGGTTGGTTGCAATTGGAAATGTCTTAAACAACTATTGGATGAATTGAAACTGGTAATCTCTTAATTTTTGCTCTAGCATCATCATCAGTTCAAACAATCAATTTGAGAAAGTCATGTCATTCATGGTAAACAACATGGTAAGCATACCTAAATGTCACGTTTGGCACAAGAATTAAGCTGAAAGTGCCTATTGTTGACCACCCAGTAGCCACAAACTCTGTCTCGTTTTTCTTGTTTTGCATGTTTAAGACCTAATAAGGAAAAACCAGAGTGACCACCTTTTGTTTCTCTGCAGTGTTGGTAGACCATGATGTGCTGTGCAGCACGTGTGCAATATTTAGAATATTTTCAACACAGAATGCACATGATAAGGATCTAGTGTTATCTGTTATTTACCTAATGTATCATTGTCTTCTTCTTATTGCAGGCCTAAACAGAGTCTTGATGCAGCCATAGTTTCAAGTGCCCTTTGACCAAGCCAAGAATGACACTCAGTGTGTAGGACATCTGAGATTACTCTTCAGCTCAAGAATCTTCGGGAATACCACCAAAACAGCATAACAGGTAAAGCTGGTTTTATTATCAGAATATGTCTCTCTATGTCACTATATAGAGCTTAGGAGAGATTGTTTTACATATACATACAGTAGTGTTCAAAATAATAGCAGCCCAATGTGACAAACTAGATTAATCCAGGTTTATATTGTATTTCTTATTGCTACATGGCAAACAATTTACCAGTAGGTGCAGTAGATTCTCAGAAAACCAACAAGGATTCATGATATGCACACTCTGAGGCTGTGAAATTGGGCAATTAGTTCAAAGTGGTGTGTTAAAATAAATAGCAGTAAATAGCAGTGTGGCATTCAAGTGAGGTAATCAATTTTGTGAAAAAACAGGTGTGAATCAGGTGACCCCTGCTTAAGGATGAAGCCAGCATGTGTTGAACATGCATTTCTCTTTGAAAGCCTGAGGAAAATGGGTCGTTCAAGATATTGTTCAGAAGAACAGCTTTGATTACAAAGTTGATTGAGGAGGGGGGAACTTATGAAGAGATGCAAAAAATGACAGGCTGTTCAGCTCAGCTAAAATGATCTCCAGTTCCTTAAAATAGTGAGCAAAACCAGAGACATGTGGCAGAAAATGGAAGACAAGCATCAGAATGGATGGAAGAATAACCTTCACTCTGAAGACAGTGAAACATGGTGCTGCAAGCATCATGATTTCCTATGTAGCATTAAAAAATAGAACACAGAACTACAGGTCAAAAGTTTTAGAACACACATTTTTACATTTTTATTGAAATTTAACCAATTTAACCAGTTTAATTCCAATGAATACCTCATAAATTTATTAGACCCCTATATATATTTTACTGTATATATGACAGGAGAGAGTGTATTAATACTATGCCATGTTTAAAAAACACTCAATCCACAGAGAAACATACACAGTCTGTATTCAGAAACTGAGCCTTAAAACAAGCAGTCATGACCTACATGAAGTTGTGATGTCACTACTATACAGTCACCACCAACACCCCCACAGCCATTTAAAGAGGAGGAGTAGAGGCTTAGAAAGAAGCTTGAGAAAAGAAGTGTAAAACTATACTGAGATGATCTTTGGTACTTAGAATCTTGTTAGGATGTCAAAATTCCAAATAAAAACAGGAAAGTGTATAATATGGGACATTTAAATGGTACAAAATAAGCAGTTAACTACCCGACCCAAAAAACAGAGATATCAATTTTCAGGAATCAAGTAATATTAACAACTTAGACTTACAGCTTTTCTGCAGTAATGGACTTAAATAAAGTGTGGAAAGTTGATCTAAACATTTCCTACAAGTGAGACAAGTTTTGCTGGTTAATTAATTAATTAATTATAAGCATGGATGAAGCCTGA
This sequence comes from Lepturacanthus savala, assembly GCA_030544235.1. Lineage (NCBI taxonomy): Eukaryota > Metazoa > Chordata > Actinopteri > Scombriformes > Trichiuridae > Lepturacanthus > Lepturacanthus savala. The sequence continues at coordinate 15,531,362 of CM060480.1, forward strand.
TGTCTGGGTCTTTTCTGGGGCTAGAGCTCTAGAGCTAAGCAGAACCCCATGATCTAGACCGAGTTAGGCAGGAGTTCATCCTACAGCAACGTAATCCACATCGTACCTCTGGGCTGTCAGATCATCATTTTTCAGATGAGACATTAAATTATGCAAATTTTAATAAAAACTGAAAAATCAAGGTGTTCATGTCCCTACAGGCAGCATTTCTGGGACACTGTATACAGAAGTTTACCTTTGGTTAAATATTCCTTAAATTTCACATAGGTGCTAAAATTGATCACAGTGTAACTCAAAGAAGGACACCATCTATGCATCAACACAGTTTAGCTAAAAACCTATAGCATGGTGCTCTGATCTCCAGAGCTCAGTGCTGTTTAACAACATAAGTGTGTGTGGTGCTGACCATCGGCTTGGTGTGTCAGGGCCTTTAGGGTCACAGGAAATGGTAACCACCGAACACAAATGAGACACGTTCAGCTTTGACCAAGGGGTACATGGATTATGGAGCTTGGCAGACATTGAGTTCACTACTGGAGGTCAAACAAGTCAAGAGAATTTCTTTTGAAGTTACATTTCCGGTTCCAGTATTATTTTAAGATAGGCTTAAAAAATTACAAACTATCCTTTACAGCCAAGACATGCAGTATTCATGTAAAGACTGTTAAAATGATATTAAGTTCATGTGTATACAAATTGCAATTATGTGGCTTGTCTTAAAACCAGTAGGCTACCAGGGAGCAGCTGGTGTTGCATTTAAATAATGACGGATGCACACCAGGGCAGCAATACACTTCTATGAGACAATGTAGACTTATTTATTTTTTTATAGTTTCTAGAAAATAAAGATGCAATATCTCGCTACATGTGGGCTTGTTTTTGTTGGTCTGAAAAATATCCATTTATGATTTGTCGTTGCTCAGCTCTCAGTTACTTTCTGATGTGAAAAAAAGATCTTCTCTGCAGAAATAATCAGAAATGAAAGCATTTAAAATGCGATGAATCCAACAAAGTGGTCATGCCCGTCACAAACTGTGATCAGATGCAAAAGCTCTACCATTAAAATACAAAACAAAAATGCTCAATCCTAAACTGATACACAGTCTAATATTAACAGATTTACACATTTTTTTCTGGTCTGTAAACAGGTCCATAATGACCAACACACGCTGACTAACTTTTACTAACGCTTTTATTATGTGCAAGTATAATTTACACGCAGGGGGTGCAGGTGCAAAACGCTCGCCCCGTCGCAATTTCAAACAGCGTTCGTGCTTTCCAACAAACACAACTTGCAGTTTTTGCAGGTGAGAAGCCTGTGAGGGATCATGTCCTTGTCGTTGCACTTTCAACTCCTGCTGCTGGTCAAGGCAAGGAGGGGTTGGGATCTCAGGGGGTGGGGGGGGTAGCATGAACCTCTGCATTCCTTATATTCTCTCAAGCCCAGTGCTGGAAGGTGAAAGGACGCGGCTGTTACTTTTTCTTTTTCCGAAACCTCCCCCCATTCACTCATTATTAATTCATGCCTGTAATAGTCAGTAGGTTTCACACTTGATGACAGCCATCAAACTACAATCCTTTACATATATAACGTGATGTAAACCACTACATTGTGTGATGAATATCAGAAAGGTGTGACCATATGGACTATGGATTTTTTTTTAAATTATGACATTCAAATAAAGTAGCATGCCGTATATATAATGCACCATATAGGAAACGAGGGAATCATTTCGCTCCCAGCCTGGGTAACCAAAGTCAAACTTTTTTTTTCTTACCGTACTCTTTATACCCAAAAATTGGAACTCATTGTTGAAAAATCAGTTTAATGTAATTGGGCACACACTTTGTGAATGAGGATAGTTGGCACTGAACTCAAATTAAAACTGAAACCTTCAATTCTTTGTCTAATACATTTCTAACATTTCTAATTACATCACACTAAAAGTTAATGCACTCTTGCATCAATTTTATTGTTGAACTCTTTCGTTTGTGGGTGTGCGTGCGTGCATGTGTGCGCATGTGTGCTTGTGTGTGTGTGTGTGTGTGTGTGTGTGTGTGTGTGTGTAAAATCCTAGCAAATATCAGCACAAGTTGTGAGCTTCTTCTGCTTATTGTTGAATTTACATAATAACAGCCAACTTATAAAATTCTCCCTGAATGCTGATTATTATTATTGTTTGTATGTTTTACTGTATTGTGGAAGGGGCCAAAGGTGAATGCTGTGTTTACCAACACCAACAAACAAATCCCTTTCCCTCTGCTTTAGCTCTGAGACTAATATGCACACATAGTGCACTGTAGAAACAAGGGTTGGGCACATTTACAATCATTACATCACATATGATCACATGATCATGAGACCTATTATTATTGTGTAACCAGTTTCATATTTGTTTTTTGACTGAACTGAAATTTTTGTTTTTATTTCATTTTAATTTAACAAAATCAAATAAAAAGTAATGAAAACATAGGAACACATTTTTCTTTATACATTAACTTGTGATCCTTTTTCCCTGCAAGAAATATTAACCCTAACCCCAATATTTACCCCTTATATGGCTCTAATAAGGTCATATTTTGGCGAGCGGTATTTGTCAAGTAACCTAACTAAAATATAACATTTCTCTAGACATGCTGTGTAAAAGGTAGAGAGAATGTGTGCTGCAACACAGTGTTAATACCTCACTACAAGGTTCTGATCTCCAATCCCCCATCGCTCAAGCCCTTAGATCCTCAACACATTCACAAACATGCACTCAAGCACACTCTGAGGACAACTTGTGAACAGCACATGGGAGGGAAATACTTCCTCGCAGTACACTGGTCCGATTCATTCCCCTTTTAATCCGCTCTGTGCTTTCTGCCTAATATGGTTTCTGCTTCTTATACATGTCTCAGTCAGACTGGGTAAGTAATGTAAGCTACAAAAGACTGGTGAATGCAGACAGGTTTAATATCCACTCCTATTTTGCAATTCAACATCTGGGGCTGGGTGTATCTCACATTCTCCACATGTTTTACCTTTTCAGGTGTGTTCAGGTGTGAGTCATTTAATTCCACCTCTAGTTCCCAGAACATCTTACAGCCATGTCACACCTTGAGGTATCATTGAGACAATGCTGTCTTCAGATGTTGGTATATATTTAGAATTTAACTTGTTTCCGGAGCAGCTAGGTTAGCAGTTCTTTAAATTGGTGTGCAGGTGATTATTCAATCTTATGAAACTTTAATTTTATAAGTGGTTAGCACCTGTCGTCTCACAGCAACAAGGACCAGGGTTTACCATCTGGTTGTTGCCTTTCTGTTGTGGCTGCATTCCTTTTATTTGTTTTTTTATCCTTTATTTGAAACTGAAGGCGAGAAATTGTCAGTTGGTGTGAATGTGGTTGTGAATGGTTATCAATGACACAAGAGCAAATCAGGAAATAAAGCAAATAAATGATAAAAGGTGGCAGAAGAGTTGTTGGCTCATTTAAGACCAACTGAACTAACTTAATTCGAGACAGCAAGTACTGTACTGTATGTGGGAAATAATGAAGTAATTAGTGTGTAAAAGTTCAGCAGCTCAGGAACTGTGGGGCAGTGTGATCTGCCAAGCTGTAACCATGTATGAATAATCATGCACCATATGATGCATATGGTCATCCATGTACTGCACATGTGACACAAAATATCTAATAAAACCAGCCAGACTAATGCAGATATTGGGTCATTATGTAGTTTGGGTGAAATGACCAGCAGCTGCAGCATTCTAGTGCCAACAACCAGACCATGTAAAGAAACATCTCCGACTACAAACTGAGAGCATAGTGTGATGCCGGATCAACGCAGGGCGAGTAGTTGATGAAGCTTTTTTCTGCCAATAGAAGTGTAATTAGTGGGTTTTTTTGTGCCAGAGAACCAGAGGACCTTGTTCTTCCATGAAAAATGACTTATGTTAGTCACAAAAATATTAAGTTTGATTTAACTTTTAATTTTTAGCCATTTTGACCCTGAGAAGTAACGCAGTTCAGATGGTATCTATGTTACCTGTTACCTATCCACTTGGTGCCTTGTGGGGCATAAGGCAGCCACAGATCTCTTCCACCTTTCCTTGGTGATCCGCTATGGTCCGCACTTCAGCATATGATTTACACCTCGCCTCTTTTCTTGCTTTACTAATTGTACGCTTTCAGGTAGACTTTTGGTCTTCCCTTTCTTCTTTTTCCATCTATATGACTCTACAGTATAAGTTGGCAAATTTCCGTAGTTGGAGGTGGGAGACGTTTGTCTTCAGGGCTTTGAAGAAATCCAACCCTGTTCCTCCAGCAGTCAGTAGTGAACACAGTTGGATGGGTGTGGAGCTGGAGAGGAATTAACTGTGATGCCTCACAGTACCCTAGATTAGCACTGTCAAAGTTGAAAACAGGTCTGTTTTTATTGTAAATGTAAGCCAAATGTCAATGTGGTGGTTAGTTAAACTAGGGTTAGGCAACATATGGATATTATATCAATATTATGATATGAGAATTTGTATCATCTAAAGCTTAGTTTATACTTCTGCATACGTCGCTACGCCGTCATCGCGTCACATTGTTGGTTTGTGGAATGATTCCTCTTCACAGTAGCAACCAGGCAAAAAAACCCAAAAGAAAGTCTGACACAAGAAAGAAAATACAGGCAAAAAAACACAACCAAATAACCTTTTCTCTTTTGCCTGTTTTTTTCTTTCAGTTATGTACCGGACTTTTTTTGCTGTTTTTTCTGTCTTGTACCGGACACTATTTTCTTTTTTTGCCTGGTCCTAATACTCCTTTAGACATCTGGATGGAGCCTGTATGTTTGTAGCTCATTGATTTCAAAGAGAAAATGTTTTTTTGCAAATCTTGTAGCCAATGCATCGGAGAAGCCGTTTGTGGAGGCGACTTGTAGACCACTACGGCTGAACTGACCAATCACAGCCTTTGCGGTCTGCGTCGACGCCATAGCTACATACGCAGAAGTATAAACTAGGTTTTAGATTTTGAATATCATAATATCATGATAAATGTTGTCTTTTCCGGGTAGGGTAAAGTAAAGTAAAAAAAAAAAGTAGGCCTGATTAAAGCAATGTTTCTAGTCATAAATTGATGTGATAGGATGGGTATAGAAGGAATCAGATCTGGTGCAGGCAGAACGCAGAGTTGTGAACAAGTTGTAGTAATTTGGCATAGAGTCTGGTGAGGGTGTTGCAGAGTTCGATTTTGACCAAAACTTGCCAAAACGTCACTTACTGAGTATCTGCTAAACTCTAACACAAAGGGACTGAGCTGCTGCTGGAGAGTAAACAACCAAATACTGCCAAGGTCTGTATATTAGGCGAATATGTATAGTGATAGCTTAATAAATTATGCTACTACCTATTAATGGCAGCGCCTCAGCAGATACAGATTATGTTACACAATATTATTACTCTCCGGACAACCTGACCAGCCTGAAAAAAATAGTATTATTAATACTATTACTACTACTATTAATAATAATAATAATAATAATAGCATTTTTGTCACTCAAAGACGGTTAACAGCAAAAATATAACATATTGCAGTTTGTGGAGAAGATTTTGAGAGGAGGCCACATAGAATGTTGTTGCAATAGTCCAGTCTGGAGGTGACAAATATGTGGATTAGAATTTAAGCAGCTGAGTAGGAGAGAGAGGGCAAAAGTCTGGCAATATTATGGAGCTTATAAAGAACAATGTTTTGGAATGTTATTGATGTGTGACTTAAAATAGATCGTGGGATCAGGAGTGATGGCAAGGTTATGATGGAAGATGTGATTGTGTGACCATTGTTTAGTGAGACTGGCTGACGGGTAGAAGGATTCAGAGCAGATGATGATGGTTTCTGATTTTTTTGTGCAGTTTGAGTTTGAGAAAGCTTTTATTCATCCAAGTTTTCATTGACATAGGAGTGGAATTGTAGTCCATGATGTTGCATGATGTGAAGAGGTGGCTGACAAGAAGGGGACCAGGAACTAAACCTTGATAGACATCAATGGGTCTGGGGCGGTGTCAGACCTCCAGTTATTGATGGCATCACAATGAAATTTGTCAGAAAGGTATGATTTAAATCATGAAAGTGCAAAACCAGTTATACTGCACTGAGGTTAGTAAGTAGGAGGCTATTAAAGGAGCCAGAATCAGAGGAGAGTAGGAGGTCATTCAGGACTTGTCACTTGTCATTTGGGACCTATCTCCTGTGCTGAGGCATAGGAGACAGGCTTTGACAAGAGTGGAGGGTATGGTGTTCAGGGGGCAGCTGGAGGACTTGATGCCAGTGAGAATTCTGGAGCAGTCAGGTTTAGTTATGGTGGATATGAAGAAAAGACTTTTGCCTAAAGGAGGTATGGGCACTGGTTTGGGGGAGATGGAATAAGAGGTGGCTATCTGGTCATCTGTTTCCAGTTTTTAAATGGAGGAATCACAGGATATACCAGAGGCCTATACTTAACTTAACCACAAACAAAGCATAAAGCATCATTTTTAGTGACATCTTTGAAAATGAAACATCCAATCACATGATAGTGACTACAAAACAAGTTTTGCAACAGTGGCATCAGCTATGCATAGCAGTTAGACACCTTCCAACTGCCAAATCCTTTCACAAACAACTCCACCTTCATCTAACCAGCATCATGAAATTGCTGTTGCTACTTCCTCCAGTTCACTATGTAAGAAATTGAACAGGAGGAAAGCATACCTTTTGTATTGTAATAACTTAATTTAATGAAAATACTTTTCAGAGACATACACAAATCACTGAGTTCCATGCCCCAAGATCATGGACAGACATAGTGTGTGGTGTACAAAGCTTCTTACAGCATTTATATATTATATGTCCCACCTGTGAGGAAAGTAGAAGCTGTGAATTTAGTATCTCATCGCTCTATGCCTACAATGTTGGACATCATAATGTTTATTATTATTGTTATGATGATTATGATGAGGGGCGACATGGTTAGCGCTGTTGCCTCACAGCAAGAAGGTCGCAGGTTCAAGACCTCCTTGGGTCCTGGATCTGGGACCTTTCTGTGTGGAGTTTGCATGTTCTCCCCGTGTCTGTGTGGGTTTTCACCGGGTACTCCGGCTTCCTCCCACAGTCCAAAAACATGCTGAGGTTAATTGGCGACTCTAAAAATTGCCCGTAGGTGTGAGTGTGTGAGTGAATGGTGTGTGTGCCCCACAATTGGCTGGCGACCATCTGGGGTGTATCCCTGCCTCTCGCCGTAACACGCTGGGATAGGCTCCAGCAGACCCCTGTGACCCTAATGAGGAATAAGCAGGTATAGAAAATGACTGACTGATTATGATGATGACTATTATCATTATTATTATTGTCAATTGCTATTTTATACAGTTTAGTGCTGTCAAAATGAATGCATTACTGTCTAGCAGAGGCCGTAGTTGGCTCGGCTAGAGTAAAGATACGGGTATCATATGAAATTATATGACCTCAAATTCTTTGAACCAAAATCTCTCGTAGGTGTTTAATTGGGTTGAAATCTGGCTGCTAAGGCCATAGCGTATGACTCTTATCATTTCAATTCTCATCAAACCAATCAGTGACCCTTCATGCCTTTTGGATGATGGAATTGTCATTCTAGAAGAGACCACTCTCACTAGAATATAAATGTTTCATCATAGTATTAAGTTGATTTGCAGTGACCCTTGCTGTAAGGAGACAAGTAGATCCAAACCATGCCAGAAAAACATGCCCCACAACATAACAGAGCCACCAGATCCTCTCACTGTGGGTGTCAAGCATTCAGGCTTGTATCTTTCTCTTGGTATACGCCCCACATGCAATTGGCCACTTGTTGAGAATATGGTGAAGGATGACTCAGCTGACGATATCACGTTTTTCCACAACTGTGTAGACCAGTGCCTTTTGTTTTTGCACCGCTGAACCCTAAATTTGTGCATTCATTTTTGTAATGAGGGGTTGATTCACTGCAACTCTACAATAACATCCCCTTCCACGTAACTGTCCACTAACTGTTATTACTGACACAGTCTAGTCACGTCCTGCATTGACATTTTTCCTTTCATATCACACATATCACACTAATTCCTTTCATATCACACTTTCATATCACGTTTTACGGTCATCAAATGTTCATCATCGACCCTGTTTACTGTCTTTCCCATAGATAGATTATAGATTATAGACTATAGATTTTCCCATAGTTAAAGTGACTGATATTTTTTCCTCCTATCATCTTTATACAAAATATCAGTTGACCCTGCTCAGAATTTTCATACATGCAGCTGAGCACAGTCGGCTGTTAATTGTTCAACTGTACCAGTGAACCTGTGTGGGAATATTTGCATTTCTATTGTTTCTCCACTCATTTATTCAGGTTTTTCCTTTAATTTGTCACAGATCAAACTGACACAAGTGAAAGGTAAAGGAAAAACCAACATAAAGTGATTCTTAATAAGTTGTTGGGCCACCACATGTCACAAGTACAGCTTCGATGCTTTTTGGTGTTTATTCTACAAGTGTCTGGAACTCTATAGGAAAAATGAACACAATTATTTTGAAAGATGTTCCCTCACTTCGATTTGATGATAATGATGTTGGTGTAGAGCGCTGTCCAACATGTGTCCAAAATGTCCGACAGGTGTTGAAATCTGATGACTGCGAAGGACATAGTATCATTTTCATTCTCATCAAACCATTAGGTGACCCCTCATGCCCTTTGAATGAGGGCACTGTCCTCCTGCCAGAGTCCACTCCTATTAAAAATAGAAATGTTTCATCATAGTATTAGGTTCCTTTGCAGTGTTGTAAGGGCCACTGCAAATCAACTTACTACGATCAGTTCTTTTGCAGTGCAGTAAAGGAGGACGAGTAGATCTAAACCATGCTAGCAAAATGTTCCCAACAGCGTAACAGAAGTACAGGATCTTCTTACTGTGGGGGTCAACATTCATGCTGTGTACCATTCTCTTGGTGTACGTCACACATACACTTGCCCACTTGTTGACAATATGGTGAACGATGACTCAGCTGACCATATCAAGTTTTACCACATCTCTGTAGACCAGTGCCTATGGTTTTTGTACCACTAAACTCTCATTTGTGCATTCATCTTTATAATGAGGGGTTTCAGCACTGTAACCCTACAATAATATATCCGTACCTGTAATTGTCGACCGTCTGTTTTTGCTGACACAGTTTGATCACGTCACCTGAATAAAAATTGCTTCATATCACACTAATGCACAAGTATCATGTTTATCAAATGTGCATTGTCGACCGTGTTTACTGATGTCTTTCACATAGATCTAAACTCTGGATGGAACTGAGTTGCCTGCGCTACCGTTGCACTGGAGTGATTTTCCGACTGCCATATCCAAGGAGAAAACAACCCTGGATTGTGGCTACAACAAAAACTAAGAGAAAACCTGCTAAAAACTATAATAAAGCACATGTTCTGTTTGCCACTGTTCAGAGGCTAACAAGCCTCCTGTATCAGTAGCCCCTGAACTTCTATCCACTAGGCCCTGCAACCAGTTTGCGTCCTTCTTCACTGATAAAACTAAAAGAAAATTAGACAAGCAGTCACCGCCTCCATCCTAAGCAGAGGTTGCATGTTGTCCCAGTGTGGATTTTGAATCCATGGCATGACAAAATTTGATCCAATCAACCATAAAAACCTGCAGGACATTATTCACCATCTGAAATGTTCCTCCTACTGTCTGGATATCCTGCCAACAGGCTTCTTTAAAAAAAAAGTTTCCAACTGCATGTCCTCAGATCTCAAGTAGTAAATTAACCCCACATCAAGTTTTACATGATCATTTTCACCTCAGCCATTATCTTTACTCGGTGGTTTTCCTTTGGGGAGCTGCAAAAGTTGTATCTATTTAAATTTTTGTCTTTATTGTAAAAATCTCAATATCAACTTGTATTTGTCTGGCAGTCCTGTTTGATCAGATAAAGATTATCTAGTCTCAGTTTGTATCTTTGGTATTGATATACAATGGGGGAAATAGTATTCCATATATAAGTATAAGTAATTCCACATAATCACTATTTATGGATTTGAGTGTTGTGATTTCTTTTCATGTCTGGATTATTTGAGTTAATACCAGTGTCTGGAAGAAATGTCACATGAATTGCATCTTTGGAAATAAATGTAATGACAAGAAAGTTAATGCGTTCAATACTTATTTCCCCCATTGTAGCTAAAGCAGTAGGATTCTGTTTGATATGGTTCATTTAAAAATCTGCTGACATATAAAAGTCCTAGAAGGAGGAGGATCCGTTGAAAGTGTTTAAAGCTGTTTAAACTTCCACATAGTGTACAGAATGTTACATGGAAGATTCTCATAATTAACATAGACATACTGACCACTGTCAATCACACTTAAGGCATTATTTTCATCATCATCATGCACCATGGATATGATTGTAGATTGTTGTTTTAGATGTTTTCCCTTTTTTTCTCTTCCATTGAAGCCAAGGCAGCCATGAACCTGTTCAGAAAGAATGTCATGACCTCTAAGAAGGATAAAGAGAAAGAGATCCAGTATGAGGACCCTCCAGATGGAGGTTGGGGCTGGATGGTGGTGCTGCATTGCTTCCTGGTATGTCCGATAATCCTTACATCACATATAAGTGACAAGTTTTGTTTAAAATAGTGTGCTTCCCAATAAACTTATTTTATTGGTCTATTTTTTATTCTTGTGAAGCACTTTGTGGTCTTTCTCTGTAAAAAGTAGTCTGGATAGTACCAGACATCATATCAATGTAGATTGATATTGGGCCTGGAGACCATCTGTTCATTTGTTTGTGTTACAAATGTCTATTAAATGCATCTGCACATGTCTTATAGCCAATTGTATCAAACCTGATAACTAATATAGAGCCCTTCTTGGAAATAGAATAGTTTGTTTTTTTCTAATAAATTTGTGGTCTAAATTACTTCAAACACTTTCTAAGGCTGCATTGAAAGGTAAATTACCACCGCCATGTTGGATCCACAGTTATCAACAAAGTTGCTTCTGTTTTTCGTCATCATCTTGCTGCATTCTCCTCTGTTTTGTGATGGGCTCCCTAGATGAGGAGATGAGGGGATAATTGGGTCTTTGATGTGCGGACAAAATTTCACAGAGAAGTGAATTCACTGCAATGAAGGATGGGTACACCCAGAAAGATACTACACCAAATAAACTTTACTTACTTACCAAGGAAAGCTGAATAAATTTGACTTCAAATACATACTCTGCTACAGTAGCACTCACCTCATTTCCTTTATTTGCATGTGTTTGTGTGTGTTTCATTGAACAACGGCAGGTAAATGTCCTTGTGATGGGAACACTGAAGAGCTTTGGGATCTTCTTCGTAGCGTTCCAAGATGAGTTTGGGGGCTCATCAGAGAGCATCAGCTGGATTGGGTCCATCATGTCAAGCCTGCGTCTCTCTGGAGGTTTGCATCAAAAAAGTCTTTCTGAATCCCCTACAAAGTTCTCTCTTGTTGCTAAAGACCCCACATAAGGATTATCTCAGAGATTTTAATTTTCCTTTCCTTTCATGTTCCCAAAAGAGCTGTAAGAGAGCAAAACTTTAACCATTATTAGTAGAAAATAAGAAAACTTCCTCTGTCTCCCTCTTCCTCTCCTGTCACTTATGAAGCACCCCTTGCCTCTGTGGCCTGTGCTAAGCTAGGAACCAGGGTGACCTCCATCGGCGGGGCAGTGCTGGTTAGCGGAGGCTTCCTCATAAGTATTTTCGCCAACAGCGTGGTATTCCTTTACATCAGCATGGGAGTTATAGTTGGTGAGTAGAAATGTCGAGTAAGCCAAAAATACCTCAACTAAACTTGTGTGAGGTTGAATTTGCTTCCTGTCTGTCCACATCCCTGTGACTTGCCATATCTTTGACAACTTTCTTTACTACGTTTAGGAATGGGGTTTGCACTATTATACCAATCCTTCTCCGTGGTCACAGCGTTGTACTTCCGAAAGAGGTTAGCTACAGCATATGCGATTGGGCGATCTGGAATGGGTTTGACCTTTGCCCTTGCTCCATTCACTCAGCTGCTCCTGGACCAGTATGCCTGGCAAGGTAGGTGGGACAAAGCAGTTCTGATGTATTTCCTTGTTGTGTGTGGCCAGTGGTAGAAATACAGCACATAAAAGCTCTCTTCATCCCTCGCAGGGGCGATGCTGATTCTCGGCGGTCTCATGCTGAATCTGGTTGCCTCTGGGCTGCTTCTGCGACCCCTTAACGTGAAACCCGCCTCTGTGCCAAACCCTACCTCTCCTCCTACCCAAAAGAGCCCCACCCTCTCCCTCAAGAGCTCTCCAGAGAAGGAATACACTAAGAGCTGCTTGAATGGCTCCTCACACTTATCCAATGGCATCTCCAAATCAGCCTCATTTCCATCCCCTCCTCTTCCTCCTCCACACAGGAACACTGAAGACCTGGAGGGGCAGTGTACTCAGGGACTCCAGGACCAGTCAGTGAACCCTGAACTGACCAGACTGGTACTCAATGGGGTGAATGGCCATGAGCCTCACAATGACTTGGGTCAGTGTAAACCCACAACCCCAGACAATTCCATGGAGATCAATGGCAGCATGAATGGCTCAACCATTGTTGCCTCCCATGCCAGCACACCAAGTGAGGTGAATGTCAGAAAAACCAAAGTACTGGATTTCTCTTTGCTAAAGGATCCATTTTTTTGCATCTACACCTGGTCTTTGGTCTTCAGCCAGCTGGCCTACTTCATCCCCTATTTCCACCTGTCTGCCAGAGCCAGAACTCTGGGCATCGACGCCATGGATGCTTCGTTTATCATCTCTGTGGCAGGTGAGGAACACACTTGTCAATGGTTTCGATTGTGTTTTTATGATCCACCTCAATGAAGCTAATTATCTTTTGTCATCAAAATATTGTTGATTTTGAGAGTGAAACCCTTACAGTGGTTTCTAAATTAGGTACTTGTGAACCTCTGTAAAACTACAGAGGTTACTTCATAATGTTTAATGTAAGTGATCCACAGTACTTTTTTTGTGAAAAAATATATTTCAAGGTTTATTCGAAGCCAGTATGAAGCTCCACCCATCCATGTGTATCAAATCAATTCTATATTTTTCAAAGATATGCTCTATTTAGTGGCAGAGTCCCTCTTCTTTAGTTATGATCCTTTGACTGCAGCTGAACAGTAAAACACTGTGCAACAAGACACAAAAAGATAACTTTTCAAGACTGTAACTGCGGAGAATATGCACTTTATTTAACTAACCCCATATTATCAAGAAGAAACATTACAGGAAGCAAAATTGCCCACATAAAAAAATGTTGCATCTTTTAATCAGCCTATGGATATGAAGAGTATCAAAATAATAATATAAAAAATTATTATTATTATTATTATTATAATAAACAACTTTATTGACGTAGCACCTTTCAAAAATGGTGAAAACAATTTTAAAAAGTTGTATTACATTAGGAAGGAAATATGGAAGTAAACATGCTACCAATGAGGAGGATTGAAATAAATAAAATAAAACATAAGATATTTAAAAGAATAAATAAAATAATAATCAAGAGAATGACTTTGTATTGTACTAGGTATTAAAAAGTGACTTAAAAGCTGAGAAAGCACACAAAAAATGTGACTTTAAGAAGGATTTGAAAGAGGATAAGGAGCTCACCAGTCTGATCTCCTCAGCAGGGAGGTTGTTCCAGGGAGTGGGGCCCCCACCAGAAAAGACCCTGTCACCCCTGGTCCTCAGCCGAGATTGTAAAACAGCTAACAGAGCCTTATCAGTAAATTAGGGCTTTTTCAAAACCCCAAAATCTTGTTTATATCATACATTGGCCATGTCATAATCACATTGCTCACTCATTTTAAGGAAAGAATTATCTTTTAGATCGTGAGTTCTTATAACATTCTTGTATAGTATTTATTGAAATATCCTCGATTTTGCAATGAATATTTATGTGACTTATTTTTAGGGACATTGTGCTTTTCATAAAGACTACCCCTCTGCTAAAGTCCATCAGAGGGACATTATTTCTCCTGACTGTGGCCCAAATGTGGTGTCACCCTTACACCAGTACAACCCCTTACCTGACTGCCATCTAGCAGTTTAAAGAAAAAAATCAACACTTAATCATGTACCTAGTCAGCCCGCATATGATTTATAGGGTACCGTGTTGGTCACAGTGTTAATTGCTGTCACACTTCTATTTAAATGCACTTAGTTAATTGATTGAACTTATGAAAAGACGAAAAGTGGTGAGTTGTATCGACAGAGTTGGTTTCATCACAAAAAGGATTGCGCAAGCTTTCAAGATTAGGCACCAGTGGTGCATCGACTCGAAGCTGGGAAAAGCATGAAGTCAAAGACGAAACGTGACCGCAGAAGAAAACTCGCAGTGACTGTGACCAAGGCAATGCTTTTAAGACTGCGTTTAAGAAGTGATGGAAAAAGTCCTCAGTCAACTTCTAGGCATTAATTATTTGTTAGCTGCTCAGACTCCGCAGTATTATGTAATGAATGTGCTTACATAAAAGCTGAACTTTGGTCCACTGGCCAGGGCGGGTGGGTTCAGCAGTATGCCATTGATGTGGCCAACTCCATATGAGCTGAAAACAGCATTAACATTTTGACCACCAACCACATGTGCGTGTAATTCTTTAAGAGTGCTTGGTCAGGCTTTGTGAATTATTGAAGTGCTAGAGATAGGGGTTGTGTGTTTACGATACACACTTTTGTTTTGCAATCTATCCCTTGCTAATCAGTTCTCAGCAGACAAAGATGGAGATAATACTGTCTTTGTTGAAAGGTGATTCATTGAGTTCTCAGATAAGACTAATGAGAGCTAAATAATCCGAAACATCTGTTATCTCAGGTTCAAGGAGGTAAAAAAGATAAAGTGTAAGAGACTTTACTGCTTGTCTTTTGACGATGTGTGATTGGTTTTAGGCTGAAGGATCATTCAGGTTTTGTGTTTGAGTGCAATTTGAGTGCTCAGAATATAAATCAGTAATTGTATGTAGACTACCTAGAAAAATGCAGTGTTTTCTTTGTCTCTACTGCTAAAAGAGAGCAAAATGAAAAAAAGAAGAAGTCTTAAGAAAACACTGTGGCCCGCACAAGAGACACAGCCAGGATTAAAAACACAAAAAACACAAAAACGTGGATGGATCAATCCAAATCAAGATTAATTTAGAAACTCTTATGTCCAAAATTATGCAAGATGTATTAGAATTTAATCACAAAAATGCTTTAAGGGCCGTTAAACCAATATATAAAATTTCTGTGCCAGTGTAAAAAATACCACACTATATGATGTCTGAATCTTCCCCCAAAGCCTGCCTGTTTACTCAGATGAGCTGCATGCCAGTGATCAGTGCCAGTGAGCAGCAAGACTGACAGATTCTTTTGACTCAGACACGTTTGTTTTGTCACATTCTCTGGTCATGTGCGATGTGCTGAGAGCGAAAGAGCGAGACAGAGCTAGGGAGACGGGGTGCCACCCACACCACAAAGCCACCATCCCAGTGTCCCGCTGTCCCTCTTTCACCCGTCCTAGCACTTGTCATAGAGGCCCATTGACTCGATTGAGAGAGGGAGGCCGCTATCGTCCGGGTCAGCCTATTCGACAAACCCTCAGCCACTAACGCTGGAGCTAACTGGAGTTGCTAAGCAACAAGCTAACCCGAGTAAAGTTTCTGGCTCGGTGACAAGATGGGCTCCCAACTTTGTTTGAGCCCAGTTCTAAAGTGGCTGATACTTTGCAGAGGAGCGCTGAGACGGCAGGCATTATGTACAAAAGAGGAGGCAAGACAAGCCAACTGCAACCTCAGTGAAGCCTGGGCAAACCGACATGCCTTTTATCACACTTTGCTTTAATCAAGTGACTCAATGTCTCTTAAAAGCAAATGGAATGGCATCTCTTCACGCCTTTCACCCCATTGCCTGGTTAGGCCTCGCGGCATGCACATAATGCCTCCTCTACCTGTTAGCGATGCAGAAAGGAAGAGACAGAACCTTTTCATGCTTGATATGCAAGTTGGCTTAAGGTGCTACTTGGAGAGGCCGTATTTAAACTGCATTGTGCTGAGTTTGAATAGGAACAGCTGCAGGCCTGGACCAACCTGCTGTGGTTAAAACACACAAACAAACTCACGACGTGTCTGTATGCAAGCAGGGGGACACCCCGGGATATTGTCTTGGGTCGCTACAGGAGGACACGTAAACACAGCACAGCTGCCTCTTGTCATCTTTCTAACCTCTGCAGAGAGAAAATGCTCGGGATCCTGTTATGTAAGAAAACCAGGGGTGGCACAGTGTTGCATTCTTTCTTACGGAGCCTCATGAAGATGTAGCTGATCATCAATAATTACCAGCCCAATGTTAATTTATGTTGATTAATGTCATCTGTGCTCACACGTCTTTTAAATATGCATACTTTTAAATATAGTAAACTCATCCATATTAATTTCAGCATAATCCATTTTGGGTTCAAGATGAGTGTATGCAGCTGTGGTGCAGAGCCAAAGGATGGGTAACGCTGATCTGCATAGAACCAGTGTGTTGCATTGATCAATGGCCTGCTTGTAGCTATTCCTGCGACGGTCAATACCCCACTGCAGTTTCCGCACCTCCTATCGCATTCCAGTTGACCTCAGCAGAGAGCAGCACATATCTGCGCAGTCATCATACCCGACTGGAGCAAACAATCAATCAGATGGGATCGAACAGCATAATAAGTAGTTTGCCTGGGTGTTGCCGGTGTAACGCGGCTGTTAACAGATGGGTGTGTTGCCACCCAATGTTTCCTGGGAACATTCTCATTGCTTTTACTTGAAATAGACTGACAGTAAATCAGACGTGCCCTTTCTTATCTTCTTATCTCTCTCTCTCTCTCACACACACAATACACGCACATACCTAAAATATGTATAGATGCGCTCACACCCCTGTCAGCTCTCTCTTTCTAGATTCCTGAGATGAGATTCATTGGGCAACTTCCTCCTAAGCATTTCGCACATTTTCCAACCGTTACGAATCAGGTGACAACTTCAGTTGAGGATTGGTTCAGTGTAGGTAAAAAACCCAACAATTTGGTAATTAGGAACTTAGGTTATGTTTAGGGAAATATTATGGTTTGGGCTAAAATGCTTAGTGAAATGTCTACTGTGACAGGAATCATGTAAAATAATAGCTCAGGGTATAAACTGGTCTATCCCAAAAATATACAAACCCGGCTAGCTCACTTTAACCCTGGGTATAGGCCGGCCAGGAAGTTTATCTTGAGTTGTTACACCGGTTCACACCTATTACAACAAGAGTAAGAATCTACTCTAGCAGGTCTGTCTGACCTGCTAGAGTAGATTCATCAAGTGGTTGATGAACCTGTCATAGCCACTGTTATGGACAAAAGCAAATTGTCTTGCTCACCACTAGTTTAATTTTTGGGTTTAATAGTAACATGCCACCTTTATTCAGTCGTTTAATTAATCTGGTAACTGGATACCTGTGACACGACTGGATCTGTCAGGATTATTGCAGGCATCTTTATTTAAACGTGAAGAGAGCACAGATGCACTGGATCCCATCAAAAAGCCCTTTACTATAGAGCAGCTTCCTGTTTCTACCGGAATATTTTATTGAATACCTTCCTTCCTTCAGGACACCATTAGGAACATAGTTTACTGTGTTTAGCCACGATAATCCACTCGGTATGCATTTCAGGGAAACCCTAACCCTAACCCTGGTTACATGCCATATATTTAAAAAACAAACAACATACATATGTATATATTTTTGTCATATCTTATTTTTCACCATTTTCTCATTTGCTCAACATTTAATCATTGAACTCCTTTCTCTCACTTCATCCTGTCCCACTTTCATTCACCCGTCTACCTGTTTGCGTCTGTCGCAGGTATCACAGAGACGATCGCCCAGCTGGCCTCGGGCTGGATGGCAGACAAAAACCTTTTCCATAAGTACCACTACCACAAAGCCTATCTGATCCTCTGTGGCCTGGTCAACCTGCTCTCCCCGCTGGCAACCTCCTACATCCTGCTGATGGTCTACGCTGTCTTCTTTGCCATCTTCTGTGGCGGCTACATGGCCCTGCTGCTGCCTGTTCTAGTAAGGAGACCAGCCAACACAAACATGACGTTTCTTATCTTTTAAAAAAAATCATCTACATTACTTGTACCCAAGGGTTTTTATTTTCAGCAATCCTCAAAATTTAAGTGGTATGTGGCTTTTAGAAAATCAATAAAGATAGTCAAGGCACTTCAATTTTGCTGGATTTAGATATAAGGTTACTATAGTGTGCTCTCTCAGCATATCAGTGTGTGTGTGTGTGTGTGTGTGTGTGTGTGTGTGTGTGTGTGTGTGTGTGTGTGTGTGTGTGTGTGTGTGTCCAGCAGACCCCTGCAACCCTAATCAGAAATAAGCAGGTATAGAAAATGAATGAATGAATGATATATTTGTGTATATACAGACAGTGCCCAACTTATGAACACAATAGGGATTCTGAGAGCCTGTGAAATAAAGAAGATTTGTAAAAGGATATATATTAAATTTAAATCTATGCAAGAAACTGGCCTAGATGAGTATTAGAAATGACGGATGGAGTGGTGCTGTTCACTGGAGTGGAGGCAGAATAAGGAACTAGACGGATGCGGCTTTATGACTATCAGACAGTGGTTTGTATCTACAGATGTTAGTAAGTCTATATATATATATATATATATATATATATATATATATATATATATATATATATACACTACATCCGTCTAGTTCCTTATTCTGCCTCAACCCACACTGAGCAGAACCCAGTGAAAACCCACACAGACACGGGGAGAACATGCAAACTCCACACAGAAGGGTCCCAGACCACGGATGTGGAACCTGTGACCTTCTTGCTGTGCAGAAACAGCGCTAATCCCTGCGCCACACACATACACACACACTGATATGCTGAGAGAGCATACTGCAGTAAACGTGTATCTAAATTTAGCAGAATTGAATTGAATTGTTTTGACTATCTTGATTATCTTTGACTGAGAGCAGACTTTGGTATCAAATTCACAGTACGTGTATTTGTGTTCAGGGACTTTTGTACATGAAAGCGTTGGCTTTACAGTGGCTTCATTACATGAATGGAATAACATATTAAGTCAGTGAGTATCCAGTATCTTCAGGTCGTATCACACCTGAAAACAAATCCATCAGGTCATACGTGATGTGAGTTCATTTAGAGGTGGGGCCGCCACCTTAAAGGCCAGGACAGGCCGCTGGGCCTAAATGATGATATTTGTGACATTTTCTGTCACGTCAGTGAATCAGTCAAATATGTTTTCTTCAATCAGATTAAAACTGATTGAAGCTGTTTTAAAATGTGGATTGTTACTTGTTTGCATGTGATAAAACATGCTGTCAGCACACCGACTTTAAAAATACAATCTGGAATTCAAATGCAAACAAAGAGATTACTTCACCAGCAAGATTCGACCTACAGATCTGGAATTTGCCATCACTTCTTTATTTACAGGAGTTGCTGATGTTTAAAGGTTTACTTACATCAATAATAATTGAAAAGGAGTAAAATGTACCTTTATTCTTAGGTGTGACTGGGGTTCATAAAGGCGCAGTTAATCAGTAAGAAAAAAATGTTCAATTATTTAGCTCAAATGTATGCAATTAAGAAAACTCAGGATTGGGCCATTACATGTGGTCAGTCAATCATTTTTTAAATTCCTTATTGCATGTTTTGAATTTGTGAGGATCTCCAGACGGAATGTGCTCTTCTGCTCTGCAGGTAGATCTCGTGGGGTCAGAGAAACTCAACAACTCCATGGGCTTCTCCATGTTCTTTGTCGGCCTGGGCTGCCTCACAGGGCCTCCTTTGGCAGGTGAGTGGGTCACATCATGGAAATCCTTCTGGAGTCACATGTGCGCTAACTTTTCCACATGCATACGATAACAAATGTGCACGGGATGTTGCTTTTCTACAGTGATTTGTGTCACAAGGGGCGAGGTGAAGTTTGTGCACATGTTTCTGTGTGCTCTGTTTGCATGCATACCCATAAAAGCTTCAACTAGGGTATAATTGAGTGGGGGGATCAGTGAGTGTGGTGATAAGCCTTTTTTTTTATCAACATGTACTGTAGTTGTTCAGCGGTTTTGCAGCACATATTTTCATGGGGCCCTGAATTCCTTGCATTGCCTCCAGTGTTTGTCTGCCTATGGACACGCAGTCAATATACAGTATGGAAAGTGGAACGCGGAGGAAAAACAACCTATAGTTAGTACCTCCCTAATGTAGGCTGAGCATTCTGGTCTGTTTTGACGAAAATGCATGGAGAGGTTACTGGGTCAAGTTTCATTCTGCCTACAAGCAAGTCGAGTCAAACTCTTAGAATAACAGCGTTGTATTCGTGGCTCGTTTGAGTCACTTCTATAAGTGATGGCAGATTGCCGTTATAAGTTTTAGAGAGCTGTTTTAAATCTGGAATCAGTTTTTGGTTGCATGGTTTTCAACATCCCAGGTTGTAGAAGAGTCCCTCTCATGAACTATATCTTTTCAGGGTAGTTACCTTTGATATATAGGAGGCTGAAATGTGCAGAACTTTTACAGTAGAAATGTCGCATTTGGAATCATATGACCAACATTCATCCACTCATCTTTCTGTAAATATTTGAGGTACTTCGAAAGTTAAAAAAAAAACATTTGGCCCCAGTTAAAGTCGGGTGGGGGGGGGGGGGTTCCCTTGAACCTGTTGACATGGTTCCTGCAGTGTGTTGGGCAATCCCTTCAGAGGAGCTTATGGATTTCAGGGTTGAAACGTGACTAATGACCCCCTTTAGGGTAGTACGGAAATAGCGTGCAGCTCTGTTTACCATCCCTGCGGCTCAAGTAAGAAACTGACATTGGGCAAATTACGTTACCTTCTCAGGCCACAGGTTGTAACAACATTCCTGTTGACCAAACCCTCCCCTCAGGATGCCGGACTGTCTGTTAAGTGTCTCAGCAGCAGTTTGAGTCTCGTCCAAACCAGCTTTTCATCTGGTCCGCCTGTCTCACAGCAGCTAACTTTTTGAAGTGAAATGTCAACGTGGCAAAGCTTGAAAATGTTGTTTTTTTTAATTTCTCCTTGTTTATTTAGTTTGAACGTTCAAACTGAGAATACATACAGAATGATGTATGTGGAGCATTTGACCCTAGAAAGCTGTTTCCTCATTAATCTGCTGAAAGAGGGAAGTTTTACTGTGCCTGTTAAAATTCCAATTTTAAGGGACGGACCTGGGAGCGTAATTTATGATGCATCACGAATGTTAGTCCAATTTTCAACTTATAGAAGTGACGTGGGAACTTGGAAGTGTCCAGTGCACAGACAAGATAGACAAGACTTTACAGTGAAGTAGGAGTGAAGCAGTAGCCTAATTTTTTTAAATTAAATATATTTGCATATTCACAGACTAGAATTATTTCCACCTTTGTTTAACCAGGCATGTTGCTTGAGATCAAATGATCTCTTTTTCAAGCAAGGCCAGAATTGTTAGTGAGTAACATGGGACTGATACTTTGTGTTTTTTGTGTTAATTATCTACCATATATCTATATATAAATATCTATCATTAACCATCGGCGACACCTTGGTGCAGTGGTTAGTGCTGTTGCCTCACAGCAAGAAGGTCAAAGGTTCAAGACGTCCTTGGTCCGGGACCTTTCTGTGTGGAGTTTGCATGTTCTCCAGCTTCCTCCCACAGTCCAAAAACATGCTGAGGTTAATTAGAGACTCTAAATTTACTGAGCGAATGGTGACGATAGGCTGGCTGGCTCCCTGCCTCTCACCTGTAATGCGCTGGGATTGGCTCAGACCCCCGTGACCCTAATGAGGAAAACGCGGGAATATAAATATATAATATAGAGAAAATGACTAACCAGCCTCACCATTGTTACCAGCTATTAATCACAAATGAAGTTTGTCACAAATTGAAGATTCTTATTAGATGGCACCACATTTTCCCTTTCCTGTGTTGTAGGGTTCCTGTACGACTACACGCAGACTTACGACTGCTCTTTCTACCTGGCCGGCCTCTGCTATCTGCTCTCCTCCCTCTCCCTGTTCATGGAGCCGATGGCTCAGCGCTGGAAGGCCCGGAGGAAACGAGACCAAGCCAAGAGAGCGGAGAGCAGTTGCAAGACCAACGGCTGCTTCACCCCCGACCGCCTGCAGAACGGTGCCGTGTAGAGGAGCGAAACCCAGGGAAGGCCATTTCATCTTGAACTAGCATGCTCATGAGTTGCCATGGGCCCGCATACCTCGGGGCTGAACATGAACTCCAACTTAAAGTCGGGACCTAAGTGACCCTTTCGTTTCTGCAGGAGTGTAACACGGGCGGAGGACGATACGTTAATGACCGCAGTAGTTGGGGAAGTTGGCGAATAGATGATCATGTCGAATATTTGGAAGCCAAAATGTTAGTGTTCCACAAACTATTTGACCCCGTTATTGTTCTTCAGCAGTACATGCATCAAAACCGAAGATATCCCTCTATATACAACAGCCAGCACATTTAAATATCAGCAGCAACCATAACTTACGTGAACATAATCAAATCCTGTTTTCCAATGAGACAACACTTTGCAGCCACATTTAACTGCACATAATATTGCTGCACAAGCAAGCTTGAAATCCTGTCTTCGGACATTTTTTTTCTCCCAGTGACAACGTCAATGGAAACATATCATCCAAGATAGACTGTTCCCCTGATCTCTTTGGTAGCCTTTTACTCGTATCAGTAAACCTGTACTCACACATATGCACTTTGAGCCAGGTTTTGATTATGCTGCATGACAATTCCTCTGATCTGTTACTGCCAGATTGTTAAAATACTGAGCAACCACTTAATCGTAGACCGCTTCAATGACACACTGTGTAATCTACGAAGCCAAAAAAAAAAAAAAAAGTAACAGGAAAAAAAATGTATCTCGTGTCCCGACAGCGTTATTGTAGGCATATGGGTAGAATGTATGGCATGTATTAGTAGCATTTAGGTGTGCTCACTTTCAGCAATTGCACACTGATATTCTCATATTTATATCTTTATTAATATCCTGGATGTTTTTACGTCCCTCAGCTACTTCAGTGTACTTTCACGTAGACACATTAATCAAACCTCAATATATGTAGCTCATGTAGGACATTTTTTTGTCTTTTTTTTTTTTTAAACGCCGTTCCTGTTCTGTAGATATGAATGTTCATATATATGAGTGGAACATTTTCAGCTCCCCTTCTCCTTCATGCTTTCAAGATATTTCATTTAAACTTCAAAACCTTTCCCCACCCTCTGTACTTTAATCGTATTAGTTCAGAGTTTCATATCTCTTATATTTTTTCTGCAACCGAGGTTAAACTTTTAATGTTTTTTTTTTCCAAAACTTTTCAAAATGTATAATGGATATAATGGACGTGGCCTGCGCTGGTGACTATGCTGACTTCTGCTGCTGGAACATTCAAGGGCAGTGGGATATTTTGTGTTCTTCAAGTGAAATTTAAGCTGCTTTCAGCACTTTGCACATAGACTGACCCTTTGACTTTTTTCACAGACAAGGAACCCTTTCTAAACCACATACATGTCATTGACAGAGACAACTGACAGTGTATCTACTTTCAGTGGCAGCGCTCACATACCAACTGATACTTCAACTGCTTACAGCGCACACACTTGAACTTTCATTCCAGCTGCTTTCTTCTCTTAAGTCTTCAACGACCCTTCAAATACTTTCATCTATTACACTTCTCTACTCAAAGCACTAAACTGATGATTCTGTTTCAGTGCTTCTTTTCAACTGACACTTAAGCTCCTTTAAATTAAAGGATAGGTTTGGATTTTAAGTCTTACAGTCAGGTGTCTATATGAATGCTGATTTTTCTATGCTGTAACCATTTCTCCTGTTTACATGAGCCATTACAAAAACATATAACAACAAATATAACACTTTATATTAAATTTCTTGTAATAAGTGTTATCTAATGTGTAAAAGGGCCTTATAAGAGCCTTACTAACATTATTATGACTTAATAACATTATATCATGTGTTTATGAGAATATATTTTAAGACATTTATAAAAACTTATTAGAAAAGTGTTTGTAACAAGCTGAACAATGCCTTATTTAATCCTTAACAAGGTATTGTTTTTACTTCAGCTGCAAAAAGCCTAGTTAACTTTGTTCCTTAATAAAGCAACAAAAAATAGGAAAGGTTTAGCAATGACATAGCATAGTTAGTTATACTCAATAAATGTGTAATGCTATTATGTAACGTATAATGCTTTTGTTGACATTCTTAAGCATCTATTAACTGTTGAATGATAAATTTCTTCAATTTCAAAGTACTTATAAAGGTCATAATCTGATAAAAACTATTTTATAATGCCTAATTAACGCTTAATAATGTTAATAAACATCTTATTTTATACTACATGTTAACTGGCAATATGTAGTAGTAGAACAAATGTCTAATGAGGCCTGTGGAATTTGACTCCCATCTGGTCAATGTAAACAGGATGAATAAGTGTGGAAAGAAAAAAACTATGCCAATGTTCATTTGGACATGTGACTGTTGTTTTAAGACAGTTATTTAAACAACTTCCATATATTTCACATACAAATCAGCATTTCTACCCGTTTACAGAGTTTGCACCTGCAGTTTTAAGCTTAAACGCAAACTTATATTTTCTTCATAAACTGTCCATTTTTCATTCTTCCAAAAAAGAAAAAAAAATGATATTGCATCGAAACTTTGGTTATGACCTTTTTTTAAATACTACGACACACCATAAACTGAGGTTCTACTGTTGAGGTTGCAAGTTATCTTGCAACTCAAGGTTCATCACAGACGGGCTGTTCTATGCAAGTGCGCACGTTTTCCTTTGATTATTGGTTCATCTGCACAGATTTTTTTCCTGTAGTAAAAACACCCGCTGAAAGAAAAAGCCTGTTGGTTTGAGGTTTAAGTATATTTCATAAGTATTCTGATCATAGCGGCTGAAAAGCTCCATTGAACATTTTGAATATTTGCGTACTTAAGTGCATATTTTCAATCTTATGTTTGTAACTCTCTGACCAACTGTTTCACAAAGATGAATTGCTGATGTTGCTCATATACATGAATACTCATTGTACAGTGCCCTAACTGGACTGGTAGAAAATTGTTGCCCAGCCTTCACAGTGCCTGCAGCCAGCCTGAACATGGATTTACATTGTGTTTATATGGGAGAAGTATTGCTTGTTGAATCTTATTTTTTATGCAGTAGAAGTTTTTTTTCAGTGGATTTCTTGTTTTTCACCACAATTTGCCTTACAAGGTACTGTAATTGTATCTTTTACTAACTTTCTGTGATGTCAGCCAAAGACACATTAGAAACCTACCTACAACTTGAAGCTTGTTACTAGTTTGGACAGTGTATATATACCTTGCACCACTCTGACCACCCGTTATGCACAGTCATCCTCAAGTAACTGAGGAACACCCAACCACTGACGGACAAATGTTTTGTTACGCTGCCCTCTTGTGGCAGAGGAAGGCTTCTACTCAAAGAATGCTGTCTCAATTAGTACCAAATTATTCCCCCTCAACTCACTTTTACAATACTGAGCAAGGCTCTTTGTATTGTTTCAATAATGAAAGTCATGCACAAAAGCTCTTTTGACTCACGAGTTGCATTCACCACCAGTATGCTTCTGTGACTGAGAGCCACTAAATATTTTGTACCATAAATCTTTTATGAGAAGTATTTGATGCTTTAAAGTAGATTTTGATTGGGGTTTTATTTACTTGTTAGTTATTTGGAAATTTGAAGAAATTGTACGTTTAAGCAATATATTGATAGATTTTTTTTTATGTACCTTTTGGTTAAGTCTTAAACTCCTCTGCTAAGTTCTGTTTGATGGCGTATGATCTTATATTTTTGTTGAAGGAAATGCATTTATGGGTGAAACACTGTTTTATCACTACTCTGACTCATGGGTTTGTTAACTGATCGAGTTTAGAAAATATGCTTAACCAATCATAGATATCCTGTTCCAAGGATCCTCCTTAGAGTTCATTTTTAAGCCTTGTAACGGTGCAGTGTCAGCTGTAATAAACTGACCTGTGACTAAGTCTGTTCTTGTGTGATTCAGAAACTCAGCAATACATGCACCGACTTCCAGCTCTCTTCAAACAAAAAAGACACTCAAAATGACATTTTGAACATATTTTATTTACACATCATTTATTTAGACGTGAATAAACGAATGGACGCATCCATATTATTACATTCATTTTTGTCTTGGAGGTTTAGAAATAGACCCAACAAATGCTGCTCACAGGTAGTGTCATTACTTTATCAATAGACTGTTAATCAAAGTAAACGGGGTACTTACAGTAGATGGCTCCTGATGGCATATTTATTGGCCTGGTAACAGATTGACGCACCAGCTGCTGTCCAGTGGAACTCTGTAAAGGAAACAAACACGTGTGAATCTTGACAGCAGTTGACAGTGTTGAATGCTTTGAATATGTGAGTAAAAAAAAAACTGTAAGTGCATTAAAAATATATCTAAGTGATTACTTTATACTATATTGAACTGCAGTGAAATTAGCATGCATTTATGAATTTTAACGTCAAAATATGATTACATCGGATGTTACAAACGGAGGTTGGATAATGTCCTATTATACTCTATACATTTTGTGTTACTGATGGTATTGATTGGAATGATTATAGGAAACTGGCCTTATTTGAAAAAACGATGACTGGAGTGAGAATATTTCAATGGTGAACTTCATGTATTAGTTCATGTTTAAGTTTCTGTTGAATTAACAGATTTCAAGGTAATTAAAAGCTACCTCCTGTCCGATTTTAAAATTCAATGTTTAAACAAAATCCACAATTAGCTTTTTTTTCTTGACACTATGTATTCAGACATCTAATGTACACACAGAACACAGGTTGTAAATCAGTGATTCATTTAATTTGTTAAATGTCATTTCAGGTGTCTGTTTTTCCCTTAAAAGGTTAATTTCTGATTTAAAGAAGAACATGGCTGCTCCAGTAGTGTTTGATGAGTCAGGCTTCATTGATATATTGATGAGTTGCACAGCATTGATTGTCTGAATACCTGCACATGCATCTGCAAATATAGGTTGAAGATACTGGGAGCAGAGTGAAAAGTGCACTGCTGTCAGTATTGGTCACTGATTTGCGGTTTTCAAACTCCACATTTTGGTTGCTAATTATGGTATGTGATAGAATTATAGGGTCAAGCTGCTTTAAACCCCACGTTCACATTCAATTAAATGTAGATTATCATCTGTACCCCATCATTACCATCACTATTATGAAACATAATTTTGAACCAGGACTCCTGTATTATGTAATGTTGCCTTTAAATTACCTTAAATACCATCACTTGGCATAATAATAATAATAATGCTTGAGGTTTTATGTATAAATAATCTAACAAGGGTTTCTTTTAGTTGGATTAATCATTGCATAAAAATGCCTTAGTGAATATGTTCAATATAAATTGATTTGACTGAAAAAAGAACAGTTGGAGTGTTTTGCTCAGCAATGAAACAACTACGCCTTTGTAACCAATTTCAGACCATGTTATATTAAACTGTAGTTTATAGTGATTCTGACATTTGAATGAAAAAGAATTCACATCTCTGCAAAGCTGCAAAAACTCAATTTACTTATTCTTAGTTATCTGAATCTTTTCTAAACACTTCGGACATTTACTTAACAGTAGTTGCACAATGTATGTGAACATGTACCTAATTTAACTCCTTGTAACCATATTAGCAAAAAAACATAAAATGTAGGTATCAAAATATTCACTATAGGACCATTTATCATAATGATTGTTGCTGAAGATCAAAGGAGCATTATGCAATATGTTTGTGTGGGCAGTAAATGATTCAATCTTACATTGAGGTTTGGGATTTGTGCAAATAACCTCTGTAATGACTTTGGCTGAAAGCTAGAGTGTGCCATTTTGCATTTGATATTGTAAAACACACGATGTTGACATTTCATACTTACCACTGCTACCTAAGCCACCGATACAGACCTGGCAGGCAGCGCTTGTTCTCTTTACTCACCGCCGCGGCGTGTCTACACAGCGGTTGTACACTGATACCAGTTCCGGGTGTCTGGTGTGCATAAATGTGATGTGTCAGGTAGTCGACTGTGAGGGGGAAAAGCAGGTGCTCCGTGGTCCTCAAGATGGCAATGTTTCTCTAGTGAAGTGAGAGGTCCTTCTCAGCACAGAACACAGAATTTGCTTTCACACTAATATGACTAAGATGGATGGTAAGAGGAAAATGGAAAAATATCTTCCCTGCGTTTAAGTAGCCTTATATTTATACAAAAAAAAAAAAAAAAAGGCTGTCAGCAAAATAAACAGGTCTCCTAGAAGAATTTGGGGGAGGGGAGGGGAGGGGTCCGCGGTGTGGATTCCTTCCAGCAGTGGCAAAAAGGGCAAACAATTTGGCCTGTTCATATTTCACTTCCATGCTGCAGTGGACCTCAGATGATGGTGGAACACGGCTTCAGCGCAGCAAACGCACGTCTTCACTCGCCTCCTCGGAGAGGGTTCAATCAGAGGAGAACACACCGACGCAAAACACAGAGATGGGGGGGCAAACAATATTCCTAGCTGAGGTTTGGGCCAATCCTCTTCCCTGAGCCAAACATTAAGTCAAATCGAATCATAACTGGGCAAAGTGTGATAAAGACAAATCAGCCCAGTGGTTCAGCTTGGCCTCTGCAGCGAGACAGCTTGAACTGCGGATGCTACGGAAATTTCAGAGGAGTCACCCACAATCTCCCGAGTGGAGTGTGTGACGGCCGGTGATGAGATTCCCTCAGCTCCTATTCAGAACCAGGAACAATGCGCGTGAAAGTTTTAGAGTAACGGCCAGGAGAAGACAACAGGATACTGGCACATGCTGTTGTTTGCTCCGGCCCTCGCCTCCCGCCTTCCCGAACTGCGCCACTGTCTGCGCGGGCCACCGTTTCACACTGCAAACTGGCTGCAAACAAGAGGCAGCGGAGGCTCCTCGATGCTGCTCAGGTGATCACATGCCGACAGGAAGAGTTGAGGGTGTAACAGGGGATCATGGGGGGAGTAATTTATGATGGGCAACTTAGGAGGTCAGAACAGGCCTGTATGCAAACAGCGATCCTCACACGAAACAGGGGTCTCTCTTCACTGGTGCTAACAAACCGCAAATTGTCTCCCTTTTCGTGTGCAGAGACAAAATTTCAAGTGAAGTGACAACTCCTTCGAAACACAATAAGGCATGGCAGCTCGTTTCTTCAATTCACTTCCATCGAAGAAACATGTTTCCCTTCAAATGAACAATTTATTGATAATCGGTCACATTAAGTGCTCAAATGCACTCGCAGGTATGTGAACAGCTTCGCATGGGCTCTATGGGTTTTTCCTTTTCCCATGACATCAAAGTGTACATTGCTCAATTTTTCCATTTAAAACAGAAGTCATCACAGGTGCAGATGGGCTACACAACTTAAAAGCTGCCTCATCAGTGAGGACTCACAAACACTAGGTTGCCTTCTCCGCAGAGCGCTTTGAGCTCTGCACTCGTCTTCTCAGGAGTCCAACGATGCAGTGGGTGAGATGTTCACACGTATAACAATTTCCCCACATATTGTTTTCAATACATCTTAAACCAAACTTAGCAAATAATAATTCAGGGTAAGTTACTATTGCATGACAGACATACAATGGCATCAACGGAATTCGGTAAGTAGGCCTTGGGAACATGTTGGCAGGCATGAATAAAATATTGTCAAATTTAGACCTCTAAAAATTAAATTCAAACATTAATTGTTAAATTCTAAAATTTTGATTAACACAGGCCTACTTACTGAACAAAGCAGTTTTTTTTTGTTTTAATGAATTATAATTATTCTTTCAAGAACTACTGGTTTCAGAAAAAAAATGAAAGACTGTCAAATATCAACACAAACTTCTCTAAGCGTTTTATCCATTACTACTGTAGTTTTTCATAGATCACATTACACAACCATGTCTAAAGGTAGGGATGCACAAAATAAGATGTGATGTAAAAAAAAAAAATATATATATATATATCTATATATATATATATGGAAAAACATGTTAGTATCTGCTTTACTATGCTATGCGTATTGTGTTATGGGCTGTTCCCTGGGCAAAAATCTCACATCTGTTAGTATTCAGCATTCCACATAGAGTTGACAGGACAATTTAGATTCATCAGTGGACACACACTGAGTTCATTGTCTGTTTTGCAATTTGGTATTCCAGTACTGAGGAACACTTTGATAAAAATTACACTCCAAACCATTTTTAAACAGAATTCACAACATAACTGAAATGTATGTGCTGTTATTCAGAGACTTTTCAAATGATGACCATCGAAATGTGTTTTGTTGTTTTTTTTTCTTAACTTTGAATACACACACAGTGAGGTCTGGGGAAGTTTCAATAAAGTCTAAGATTAAAACATGTTGCAGCAACTCATCTCTGGTTCACCACGCCATCTTTCCACCATCAGGGTGCAGACTGATGCAGACAAGATAGCCGTAAACGTTTGGTAAATAATGTTGTGCGACGTGTTTTGACCTTAGAAGTTACCGGAAGGTTCCCTTCTCCACAGATATCAGCTTTGAAACCAAATCACTTTCTACACCTTTACAGGGCTCTTTAAACTCAAAGATGTCATGCTCAACTTTGTATCCATCCACAGAAAAGGAATTATAACAGAAATATTATTGCAATGTAATTCAGCTTCTGATTCCCCTCATGTTTATACCAGTATATGCCGTAGACTCAATAACACTGTTGCAATGCAATTTAAGGGAGTTTTTCCTTATTTGAATTGTGGGATCTATAAAGCCCCCATGAGGCAAATCTGTGATTAGTCTTGTACTTTTCAGATTTTATTTCAATTTTTATTTCAGATTTTTTAACACTGTTAATTAATGAGGCCATTTTTTGTTTTTTAATTGCAGTGGAAGTGTTATTGTGTCCATTCCTTACGTTTCTTAAGTGTATACTTCCTTTCTTGTAACAGAGTTGGGTAGCTAAAATTATAAACCTGTAAATTAACAAAAAAAGTGTCTTCTATATGATTTCTCTTCTTACAAGACACTGGAATTATTTCCTCATAATGCTCCTCACATTTAACTGTTTTACAGTATTCTGAATGAATTACTGCCAGTTTATGACTTTGAGAACAATTAATATACCGTTTAAGAAAAGATTTCAAAAACACACACCCTTTTAGTTTTGTAAGAGGGCACCGTTTGTCATTTTAGTGGATTACATGGCAACATACAAACACTCAAGAACCATACGTGTACCCCTTAATGCAGAACACACAGCATGCAATAGTTACTGACATACAGCAGATTTTTTTAAACACTTCAATGTAGTGTGTTCGGATGTTTTTTTTTTCCTAAGATGCTCCACGAACCACAATCATGACCAGATAGTCCTCTTCACTTTTAGCCAGAGCTTTGGCAGAGGAATCTAGGAACTGCTGGGAGAAATCACAGGGAGGGAAAGCGTGGAGAACCCCCGTGTTGTCTTTATCTCTGCTCCCTCCCACAGGCAGGCTGATGACGCCAGCTGCTTGTTTTTGGTTGAGGTAGGACACCAGGTTGCGAAGTGGCCGCTGAGTCGAGGCTGCGGGGTCAGACGAAGACGTATCCTCCGTGGTCCCGGGAACCGCCATCAGGATGGCGTAGCCGCCAGGGCCCGCCACTTTGATGCGCCGCGACACCTCGTCGAGCTTGGGCTGGTCCAGGCGGAGGCGCTGGGTGATCTTTAGCTCGCTCACCTGCCTCCCCGTCGTGCCGTCGGCGAGCAGGTCACTGGCCACGGTGTGGTCGCCCTCCAGCAGGTGCATGTTGGCCGGGAAGTTGCTGTTCTTCAGCAGCAGCATGCCTTGCCAGGCCAGGCCGAGCTTGGTGCCGTCCAGCTTGGACTGTTGACCTCCCTTGGAGCTGCACTCGGAACGCTCCCTCTTGGCCGGACCCTTGTTGCCGTCGCCCGCTTTGCGTTTCCGCTCTCCGATGGCTGAAACGTTGCTGCTGGATGGACCCTTGTCGGAGAGACTCTGGCTTTTGAGTCTCCGTTCGGTCCCACCTCGTTCCAGGCTGCTGTGGCGTTCTCGTGCTGGGGAGGGTCTCTCGCCACGGAGAGGGCGCTCTGAGTCACTGAAGCGGCCCCCGTCCCTGCTGCTGCCCCCGGGACTGCCGTCTGGGGAGGCTCGCCGCCGCCTCACTGTCCTCTCCGTGCTGTCAGGGGAGTGGTCTACGTGGCGTCCGTCCTCCAGCACACGCCGCTTGCGTGCAGGCTCTCGTCCCTGCAGCTCCCGTTCCAAAGACCAGGGCTCCCGCGCCCGCCGCTCGCGCTCCAAGTGCTCCAGAGGCTCGAAGGGGGAGGCCCGCACCCGTTCACGGATCGCTGGGTTGGGCCACTCGGTTCCAGGGAAGAGCTCTCGTTCCCTGAAGTGAAGCGGCGGTGGAGTCCGTTCCCTGACCCTCAGAGGTTCAGGCGTGGCACGGTGGACAAACGACTCGGCCACCATGTCAAACGGAGGGATGGGCAGAGGTTGCAGGAACTGCTGCTGATAACGATGCTCTGTGTCAGCAAAGTCCACTCTGAGTCTTCTCTCTGGACCCCCCAAGGGGAAGCCCCGCATGTGTGTGCATGCTGCTTGTGCAGCATCCAAACTTTCATACTGAATATAGGCCCATGTGTCCCCCTTCCTATAGTCTATGGTCCTTATGGTGCCAAAGCGATCAAACTCTCGTGCCAGGGCCGCTAAGGGGACCCAGGGTCCAAGCCCGCCCACCCACAGGCGCGTGGAGGGGGTTGCTTTCCCGTAGCCGATCTTTATGGGGTTGCGGCCCACTATCTTCCCGGACATACTGAGCTTAGCACGGTGAGCCATGTCAAGGTTCTCAAATTTCAGAAATCCATACGTGCTGGTCTGTCCCCGTGTGGGTCTCTTAATGTCCACTTCCGTTATGACGCCGAACCGGTCAAACGCTCTCCTCAGGTCCGCCTCTGTGACGGTGATGTCCAAGTTGCCCAAAAACAACGTCCTGTTGGCTCTTTGGTCGTCTTCTGGAGAGATAAAATCCTCCTCGCGAAAAGCGGCACGCTCCGCGATGAAGGCCGGACGGGCCCTGGCCTCGAATAGGGCGAACTCCCGGTCCCGCTCCAGTTCTCTAGGCAGAGGGGGCGGCGGGGGAGGGGGCAGCCGTCCCAGGGCCAGCTGCTGGAGCCGGTAGTCTCTGTATCCGAGCCCGGTGGGCGAGAGGGGCCTCTGCAAGTGTCTGTGGCTCTGGGCCGCGCCGTACACGTCCCTCTCGACGGGGGAGCGGCTTCTCCTCCTGTTGATGTACACCGCTTCTATTTTCAGCGGCCGGTCGTACAGCACGAGCCGGCCCCTCGCGTGCTTCGCGGCTCTGGCGTCCTCCGGCTTCCGGAAATTCACGAAGGCGATGCGCTCGTCGTTGCTGCGGCTGATCTTGACGCTCACGTCCCCGAACTTCTTGAATTCGTGAAAGAGTCCGTCCTCGATGTCCTCGTCGCTCAACTGGGTGCCGAGGTCGCTGATTTTGAGGGTTTTGTACTCACTCTCGGTGCTGGGCGGCTGGACCCGCTGCTGCTCCCCGCGGGAAGCGCTCCTCGGCGCGGCTAAATCCAGCGTCAGGCTCAGGTTGTGGTTTTTACCGACGGAGCTGGCGGCGGCGGACTG
This sequence comes from Lepturacanthus savala, assembly GCA_030544235.1. NCBI lineage: Eukaryota > Metazoa > Chordata > Actinopteri > Scombriformes > Trichiuridae > Lepturacanthus > Lepturacanthus savala. The sequence goes on from CM060480.1 coordinate 15,565,219, forward strand.
ACAGCTGTGGTTATTCCCAGTCCGGCTGTGGCCGTCGAAGTCCCGGTCTCTTTTCTCGCCGAGCAGGCTCCGTCTCGTCGAGCCGCCGTCGCTTTTGGTCGAGCTATTCCCGTTATTACTCCCACTGGAGACGGAAAGAGCCCCCATTTTCTTGCTAGTCGGGTGGCATCCTCCCCGGTCTCGAATATCATCCAAGGCCCGGGAGCGTTTTTTAATCGGCGACCGCTCTTTACCTTTCATCTCAGTCCACGCAGAGCCTCCCTTCGGACGCCTGGCTGTTTAGGTCTGTTTCTGCAGTGGTGCAGGAAATAATTGAAATGAAAAACGGATTTATTCACTGACCCTGCGGCAAAACAACAACAGCCGCCATTTTGTAAAGATTAACGCGAGGGCCCGCCCCTCCGACCTGATTGGTTGAAAAAGTGGGTGGAAAACTTTAAAGCATACGTCAATCATCCACTGAGCCGTTTAAATAATGTTTATTCTTATGCGTTTTGTGACCAGTGTCATCTCTGACAACCATAATTTTACATACATCATGAGCCGAAAAAGCAGTATTCATTTGACTAAATAATTTGAAGGTATCATATTGAGAGACAATTGTTATTTTATCCATCCATATATATTTGACAAATTTAAGGTATACCCATGGAAAATGATAAATTACCACATTTTGTGCCTATAAAGTTCCACAGGATGGGAAACTAAATGATGATGGCGTAGGAAGGGAAAGGAAATCTGTTTCTCTTCATCTCAATAAAACGAATCAACCTTATACCCACAAGGTGGCAGTATTTGAACAGTAACTCACAGGTACAGTAAACCATAAGCCACTAATCCTTAAAAATGACCTTGGATAGACGCAGGCTCTTTCTATGTTGCTGTGTGGTGAGCCATAAGTCCTGAATGTGTGACCTTTCTAAAGATGAGAAATGCAATTTAGACTAAAGCTTTTAATTAGCCTAGTTAATTACTATTACTATTTATTAGTAATAGTAATTAACTATTATTGACTTTTAATCCATTTCCACTCTTGTGTTGCCCTAAAATAGGCTACGATAGTAGGACAAAGGACAAATACTCTATATTCAAGTGTCAAAGTAATTCACTCAGCTGTGTTCCCTCTTTCCAACTACTTGTTGCGCTTCTAGATATTTGTGGAACATTTTTTTTTGTCCATAACACACATTGCGAGTTGCAAACGGTGGCGCTGATTAAACTGTTTTCCTGTAGATGATTAACTGATGACGTTCTCCATCTAAATGGCTTGAAGCTGCCAGATATTTCGTGGCAGAATGTAGTGAAATTGCTTCACTCCACCGTTTGACAGTGTTAGTGACTTGGCCGCACCGTGCTACCACATTGTTTGGCTTATTGGGACATGTTAATGCGGTTGAACTACTTCAAATACAAGGATCTGTCAGGTCACAATAGCTGCACTTCAAGGCCAAGATAAATCTTGTGGAGATCAAAACTCAGAATAGTGGCCAGCGGGCAGCTCTGCAGATTTTAATGAGCATTAAATCATATTGTTCATCCATTAATGAGGCTGAGAGTATAGTCATTTCCAGACTCCAGTGAGTCTTCACCCAGTGACCCTAACATACAGCGATGCTTAGTTAACTGCCCCCAGCATTGTGCAGTCTTGACTCAACGTATTTAATTTATTTCAGACAAAATATATAAGGCCTTTGAAGCCTGATGTATTGAGTCTATACGCATCAAAGCATATACCATACAATTTAATTTTAAGAAAACTCAGTCAAAACTGTCCTGTAGCCTATTTTAATATGAAAAACAGATTTTCTGCTTCTACCTTTATGTATAATAAAACAATACTTCACGTACAATACTGAGAGTTAGGGTTACGGTTATAGTAACTGCCCTGACAGTGTTTAAGAGTATATATACACACACGCACACACACACATTACATATAATGTAATACATTATACATACATACCCATTTTGTTTATGGGAAAAAAGATTTGATAAACCTGTCCCCATGTAAACGTAAATATTAAAATTAAGCCCTGATCCACCATCTGCTATTTCTTCAGCTTTTTTAAAGATGGCCATCTCTTCAATCCCTTATCCCTACTGGCAGGTCTTCTTATCTTCTCCACTTAATCTGGGATTTAATCAGGGGGACTATGTAACTGCAGTAAGAGCTGCCGTCTCCCAGGGCCTGGCTGGAATTTGAAGCTGTGGGTGTGGAAAGTGTTTCTGATGGGTTTGTGCATTCTTCTATTGGAACCACATGTTAGTGGCTCGCACAAAACCCCGACACAGACTAAGGGAATGGCCGCTAATCCGCCCCGGCATGGCTGTCATGGTGAAGCAAGCGAAGGGAAAGGAGAGCCAATCTATTCCCCCGTAAGCTATGTACACTCCCGGGGAGTAAGTGGGGCTTGGAAGGGCTTTGTCCACCAGTGGAACATTCTTTTTTTTTTTTTCAATTCAAGTTGCATTTTCAATCTCACACAGAATGAAATGTTTGCACATCTGACATGAATATGTTGGTATTTAGTAATTTGGAGCAGATGGGATGGTACCATGCATTTTAGTGTTTCCTTGACAATAAAATAAATTGTTTTTGGTAAAGCACAACAAGAATTCCTCACATCAATTATTAGAAATGCATTTGTAGAATGCAAGTAAGTCTATGCCTCAGAAACATTCTTGTGTCAAGGACAGATGACCTGGATTTAGTGACTAATATACCAAAAAAAAATAGACTCTGGGTCGTGGTAACCCCAATTTCTTCTCTTAAACTGTAACTCATTACTCAGTTGGTCACGTTTACCACTGATGCCAGATGTGAATGAGCAACGCTTCAATGTGAAGCCAGCTGTCTGTGGGAGACTCTCTACTTCATCATCAAGAGTAGAATGTGGTCACTCAGTGAACTTCTCATTAATGAACCTGCCACTTGCTCCTGATACATGAGGTGCCACCTGAAGGCCTCTTGAAGTGAAGCCAAGTAGGCTGCACATGTCTCTCTGTTCAGTTCCCAAATACAAGAAAAGTTCACTTCCTCTACAGCCTGTGCAGCATTGCTTCACAACCACATTCCCAGTTAGATATGTAACACAGATTTAAGACTAAGGTTGCATTTTCTAAATCTCTGAAAGTAGCTTCCTATTGAGCAAGACAGATGATATAGATGGAGGCCTTTATTAATGGTCACACTAAAAAGCACATAAAACAATGATTAATATGATAATTACATTTTTTACATGCTTAAATAATTTTTCCTCTTTGGTCTCAGCAATGTGATATCAAAAAAAAAACATGGAAATTTCCCATGAATACATTGGGTTTTCGTGCAAGAGGCTCAAGTTATTCCAAGATCTTCTGAATTTTGAAAAGTCTTCAAGTTGGCTTAGATAAATGTTAAGAAGAAATATTGGAGTCATATGCTGAGGTGGGTGTGTACATCTGGAATTGTGTATGGGTCAATGTAATATGCTTTGGCTCAGTCAGTGCATAATGGGGGATCTGGCACTGTTGTGGTCATGTAGGCCAGGAGAGGATGCTGCCTGGCTCTTTGGCTTTCATCCGCAGCGCCACCAGACCCGTTGGCTTGTATTCGGTCTCCGGCCCCTCGATGCCGGCGGACCCGAGGCCTCCTGGGAAGCTGTGGAGCGAGTAGAGACCGTTGATGCCCGGATGGTGAGGCGGGTGGTGGTGGTGTGGGTGGCTGGGAGACGTGGGCATGCCCATGAAGCCCTGCAGATTGCTGTGAGGGTGAGGGTATGGACTCATGCAGGATGAGGGAATGGAGTCAGCTCCCAAGACACAACCAGCGCTGGAGCCACCGCCTCCTCCCCCTGAAACCGCCCCGGGCCACAGGTTGCCCTGCATCTGGACAGGAATATTTTAGGATGCATTATACTTTGCTATGACGTTTCAAATTCTGGCAAATTAATGATACAATATCAGCAAGGCTGAAATCAGCTTGTTCTGCTTGCACCAATTAAAATGTGGCCTACCTGGTATGTATCATGGCGAGGGAGAAGAGAAATATCATACGTAGCAGCAAAGTGGTTGCGGACCTCCTGGATCTTCCCGTATCGTTCCCGTTTCCTCCACTTTGCTCTACGATTCTGAAACCAAACCTATCAAATACAAAAATATAGTGTATATTGGACATTTTTAGAATACAGCAGGTCTTGTTCACATCATAAACTGTCCTCTACTGATATTAACAACATTTTTAAAAGGTGTAAAATAATAGTGCTGATGAGAAAAAGTTGCCCTGACACACACCTGGACTCGAGCTTCAGTGAGCTCAGTCCTCAGGGCCAGTTGCTCCCGGGCGTACACGTCAGGGTAGTGTGTCTTCTGGAAGACCTTTTCCAGCTCCTCCAGCTGAAAGGTGCTGAAGGTAGTGCGGTTGCGCCGCTTCTTGTTCTTGCCCGATAAGTCGATGGAGTCAGCGATAGAGTCTCCCTGCAAACCACTGCTTGGCTCTTTCAGCTTGCCACAACAGTCTGTGCCAATCCCAGGGTAGCCCAAAGTTTTTGGAGCTCCTTTCTCTCTCACTAAGGCATAACAGGGCACATAGAAATACACAAACAGTTATATTTCAAAATATGAGCAAAATTCAAATGCAAATTGCATCATTTTTCATTGTTTGATGGTTTAGACTGCTGTTGGGCTGTCTTCAAGGTTCAACTTTAGGTTGTTTCAGGAGTGTAATCTTTATTTATTTTTTTTACAATATTTATTGCCAACTTTCATTTTTGCCAACAACAATTTCTGATTCTTCTGATCGTCTGAGAAATAGTTTGTGTAGTCCAACTTTGAAAAATATATTTTTAATCTTAATAAGACATTTGTGCAAATAAAATTTCAAATAAATGAATATCTATTGTATGCAGAGAGATTGAAACCGATACACAGATAAATCAGCAGGCCTTTGAAATATAACACAAACATTCTTATTCATACCTATAGCCAACAAAAACTTTTTTTATGTCTGCAACTACAGATGTCCTACAGATGTGCATCAAATCCATCATCATCTTCAACATAACAGCCTGGTTTGGAGCGCTCCACATCAATCCCATAAATAAAAATCATCAGAATGAGTAGAAAAATCATTGGACTGGACCTAGAACCACTTAACAGGAAAGGATTACAAATCGCCTCAAACACCACCCACACACAGACACACAGACACACACACACACACACACACACACAATGCAGTCACCTGCCCTCAGGCAACCTCCCATCGAGGACCAACTCGCTCGGCCCAGCTTTCCAGCTTTGTACCGTTTTCCATCGGACTTCTCAAAACCTGAGCTATCTGGAAACTTGACCTTATAGACTTTTTTTTTTAAATCAAACTCAAACCATCACAGATTTTTTAAAAAGGTATGTGTTTGATGCCTTTTGTGCACGGGTGCTGTTACGCAAATGAAGTTCCTAACAGAAAAAATAAAGTTATTTTGAATCATGAATGTTGAACTGAAGAAGAAGACATTTGTTCACAAAAAGCCAGTGCTGGGAATCAGATCTCTTTACATCACCAGTGCAAACAACTGAATAATTAACCATGCCCGTTTTCTCTGCCAGAGTAATCGTTCTGTCCTTTTTATTAAACCAACCCGCATCGGTACAAAATCAAATTAAACAGGCTATCACATCAAACATTTTGCTTGTTTTATATGCTTCTCAAATTTAAAATGCCAAATAAAGCTGAATGGTGAAGCGCATGAGAAAGACACACACGTATGCACAAACACTAATTTAGCCAAGCACTGTTTTAATTCAATTAGCCCGGACACACCGTATGGCAGTGCACTCACAGTGAGTTGGTTTGAATTAAACCTGCAGGGCAATGAGTAGAAAACAAGATTTGATTTGTTTCATTTGGAAATAGACAGACATATCACTATGTTTTATAGGAAACCTACTGGAATGTCAAAATATTTCATTAAGATACAGCATTGAATTATCTGACAAATTTATATCTGCTAAAGCACACAATTGTTTAAATCAATAATATACATTCACGTTCGGTAGTGGGGTTAAATCTAAAAGTATTACCCTCTCTTCCTGTTAACAGACCATGGAAAAAGACTGTTCCCTCCCGCAGTGTTTGGATGTTGTTGTCCATGTTCATTATGTTTAACCCTGCAGCTCCAAAACAGTATCACTCTTCATCTATCTGCAGGCACTCACCGGGGCAGCTGAAAAACTACTTTGCTATTCCCTTAATTCAATATTGGGCCCAACAGAGAGCACTTTTCATTGTAACGTTAATTTCCTCGTGTCCATTAGATCCAACCTCACATTGAAGCTCATGTTAAAAATGTCAAGATTGCAAGCTGGGGTCACAGAACATTGTATAGCTTTTACCCTGTCAAACACCCACATCCGCTCTGCCTCCACTGCAGTGTAACTGGAGATCTATGTGAAATGCAGGAAAAGGCAAATGAGAGGATAAATTCTAAATGTATAGGTACGAATATCATGCTGTGAGTATGGGGATCAACTTTACTCCACTGAAATGGTCAGGGGAGAAATTTAAGCTGCTTCTTTTCCGAGTCTCTTGCTCAGTAAAAATAACAGTTCTTAAACATATGTTTCATCCCCTACAATGAATTTTGAATATTCACTGAGTTTAAACTTTATCTGACATGGTGATTATCTCTATAAAAAACAATTAATAAAGTGATTGCTGCCTTCAAATAGATTTTTTTTTCACTTTTCTTTATGACACAAAAGTTTAACAAAAGTTGTTAAAGAGTAAGGGATTGTTTTATTTTATTTTATTTTTAATAAGACGTATTTGTGTGTGTGGCATATTTCTGTATAACAAAATACCAATTAATAGCTTTATGATCTTTGTGAGTGGATTTTCTCCTGATATATTATCCATAGCTATATACTGCATTAACAAAAACAATTTCCTAATATGAACATCATACATTTTATCCATATTTTTGCAATATCGCAAAGATAATATGAAAAGTCTTAATAACAATAACACGTTAAAACTCCCCAATGTAAGTAAAGTTATTTTCTAGTATGGCTAAGTACTATTATTTATAAATTCATTTGTGAATAATAGTGAGAAACCTTGAACTTATTTTTATTGAATAAAATCTAAACTGCATTAAAAAAAAAGCATTGCACCCATTATTTAAAAAATGTGCATTCTGTATTGCAAGAAATTTATTGCAAATTAATGTAGCGCCCTAAATAATATACAAATAATAACAAAGAGGGTCAATGGGTTTTTCTTGTGTTGGTCTGTCCCTCCTTCACTAAACTGCAGACAAAACAGGAAGATGTGTTTATCTTTGAAGGTGTGCAAGCCCGAACTAAAAAATACACAAGTGAAGAGTAGCATGCATAAACACACACACACACACACATACACACACACACACACACACACACACACACACACACACACACACACACAGTATCTTTTCTGTAAAGGCCCACTCACTTGCAGTAATATTAATTACAGGATAAATTAAACACTGAACAATTGTCAGTGCACAACCATTCGTCTGTGTGCGTGCATGCAGGTAGATGGAAAGTGGAAACCATACATATACCGTAATTAAACAGATTTGAAAGGAAAGTAATAAAAGTACTTTTTTAAACAAGAAAGCTGATATCAGTATAATAACTAATTGTGAAAAAATCTATTGGCTGTCTTTGGCAGCAACATGAATGAAGCTCTTGTATATTATTCTGGACAGATATTATGAAGACCTTATCAGCACGAATATCCTTTGTTGCTTTGCAGAATCATCAATACCAATAAATAAAGGGAAAGACCGCATAATTTCCCCAGGCTTCAGTTCAACATATACAGTCATTACTTTTCTTCCCAAGATGGAAATCTCTCGGCTGGTAAAATTCAGTCGAATCAATTCTGATCAGTTTTTCATGAGAAAATATGCATGTGAAGAGGATAAGAAACAACTGAAAGAAATAGCTAAGATATTTATCAAGCTGAATTTGGCCTAAAAGCCTGTTTAGTTGACTTGTAACTTAATGACACACCCAACTTGCTGCCAGAATGACCTTTAACCTCTTTCACTTTATCTCATGGACTGTCAAATAAAAGAAGAATTGACATTTTTATCATAACTAGGTGGCAAAAAAAAGTTTTGTGTGATCAGTAGTTGAAAAGACATTAATAGACCCAGCAAAAGGCAAAAAAATCGTACTCGTGCAAAAAATAGAAAACGGGTGCATAGGATTTATATTATTGTAAAACATTTTTTTTAATTAAGACAGTAATGATTCTTTATTATTATTTTTTTAATATTATTTTATTTTTTATCCATTTAAATTAACACCAGCTTATCCTATGCAGGGTGGCCAATATAATTTGTGAAATATTACAATTAGAAAAAAAGCACTAAAGCAAGGATTGTTCTGAGCTCTAATGAGCAAACACTACTTTGATACTTTGACTCTTATGTTTTAAATATCTCTGTCTACTGCCAAGTAATTGTGCTTTTTAAAATAACTAAAAAATAAGGACCCAATGAAAAAGTTGTCATTAATAGTAGATGTGTTCTAAAGATCTTATAGCTGCTCCTCCTACTTTATAGGTCAGTTATACGTATTTAGTCGTTTTTTGTGGTAACTTTAACTTACCTTCGGAGTTGTTTTCATAAAACGCCGGCTTCCCGCTTATCGCTGTCCCCTTTTGGTCCTGGCTTATACTGTCCAAGAACTTGCTGTGTTTGGACGGTGAAGCGGACGGGTTCACCGGGGCTGCGCCGTGCGTAAAATCCGCCGCAGCATCACCAAACCTCCCCATGGCGGCTGCGTACAGATCCCCGCGCAGGCTGAGGCGGTGAGGGAGAGGGGGAAGGTGCGGGGGTTTGTGCAGCTCATCGCAGGACAGAAAGGAGCCGGTGCCGCCGTGATCCAGGCCGGGGGAGTTTTCTGTCGGCGTCCTCCTGCTGGTCTGCGAAGAGAAAGGCAAACAACTCTCCGTCTCCATCTTATGGGTCCAGCAGGCAGTGTAGACAACAACAAGACTGGCCGCTGATAGTGTGGATGCGGGAGTGAGAGATTTTTTTCTCTTCTGCGTTCATGTCAAGTGGGTGGGATTTACCAGATCAGAAACAAAGACCCGTAAAACCGGGTGGAGTGTGTGTGTGTGTGTGTGTGTGTGTGTGTGTGTGTGTGTGTGTGTGTGTGTGTGTGTGAGAGAGAGAGAGAGAGAGAGAGGGAGAGAGGTGTGTGGGAGGGGTGTGGTGATGGTGTGTGTGTGTGTGTGGGGGGGGGGGGGGGGGGGTAACAGTCTGATATAATCCGCCAAAAATTCAATCACGTGTGGTTTCTGTCCCTCCAATTAACCATTTAATTCATATTTCATATATTGTTATGGGCCTAATCAGCAAATCAAGCAGGACAGGAGAAGCAGACAGTATGAACACACACACACACACACACACACACATACACCCACCAGTTTACGCACGGAAAACCGAATGAATTAAAAACACATTTTAACTGAAGGCCACAATAACACTGCATGTTATTTTGGTAAGTTTTTAGCTTTTTTTAATCATCGCGTTTTTTTCATGTTGCTACTTAATAGGATACAATTAACTTCAGGATACTTTGACTCTTGATTTTCTTGTGTAGCCCACTGCCGGCTCAACGAAGGGCCTATAGGCCAAATGTTTTCCTTTCATAATTTTGTGAAGCTGAAGCTTCCTTTTCGTTCAACCTTTCAACCAATTTCTCATATTATTGTTTCCTGCATTTGATTTCGATATACGAGCATATTCCGCAGCCGATTAATATAGTTTGTATAGCCCACCATGTTCTTCTGCGGATAAACGAGAAAAGGGACCGAATTTATGTGTGATATAATAATGACCTTTAGCCTACTTTATGAGCGTGTGTCAGACATTTCTAATCATTCCAGCAAAAAGGCTAGAGGATGGATTTTTTTTTCAAAAGTCCACCAAAATGAAACAAATGTAGACAATAAATTAAGTCACCAAATCCCGGCGCGTTTTTCAGTTTTCTGAAACCTGATAACCTAATAAACGTAAATAAAACCCGTTGTTAAAAATAAAAAATAGCATATTTAGCATTATTTCACTGCGGTAAAACATTTTGTGTTGGCTTTGCTTTTGCGCAGTTATTTTTTATGAAACTTAAAAAAAGAACAATCACGGGGGGGGGGGGGGTGCTTTCACACAGAGCTATACTTCCTTTTCAATTTTTGGAAACAAATAATAATCGGTAATTTAACATATATACATATTTATTATTTTAAAACTAAGAATTCCGCTCCACTGGGGGTGCTTATAAGACATTTATTATTCGATGCGCAAATTGAAATTAAACATACCGGAAAAGCAAGGACAGAACCGAGACTGAGGTTATGACACTTACAGTAGAAAAAATAAATGTAGAGTGTTATTATTTTTTTTTTTCACGTCTGCCTGATGCAAGATAAAACTCTTTAATGCACACGTGTCCAGTTGTAATTTGGGCTGGTTTCCTGTGGTTAAATATCTTTCAATAATGATGAAACAGCAAAACTATAAACTATATTACTCAAGATGGTCACACCGTTGTTTCTATTTACACTAATATTATTAATATTATATTTAATTAATATAATATTACTTAATATAAATCTAAAATAGCCTTTAAGATCTTAGCTTTGACTTGAAATCAGTTGACATTTTGTTTTAATTATAGTCTATATATATATATATATATATATATATATATATATATATATATATATATATATATATATATATATATATATATATATATATATATAATATGCCTTGGTCGTGACTCAGAGCGCAAGATGTGTTATTAATTCCTACCATGTCGCCCCAAAACTGACTGACTGAATATCCCCGGAATGAGTTGGACTCGGCAGCAGGATAAAAGGGTATTGATGCTGACATATTATCTCAAATCTATACAAACTTCGTCTAAACACAGTGCACTTACCAGGTTCAGACACGGCACGGTGGGTTTTGGGGACATCTCACCATCTCTGTGGATACCTGAGGCCGCGCGCTGCTCAGCTGACGGACAAGTGTGTAAACATGAGGCCCATTTGGGCTGAGAGGCCTCATAAGCCCCATTTGATTCCATCTTGAGCTCTGGAATATCAAAGTGTCCACAGTGCACGTTTACAGATTCAAGTGTGGGGGGGGGAGAGCTTTTCCCTACAAGAAACATAGTTAACATGGCGCGTAAGTTTCTTGCTTGTCTTGCATGAACAACGTCTAACTTACATCAGAATTAGAAAACAAAAGCTGAGGAACACAGCAACCGTTCTTGTCAAAAACATCCATTAATAACCCCATCTGGAAAACTGCTTTTTATGTGCGTAAAAGTCTTATTCGTGTGCAGATACCCGGACTAGAGATTCCTGTCCAGCAGGAGACTTGTTCCGTTTTGTGGACAAAATGAAAACCCCACGTCTTCATTTGGACATAAATTGCAAAGACGTGGCTGCTTGCGTGAAAAGGAAGAGACCCTTTTAACTTTAAAATGATTAGCCCATTGACCCTATACCGAATGCCTTGACATTTAGGCTTTGCGTAACATGACTTAGATTAACGTGTTTGGGCGCAGAGGCTTAAAAAAAACGCAGCGCTGTCATGTTAATCACAGCCACGGCGCTTTTATCCTTCCGCGCTCGAAGTGTAGTCCTTCCCGTAAACTTCATCTTATGGTCTTACATGTCAGCAATTATCAAACTGTCTGACTAGCTGACTAACAGGGGGAGTTAATGGGAGCTCGGCTCCCCGCAAAAGGAAAAGTTATATTTTATTTCACAGATTAGCTGTCGATGTGGATGTTCTGTAGACCTTCAGCGAGACACCTGAAATAAACGACGATAGGAAAACATATGCCATTTGTTTATTATGTGTCTGTAGTCCACATATGCACATGTCTGCGTCTGTCCTGCGATTTTCTCCACATCATCTTGTGGCTCGGCGGGTGTCTTTCAGCGTCCGGTGTGAAGTTGTTTGCATGAGAAACAGCGGAGAGTGACCGGCCCGTTGTGAAGTAAGTGCATTAGTTTCATTCCAATTTCCGAACATGTGTCTCCACTATAATAAAACACAAAGCTGTGTCTATTCCTGCTGTGGCCGTCCATGCGTGGCGGCGCACATCAAATCACAGGCCACGTTCAACTAGTGAAATGTTGCCTTCCAGCTCGGCCTCCGGGATCTTTCACTGGAGGCGCTTGCGTGTTGTTTTTAGGTTTTATAGTGTGTGGTTGTTGACCCGCTAACCCTGTGTTGTTCCGTGTAAAGACCAACAGCAGAAGCTGTGGGCACGTTCCTCTCTTGTCACTGGATGTAGAAGCCAAACGATTTTTTTTAATTAACTAATTATTAATATCTAATGTTAAAGAAAGGTGGAGAAGAAGAGTAGTCAGCTAAACAGTTGCCTTTCTTTCAATGATGAGATATTTTACAACTTTGTTTCAGGTTTTGCCTTAAAAAGCTTCAATGCATTTTTAGTCAGGACACGATGAGGAATAGGACAGATTTAAGTAAAGCTCTCAGGCTTTGGGAAGCTGATTTCAATATAAAAGCAGCAAACGTGATTTTAAAGAAAAGTCATGGTGCTCCTTGTCCTTTGTACGAAAAGGAAACATGTTTAATCTTTGATAATTACCTGTTATTCTGAAAGATATAACAGTTACACAGCAATGGTCTGTTTGCGGGAGGCTGTGGCTGGATTTTCTGTGTGGAGTGGCAATGCTATTGACAGCATTAACCGTTTAGAGAATGCTTTTTTGCAGAAAACCTGCAATCGGCCGCACAACTCCATATATGTATAGTAATGCACGTCCCTCAAGTGCCGCTGCGTGTAATTTGAACCCTGCTGACCACCATTAAAAACCTCATAATTCTGTTAGAGGAGAGTATGCTATACGCTTTAAGATGCACACACTGGGCGGGGGCATGGATATGTTTCTCAAATCTCGTGATGACAAGCATGTCCTCTGTAACCTAGGCAGCAGAATACTTTTCAATTCACCAACCCAGCTGAGTAAATGCATTCCAGAAATGTGGGCAAGAGGAAGAACGTCTGCGCTGTGATCTCAGGGCCGCCGCCGGTAACAGTGTTTATATGAATATTGCATCAAGAGAGCATAAGATGTAGAGGATTATAAGTATGTTATTTGCTGAGGAATCAGTCTCCTATGAGTCTGTGTAGACATCTGTGTGCTGTGGCTTACTTAATGACACATGGGGGTGGTGGTGGGGGGGGGGTTGTATTCATTCATTCACTGATACGTCCATCTTTCAGGATAAAATAGACACTGAAATCTCAGTCACGTCAAAGAAACCAAAGCACTTGTTCATTATAAAATGAGCACATTAAATGAAACCTCGACCAGGGGTGTATGCATCATGATCATCTTCACCCACTCACTTGGACGAAATAAAGTGGTGGTTAAAATCAGGGAAATTGCAGATAATAACATCAAATCACTGTCCACACCAGAACCAGCTCCTCTCAGCTCCGCACGGTCCTAAACCCTTGTCCTCCAGGTCTGTCCTGGGCATGACCCTGCACAGGAAATCAGTTCAGCCTGTTGGGAGTCCCAGGTCTCCCCCCGTTGCCTCCCAGCTCTGGGCAGAGACAGCGTGGATAAAGGTGACCCTGCACTCTCGCTGCGCACCCTGCAGCCCTTAGGCTAAAGAGGAGCACCCCCCCTTCCTCTACTACATCCTCTCAGCCTGGCTGTCAGTCTGCAGGGCTTTGTCACACTCTGTTACACCTTACATCCTCTCGCTTACACACACAACATAACGGCACACACACACACAGGCTTGCATGTGTACACACAGTCAAGTAATTGGGCCCTAAGAGCCTTTATTCCATAAAGACCTTTGAAAGTGTAGATAATAATTTTGCAATGCTATAATAGTGAATAATGTCTGCCATGTGTGTAGAGGGTAAAAAAAAAAAAGATCTGACCTTTTCCAGTGACAGTCTGGGTGATCTTTAACAGCATGTAGATGGAGAGCTTATTAACAACGACCTGCCAGATGAACACCAACATAGACAGCCAGCTAGAATGAAGTACGACTCTATACTTCATTCAAGCTGGCTGTCTTTGTCTGGCTATCACTGCCTGGGGCCTTTCCTCTCACGTACAGGGTGGCGATTCAACCTGAGGTTTGCATTAGAATAGGAGAAGGATAGCTAATTTAATTACCCGCCATGAATGCACAGAGATGATCCCATATGCAGAGCCAGGGTTCCTCTCAGAGGCCTCCCTCACATCCTCCAGTATATGTCCAGAAGCTGCAGAGCCAGCTGAGGCCTTGATTGACAGCTGCCGACCCCGGGGTCAGCCGGCTGGAGAGGTGCATTCTGGGAAGGCCGAGCTGGTCCGATGTAGCAATGGGGGGTTTTTCCACAAAGGGAATGGGAAGTAGGGTTGCTGTCCTCTGTCTGACCTCGTACGAGGCGTCATGGAGCACAGTGGAGCCCAGTGAGTGTTCCGCAGTCACAACACGCGAGAGATGAGCCGCTTATGCATTTGTAATAAAGAGACAAAGACATACACGCAAGTCCTTCAAAATAGATGGTGTCGTTTTGCTAAGAAATGTGAAAGGCGAAAATATTATTTTTCACACTGCTCTCAAGAACATAAAACGTTAAAATGGAAATGTTTTTTCAATCATTTTCACTGCTGGAAAGGAAAGATTGCGGCATATTAAGCAAGTCAATTAACCCCCCGGTGACCTTTAAACCAAAAGGTCCTTGATGTGTGACAGACACGCTATGACAATCCCACGCATCGAAATTTGGAAACAGTCTTCTGTTGTTGGTTTGTCATGAGCAATTTGCTGCTGCAACACATGCTGTGTTGCTTTCTCCCTGTAGTTTTAGAAATTGGGAGCTTTTACTGCAAATGCAAGACAGAACTACCGCACACCCGCTTAGGTTTAGGATTAGAGGGGGAAGCATCAGAGAGCATCAGAACAAACAGAAGTCCCACGGCACTTTCAACGGCCATCAGACTCCTTTTTAAAAACTGAAGCTGTCCAGTCTACCGCACCCACCCACACACACACACACACACACACACACACACACACACACACACACACACACACACACACACACACACACACACTGACATGCAACGTTAACTTTATACCTTTCATTATGTGCATACACTCACTTTAGCCTTTTTATTATGTACACATTTTATCTCTTAAGTGTGTATATCTATCTTTTTAATATTATGTGCATGTTTGTACTATATTTACTCGACATAGATCTGTATAAGTGTTCCAATGCCCTTGTACACCTGTACCTGGACAAATGGCAAATAAAGTCTTGATAAGAAAGGGCTCACTTGGCCTCCAGCAGATAAGCTACAGTAGCCGATATGAAAAGTTATAATTGCTACTTACTTTGTACCCTACATTCATATTTCTAGCATAAATATTCATGTTGTTATGATGTGAGCGGTAAAAAAAATAACTTGCACATACCAACAAATAAATAATTTCCGTAGGATGTAACTGATATTCAAGCATTTTGATATGAGCAATTAACCTCTTTTATATTAATTACATAGAACTGAATGGGGATCATTGCTTGGCACAGTAGCTCAAAGAGGAATTCTGTGCGTGCGTGCGTGCGTGTGTGTGTTAATGTCCCTCTCCTCTGGGTCTTAATGAAGGACAGACCGGTACAGGCTTGCTCCTTACTCACAATCTCCAGGAATCCGTAAACACGCACCTTAGCAAAACCATCTGGATGTATCAGCTAGGCCCCGATACGACGGACACACGCCAGAGCTAAAAATAAATAGTCCCTAAATATTTCGTAGGGCGGACATTGGTCCTGTTGGACGCATGCGTAGACTGAAAAAACACCCTGCAATTTCTGTCCGAACCCTGTAGTTAAAACAAATTAAAAGGTCGTAGCGTCAGCATGTAGCTCTATGTCAAATGTACTTTTTATTATTTAAATTAATAGCTATATAGGTCTATGAAAATTCAACTTAAATTATGTATTTTACCCTGCCTTATTTCATGGTTAGCTAAAACACCAACGTCAAATTTAAGATAGCTAGTTAAGCTAACTTAGCTAAAGTTGAATAAACCAACAATGGATTATAAACGGTCAATAAGGGAAGTGGAAGCATACATTTCTTTGGAAACAAACGCTAATGTTACACCCCCCTGGCCAAAAGTAGAGAAGTAATGAATAAATTGACTTTTTTGAGAGAAAGAGAGAGAGATAGGCTAATGTAAAGAGTTGGTTCAGACGCAGGAGAAACTGTTGGCTCACTTTAGTGGTGAGAAGGCTAATAGCTTTAATCTTGTTTTTGTTTTGTTTTTATAAAGAGCCAAACCTCGTCTGTGACCCACGGTCTTGGGTTGAATTAGTGGCGGTGGGCTGCGATAAACAGCGCGGATTGAGGATCATGGGACTTTGATTATGTGGAGCCAGAGGACAGGAAGCTCCTCGGGTGAGTGGTGTGAGGATATAGATGGATTCAAAGTGTCCAGATGTGGATCAACGCACCTGCAGAGATCTGTTCAGCCCGGAAGGGGATACACACATCTGTGTGTTGCCCTTTAAATGTCGAAATTAAACGGCAAAAAGGAATTAAAATTAAACAAAATAACGACGAAATAATGATGGAGAATTCTAATCAGCTTTTGTAGCTTTTAGTAATTTATCTTCGATAGTTATAGACACGTCTGTCATTTCTTATTTTTTGTTTGCATTATTATTATTATTATATTATTTAAAATCAGGATCTTCAGTGTGACATTGAATTGAAAACACCTATTGAATATAAATTTGTTAATTGGCCAACGTTTGTTTAAAGGATTATGTGCGTAGAACTCAGCAGCCTAATCTGTGATCGATTTATTTAAAAAAAAATATTGACCAATATCTTTTTTATATTGGTCACTCCTTCATTCATTAAAAGCATAATTTGCTGCATTTTTCAGGCGTGCGCCTATATAGATAAACGTGATTTAATCTCCAGTATATTAGCCTAAATTAAATTTGGAGTTATTTGAAGTTAAATTACTTTTTTTTACTGCAGGAGAGGAAAACCCCACATTCTGACAGTTCTCTGTCAAATCGCTTAATTGCACAATAAAGCAAGAAAAGAACGAAAGACTAATATACAGGCTGAAATCAGATAAATGAAAAGGGGAAATAAATGGGAACATTTAGAAGTAAAAATAAATAGGGCCCATAAATAATCTAAGTGAAACCGCGCTTTTAGATTACAACGTCGCAAACAATAACCCGTTCCCTTATAAGGCGTAGTACACTTTTGAAATATATATTCAGTACTTATAAGATATTTCTTTGATGTACGAAAAAAATGTTAAAGGGAAAACCGAGATTTTCCTCACTTTTATTATTTCACGAAAAATCATATCTAAGGAATAACCTCAGTCTAAACCTTATAGCGTTCAATGACGGCGGTAATCGTCTTCTTCTTCGTGAAGGCTCCGCTCGAACATCGTGTGACAGTGTGTGTTATTGCTCTGGCACCGTGACACACATCCAACACACGCATATACGCCTGTAATCCGGAGGCTCCAGACAGGACCTGCGGCTTTGGCAGCGGCCTCCGTCTCCAGCGCTTCAAATGAGAAACCTTTTGACGCACAGGAGGTCTCCGGTAGCCTACCAGCATTGTCACGTTTTATTGGAATAAACCTGTCAGCTATACTCTGTCTGAATAGGTATGAAAGTCCACGGAAGAACATCAGGATTATGTCGGAGCGCCTCACAGTAAACCTGCGCTTTTTTGCGTGACGGTTCAGCTGGGAAGGGATGACAGATGCGAGAATAAGAAGCAATTTAATTCTTATATTTCTCTGTTGCTATCAGCGGTGGCAGGAGGATTTGTTGGTCTGTGATACCTAGCGGGTTTTACAAATGAGTCAAGGTGTGACTTTCCAGGCCTATGAGCCTATTGCAAAGTTTTAAAAGATAGATAGATAGATAGATAGATATATAGATAGATAGATAGATAGATAGATAGATAGATAGATAGATAGATAGATAGATAGATAGACAGATAGATAGATAGATAGATCATTGCATTTCTATGTAAGAGAAATAATTATTTTCCAATTTTGCAGAACACATGAAACAAACATTTCTACAGAACAAGGTGAAAAACAGGCATAAAGTTCAATACTACACAAATCTAAACAGTCTGAATTTTTTAATATATATATATTTTTTACTTTATGTATTCATTCATTTGAATAAACAGAACACGAATTTGTTTTTCTAAGAAAGAACTCCAGCATAAACAGCAACACAAAAGCAAAAAAAAAGTCTGAAGATATGTATTAGGCCAACCATTTGCACCATTTGTCTGGTGAGTTATCAAGATACATTGAACTTATAATTTTATACGTATGCATTTCTGCACTGGTGAAGCACAAAAATGTTTTCATTTTTCTTACTGAAACCCATCCTTACAAAAATGTTTCCCTTCACTCTCAGTGCAGGATGCAGATCAGCATAATCAGAAAACATTACTGAAAATCGAAGTGGGTCTAGTCTTTGAGGATCAGTTCTTATATCTGCTGAATGCCAAACCCCCCGGTGCAGCACGGCTCTTTGTTCCTGTCCAATCAGATACAGCTGTACAAGCCAAACTCCGCAGGGATAGCTGGGGTCATCCTCCCAGCGGATGCTAGGGCCCATCCTGCTACTGGTGCCCCGAGGGCCTGGGCACAGAGCACGACCCCCCAAACAGCCGTCCAGACACTGTCCATAACCGCCCCCCCCCTCACCCACAGCTCCCTCCTCACTAGCATGGTGGCTCGCGTTCTGTTTTGTCTCCGACTCATCTTTTTTTTTCCTGAACCGTAGATAGAAAAAGACGCGTCAACTGAAAGTTCTGCGACCGACTTTGAGCGAGTGAAAGGCTTCATGCATGCGGCCAAAAGGGGTCGTATTATTTTGTTATGAGAGGGCAGAAGATGAGGTCTGTTAATTAAAGGAACCGAGGAACGAGACTGTCACAACTCTGCTGGGGAAGAACAGAGCAGCATAGCGAATTAGACTGAGTGGAGTTCCACCAAGAAAGGACATGTGAGATTTCTGCCTGTTTAGAAAGAGAAAAAGCCAATGACCTTGGGGCCTGAAGTGGCTGGATAGAAAATAAACTGTTTGGAATTACTCTGCACATTGAGGAATAGAAAGCAGCTGCAAAAATCTGAACTTACTCAGTTGATTTCTTTGTGATTTGGAAAGGCTTTCAGCGGGCACATCACACTAACCTCTAGGCTCAGAGTGCAAAAGCAGGAGTTGTAATGTCTTCAACATGTATCTGCTTTTTAAGAGAGATACATTGTGCAGCTGGAGATTTAAGCTGAAGTAGAATGCTTTGCATTGGCTTTCTAGGGGAGCACCACTGAGGCACTAAAGATGATACACAACCGGTATAATTTGGTGGATGTGACAGTTGATCAGCAAAGTTTAGGGGATTTAGGTAATAATAATGAAAGCTGCAGTGGGCTTGTGGGGCTTGAGCTCTCCAGCGAACGACACACTGGAGACTACGTCTGCACCAAGTTTCAGAAAATCTAATTTATGGCCACTTCGCAGCAGCTGGATTTGCACTTCCGACCAGGGGATACCATTACCAAACACTACGGAGAAGGCTGATGGATATGCAGGAGTTAGGACACTCGCTCTTGTTTTCTTACCTCTCATTCTTTCCGACACACAAACACACTGTATATTAATAGAGGTAAAGTACACAAGCATGCATGTGCTCACACAGCAGTAAAGTTGGATTCTAGAGTATAAGATATGATGCTACAAATCACTGTAGCAGGGATTGTAATTGAAAGATCTGCTCTATTTTTTTTATCTTTCACTTTCTCTATTGTGTGTAATAAATGCTTATGTCAGTGGACTGCACATGGGTGGCACTGAAAGGGAAATGGCAATCATTGAAAATATTAATATGTGTCATGGCTCAATGGGTCTTGTGGAATTAAATAACCAAGTCACTTCAGAGCCAGACAGCTAAAACATTAATCTGTAATACCACTTAAGATCCACAGTCTGGAGCTACTCCAATGACCATAAATTGAAGATTGACTTTGAGGTCTGTTATGGACCAGCGAGTACATCTATTTGATCAGCATTCCCCCTGACCTGTTTTTCTTTTTTTCTTTTTCCGTTTCATTCACCAGGGAGCTGTGATGTGACACTTACAAGCAAGAATACCACTCATTGTGTTTCTGTCTATGGGAAGGGAAGCAATGCTAAATGCTCCATAAATATGAGCTGATTTTGTCCTGGGACATAAGGGGAGGAAAAAAAATCGACATCTGAAATTCGCTGGCGTATCTGAGTAAGGGTTTTGCCATGGAAAGTCTAGTCAGCTGCGACCACGGTACGTTCCCCAAGAGCCACAATTCACTGGCTTGGCGAGGGAATGTAATCTTGCAACCACCTAGATATGAGGGGGGGAATCCACCGCCCAACACTTACAGTACACTAGAACTTTCCCTGCCTGATAGTGTGAGGTATCCTCCTCAATCACATTCAGCGGTGTGCCTATAAGATTAGAAAAACATTTGGTCAGATCAGATAGCCCCCAATACAAAACCAACAAAGCAATGCCTGTTGTTGATCTGAGTCATCTCTAACAAATAAATCATCAATTTCATGGAGAGTCGTTTCTTCAGAGGTGCTCTTTGTCAGATAATTTGTTGGTGTTGTGCGGAAAACAAACCCGCTACACCGCATATTTGTCACAGCTTGTTTCGACGGAGGGCCGGATAGTGGAAGTTGCCGGTGTCCCCTCGGTTTGAAGACCTGACAGTGAACCCTGAAAGGCCAGCCCCCCCCCCAGACGGCTTCCCCTCCGGCCTCCAGTCTCCGTTATTCAGCCGTAGCCTGGGGACCAATCACCCCGACTGCCCTCTCTGTCTCCCTTTTTCCCCCCTTTCTACTTCTCTTTCACTATCTGTCTCCCCGACTATCTCTCTCCCTTCCTCTTCCCTCTTTTTCTCGTTTTCTCTCTCTCCAGGCTCTTTTTACCCGGTGCTTTCAAGAGCTCCCTGTGTCACCAGACTGATTAAAACAAACACTGACCTTATTTTGATATCTAATCCAATTGTGCTCTTTTTCTTCTCACTGGCCCCGGAGCACGCAGAGTATTAGGTGTCCTGGGAGCCACAGGGCCCCCCTCTGTGACTGATCTTAGATTTCAAACACTCAGGACCATCACATATGGCGGACGGAGAGTAAATAAAGTCTTATTAAACTCCCTTTTAGCACTCGTGCGTAAACAGGATTTAGTCTGAATCTTGATCGTGAGCCGTATATTCTTGTAGGTGGAATGATGCACGAACAAAGCGACGCATGTGCCCCTTTCATGCATGCATATTCATTGTATTTTGAGTTCAGAGTAAGGAGATGAAAGTGTTAGTTTCAGAAAGCTAACCCTGCTGGCGAGGGTGCTGACTGGGGGGTTATTGAGAGAAGACTGCTGTTTATTGTTTTATTAACAAGGGCATGTTGGCCTCACCAGGTCAGGGCTTTACCTTTGACCCCCCTAAGGAAAAAGACTAGAGAGCCATGGCCTTTATGTATCAAACACACAACTGTCCATACTGAAGTCAGTGTGTGTCCATGTGTTTTGACAAAGTGAGTGTTATTTTTTTAAAGAAGACTCTTGTTTTTCATTGCCTTTAAGACTTACATAAAGGTTTTGCTACTTGCTTTGTGCAGTTAGTTTCTTGCTGTTTTATTAGGAAGCTAGAATACATTTCCTGCACACACACACACACAAGTAATACAACGTCTGATGCTTAAATTAATTTTAAGGGATCTATCACAGCCAGAAACTGGTGTTTGTTTTGTCTGGCCCACTAACTTCAATGCTGGGATACGAGTTGTATATATCAACGATATCAGATACTGTATCAGTATGTGTGCACCCATTCTAAATGTTGTATTTCTTTCTGACTTTAGCATGTGTAACGAAACACAAACGGTCTCTGTACAAACAACCAGAGATTCACAACGAACCTCACAGTAAGTTGACACATGTACTCATATAGATTTAGAATGTTCTGGTTCGGGGTAAGCCGGCCCCTCCTAACATGAAGAGTATAGAGTGAGCACCAACAGTATTGCCGTATTGTGGGATTTTCTTTGTATCGTGGATGGACGCAAAGCCGTTAATCAACATTCTAATTATGTCACATCCTGGGGCAGAGTGACATTATTGATACCATCTAGTGGTGATCCACGGTTATATCAGCTGAGATGTACGCTGGCATTTGTATCCACCGTTTCTGATTAATTAGATACAAATGTTTTGCATTGATCTGTTTCTTAACTGTTAACGACTAGGCCTATGTAATCATATTTGAATATTTAATTATTAGTGCTGATTTGTAATGGAAAAAAATAATCATATTTTCAGCTTTGAACATTTCATTTTTATATCCTCTGTAGCTAGAACAAAGTCATGTAATTGATAAACATCCTGTACTTTAAATATGCTTGTGGTGACTGGAAAAATTATACAAATCGAGCACTTTAGAATAATTTTCCTAGTCTTAAGCACATATAGTGCATACTATAGCTAGGAGTGTATAACTCCATGCAGTCAGACATACAGCCTTTCAAACAGGCTCCTTCCGTGAATGGAAACCAGCTTTGATTATGGCCAGAAACTCTTCCACGGGACCTTGTGAATTATGGCCAATTACCTTTACCCTCTTATAATAATAATTTATTTTCCCTGCTGCTACGAGCAAGACCTTGGATTTGCTATTACCTAAAACTTCCATAGGCAACTACAGGCTGATCTTGGCAATATGGCACAGTCCAGGGTGCAGTTAAAACCCTCTAGTCTGTATATACCTGCCTCTGTATCCCTTCAGAGTTATTCACCATAGCCATATAAAATATCTTAAATAATAGATAGATATTTAAAAAAAATCAAAAGGCTGTGACATGAGAATAGTTATTAACGCAACACTAAAATCAGTTAGATTTTCATTGTCAGCCCTCCTGTGATAAAAGACACTGCATCCAGTCCACGTGATAATGCAGTAAATGGACCAGTATCTGACTCCTTCCCTGCTCAGGGATTTGCAGAGACATGTGTAAAAGATGGACGACAGAAAAACATAGAAAGATGACAATTTATTCTAGCTTGTTTATTTTTCATGACAGCACATCGTGAAATGATGTTGATGCATGATGTGATCATTTTTTTATTCCATTCTATGCCTTTTGACGTTTTTCTGCTCAATGCACATAGAACCAAATTAAATATTAATTTACAAAAATTATATAAGATTAGGCTATTGTCATACTAACCGAGTGGAAGTCTTAATTCTGACATGATAAATAGCATTTAACCTTGTTGTATATGTTGCAGTACTTGATTAATTTAATTATTAAAAAAAGAGATTAATATATTCCTGCAAATGCAGTGGTTCAAATTACATAATTATTTCATTCGAGTTAATGGTTACTTTATAAATATTACTGTAACAGCAGTAGGAATTAGCCTAATAGGCGTCATAGTCTATGTAGGCCCACTGTGGTTCTGATTTATTTTCATGAATAAAAATGTTTCAAAAACATTCCCCCACCCAGATTTTTTTTCTTCACTAAACCTGGCGATAATCATTCCCACTAATGGCTGTGGAGCTTAGAGCTGAGGTGGTTTTTATAGAGACCAGAACTGTACATCAAACCCTGAGACTCGCCAGATTTTATGAGCAGGTCATTTCAGCCTTTAGTCTACTCTGTTGTTTATGGTTTTAATAGCAGTCTGTTGCCAGCTTTCATGGCTGCACTGGCCAATTTTAACTCAGCCAACATGCTGCTGACCCCAAAGTTAAGCATCTTTACTGCAAGAATGACACTCTTGCTTAATCATTTGAGCCATTCTGTCAAAGCGGCGGCTTGTGAAATACATGTTAAAATATATCGAATGGCTGCCACAGTTATTACCTTTGCTTTCAGCCTGCAGGAACACATTACTATTGCCGTGAAAAAGCACACTGCAAAAGAGACATCAAACCCGTGTCGCCCTGCATTTCAATCAATAACGAAACAGGGTGTGGTAGAAACAAGAAAATACACGAGAGGACGCCAGTAGAGGAGGGTGCAGTGAGGAGAGAATGAGACAGCGAGGAGCGTTAATCAATGGCGGCCGCATGAGTGATGGCAGAGGTGAGGTTGTTTGTCTCTAGGAGAGAGGAAGAGAGCAAGATTGAATAGGTGGTGCACAGACAGAGCTGTCTGCTGATGGAGCTGTCTGCTGGCCGGCTTCTGTGTGAGGGCGTCTGAGCAACAGCAGAATCCATCACAGTGACTGCTGGCCTTGTTACTGACAAAGACATGAACGTGGAGAGGGAATTTAGGCTGGAGAGCAGGGCAGGTATATCAGACGCTGAAAACCCAGTGACAAACAAAAGAAAATGATTCGATAAATCCACATTCATGATTCTCACTGTAACCTATTATCCGCTGGTGTGATCTAAATGCCCACGCTCTGATTCAAAGCCGAACCGATGCTTTTTTTTTTTTTTTTTTTTTACGATGCACAATTCACTTCTCTGTAAGAAACGAGCATCGTTGGCTGTCCCACATTAGTAAGACCATGCTGTTCCTCATTTCAAACCACATTTTCTGAAGTGGGACAGTGAAAAATGTACTGAAATGAAAAATATGAAACATGTTTGTACCATATTATAGCATATTTTAAGGCATGAATAGAAACACAATCTGATAACAATTGCTTAATTCATAACAAATCATATCCTTAACATTAAATTAGCCCACTCGGAATCCTTGAAGTTCACTGTGAGTAGGCCAATTTCCTGTTGAAAGATTTCCTTGCCCCACTCTGATATCACAAGTGTGGAGTGTGTGATTTCAATGATATGAGAGATACTGTGGCTTTGTTTGAGTTTAGGTGCCCCATATTACACCGGTTCAACCGACAGTGTTCTCCTGGGATCCTTCACAACAGGCATTGAAGCTTGGTGCACTGCTGTTTCAGCCAACTTATTAAGCCTGAACTGAGTGTTTTTCACGATGATGTCTTCGATTTAACAACACTCGCATGCGACCTTTGTAATTTTGATGGAATTATTTCATTTCTTTGTCTTGTCTTCTCTTATTATACTCAACTATTAACTCTGCAGGCTTCATCCATGTGTCTTGTCGATAGTACATAGGGTTGAATGTGCATCTGGTGCTGGTGTCTTGGCTGCCACTCCCTGCTGCAGCCCAGATGGCGGTGAAGCCCTCTCTCCGCAGCAGAGGTCTCAGAAGCCTGCCTCGACAGCCGGAGAGGAGATGGAGGGAGGGGAGAAGATTACCATGTTAATCATTCTGAGGCATGAGACCGATTATGCAAACCTGTGGACAATGGCAAATATTTGTTATTTGCTGATCTAAGAAAACAGCATTACAAGGTAAACACATTTATTTAATACAGCTTCAGTGTGTTTTTTTTTCTCTGACCACGTGCACATTCTCGTTTCCCACACTGCAAACTTGTGGAGGATACCAACTGTGTTGAAATTATCACCAGATATTTTTAAACTCACATTATGTGGTGCAGCTACAATTATATCCAGTAGAGGGCGCAACAATATCACAGTCATCCAGCATTGCTGTCAATCTCTTGTAGATGTAGAGCTATATAAACGTGCAAAGACTAAATAGTGTAATATATATATATATATATATATATATATATATATATATATATATATATATATATATATATATATATATATATATAATATATATATATATATATATATATATATATATATAGAAAAAATATGTAATATTTTAAAATGTAAGAGACAGTAATGCTTGTTGATTTACAAAAAAATGCATTAAAGGCAAATGTTTATTTACATGAAACTATATGTATAAAATTAAAATATAAAATTGTATTTTAGAAGAATTTTACTTCCTTACTTTTTCCTTATGCAGGTCAATTCACCTTCAGCACTGAGGTCCCTGCAGACTTCTGGCTGAGGTATTGATGGTAGGGGAATATTAATCACTCCATGTCTGTTTGTTAGTGACTATAGTTTCTTTTAAATCATATAGGTACATTAGATACTCATCCAGTAAACCTTACTGTATAGTTGTTTTACAAATATGAAATATGTTTGTACACAGCTGGACTCCAGAAATATATATGGCATGCTGTGTTATTTAAATTTCAGTAAACTTCCACAGCATAGTTTCAGCCCAGTGGGGAGGATTATGGAAATTAGAACATGATGTGGAAGTGGAGCTGCTTTGGTTTTGGGTGTATTTTAGAGAAATATGACTAAAAAAAGACCTCATTATGAAATTTCTTCTTAATTTTCCCTGTAGCATCAAGTTAACCAAGAGGTAGAGACACAGGAATTTTTATGGGTTTATATATAGGTGACACGCACTGCACAATCCACATGAACACATCCCCATCATTTCACAGGCAGTGCACATTTTTGAAAAAAAGTGCAGCCGACAGGATGACAGCAGCAAACATTTTGTTCGCAGTCTTTCACATTGTCACATAAAAGCTGCGGCATGCTCTGCTTCTTTAAGCTCCGTGGTGCCCTCCTGGCACCGCAGTCGCTGCAGATTAGTCATCATGAAATGTTGAACGTGTTGGATCACAAGGAAATCACTGAACTTCTAATAAATTCACTATAAAGTCAGGTTGTGTAGCCTAAGGAAGCTGAAACTGTAGAGGGATTTGCTCATTCTATTCAGGTTTTGCATTAACCATTTGTTAAACAACAGCTAATACCTAATTATTTTCTTCTTTTGGATCAGGTCATTAATACCAACTAGGCTCAATGAGTTTTTATTATGAATACGGATGAAAGCACATTGATCTATGAACTAGCGGGCAGCCTTTACTGTTTGCAAATATCTTTTACTGTACAGACTTGAACAGCAGGGCTCTGAGCAGCCATCTGGTGAACTGGAGGGCAGCACACAGCGGACCAGTGTTCACACACATTATCAGTGAAATCCACCCGGATGAGACTTTAACCCCAGAGCCTAACTATGACCTTGAAAAATTACCGTGCAATGTATGATAAAGAAACAATTGCAATGTAATTTGTCCAAACATCTGGTCAAAGCACTGCAAGCTAAAAAAAAAAAACAGGAATTGTGACATTTGTTTCATTTCACACTCTGATGATTTTGCTCCAAGAACATAACATTTTAATTAGTTTCTTTGCAAACACACAAAGCTATTTCACAAATATGCTGTTAAATGCGTGAACGCTCGAAATACGTCACAGAATGCTGATGTCATATTCTTCAGAGAATGCACGATCACCAATGTGGTAATCCTGCTGACATGATAAACTGCCTGATCCTCTCCTCACACACCCCCACACACACACACACACACACACACACACACACACACACACACACACACGCACACACACACACACACACACACACACACACACACACAGGGTACTAATGGAGGAATTTGACATTAGCATCATCAGTGCAGTGTTTATTTCCATTTACATTAGGAAGTGAACAATCCCTAATGATGTGAATCATGTAAATCATCATTATTGTAAACATCTTTGATTATTCACATGAAATGAGACATTATTATGATTACATTATATTTTGATTTAGTATAAAAACAGGAAAACATGAGGAGATTTTAGGTGATGGATAAATGACATATTTCTCCTGAGGTTTTCTGCTGACTTTTGAGATGCTGCTGCATGATGGAAAAAAGAACTAGTAGTAAAAATACCTGAAAGTCTGAGAACAGAAATTAAATTGAAACCGAATAATACCGATAAACCAAAAAATTTAATTTATCCCTTTGCTAGTGATTGACAGTGTGCAGTTCTTTTTTCCTTGCGTCTTTTTCGCCTCTCCTACGCACCTGTCCTAGGTGTGCACAATCTCCTCTTTTGAGTTGCTGGATGATAAAATGCCCAGTGAATGATGAAAAATTCAGTGGGAGGATCGTATTGGCAGGATATATATTAGTTATATTTTTGCTTCTGGTGAAAACAGGCCAGCTTGTCAGCTCCTCGAGCTCTTCCTGTAGAATCTCTTTCATCTGCCAATTTTAATGTCTATTCTCCTGGATGTTGGCCAGACTTCTCTGTAATGCTCCAAGAAAATCCTGTGACATTTATATGCCTGCCTGTTGTTTCTGCAGAAGCTCTCGATAGTGTCTGCATCACGCCCATCATGCATCAACAGCTTCATTTTCTGTTTATTACATGTCTCAAGGCAAAATCTCTGCCATCGATTTTACGGCTGCACATTCATCACAGGTGCTTGTCCTCTGACGGTCGTGACTTTTGTAACCTCTGTGTTTTCTTTATCAAGGGAAGAGTGACCGGTGTGGTAATGAGCTTCATGTCACCTGAACAGCAGGGACGGGCGATTAAAGGGCAAGAGAGAAATATGTGAAGAGCTGTTTCTCCTGGAACACTACTGAATTCAAACAACAGACGAATATGCAGGCTTTTAATCATTTTTATGAACAAATGTGTGTGACACTTGGAGCTTTTTTCAGTCAGCATTGTTGCACCCAACATAACATGGTTACAGTTGCCCTGTGGTCCTTTCTGTCTCCTACCTCCTTCCTCATTTGTCCATCTATTTCCAACGGCCACACTCTCACACCCAGACACAGGGATGTAGGCAAGGTGCCAGTACACAGACCGAATGTGGACTGCACCACTAATAGCAAGCACAGGGCAGTGGAGCAAGAAGAGGAAGGAACTGCAAATGCCAATGAGGCTCAACTGCACAGAAACACCCCCCGAGACATGGATCAGGATCCTGTTCGTCAGCATGTTTAATTTGTGACCTGGCAACCTGACTCTCCTGAGGGTGGCGATAAGGGATGGTGCTGCTCTGACAGTGAATGGGGATTCTTACAAGATTATCAACCATATAAACACCACCGCCATTCACAATTTGCTCTCGGGCTCATTGTTCTCATCCAATTAGGACTAGCGGGAAAACATGTACCTGTTCCAATGCCACTCGTCACATTAAGGATAAAAATCAATATTTGTTAGCGTTCTTGGATTATATATTAGTGCAGACTGTGATCAGACTCTGGGTCCGTCTGTCTCCAATGTACAGGGGCTTTAGCCTTTAGGCTCCACAGAACTAAATCTAAAAGGCTCAGTTATCCCAGTCTAATGGCTCATTAACCCTCCATTCAACAATGTGAAATGTGAAAGCTGCATCATTACTGCCTCGGCCACCCTCTCTCTGCTGTGTGACGATGAATAGAAAAACATGCAGCTCAAGGTCAAGATGCTTCAGGTCAAAGCTGTGCTGATGTTGTACTGTGCTCCCGTTTGACCATTTTTTCATATATGAAATGTCATTTTTTTTCTCCCTCTCTCTCTCATGTAAAGTGCTCTTTCAATTCACAGTGCAATGATCCTTGCCGTCACCCCCAGGAAGCATCACCTGCTGTTATTCACGAAGCTTTAAGGTGAGTAATGCTGCAGCAGAAATCTGGCTATAACAGGAAGCACACAGCATTTGTGCCTCCTGCTGCATAATTTTAAGGTTTAATAAACTACCCGTTTGACGCGTAGTCACACATCAAAACAGGTCAACCAATAGACAGGAAAACTGAGGGGAGGGATGTCGTACTATTACTTCATCCATTCACAGCTCAACTGCAGAATGGCAGTAGGTTCTAGGTAGGAGGCAAAAAAAAAAAAAAATCGAGAAGAAAGAAAAAAAAACGCTAGCGGGGGTGAGTAACCGTCATATGATCGGTGGTTGCCATGGCAACTGATCACAGCAGTCAGCCCTTGGAAACTGAGTCACATGAGTGAATCGAAGGAGACAGGGAGCATACTGTGTGCATAGACCTCCATGTTGGAGGGGTGCGTGTTTTGGAGGTGTCTGGTGATGGCAGCAGAGAAGAGTGGATCGTAGGGTTAGTTTCATTCAGAGGGTCTGGGAGAAAGCCCCTTCACTGCAAAAATCTGACACAGTGTGAAACCCACTAACTTTGAGCTCATATTCTCAATCAATCAATCATTATCACATGTGATCATAGTGCGGTCACAGTTTTTTCCATCGGTTCCTTCAACCATGCAATAAAACATATTAATTAATAATCACTGAAAGCAAATGTTCATAAAGTATGTATAAAAAGTATATATTTTTATTATAAGTTCATTTTGCATATATTTTGTGGCATTGATGGAGAGGTCATTAGATAGGTCCAAGCCTCCTAGAGTCCAGAGTGTGTAGAGAAGCTCCAGAACACAAGTTCATTAACAACAAGGATCCTTCATCAGTCAGGAAGTTTATCAGTGAAAAGCAGCTTAATATCCTTCCCTTGTAGCATCACGAAACACTTCAATCCAAACACCATCCGTGTCCCTGTTTGACTCGCACCTTTCTGACAGCCGCAGTTTATTCTGGCGACAAAAAGGTGAATGTTGCCAGGAGTTACTCTCTGAAACTGTCCAAGGGCGTAATATTTCACCTGGAATGAGTGAGACCAAGGCTGCATGTCCTCACACCAGCGCATTAAAACCGTAACTTTAAAAGAACATCTGCATCCTGTGGATAATGAGCCACATCCTTCTAAGTCTTTATTTTGAGCAATTTTTAATAATAAAAAGTCTAAATCCAAAATGCAACGGATCCAAACCTCTCTGTTGTCTATTTCTTTGGAGGAATATT
Source organism: Lepturacanthus savala (assembly GCA_030544235.1). Classification (NCBI taxonomy): domain Eukaryota; kingdom Metazoa; phylum Chordata; class Actinopteri; order Scombriformes; family Trichiuridae; genus Lepturacanthus; species Lepturacanthus savala. Next base: position 15,595,981 of record CM060480.1, read on the forward strand.
AAAAGCCACCCAGTGAGCCATTAGAGGAAAGAAAATATGTGAGTAGTTAGAGAGAGAGCCAAGGGCAGAATGAATTGCCTGTGTCAGAGAGAAAAATGACTGTGCCACAACTTATCCACACTTGGGAAGCTGCCAATAGTAAGCAACGTTTTACACACACACACACACACACACACACACACACACAATCTATATTACTCTGGGCAAACAAAAACTGCAAATTGTGACATGTCTATTAAGTAATGCCAAGTGTAATGGAAGTTAAATGATGTAGCTTCCATCAATGCCAATATATAAACAGGGATAGTGAAGTTTTGAGGAAAATAAAAGTCTGTGTTTGGATTTACTTTTACAAATACTACTCTTAGAAATAATAGCATAAACCCAAATATATAGTATATAGAGATGTGTCATTATTTGCACAAGCAGCATATTGAATCAGCTCGTTTGATGTGCTTGATTAAAGGGCTCTCTCTTTATCATCCTGTGAACACTGCAGATGTTTTTTTTTTCTTTTTTTTTGTATGTGTCTTCTAAATGAGATGCTGACGTGAGTGGGTACGAGCGAGTGACTCAAACCTGCGTCAGACTTCGTCGTGACTTGCCATAGTAATTTCTCCATCCTATGGGGCGCTGATTTATCCCACAACACAACCATAACCACGTGGAAACCGAGTCGAGTGGCGCTTCGCTGAGCTGCAGAACGCATCGCCGGGGCAGCTGCGCTACGCCGTCACCTGCGAGAGCTGAACGCGATTTCTACTGAATGAGCTGCGAACTCGAGCTCCTGCGTCAGACTTTACGCACCGCGCGCCGCGTGGGGCTTGATTTCGCATCTCTGCGCGTAGAAATGTCGCATGCGGAGACGGCGCCTGAATGAAGATACAGCGCTTTGGATTCATATTGTCACACAGATTCGGACGTTCTGTAGGAGGTAGGTTGCGTTATTCTTCCATTCTCTTTTTATTATTATTATTATCGATTTTAGATCGATTTCTCTGTTACATTGCGTTGTTTCTCGTCGCCGCTTGACTGAGCGACAGGCTCCACGGCAAAATCCACTCCAAGTCACATGTCAGAAAACGAGCTTTCACCCCCATCACCTGTCAAACGGGAGATTTCTGACGGCGATCGCATGGATCATGGATCCTCCCTGTTTGACGTTTCGTGCTCATAACGCGCCGTCTGCGGAGCGATCAAGTGACACTGTACCCATCACTGTCACTGACAGCAGGTGATCGCTCCGCATCGCTATCAGCAGGTGATTTATTTGACCTTGACGAGGCGTCAGAGGTTAGATCCACGCAGAGAGTCGCTCCTCGGGCTGTGGTTTACGTCCTAATGTAAAGGCCCGTGCGCAGCGTTTGTGAAGGATGCCTGAAACTGGCCCGAACCTGTCAGAATCCCTGGTCAGGATCAAAGTAATCCATCAGTGCTGACGGCTTCTGTCCAAACATCATGTTTTACAATGAAAGGGTTTTTTTTCTCCATAAAGGGCTTGAATCTAAAGGCAAGAAAATGAATCTGTCTTTTGTTTTGACTGAACAGATCCCGTGACCAACTTCAGTTTTCCCCCAATCTGTAGCCCCCCCACCCCATGCTTCATGTTATTTGCAGCCATCCTTCAGGGGGATGTATCACGTCCGTCCTCTTGAAATGGTGAGTGGAGAGATGGCGAATGCTGATGCTGCGGGGATGGGATTTTTTTTTTTTTTTTAATTTTGCAGGAAGAGCCATCGCTTAGCAACCAGGCCTGATAAAAGTGGAGCGTATCTTTGTAGGGGGAAACAGTGAACCTGTGCTGTTACATCATCAACACCAAACTCACCACAGAGGATTAGTGTTCCAGGAACACACATCTGCCTCCCCCGGGGGCTCCGGGCACGTTGGTCTCGGGGGTCTATAACCAGCACTTCTATTGCTTTGAAATATAAATATACACATCACAGTCTGCAGATCCTTTTTTCTGTGCAGCCTTTTATCCTGTAGTCTTTGTGCAGTTCGTCATCATACTCTGGAAGAACTTGGCCACTCATTGCGATTCTCTCAAATGAAAACTGACTACTGACTCATATTAGTGTCTTGCACTGTATGTGAAGTCCTGCTGTCTATGTAATGTTCCATATGTGTCAACACATACTGTGGAACTCAGAAATCTGCCAATTGACATGAACAACTTTAACTGCTTATGGTGAGAAAACCAGCTCCGCAGCTTAAAAAAAAATCCCTCAAACTCCTGAATGTCACACGTCAACCGTAGAGCGTTGGGAGGTGATTCAGTGTCGTGTAATTGCAGACTCATTGTGGGAAAGGTCACTCCTGCTCCGGGATCCGTGTCGAGTTCTCCGGGCTCGGGGCTGCTGCTGCGTGTCGTGACTGCAGGGGCTTCTCGCTACCGTTGAGGAATGCGATGTGCGTGCTGCTGGCACGGCCTCCGGTCGAGCTCCGAGTCGAGTCTGTCACTGCGAATAAAAGGGCAGCTCTGATTTCAGTCGGCTGCATCTGTTTTCGGATTAGAGGCCTTGTCTCCAGATCAAACACCTCTGGTTTCTCCCTGCTCGCTCCTTGAGCTGCCAGAGAGAAAAGTCCAACCTCGTTCATCCCGCACGGCTAAAACAGAAACAGTCTGGGGTTCAGTCATTTGACTTCTTGCGTGCTACTGTGGCTGCTTTTTTCAGAATTCAACCAAGGTTGTTCCAAATGTTCATTGTTCTGCTGACCTTTAGTTAATTGGCTTTTAAACTGTCTGAGTATAAAGTTGTTGGGTTTTTTTTTTGCATTTTAAGTTCTTCATGCTTTCCTGCTTGTAGCCATACATTTCTGTTTCAATTTAAAATGATTAGATGTTGAATTTTTACAAAGTTTGCAACTGTGGTTTATAGGCCGGTGTTGACTGAGGAAAGTAAAGTGTTCATATGCTACGCAGCGATGGATGCACCATACATGATCTTACAATTTCATTTAGCAGACACTTTACTCCAACGTGACATAGATCTGATAGTTAAGTCTTGCCAGTACAGACCAAAACTTGGACAACTTCTCATTCTATTCTATATTATGATTATTTTATACTAGTAGTTTATTCACATCTCAAACTACAACTGTAGTTGTGGACCAACTGTTTGGCAGTGATAAATCATCTCTTGTTTCTAAGTGAGACAGCATTTTCTACCTAGTCTGATCAGATAGTAGTGAACTGCATAGTCTACTGTAGTTGTAATACCTTACCTTAAAATAAAGACGATCTTTACTAACATAATGAACAAAATTGGCTCAGTATGGAATAAATTGTACATTGCAAATCTGTGAAAAGAAGCAAAAGTGGTGTCATAAAGCATATCTTTCATCTGTGTCTAAGAAACATGAGGCAAAATGGAAGAAACTCAGACTTTTTACAGTTTCTGGTGCAGTTTCTCTCATGATGTGTTATAACCAGTTTCCTTTGAGTTAAGCACAACAAACTGGATTGTAGGATTATTAGTGGATTTCACAAATGCCAGAATACTTGGACTTTCCAGGCAGGTTTTCTCTTCAGGAAAAGAAGACTTTGCTACTTATTCATCAAAGCATCTGAGCGTTTTAACAAGGTTAAGATGTTCAGTTGCTGTAGACGAGATATTAAAGCTGTGTGATGGGGAAAAAAATATAGACACTAATAACTTCTTGCTTAAGGGATCCATTATTGCAGCACATTCTCCTGAGGCCAGTAGTTACTCAGGCAGGCTGCTTACTGCTTTTCACATGACTCAACTTTAGTATAATGTGTTCTGTTGTCAAATGGTTTGTAATGGAATCTCTGCATCTCCTTCGCCGTAATGAAGTGGATTAGACTACTGAAATACCCCGCTCTAAAATGCTGCTGTCCATTTTGTAGCCAATATGTTCTAACATCATTTTTAAGCCTTTTAGCCAGTTTTCACTGTGAGATAATGCTATGATTAAGTGTTGATCATCTGTGACCTGCCTACAGAGTGAATAGATATTGACCTTTTTAGACCTTTTACTTCTGAACATTTGGTTGGAAATTTCTGAAAACGTAGTAAAGTTAGAAACAATATGCATGGGTGGTACTAAGGTTATTTCTAAGCATCTACATGTCTATCTCCATCTATTTTTCTCTTCACAGATCTAAGAATATAAGCACAGCTGCCTTTCCCTTGCACCTTTCCCAGCTCTCAGCCCTTCTCCTCCACCACCTCCACCCTTCTGAAGGAGCCCCTGTGCTGCAGCCATGCCAAAGAACACTAAGGTGACCCAGCGGGAGCACAGCAATGAGCCGGTCACCGAGTCGGTGGCGGACCTGCTGTCTCTGGAGCACCCCATGGACTATAAGAGCAGTCAGATGAGTATGGGTCTGAGTCCTGGCGCCACTGCTCCAGTAAAGGCCCTGTTACCATCTCCTGACCCGGACTTAGAGGACGGCCGACCAGCTTGGAACAACAAGCTGGAGTACATCCTGGCCCAGGTGGGCTTCTCTGTGGGCCTCGGTAACGTCTGGAGGTTCCCCTACCTGTGCCAGAAGAACGGTGGAGGTGGGTATACAGATGGTTTTCAGTACATCCGGACTGCTCAGCGTGCGTTTGAACAAGAAAACCCCTAAATGTTTTGTGTGTCAAGCGTAATAACACTTCTTAGATTTTGAAGTTAACTGGGCCACCCATAGTGAACATGTGTCCCCTCAGGGTGCTGAGTAATTGCTACCAATGAGCTTTGCTTTTTAGAGTCAAGGTGGTTAATGTTAATCTTTTTATTAGTTCTGTAAAATCCTAATGAAATAAGTGGCCATGTGGGAATAGTTAAGTTAATAGCATGCAGTGATTTGATTTCATCCTTTTATTGGAGCATTGAATTTGGCCTTCCCTATCCGCAGTCACATCCAGAATCCTGTTGTGTGCCGACCGTTTTGTTGAGACATGATTCGATTGAGAATGCCCACAGGTCTTGGTTATTGGCGTGAAATTTAATGCTATATTGTTCTATCTTATAAAACCTCTATTTGCATCACATTATTGAAATAAATACTTCAGTGGTTTTGATAAACCGAGCACTTATTTCCTCTAAACTAGATGTAAAGATAGAAGTAAGTCCTGTTCTGTTGCTTCCTGTCTGGAGATGCACCTGACACACAGAGGCAATACTAACCCATTACTTTTCACAGCAAACATCTTTATTATTATTATTATTTATTTATTCATTTAAATGGTAATTAAAAACAGAATGAGTTCTTGAGGGTTTTTTTTATTATTATTTAATATGAGTGAGTATTTCTGTCAAAAACAATACTATAATAAGCTTTGTACATGAATGTGATTATTTTACACATAATGTTGCATACAGTTGTCTTCAAGCCCTAAAAGTATAACCATTAACAACATTATAACATGTAATGACACTAAAAAAAAGTCCTCTGTTTGCCTGTTGATGAGGCTGCAGCCTCTTCCTTGATAAATTAGGTCTTATTAACCAATTAGCCAACTAATTGTGCACAGTGGTCGTCTCTTCAGCATTATTCAGATGTAGTGAATTTAATTTAATTCATCAGATGAGCCACTTTCTATTCAGCAAAATCAAGGAAATCCAGAGAGTTCTGGTATAATACTGTGAAATCCTTGTAATTGTTAGATTTTTCTTGCAGGCTTTTCAGCCTTATCTCGTCTCTTTGCTATTATAAAACGTATGATGAGATGAGGGAGTAGTGATGACTAAGACAGAGGAAGTAGAAGAGTAAACACTGATTTCCTGGGCTTTCAAACATTTGTTGGTTCTACCTTGTGTGGGAGGTGTCTGTGAAAATGATTTTTAAAATGCCCAATACTGTATAACAAAGCTGTGTATTTGCATAATGTAGAGTGTGTATGTGTGCAGAGATTGAAAGTTTGTATTCACACTATTGTGTGCTACATTGTCTGTACTTTTTAAAATGAAATCAAGCTTATTTGGATAATTACATAACAAAGGCTCCTCAAACAAAACAAGAGCAAATCATAGACTCATAAAATGTAATTCTGCAATTAAGTCTGCAACAAATAGGAAAACAAGCATATTGCAGGACACAAAGTATCTTGTTTAACTCATTTATCTTAATAAAGCTGTTGCTTGCATAAAATATTACTGAAATTTATCCTGTCTTACAAATAAATACTTTAAAGAGCCCCTCCAGTTCAAAGGCATCGGAAAATACTCACGAGTAATGATATGGATATGTTTTTTAGCCAAAAGAATTACCACATTAAAGTCCTTAAAATGACGCTCCTTCTCTTTTGTAACAAAACAAAACATAATTTGTAGATATACAAATTATTAATTAACAATTAATTAACAAATTAATGCAAACTGTTTGGACACAAGACGGCTTCTACTTCACAAATCTGATTTGAGTGTTTGTACATTGGAGGCTTCAAGATTCCATGTCACAAGTGTGTAAATGTCTGTACTAGCTGTGATGTCACAAATCTTGTTCATAGGCCCACCTCAAACTGTCCCTGAGAAAGAAACTGAGAAGAAACATTCCATTTCAATCTGAAAATAGCCTTTTACTGTTAAACTGCACAGACGTCATTCTGCACAGTGAAGCTCAAACATTTAACAATAGGAAAAACCTGAGTGGGGCTTTAAATGATATATTTTGCTTACATCTAGCAGCCTTTAATTAGCTACTTTAATGGTCTTTATGAATTTGTGATGGCCAAACAGTGTGAAGGTGTTAGAACTGAAATTTTGTGTGATTTCTCTTTGCATGTTTGAGTCCTGCTCCCAGCACATCTAGTTCATATGGATGTAGTACTCATTAGTAATAAGTAAAAAAAAATAAAAGGATTTCAGGTGATGAGAGTTTAGAGGCAAGGTCAAGGTCATTAAAATCTTTATGATTCCAGATGATAAAAGTCCACCATTCTATCAGCCTGGAAAAAGCTTGGCTGGGGAAATTAATGGAAAGAACAATGGAAAAACAATACAGCAGGTGGCTACCTTGACAGTTTAGCTGCTTCCCCATTAATTTGTTAGCCGCTGTTATGTGTGTCTGCAGCTAAAAATAGACATGAAAGATCGATGAAAGGAGGCAAACACGCAGCAGTCACTTCTAACGGTCTGCCTAATAATACCACTGTGTAACATGACGCTGTGTTCCTGCCTTTGTTTCCTTTGTCTGCTGCTCTAATAGCCACTCACGATGTTATCAGTTTTTTTGATCGAGTCAAACGTCACACTCGTGTGTTTTTCAGTCTGCAAACAGGCTGCTCCCTCAGCCTCAGCTGCCCCATCAGTGTGAGTCCTTCCTCTCTGGCTTTGAATGGTTTTGTCACCATGGTGCCCCTTCATGTCTTGACGTAAGCGGGACTGGACGTGACTTGTTGCTTTTTGAGTGCCTGCTGCTCCCCCTGCATTGTTCTGTAAAAAAAAGAGACATCTGACAAAGTGTGAAAGGGAAAAGTGGCGGACAATAAAGGGAACAGACTCAAAAAATAGAAACTGACAGAGAATTTGACAATGTCCCTTTACAATGAGCCTTTGTCCTTCGCCAACATGGATTTCAAACAGACTTGGTTATCCAAAGAAAGTTGTGCTGCATTCTGCCATAACTCATGCATTCTTCTGTCCCTCCTCTGTCTCAGGTGCATACCTGGTGCCCTACTTCATCCTCCTCCTCCTTATTGGCATCCCCTTGTTCTTCCTGGAGCTGGCGGTGGGTCAGAGGATCAGGCGCGGCAGCATCGGGGTGTGGAACTATGTCTACCCACAGCTGGGAGGCATCGGGGTTTCCAGTCTGATGGTGAGCACAGACAGAATCTCATTTACAGGACTTTAGCTCATCATAGAGTCGCAATTATGATTATATAGGGTTTACGGGTTGTCATTAACATCTGTATAAATGTTTAAAAGCTGTATTTATGAGTGTAACAGTGATATGCAGGGAAGTAATAAGGTGTTGATAAGTAAAACATTTTGGTGGCCGGATTGTGTTGATTCAATTTGTGTTGATGTGATTGATTTTTCCCCATTGGAATATCAAACACTTGAATTTTTACATTCCTATTTGTTACTGTGACAACAATAAAATCCACAATTCATTGCACAATACAATAATCTCACATAAATAGCTAACAAACATGACTCATGAATATATATATATATTTACTTACAGTATATATTATCACCTTATTGTCAAATAAGTTATCAATTAATTCATTTAAAGCCACCATCCTCAAATACAAAGGGACGAATAGCACTCTCTGTCCAGAGCAAACCTTTGCTTACTCAGTTTATTCTGTGAATAAATGACCTTTTATTAAAGCTTGTTTTACTACATTCTGCAGTCAAAAAAATGTAATAAACCTGGTAAACAATTTCATGCCCTGGAGGCTGAAATGGTTGCTGTAACAAATCATCATCAACTGCAGAGTAAATCAGTGTTTTTCACATATGAAAAGCTCCAGCATTGAGGATGTTGCTGCAGGACTATTTTAAGAAGTTTCTAGGGGCATTTTGGTGCAATCTGCCCACCATGAATGAATGTCAAGTTAACCCCAGCAGCTCTATGCTCACCTGTTTCTTTAATTTACCACTGTCCTGCAATCTGGAGAAAGACTTCTTGGATTGCAATTCATGCATTATTATCTTATTTTTTCCACTGTGCATTAACCCATGTAGGCTGCAAACCAATATCAATACACAAAAACAGCAGCGACAATTTATGATCTTTTTATGAAATGCCAGTAATTGTTGCACATCACGATTACATCAGCCTTTGAGGAAATGCATTGTATATTCAGGATCAACATCCTAAAAAGCCAACCATGGTACAAGATTGGTGTTGGATCTCGGACGGAAATATATCACTTTCACTTCGCGAATCAGAGTCAGACATGTTGTGCAGAAACAAACAAACCGTCTATGAAACTCAGCTTGCAGGGCTCCCTCTGCCTGCTGATATTAGTTCCCGCTGATGATTTAAAGCAAGTGACATGCAATGACCAGCGCAGATCACTGTCATAATCTGTCCCCATCATCAGCAGGAGTAGTGACCCATCGTTTCCCCCATCCCATAAGCATCATCAGCCTAAAACCTAGTCATACAGTTCTAGTTGTCAGTGATGTACTCCATCAGTCTTTATGATTCCGGTTCATCATTTTGAGAGTAATTTCATCAATCTAGTGTAAAGGGGAGCGACCTGGTCTGGAGCAGTGAGGCGTGTAACGGCTCAGATGTGGCAGAGGCAGATTCAGCAACTATAAATACCTCTTCATAGAGGACCCTAGCTTTAGCTGGTGAGAGCAACCAGCTCAATAATTCATACACACTCTGACTTAAGCTTGTGTGCTCAGTGTTTGTGCCTGCACTTTTGTGTACTGTGTGAGAAAGTGATTGTTTCTGGGAATAATAATGCATTGCTGTTGCCTCTTGTTTCCCCCTCAGGTTTGTGGTTTTGTTGGCCTCTATTATAACGTGATCATCGGCTGGAGCATCTTCTATTTCTTCCAGTCTTTCCAGTATCCGCTGCCTTGGGCTGAATGTCCCATCACAAGAAACGGAAGCCAAGCCAGTGAGTCCACAACACAGTGACGCAGAGCAAATTAGCTTTTAATGTAAAGCCCTCAGCACCAAGTAGAGGCGAAATTAATAAAACAGATACTGATTAAGTACCTCTCCTGCGAGACGCTTTTATATTCAGCCAAAATATCTCAGCAGACGCAGCCCCTCTGTACGTAGGATAGCGCTTAAAGCTGCAGAACCTGCCTTTGCATTTGAGGAGCTTGCCTCAGTGTGTCGTGTCAGGCTCAAAGAAAAACGCCTCTGCTGCCTCTGAGACGACATGATCCTCCTCCTGCAGAGCAGGTCTGTTGGCCAGTCAGATGGTCTGACCTGACTGACACGTCAGTAGGCAGAATGGCTGGCAGCTGGTGGCCTTTGGTGCAGGCACATGCAGGTTCTTGTACAGTAAAGGACATCATCTTTCATTAGCAATGAAGGCCAAGATGTCAACTCTACTTACGATTATGTTTCCAGCAGGGGAGCTGTGGGGCATCCAGTTTAGTTATTATATAACTACGCTTCATGTATTTAAGTCAAGTCAAGTCAATTTTATTTGTAGAGCACAATATCAAAAATCACAGCTTCGCCTCAGGGGGTCTTACAACAGTCTGTACAGCAACAGAGCATCAGAGGAGGGATCCCTCTCCCAGGAAGGACAGATGTACAATATATGTTTCATGTACGGAATAGACAGTTGTGTATTTCTATATAATACCATATATTCATACCAATGTCCCTTTTTTACTCCAGAGAGCGACTTTGCAGGTTAAGAATTATTTACACTACAAAAATATCAATATTGCACAAGTTTGGTTTTGTCTTAAATCAGAAATTGGACAAATATGCCAGTGCAGTTAGATGGTTTTAATTCTTCTCCAAAAACAACCAAGTTCAGATTTCTCTATGCGAGTGCCAGTAGCTTGAAAGAAAAATATGTCTTGGTGCACTGAATCAAGAAAAACTACACTTGATTAAATTTTGCACATGGCTTGAAATAACCTCACTGCACCAGCAGATTTATAAATATGAGTTATTTGTACAATTTAAGCATCCGACAGTGAACAGAGTTCAATTATGCAAGTTCCACTTTGAGCAGCTACAACATTAAAATGTTGCTCACGCCTGAATGCACAAGTAATAATAATCCAATGAATGCAATAGTTTATATATGATTCATTTTTCTGTATGACATTTACCTCCCTTTTCTTCATGTTGCAGTCGTGGAGCCGGAATGTGAGAAGAGCTCGGCCACCACTTACTTCTGGTACCGCCAGACTCTCAACACCACCAGCACCATTGACGACACTGGAGGGCTGAACTGGAAAATGACCCTGTCCCTGCTGGTGGCTTGGATTATGGTCTGCCTGGCTGTCATCAAGGGTATCCAGTCCTCTGGGAAGGTACAGTGTCTCCATGGCATCACTGCAGAGCACAGGCCTGCAAACTGGAGATTAGCTTATGCATGTGTGCGTTCTAAACAACATATGCTCTTTATAAATCATGCTACACAATAATTCATCTCAACAAAAGCTTTAAAATTCTATTTTTACTCACCTTAATCAGTAAGTGTTTTACTCATTGCTAATGGTTTTCAGTCAAAGGTAAGATGCTAAGCCTGTCGTCAGTGCCAGTCTATTTTTGGATATCATCTATATTATAGAAGAGAAAGACATGCAACATTAATAAGCTTAAGCTAAACCAAGCACAGACTGGTTTCGGGATGCAGATGGGAAAAGCACCGTTTGGCAACAACTGCAACAACATCCTGTAATCTCGATCCAGGGAATGAGTCATATACCACAGCACAACATCCAGCCCACAGCTTCAATAGGAAAATACACAACAGAGAGCAGAGCGCCAGGGTTTGACATGGTATTTTTAAACACTAAATTTAGTAATCCAATTATCAAAGTCAGCAGTGCAATGATTCCCTGAAATGCTGTAGGAAGGATTTTCGACTCATCTCTCCAAACCTCAAGGGCTCCACTCCACATTTGTTAAGATGTCGCAGATTCAATGCAAAGCGATCAAAAAGCAGTCGCATGTGTGCATATGCGTGCGCATGTGTGTGTATGTTTTTGCCATTTGGTCGTTCTCCATGTGCGAGGCTTCAGAAAAAAGCGTGTCCATGGCAACGCTGTGTAATGTAGGCCTACTTGACTTTGTCTCTCCCTCTCTCTGCTTCTCTTAGGTGATGTATTTCAGCTCCCTCTTCCCGTATGTGGTGCTTTTCTGTTTCCTGGTGAGGGGTTTGATGCTGAAAGGAGCAGTGGATGGCATCGCTCACATGTTCACCCCGAAGGTGAGAGACAAACTGATGATTTTTACCAAAAAAAGGTAGTTATAAAAGGATAAACTCTAAAATTGGGTACATTTTCTGGTGATTGTCAGATATTGTTTGCATCAAAGGCAAATGTCTTGGTGCTGATCATTCATTAACATGCTCCTGGACTTACACATATCTAATGTTAGTGACATTTTCTATGCAAAGTGTTCAGACTTGGACGGTTTCAGATGCTTCACCACCAATGTCATTCATATCCACTCAAAGGAAAATGTCTATAATAGCCACAAAGTGTGAGTTTGTATCTCCCCCTAGTGGTAAATGTGTGTGATTACATAACAAATAGCCACATTCTACATCATACTGTGAATCATTTGCAGTTACTTCATGATTTGATCATACACTATAAATCATTTTGTTTTCAGACTCTGCTAATGATGTGCAAATAATGAAAAGTCATCAGTTTGAATATATAATTACATTACAAAACAGATGTAGAATTCCTGTTATACAGGGTGTACTTTTTTTTAAATGCTTGATGCTAAAATATCAATAGCTCAAGTTTGTTTTTTGTTTTTTTACATAAATACAACACAATCACTACCCTTTACAAATTGTTTTTCATTATTTTTTAGCTGGAAAAGATGTTAGAGCCGCAGGTGTGGAGAGAAGCAGCCACCCAGGTCTTCTTTGCCCTCGGTCTGGGCTTTGGAGGAGTAATTGCTTTCTCCAGCTACAACAAGCGAGACAACAACTGCCACTTTGATGCAGCTCTGGTCTCCACCATCAACTTTGTCACGTCTATTCTGGCCACTTTAGTCGTCTTTGCTGTCCTGGGATTCAAGGCGAACATCATGAATGAGAAATGTGTCGTTGAGTGAGTATGCCGTACCGAAACAAACGCCACCTGATCGGTTGTTTATTTGCAGTTGTTTTTACTGTTAGCATCTTGTCCATGTCTTAAAAAAGATGTTGTTCACAGGAACGCCGAGAAGATTTTGGGCTTCTTAAATACCGGTGTGCTGAGCAGAGAGCTCATCCCCCCTCACATCAACTTCTCCCACCTGAGCTCCCAGGACTACACAGAGATGTACGGCGTCATTAAGACGGTGAAAGAGGACGGCTTCGAGAAGCTGGGCCTGGACCCCTGTGTGCTGGAGGATGAACTCAACAAGGTCAGTGGGTTACGCCTCACGTGCTGTAATGAAAATATGATTGTCAAGTATTTTTGTATATTCAGAAATTTGATTCAACATCAACCTGCAGGCTTTGTGCAAAACACAAGGGCTTCCATTCTATAACAAACACCAGAGAAAAGGGAGGCACAACATGATGGAAACAGTTTCCTCTGCAGAGTGAGTTTTCTATTGCACATTTTTTAGTGTGTAATTAAACCCAAACCAAACAGTATTATTTCTTGCACACACATTTAGAATGCTGATTAAATTGTTGAACAAAGGCTAGTATAAATCATACTCTGACATTGTTGGAGAACCTCAATAACGCAACAAAACTGCTGCTGCTTTTGTTAAATCTCTCTCTCTCATTTATTGTCATCTCTCTACTGTCTGTGATAAAGAAAACACGACTTGATTCCCTGTATTTCTTTGTTTAAGAGCCGCGTCATTGAGGATAAAATAAAACTAATTAGCAGGTGGCCTCTTTAAAATGCATTCATACTCCTTGTCATCAATTAAAGTGATCCTCATAGTTTACCCTATCCAGTGCAGTGGATGGTTTTCAAACTTATTTAAACTTTATTATATAACATTTTTTGAAGTAGAAAAAACCTTTGTATGTTTTTCTGTGCACTTCTCATTACAAACACCATCCTGAGGTTACAGAAATCTGTCCTGACACTGAAGTCAGTCAGTCAGTCATTTTCTATACCTGCTTATTCCTCATTAGGGTCACAGGAGCTGGAGCCAATCCCAGCGCGTTACGGCGAGAGGCAGGGATACACCCCAGATGGTCGCCAGCCAATCGTGGGGCACACACACCATTCACTCACACACTCACACCTATGGGCAATTTAGAGTCGCCAATTAACCTCAGCATGTTTTTGGACTGTGGGAGGAAGCCGGAGTACCCGGTGAAAACCCACGCAGACACAGGGAGAACATGCAAACTCCACACAGAAAGGTCCCAGACTCAGGACCCAAGGAGGTCTTGAACCTGCGACCTTCTTGCTGTGAGGCAACAGCGCTAACCCCTGCTCCACCGTGTTGCCCGACACTGAAGTTGTTTGTTTGTTTTTTTTAAAGACAAATCTACTACCACACTGAGTCAAAGTACTTCCAGATGAGCTCATCACATTAAATGGCTGTGTTATAATTTATGAATGAGATTTCCTATCTTCCCATCAACTTCAAAAGCAGCATATTATCCATCAATTTCATCACTTTGACCCTCTCCGCCTCCTTCTCGCCTCCATACAGGCGGTTCAAGGCACTGGCCTGGCATTCATCGCCTTCACAGAGGCCATGACCCACTTCCCCGCCAGTCCCTTCTGGTCCGTCATGTTCTTCTTCATGCTGATTAATCTGGGCCTGGGAAGCATGATCGGCACCATGACCGGCATCACCACACCCATACTGGACGCTTTCAAAATACGCAAAGAGATCCTGTGTGGTGAGTTAAATCTCTCAATACTTGCAAGTCCAATTTGAAGTTCCCATATTGCTCACTTTTTTTATTTGAAGTTTTGAAATCCCTAACAAGGTACATTTGGGGTGTTGAGAACCAAAAATCATTCAACACAGTTTTGCATCTCCTCTCACACGCTTTTTACTGGAGCTCTAGAAAGGTTTTGTGTCTCATTCAGTACATTTAGCTCAAGAAAATCTAATTATTGTGTAAATCAGACTATGGTCGGATTTATAAGATGCATGTATACACATTAGTTGGATTGAAATCGGACTGAGTTGGAGTTCTCATTGTCTAGTTTTGAATTAGATTTTCTCCGGCATGTATACCTTAGTTGGACTGAAGCTGGACAATGCATGAGTACGTGCCAGAACCGGCCAAGTAAAGAGAAAAAAACTGCATCAGCACCGAGTCAATGTATTTTCACACAGTGCAACCAGTAAGTACGATTCATTAAAAAGAGAGAGACACAAAAGTAAACCTGTATCCTATTCTCAGAGCAGATAGCACAGGCCCAGACCAGCGTACCTGGTCAGGAAGTGTAGTTGAGAATTTATTAAGCTTAGTAAGTTGTTTATATTCATGTTTTTAGAAGAAGAACAGAAAAATCAACTGATATACATGTGCATACATCTATGTCCGCATTACCCTGCTGAAACAACAGGTGGCGCCACATGAGGGGGCGTACCCCGTCACTTATTTGATTTTGAGAAAAAGGACAGAACACACAAAAATCTAATTTAGAGTTTAAACATACTGGTTATTAATTATTTTAATTACAATTTATTTTCAGTTTCTGAATGTTGGCTGTGTAGTTTACTGTATATACACATAGATCTTTTTATGATGAAAAAACAATTAAAATCTCATTTCTATGATATGGGACCTTTATTTAATGTTAATGTAAATTAAGGTTTTCCTGATTCTGACTGGGTGTTTATTCTTCCCTCCTGCAGTGACTTGTTGTATTATAGCGTTCCTGTTAGGCCTGCTGTTTGTGCAGCGCTCAGGAAACTACTTTGTCACCATGTTTGACGACTACTCAGCCGGTTTGACTCTCACTGTGGTGGTGTTCCTGGAGAACATCTCTGTAACCTGGATATACGGCACCAAGAGGTAACTCAACACAATATTCAACTTGAAGCCATATTTTGGATCAATATGTAAAGAAGGCTTTGAAAAAAGAATCTGTTTAATTTCATGTGAGTGTGATGATACTGGGTGTGTCCAGACTTTTGACAGGTACTCTGTATTATTATGAGTTACAAAACAAACCTCATCAAACCTACAATAGTACTGGCCACACAGATGAGAACTCCTATATTTTTTTTACAGTTATTGTTCACATAAAATAGATAACAAAAACAAACAAAGGGTATTTTTTATGGCCGCTATGTTAGCTCATTATAGTAAGAAAAGCATAGGTGTTAGTAACATTATCCATGTCTCTACTCTATTAAAGTGTCCCGGTAATGCGTGCCAGCATGTACAATACCAGAATCCTGAAACTGAAGCAGCTCAATAAAATTCAGCTGTCATTCATTTGAATGTTGAGACGTGTCAAAAAGTCTTCTGTGAAAAAGAGAGACACATTATGATGGGACTGAAATGTAATTTCCTTCTGTCTCTCTCACAGATTCACGCAGGACCTGGAGGACATGCTTGGTTTCCGGCCGTACGCCTTCTACTACTACATGTGGATGTATGTGTCCCCAGCCGTCCTGGTGCTGCTCATCTTTGCCACCGTCGTGGAGATGGTCGTCGTTCCTGCAGGATACAACGCCTGGGTGGAGTCCGAGGTCAGTGCTCAGGTCCTGGCTGTGTGATACAGAAGGGACGAAAAAGCGAAAGCAGGTTCAAACAGGGTCTCTGCCAACAAATTTGCAGTTAACTCACTCTCTCTCCTCACTTATTGTCTATCCTTCCCACCTCATCCTTTCTTCCACTCTTTTGTTTGTTCATTTTTCCACATCCTCCTCCCACTGCCAGGGTGCAGAGCGTTTCCAGAGCTACCCTCCCTGGGCTTTGGCCATGGCCTACTCCCTCATCATCGTGTCCATGCTGCCTTTACCCATCGTCTTCATCGCCCGCCGCTTCAACCTGATCTCAGACGGCTCCAACAAGCTGTCCGTCTCCTACCGCAAAGGCATGATGAAGGAAATCTCCAACCTGGAGGAGCAGGACGAGCAGCGCTTCATCCTCAGCAAGAACCCCAGCGAGGCGCCGTCCCCCATGCCGGCCCACCGCGCCTACCTGGGCCCCGGCGGCACCCAGGAGATGACCAACACCAACTACGGCACCGCCACCAAGACCGGCTACCAGAACATCGGCTCGCCCGAGTCCGAGCTATGATCCGCTAAGCTCACACATCCTCCCATTAAACCCCAGCCCTGATAAAAAAGAAGAGGGAGACAGAAGAAGAAAGGTAGGAACGGAGGAAGAAAAGAGAAGAATCCACTGCTGTTTCGTTGCAGTGTTCATCACACCTTAACCCCCAGAGCCAAATCCTTCTACCCCCCCTTTTTCTGCCTCTTCCCTGTCATCAGAGCTGCGCTGCTAATTGCCTGTCGATCCCAGCTGTGATGAAGGGATCACGGGAAAGCGAGTCCCACCAGGTATAGCAGCCTTTTCCCATCAGTGAAGATATTACAGGGGCAGAGAACGAGGGTCAGATACAGCAACACAGAGAGAGAAAAGTCCACTGAGGGCTTAGATCTGTAGGCTTTGATTTGTAGTTAGCTCTGGTTGCGGTTAAGGTGCGTGTGACGCTAAAAGGCTTTAAGTTGTACTGAACTGTGTTTGGAGAAGGTTATTTTTGAGATGTTCCCAGCTGTGGAAGATCATCTGATTCTGGTTCAGTTGTAGATGATTGTTATTTTTGGGGGGAGAGGATGGAAGGAAATTCAGAACAAAGAAAAAAACAACATTCATCTTGTCCTGAGCTGATCTCATCTAGGAAAAAAGAAATTACTCCATAACAGTATGTAACAAGTGATTCCATCAGTTTTAACAGTGTTACAAGCGCAGTGTGTCTTAACGTTTAGGTTTACTGTCTGTCATGCATCAGCAATAATAAGCAGTCAAAGTAGGGTCCTTCTATCCCCACTCGTGTAGAATACTGTACATACGTGTTGTGCAATAGTCTCAGACATCATGACACCATGAACCACGTGCATACACCCCAGTAGTGCAAAACAGGGCAAAAGTTTCACCTCTTTTTCTCCTTTCCAAGAGCAACAAAGCACTGACATTGGCTAGCGTCTAAGCATCTCTGAGCCTTAACACAGAGCAGCACTTTTCTCTTTAAACAACGTTCCTCCTCGTCAAACAAGGCTCCGGATTTGTTGCCAGAAGCGCTGCGCCCTGGTCTGTGCTGTTCCAGTCGCAGCTGGCCTAGACAAAGCTTTTCCATTTTAATCAAGCGTCCCTGTTTTAATTAATGCCTTAAAAGGGCATAGGTGGCAGCATACATGCAGTTTGCGTTTGAACGACAGGCAGCTTTACTGCTCTGCATGTCACAGAGACAGGCGGAGAAGGAAATCAGAATTTCGTCTTTGTGTTCGTGTAGATGTGTGTGCGACAGTGTGTGTGTGCCCCCCACCCGCCCCCGTCGTCTGCTGCTGAATGAGAGCTCCTGGTGACCCTGCCGGTTTATAAATAGAGTTTACCCAGGGGAAGCCGTGGCAACGCACCATAGATACAGACCCTCTTCTGATGTGGCGGAGAGGAGGAGGAGGAGGAGGAGGAAGAGGAGAGCGGACACCTTGCTTTGTCTGTTCCACCTGCACAGCTGTTCATTCAGCAATACCGAGATGAGACATTTTGCTGTTAGATATATCTCTAATGTTGTTACAGTGCATTGTGTAGCCTATAAGGTTCACTGCCATGCCGCACTGTGCCAATGTAATTAATCATATTTCATCCTAAACAAGATATTTATCTTTCACTGCTGTACATTCCTCAAATTGTGACCACTACGGACATCATTTCATAAGCACTAGAGTCCACACATTGATGTATTTTTGTGAACTAAGGTGTGAAAACTATGTATAATCTTGTATGACAGTGTATGTTTAGGGGTATAACGTGGAAAATGTACTGTGATCTAAATGTGTTGAGTTGGTAGTACATGGTTTTCACCACCGGGCGTCTCTGTTGGCCAACGGAGGAGCCAGTGGCAGCTCTGGTCTTGTGGCCCCTCCCTGAGACAACACCAATATTTGAGACTGAACAGATGCAGCATGAAGCACAGTCAGTCACATTGTTTGGTGCCTGAGCAGCATCTCTGTTGTCTGGTTGCCTTATGCTTTGGTTATCTCGTCGTACAGTTCTTGATTCCATAATTTTGGACCAATGTCACTTCGCATTCACACGAGCACTTTAATTAGGTGGAGACCCTGGAGTTGTTTGTTAACCACAAATCTGATTTAGAGCTTTGTGACATGTATACATTAATAACAAGGATGCTGTCACACAATTTGTACTGATTAGCAGACTACCGTGTATACAGTGAGGGCTGAATGGCCACGAAAGGCACAAGACACAATTGTATCGCAGGCCATCAAATCATATGGTTTCTCGTATGTTCTAATGGAAGATCTTTACATGCATAATGCAGGTTATAATTTGGTGTTTAAAGACATAATATGTTTGTGTATCATCTTGAATTAGGGGCTATTTGTAACTTTGAAAAAGATTTGTGAAGCAATTTACATGTATGAATAATCTTTTAGCGCTTATGAGTGAACAGGTTGTAACGTAAAGTAGGACTCTGGATGTTTTTGGGTTTTTTTTCCAGGGAAAAGAATGTATACAGCAAACAAACAGGCAAATAACGTGGCACAACACACAGTTCTATCAGACAAGGAAAACCATGCAGATATTAGCTCAGCTACTGAGACGGCTAGCTGCCTCCAATAATCAACATGCATTTCACTAAACGCCACCACTGTGACTCTCACTCTGAGCACATGCTGCTAAAATAAACAATATTTCCTCAGCTGAGCAGCCAAAACCTGTTCCAGAGCAAATACAATTTAACATTAACCGTTCTACCATCAAAACCCCTTTAAATGATCTAATTTCACATTGTTTTTAATGTTTTTTCATGTTCTTTACTGTAGTATTCTATTGGCAATTATGTATCGACTGCATTAAGTGATTGAAGGGCAGGATAACAGCACTATGAGGATGTGATCCATTGTAAAAACAATAAATAATCATGATGACGCAGTAGAACATGTAAATATAATTTTAACAGTCAAAACACTAAATTCCGATCTGTTCAGAACATCGTTTCAGCTTGCGATATAAACGGCACACAACCTCAGGCGAAGGCACCTGTACGAAGTGTTCGAGGTCAAGCACATTTTGACAAGCACAGGAAAGTGAGCACAAAGGAGCTACATATCTTAATAAGCTAACGGTCAGCGAGCTGAACATACTGATTGTGTTGGTGGATCATCCTCGTTCGAGGATAATGCTGCACACTGAAACACACAGCCAGCGTCGCAGGAGGCTAAACTGTACCATTAGTTCGTTCTGCCCCTGTGGCTACACACTGATCCACACAATGAACAGATAAGTGGGTCTGGAGGATCCTGCACACAGAGAGCACAACCACAACACATGAGATGATGATATAGTGTTTTGGTAACAACTGCCTCATGTTAAAACCCCTTTTTCTTTTTTTTATTAATCAATACATGATGCGTAATTGCCCAATTTTACCAGAACGTTCCCATTTAACCAAACCAGCTTTTCACTTTAATACTTAATATTTCTGAGCACTAATACTCTGCACTAAGTAAGTCTTCTCTGGACCAAATTTGCTTAGCAATATCGGCAATTATTATTGACATTTGATATTTATTACTGAAATAACTCCAGGGTCTCTGTGTCTTGTCCATGTGTCGGATGTGTTGCTAGGAACTTCTAAAGTTTAACTCTGTTAAATAACTGAGCTTAACACATCAAAAGTAGAGTTATAGTGTATTTATTTAACTGTGCAAATAGTCTTCATGTGACCAAATCATAGTTATATTTATAGTATTTAAGACAATGTATGTAATCTGTACATATTGATGTACATTCCGATAAATTCTAAATGAGTATCTACAGTAAGTGACAGGGTGTATATTTGTCTTTAGCTGTAAATAATAATTGTATATTTTGAAATATTTTTTGATTTTTGTACTGTAGGTAATGTTACTTTGGTGTATGTTGATTTCTGGTGTCAGTGTGTGGTTGTTCTCAATCAAAATAAATGAATGACTGTGTGTGTGTGTGTGTGTGTGTGTGTGTGTGTGTGTGTGTGTGTGTGTGTGTGTGTGTGCCCGTGCGCGTGTGTGTGTGAAGTAAAATTATTATGTATGTTTTTGGTGTTTAACTGTGTTTGTTTTTTTCCTCCTCTCTCAGCGTGCTGCCGATCTAATCCAGTAGATTAGAAAAAAGGAAACATTTCTCACTTGAACTGCTCTGGCCTCCAGCACAAAAGTGACAACACAATCAGACATCCTTAAAATATACTTTGACTGTAACAATGAGACAGAAAGTTTAGTTTTTATGGTTGAAGAGAGTGATAAAATATACAAACATGATGGTGCGAACAGGAAATTAAAATGACCACTTTTATTAAACAGACCATGTTGTGTGTCTCATTTATTCTAACTTCAAATCACAATCAATCAATTTTGTTCCAATTCAAATATGTGTTTTTCAGGATTATGTTTTGTTTACATTAACATGAGTTTGTGTCTATAGATTTCTGCTACAAAATATATGTTTAGTAACCACATTTAAAATATCTCTACAGCAGGCAACAGATACCACCTTTAAGATCAAGTTGATCAAGTGTGTGTGTGTGTGTGTGTGTGTGTGTGTGTGTGTGTGTGTGTGTGTGTGTGTGCGTGTGTGCGTGTGTGTCTGTGTGTGTGTGTGTGAGCGAGAGAGACAGAGAGAGAGAATGAAGGTGTAAAAAAGGGGTGAGAGAGAGAATGAGTGAGAGAGAATGAAAAAGTAAGAAAGGGGTGAGCAAGAGTGAGAGAGAGAGAAAGAATGAAGGTGTGCAAAAAAGGTGTGGAAAAAGTGAGAGAACTACCTTTTACACCTTTTGGTGAGGTAATTGGCCCTTGCAGCAAGATCCTTATTCATTAGTGCTCCGTGCTGAGCCACTTTTTCTTTGTTTGAAAGTACCATCTTTTGGGGACTGATATTTGAAAAATGTTACCGGTTTGTAATAAGAGTCACACATAGCCTTTGTGTGAAGATTTCAAACATTCATTCATCTTCTATACCTGTTTGTTTCTCATTAGGGTCATGGGGGTCTTCTGGAGCCAATCCCAGCGCATTTCAGGCACACATTCACACCTATGGGCAATTTAGTATCTCCAACTAACCTCAGCATGTTTTTGGACTGTGGGAGGAAGCTGGAGTACCCAGTGAAAACCCACGCAGGCATGGGGAGAACATGCAAACTCCACACAGAAAGGTCCCAGACCTTGACCCTGCGACCTTCTTGCTGTGAGGCAACAGCGTTAATTCCTGCACCACCATGTCACCCGTCTGATTTCAAACATATTTTTTAAAATTAAATAATCATTTTAATAATTATGAAGATTAATAAATATTTTCCACGGGTCATATCATTTCACATGTAAACATAGGCATACCTGACCGTACACCAAAACGTCAAATCATCTCAAATTTTAAAGAGAGTTATTAACCTTGGCAAATGGCAGTTCATTCCTCTGTGAGGTCATTTCCTGTCACATGGTCTCATGAATATATCACCAAAAATGGCTCCTTGGATAAGTGGTTACACCTGTTTGACACTACTATTATTATTATTATTATTATTGTTATTATTATTATTATTGGTATTTACTATTAAATTGAACTAATGTAAGATTATGGGAATGTAAAAAAGGAATGTATGCATATAAGTTTATTTAAAGATTTTAACATTTTTAAATGTAAGCAAATCACATGAACACAAAAATATCAGTGTCACGTCATTGACCCTCAAACAACACATTATGAAATGAAATTAGAAAGACAAATAGCCTAAAATCATTTAAAGCTCCTCCTGTATCTGTTGTGTAAATACTATTTTATAAAATGCTAAACATATCAACACACTAATGAGGTTATTCAAGAGAGATTAGATATAGACCCGATAGAGTAGCAGTGATTTTACCACATCATTAATTGTTTGTTGTATGTAATTTCAATAATAAAAGAAGTTGCTTTGATCGCACATGTCAACTCCCACCGGAGTGCTTTATTTTTCCAGCTTCTTTTTATCATCTTCCTACTTGGCTCATGTCCCATGGCGGCAGACTCTTGGTTGGAAATGGATGCGTCAATTTGCGTTAGGTAGCCTAGTAGTCCACAATGGTGTGCATCATGTTCTAAACCACTGGGAGCTAAACTGCAACATGTGCAGTGCTGCCAAAAAAAAATGATCCAGCTTTAATATCCCAGCACTGACACAATGTGGGCCTCATGCCAGAACAAAGACCCCCCACCCCCCAAAGAAGAGTGATGTGAAATTATTTTTTCTGTTTCTGAATACATGGCTCCTGTTGCTTTTACATATTTAAACATGAAAAAGTACACAAGATTCGAGTCTTTCGGTCTAGCTGTAGCCTTTTGCTGAGTAGTGGATTTAATAAAATTCTCCACTCCCAAAGGCCATCTTTGAGTCCACAGAGTAATGTTCCTTTAATTGATATTGGACTGAATGCACTTAGAGTTCCAATAAAAGGGAACTAGTGTTGTTTTGGTTCCGGCCTCACAGGTTGTGTGCGTAAATGTGGAGCTATTTGTCTCCCAGACTGCGTCACACTTCCGTTTCCTGACCTGGCTGCACGGTGCACTTTGAGGAACTCCTCACTATTCTATATCCTGTAAACAAATCATTTCCCACCACAGACCAGATACACACTCACATGCATTGATGAGATTCCCACCTGCACCGCCTGCAGGTTCCCTTTACAGATGTTTATCTAAAAACAGCACAAGAGGCAACTTCCCATTTTCCCACTGCCCAACCACCTGATCCAGGAAGAGTCTGTGTCGAAGGACATTTTTCACACTTTGAGCAGCACTTTCCTGGCAGAAATCCTGGGAATACGCGGGCAGAAACCCATCACTTATATTCTCACATGGTTCTTTCAGCTTCTGCAGCAGGGTCCAGATGGTCCTCTGTGAGGCCTGTTCCGAGGACTGACCCGACAGCCACCGCAGCTCATTACTGTTTGACGAGCTCGTCTCACTGCAAACACAGCTGAGCTTCCACAGCAGTGGAGGGGGCCACATGTTCCTCAGTAACAAGACAGACAGAGATTTGTTTTTTGGAGATGGGGGTTTGTTTTTCTGGAACTTGTTTACATCCTACAAGTTTTATTTGTGAACCCAAAGCTTAACGTGCCTAATCCTACTGTGCTGCATTAATGCATTTATTAAAATCATGTCATTAAGACAAATTATTGCACTAGCTGACTTTGTTTTTCCTCATTACTTCCTGATTTTGTAAACTTCTCAAAGAACTTGAGTACAAAGTCACAATATGCTGCATAGCAATTATGGAAAGTATTTCATTCCAATTATGACATGCTGGTTTAGCAGTTTTTTTTGTTAAGTGGCACAAATGCAAATATGCTGGGTCAACATAATGTGTTTGTGTTACTGTGAGTGTCACCCGTTTTGTTGATTATACCATTTTAAATATTGTTTATACCTACCCAATTATACTGGGTCACCCAAACTTAAATCAAACCTGTTAACCTAACATATTAAAGTTATGATGGATTAACCCTGTCTAAT
The DNA here is from genome assembly GCA_030544235.1 of Lepturacanthus savala. NCBI lineage: Eukaryota > Metazoa > Chordata > Actinopteri > Scombriformes > Trichiuridae > Lepturacanthus > Lepturacanthus savala. The sequence continues at coordinate 15,620,271 of CM060480.1, forward strand.
TATGTTGAAATAACCTTTAAAAGTTATGTTGGATTTATCCCTTATAATTAAGTCAAATTAACACAAACACAATACGTCGACCCAACATATTTACATTTATGTCACTTAACAAAACAATTTCTTCTTCTTTCTTCTTCTATAATATAATTGGATGGAAATACTTTCCATATTTTTATGGTTACCCAAGCTAAAGTAGGAGACATTTTGCATTAAGCTTAAAATTAGTTTAAAAATGACTGATTCCACCTTTTCACTGAGAAAAAACATCAGTTGTGAGTACTTTTACAGGTCTGAGTGAAGGAGTACATTTGGAAATTAGTTATAAACTAATTTCAAAAAGAGTCATAAATAGAGTTCTTGAGTGCACTGCAGGTGTAACACCTGCAAATATCTTTACTAAAGACCTGAACTGCTGTTTATACAGACATGGGAAGTTATATTATGATAGTTGAATAGTGGTTGAATAGTGAGTGTAAAGTGATGAGGGATGTGGATAGCAGTCACAATCAGTAAGGAGATAATTCAGACACAGAAGAAATACAGGTAGAGCAGGTCACAGAAGGATCCTGTTTCCGCTCTGTTTGTTTTTTCCTGTTGGATGAGCAACAAGTTGAGGAAGAGGTCAGTTATCTGACGCAGAGTGAAGAGAAGCAGGAAGCAATGAGAGGAGTTCAAGGAACACCGTAATTCATCGTGGAACATCTATCGTTGCTTAAGAGATACAAACATAGATCTTAATATTATTAAAAACAATTGATATGTATATTGAAGTATACAGCAAGATCTAGTTGCTAACAATAATCCTTCATCCCAAACCATCTCACAGAAAAACACTGAGGAACATGACCAGCAGCAATTATCTTCACACCCTAGCACAATGCACCTTGGATCCCAATTAATTATTTGAGGCGACCACGGCCCCAGACCAGTTATATTTAACAACTGCAGCAGATCCATGAACCATGAAGCAGAGAACCTTTTCATGTTTCACTTGCACTGGAGCTTGTGCTGGATTAAAGAAGAGGCTGAAATATCTATAGAAAACAGCAGATAATGAAAGAGCAAAATAAGATTGTGTCTTCAGCAAGAGCAATTTACCCTGCACCAAACCAAAAGTAGTGTGTAGTATGTGAACATATGAACATATGAAAACACCATTTTAGCCTACAAAGAACATGCTCTACTACTTTTTTTTGGTTTTAACACTGATGTTTACACACACAAAGTAGCTACATCCATCTTCACATAATAGCTATCTGCATCTGTGAGGTTGAAGCATGGATATAGGTAAACAGGAAGATGTTTAAGAATCACCAGGAAGAGAGAGACGGGAGTGCAGAGGTCACAGGATCTATCAGTATCAACAACAAGCCCACAGATTAACATTATCATCTAACTGTTTTCATAATATCATTTCATGGTATTATGGGAGTCTGTCTGTTATTGTGACATTATTATTAAAGAATAATAATACATTTTAGTTGCATAGAGATTTTTAAAGGTTCTTACAAGTTCTCAAAACAACAGTAAGTATAAACCACATGACACGTTATTTACACATTAAAAACAGCCCTGAAAAGCTGAGTTTTTGAGTTGCGGTTTGAACATGGAGAGATCAGTGCAGTCTCTGATGTGTTTGGGGAGAGAATTCCAGGGGGGAGAATGGAGAAAGCTCTGTTGCCTCATCCAGTGGTTGGATCTTTGTGGTCAAGACAGGACGTTGACATTAGAGGAGTGAAGGATGGTGGTAGAGGAGGCCGGTGAGATATGAAGGAGCCTGGTTGGGGGGGGAGGGCTTTGTGAGCAAGAAGAAGAATTTTGAAGTGGACCTGTTGGGAGACACGGAGCCGGTGGACAGGGGTAATATGATCACAGGAGTCTGGGTGAGTTAGGAGGTGAGCAGCAGAGTTCTATATGTACTGGAGTTTATTGAGGACTTTGTTGAGGATGTAATTGAAGCATGGATCAAGGTTTCAGTAGCAGAGATGGAGAGGGATGTGCAGATATGGGCAAAGTTTCTGTAATGAAATTAAGCAGTTGTGGTGATTTGTTTAAAGTGAGGATCAAAGAAGAAGTTTCTGTCACAGAGATTTTCCAACGTTCTGAATGTGTGAGGAGGTGTTAAGTGGTGTCAGTAAGGGATTAGTGGAAACCATGTTGATAGAGCTTGTATAGAATGAAGAGGAGAGGACCAAGCACTGAACCCTGGGGACCACCTTGTGATGGAGGAGCAAACAAGAAGGAGCGGCTATAGTTGTTGATGAACTGTCATCTGTAAGATATTTTAAGCAGGAGAGGGCAGTACCAGTGATGTTGAGTGAGAGGAAGGTGGTGTGGTTAATAGCGTGGAAAGCTGCAGTGACATCAAGAAGGATGAGGTTGCTGAAATGGCCAGATTCAGAGGAGAGGAGGAGGTTCAAACCACCAAACTTCTAAATAGTGAACAACACAGACTCTCCTGAGTGCCATGATGATAACCCACACAGTAGGATCACTGATTTACTGGTATGTGATATGATAAATATGATAAATAAAAGGCTAAGAGAAGGCATACACATTAAAAGCATCCTTCCTGCCTCTCAACCAACCTTGCACACACACATCAAACACACATCCTACAGTGAACCAACCTTTCTAATCCCTAATTTATAAGTGTGTAATTTTATTGCCTGCATGTGTGTCTTATATTCTGTTTCACATTTGCTATCCTATTTCACCGATAAAATGTTTTTAATAAAATGAAAAATTCAAGTAGAAGATTGGCAGCAAGTGGCAGGATCTCTGGAAATATTTGAAACCTGTTCATTCTTTTGAGATTCTACTCCAACAGTGTTTGGCAGTCATCTTGTATGTCCATATTGTGATAATTACTACACTAATTAAGCATCTAACCAGAAATCCAACATCCTATCACACACTTGGATACCAATTTCTAGGCAGGAATTTTCAGGTTTGTTGTAAAACACTGATGGATAGAAGCACTGCAGCTGAATAATGGCTTATTCTATAAGAATGTCAAAAATGTACCATCAACATATGCAAGGAAAGTTTTTTTGTATAGCACATTTGACGTAAATGCAAACTTTCCCCACAGCCACACAAATTTTTCAAATTTTTCAAAATAAACACTTTCTAAGGCTGCATTGAAAGGTAAATTACTGTATACCAGCACCAACCTGGGCTACATTTGAACAAGGCAATTGAAAGTACTTCACTTAAAACTGCATAATTGGGTAACATATTTGGTTGTTTGTATAATATGAACCAGTGGAAATATACAGATGTTGAACAGAAAAGATCCAAGAATGGAGCCTTGGGGAACTCCATGGTTCTGTATTTGCCAATAAACACAAAGTAGCTTTTGACCTTTAAGTGGGATTCAAACCAGTTTAGTACTGTGTAATAAAGTCCCACCCCGTTTTCCAGTCAGTCTATTTATATGGAATATTGAACTGTGGTGAATGCAGCATGGGGATCAAGAAAGAAATTCCACCAATGTTTGTTTCATTGAATGCCAATGAATACATCAACAGGTGTCTCAATGCTGGGCTGGGACTGGAAGACATCTAAACACCATTTCATTTAAAGGAATTGTTTAGGTGTTGAAAACCTGAGGTTTGAATAAGTCCTATTGGTGTATAGATTATTCTTTTTTAGACTGACTGCAGTTTTCAGGGCCAGTGGGAAGAAACCTGAGAGAAGAGACATGTTTACAATTTGTAGAAGTATAGAATATATTTTCTCTATTTCCATTACAAATGATGATCAGAGCTAGAGAGTCAGGTCCACATTTGGAGAAGGTTGATTTGTTGCATTGATCACTGCACTGATGGAAGCTGCTCCTATAGTAGTCCTCCTTGGTTGCTATGGTTTCAGATCTACGCTAAATCTGTCTGTTGACACTGTCTCGCGGACACTTTTGCTCACACCAGACAGGTTGGTGTGAATGAAGTGAGGGAAATTACCACTTGAAGAAATAATCCATATGATGGTGTCTAATATACAGTACAGGGACAACGTTGCAGGTAAACTTGCATATCTAATTTCTTTCTAGCTTAATAATATCAAGACAGGTTTAGCAGTAATAACTAAAGGAGTGACTGTGTCAGCATTTGAGCAGTTTTTCTTGTGTTCTTTTGACATACAGCAGCTGAGACCAATTTCCTTAATGGGTTAAATTAAAATACAAGCTTTGTAAGTAGGCCCAGTTTTTTATTGTTCTGGGACGATACCTGGTCACAACATGAAAAATGAAAGACTTTGTCTCAAATCAAGCCACATCTTTAATCAGTCAAGTCATGTCATCCTATTTTTTCACATAAATAAATCTCAATACTAATAACAAATTATCCATGAGATCAAGAGGTATTATTTATTATTATTTAATTTAATTGTGCACCTCATTTGAAATTCTTTTTTCATACATTGTATCAGGATGAAAGCTGAAATCTGCTCAAATGTATGTCGTTTTTTTTACTTAACCACATGCTGCAGGAACCTCCAGATAATCCACCCGCACCTGCATTGAAAGCAGGTAACTTAATATGCAGCAATATTCAATATTTAACAACTTTACATTGTACACAGAGCACTTGAAGGTAGCACAATAATTCCTTGATGAATGAAGCCTTGATGATTTCCCACCTACCTTGGGGAGGCCTTATCATTAATGCAGTAGCCATTTAGTGCATGCTGGCCTCGTCAAAAAGGATGATTGCATCCATTTAACCGTTTCACTTTCCTGTCCATAATGATAGCTGAAGAGCAGTGGGCACTGATTAAACCACTGCTGAGAAAACATCTACTCTTTCTCTAACTCTCTCATTGATCGAAAGTTTGCTATTGTATGAGGTGCTACTGTAAAGAGAAGATCAGGTTGTTCTAATAGAAGCCTTTACAATGTTGTTGAGGGACACCACAGGAAAGATTAATATTCATGAGATCCTGCTGCTCACTTCTTTTATCCATGTTATAATTGTTTCCTTTCAAAGTGTCAGGAAGTGACTACATAGGAATGTATCTAAATGGACCCGTTATTTTAGAGAGTTGAGAGGTAAGAGGCAAATGCACATACTAATGGCCTGTCTTTAGACATAATGGCCAATCATTTGTATAAGACATCACTCTGACTGAGAGAAACAACAGCCCTCAGTAACATGAATTTACTAAATGGCATTTAAAAAGCTTTATGAGAGGCTGTGTGGGAGCCAATACTCAGTTCAATGCTTCATAAACCTCGCTGCTGTTTACCTCAATACAGATTCAAAAAGAAATGTCTTGTAAATACTAGTTACTTGCAGGTGGAAAGATGACAGGCAATTGTTTGTAAGTCAGTTCAAAATATGTAAATATGATACTGTGTACAATATCTGAATATCTTCTTTCTTCTTCTTGGTAAAGCAGCACATGATTGTCCAACTGTTTACATATGCAAGCTACCTGTGATTTATATCTGAGTATAAGGGGCTAACTTCTCAGAAAAGCACAAACTGGTTGATTGTTGAGATATTATGTGAGTGTGATTCTCCTATGAAAGAAGAAAGGACAGCAGCTTTGTTTACAAAGTTGGTTGTTTTGGAGTTGGCTATGGCCAGAGTAGCCCATGAAGAATAAAGTACCATCTAAACTGGCTAATGGCTATGAATTATAATACAAGTGCTGGGAAGCATAAAGGAGCATGTGATACGGAGCTTTACACTGTAACAAAAGTGCTGCTGCAGGCTATCACTGTGAGTCTATGGGATTTTAACTCTTTATGATTATAACAATGTTTTGAACATCTATCAAACAGATTCCACAAAAAAATCTGCACACCATTGTGCCAGGTACAAGCTATATCCAAAAGTTGAGGTTGATCTGACAAACAGAGATGCGAGCCACAGACAACCTTGCTTTTTATAGACTGTACATGTGAGAGTGAATCAATCATTGCATCTAGCTCTCTGGAAAAAAATGGGTATTTCCCAAAATGAAAACACTTGCAAGTATTTTAAATGGGAATCTTTCTGATCCTTTCATGTGACATAACATGAACACGGTTCAGGATCGATACAAAATCCTACTGTGGAACAAACCGGATTCCTCATTACAAATCCAGACACCACTTTCTCATATTTTTCCACCCTCACTCAAAGCCAAATTAGCTTATAATGAAGTGTCTCTGCTGCCTGGCCTTTCCATTGGCTTGCAAGCTGCACTTCGATCACAAATTAAGATGTGGGTGCACAACAACATCTGAGTCTTCTGGACAGCTGATGGAAACAGACAATTATTTGCAACTGCAGGCATTTATATTCAGTTCATACATTTTATTATTTCCATGATATCTGTGCTTTGTGTGAAAGCATATTCAGCAATTCTATCCAATCTATGACAACCAAATGACAACCACAGCTCCCACAACACCACCTTTATTCAATAGAGATTTTCTGACTGCTATTAACTAATAAATAATATTTAGATGGCATTTCATATGCAATTTTGATGCTGTGGGTAGGATGCGGATAGGTCTGTAGTAGTAAAAAGAGTGTCTCCTCTTACGTAACAGCTGACTTCCAAACACTTGAAACATTCCATGAGAAATTGAGAGATAAATCTTTTTTGTAATAGAATTGGTTAGTGTTGTACTGAGCCCCTTGAGAACAATTGTATTCATATCAAATTGCTCTGTATCTAATAATTCTTGGAACCTCTTATTCAGACATTCCTTATGCTGAAAGCCGGCTCCATTGTATTAACTGGACAAATAGTCGCTAATGACTGTTCTCCGCCTTCCCTTGGTGTGGTGAATGGTAAACTCAGTACTCATTAGTATGTTTCAGTGTGTGTAAAGGTGGCTGAGGAAGAGTGTGGTGGCAAGAGTGGGGGAGCTGGTTTGATGAATCGTCCACCAGTATCAACGCTGAACTGTAGATTCAAAGGGAAATATCGATGGTCTTTCACTACTGGACATGTATTTTCAGACATTTTACCCCTCTCTCTCTCTCTTTACACACACACACACACACACACACACACACACACACACACACACACACACACACACACACACACAACAGGTGCACAGAAGAACAGGGAGTGGTGTCCATTAGTGGCCCACAAGAGACTGGCCTTCTGAACACATAATGCTTCTGCGGCAGGGGGGAAACTCCCTTTAGGACAGTTGACAATAATTGTTCTGCTCTTCACAGATCATTACGTCTCCATCCCCGCTCACAGGGTTAGATTGGTCTGACATATTACTTTGGCTGTTTCGTCACTTGGCTTTTCTCTTTCGGACAGCCATGACTCATGATCAGGAGGCACTCTGACTGGTTATATCAAAAGGGTATTTGTTGTTTTAGTGATATGACAGTTCTTTTATTTCAGTTTGAAGAATAATTCATGTTTATTAAGATTTGATTCTTATTTTGACATTTTTGTTTTAATTGTTTCAGTTCACTTCATATCATCAAGTGAGATTTTGAGATCCACGAACATAGCAAAGACACTATAATCAAGTCAGACAGTGTAAGAAATAGCAGTAAGGCTATTGCACAAGTTGTAGGTCAAATTATCTACTGTATTTGGAACTAAAACAAAGTAATGACACCACAAATTTCTGTAATATTTTACTCATTGCACAGAAAAATAGTGGCTCAAAGCTGAACCTAGACATTGGTCTGTTCTGATGTTTATCATGGAAATCTACAACCCAATTATGTTCCTAACACATAAAGAAATATTGTAATTGTGGAGTTCAACTCTAAATGCATACAAAATGAATACAAGAAAGACACTAAATAGTAATAATTATTTTTCATGAGGTGATTCATTATAACCTGATTATATCATTACAAAAATCAGAACTGTCAGATTAAATCAATACAGTACGGTCCTACTCATTAGGGCTCAAGGGCAATCACATCACACCTACTACGGAGTAGGCTCATAGATCAAGATATCCTAGCAAAGTTATGTCCACTGGAATGGATGAGAGATCCCAACAGTTAATGATTTGCTTTTGTTGTTTGTCTGGTTGTCTGATTGCTTTTATTTCAGCTCTGTTTATCACTGCAATTCCAGACTTCCGTAATTAACTGGAACTCATCGATGTTATCGGAATTATCTCCAAATATATGATAAAAATATATAAATTCGCTTATAGAAAATTACTGACTGACTATATGTAAATTACCACTAACCTTTAATTTTAGTAGAGAACAGTGATAACAAATAATTGAACAAAATCTCTTATATAAGATAGGTGGTGAAGTAATGATAGATAGATAGATAGATAGATAGATAGACAGATGCTGCATATCTTCTATGTAAAGTGGAAAGGTTTGCCTCTCATACACCAACCTCTGAATTACATCGTCATGATGCCATAAATAAGTGAAAGTTTGTAAATCAACAAGACATGTAAGAAGTCAAGATTGACCCTTTTCCCGATGAATGAAATGGTGAATTGGCTAGGGTTGAGCCGTTCTCCATGGAAACAGTGGTCCATATTGTCATGACAACCTTCAACTGAGAGGGGAAAAAAAATAAAACAACAAATGGTGGGACACAATAAAAGGAAGCAATCACAGATGACAGGACAAGCCCTGACAGATTCTCTCTCTCAACTTCCAACCCCGGCTCTTTCTTCTCTGTCCGAGCTCGTCTTGTTCGCGAATCACAGCCCAGAGAACCTGTCAATCATCTTTCCTCCCGGCCCCCGTGAGCAGGGGATGCTGCTTCGCTAATGGAGTTCAGGTGTGGAAAAATCAGCTACTGCCATGATGGTTTCTTTGCATCGATAGAGTCATCAAAATATGGCATTCAACCAAATCAAAGGATCCAGCTGGAAATTACCACCTCTGGGCACAGTGACATACCCAACACTAGAGAGGTGGACTTCCACTCTAGAGCAAATGGACTCAGTTGTTAAAACCAGGTTACTATGATGATACCTGTGATGTGATGTATGACAGTGACATTCAAATTGCAATTAAGCAAAGATGAGATGAAATGAGTGATATTAAAAAGCAGCATGCCAACATATGATGTACTGAGCTGCAAAACACACATAATTCAATCATCAATCACTACCAGACATATGAAAAATGGATGAATGAAATATTTGACTGCAACATATTTTTTGCTTGAAGGCAGGTAAAATAAATGGCAACTTGATGCCAAAACACATCTAACCAGTGTCCTGAAATAGGTTGCTTTTTGATCATTTATCTAATGATAGCATGAAATTGTCTATTTTATTTATATAGAACCAAATCAAAGTTTTCTCAGGTCACTTAGAACATAAGCTACAATATTTCAATTCTAATAGTTGGTCCTAAAATTTGGTGACAGGAAATGTATTCACATTGCAGTTTCAGACATCTTGGTATCCTTTTGGATACAGATCATTATCAGTATCATAAGAACAGTATTTTGCCACTTCTGGTTTATGCATTCATCTCAGGCAGGTTAGACTACTGTGCTGCTGTATTTGTAGGATTACCCAAACAGACAGTAGCTCCAGCTCATTTAAACTGCAGCTGCTAGAGTCCTTAACACCTACAGGAATATTTGAATATATAACCCCAGTACTGAAATCACTTCATTGCCTCCCAGTACAATACAGACTCCCTGTATTAACACTTCCAAAGCACTTAAGAGTTTTACTTCTCATTACATGTCTGAATTTTGATTATTCCCTCGATCAGGCTTCTCAAGTCATCATGAAAAAGTTAAGAGTTGGATCCAAGTCCAGAGAGGGTGCCTTCAAACTCAATACGCTACTGTACTTAGTCAAGTTAATTAGTAAGAAAACTGTAAAAAAAAACTTTTAGCTAAGCAGGCCAGTGACATCCTGTTGGTAATGTTAACAGTGTTGTTAAACTATTAACACAGTAATAAAAAACAAGTTTACCTGTTTTTAATACAGGATTTTCAACAGGTGACAACAACACAACATTCACCTGTTAACAACAGGATTCACAGGCAGCGAACACTACTTGGGTCATTAAGTTAGTCATAATAAAATACACCTTTAATACAAGTCGTAATAAGAGATTGACACTAAGTATTGGCAAACACCTATATACTTATAAAGCTAAAAAAAATTTAAATAAATGAGCAGACGAGTAGAGTCAGAAAGAATTTTTTGCGGTGGATTGCTAACAAACGGACACATGCATACACGCCCTACTGTCCATCTGTTTGTCACTGCAGTGCCAGGTCTCTGTGATTAACTTGGACTCATTAATGTTATATGAATTATCTACAAATATATGTAAATTACTTTAAAATTGCATTCTAGATGAGAACAGTAATAACAAATAGTGAAACAAAATCTCTTGATAGATAATGATGAAGCAATCAAATGACTCTCATAATGTTACTAGTAAACAAAACTTGAACTCTCTTCCATCTATTTACGGTGACTAAAGAATGATCCTAGGCTACCAGATTTTACCGGTTTATAAGTGTGATTATTTTTCTTCTCAAATTGCATAGATTTAGGGCCACATACTCCGAACCTATGAGTAAACCACCTACCTTTTTGGGACTACACTGTCAGGGACCCCTTGGGACCCCATTTTGACAACCATAGATATACACAGTAAAATAGCAGTTCAGCAATATGAATATGAGCATTACTGTTAACAAGGTCATCTGAAGGAAACAGGAAGACTCCACACTGCTGCAGGAGGTGCATGTGCTCTTTCTGAAGGACATAGGCTACTTGAACCAGTGTATGTGTATACCTGTGTATCAGATGTCTACCACACAATGACTGGTTCTCACCTGTAGTCCAGTCTAAACCACCTTTCTGTTCAACAAATGATTTTTTTCTGTATTAACTGTGATTGTTTTCAGTAGTTAATGCAATATAATGAAAACATTTTAACTCTGTATATGAATCCATTTTACTAGTATGGTAAAGCTTTTTAGTAGTATCCGTGTCACTTGTATGTTTGTGTGGTTTTCAGTCAATGATTGTTCTTTCATGTGTGTATGTGAGACCAAAGAGCCTCTGATATCCTCTGCTCAGCTTTTATCTGACCAATCAGTCTCCCACATTCAGCTATGCTTGGAGCGTGTGTGTGTGTCTGCTTTTTTATGAACACATGGTGTCTGCTTTCATATTCATGCAGCCTTCATGGTTTAGAATTACAGATGACCCCGCCCCCCATCTCCCCCATCGTCACAGTGTGTTCCACAGTACATCGAAACATTCCTCATGAGCAACAACATTAATGATGATCACATTGAGCTGAGCTGTGTGTGTGAGAGAGAGAGAGAGTGGTGTCTCATTGCGTGTGAAAGATGGAGGAGAGGGGAGATGGAGGCAGCCGAGCAGCAATTAGTGCTGCCTGTCATCCCAAATCTCCATGGAGATGTGTTCTCGATGCCATCTACACCTTCAGTACATAATCATGGAGGCACAGGAGAGCAGGCGGCGCGGCTATGACTGCTGTTACACTACCTTCAGCAAGCCCAAGATCAACCAGAATGCACTTGTGTCGCCACTATAAATAGTGATACAGTAGATAACTAGAAAAAAAAATCCCACAAGCTGTGAATGAAAGGAAAAACAGAATGTACACAAGATTATATCTTCAACACCAGAGGGAGAAATAGATTTTATTTGTATTTCTGCATAGAAACACATGCCTACATGACAGAACATCACACATACACACACTCATACACACACACACACACACACACACACGCATACACCTACACACCATATGACATCTGACAGGTGTTAAAATCCATCACAGTCACCTACAGCAGACAATCTCTAATGGGAAAATATGAAACTGATGTGCTTCTCTGTCACATTGGAGTAGATACAAGGAAAACAGGAAATGAGGCTAAAAAGGTGAATTAACAAGATAATATTCTTTCAGTAATGGCTAACAGCTATTTCATGGTGCATAAGCATATCATATACATGGGAGAATGGAAGGAATGATCCAGAATATTTGTATTGTGCTACATACTGTACGTACAACTGTGCTTATACATAATTACAGACCTCCGGGTCAGCATAGAAATGAGCTGGAGGCTAAATGAAGATGAAATTAACTTTCCCTTTGTTTATTAAACATAAGGCCACTGTGGTAGACCATGAGGAATATATATCATAAGTCACAGGTGAAAGAAACCACACTGCTCTTCCTCTCTTGCTCCGTGGAAACATGTAACGGGGTTTCTACAGAACCGACACGACCAAATCTAATTACATCACTGCACACTTTTAAGCTCCATTACTCAACGTGAGGCACAAGTGGAACTAATGGCATTGTACTGTATGTATTCTTTACGAATGATGGTAATGACGGTCTACATTTGGTCCTGACTCAACCAGTAACGATGCATCAATTGTATACGGCTAATGTAATAGACAGACAATACTGCTCCATTGATTTTTTTTCTCTTTTGTTAAATTCTCTATTTGTACAAGGATTTACAAACAAGGTGTTGCCTGAGCAGCATTCATACCACACTGTGTCTTGATGAAGTATCTGCATGTTGGCCCTGTGGTCAGTGGTAAAAAGCTGTGGTACAAATGAAGAACAAAGAACTCTGGGTCAGTTTTGTTGAGGGTCAAACGATGATTTCAAGTGTTCATCTAATCCTAGTTCACAGTAACAGTTAGACTGTACAATCCCATATTCACAAGGGTTTTGGGTGTTCTTACTTGACAGCTAACGACATTTATGGGTATAAGAGACGAATCAAAGTGACGACAAAGTGTCTGAGTCCCAAAAAGAACTACACTGAACTGTTTTTCTACATATAACTCTGAACATGGAAAAAAGGAAAAGAGAATCACAGTAGCAAATGCTATATCTGATGAGCAAAACTGTCGCTACGCTGTTAAAACAGTCACGTCAGATTAAGACAAGCTGTGACATGTCCATATATGAGCATAATAATTGTAGTCTTTTTTTTCTTTAAAGGTACATCATACAATGCTAGATCATGCAGTACATACAAAATGCTTAATGTAACTGACTCAGTTTCATTGCAGAGTTACCATATGTAACTCTGAAAAGATTTATATGGTAACTATGCAATGCAACTGATATTCTACCATAGGGTTTTAAGATGTACGACAGAGACGAAAACAAAAACGATCTCATCCTGAATAAAAAGAATCCTGTCTGCAGTTCATTCATTAAGGAAACACGGGGACTGGAGTTGCAACTCCACCCAGCATGTGCTCCACGGCCAGGCCATGCTCCTTCTCCTTTTCAAAGCAGATCAGCATCAGGTCAGCGTGGTGACCTCTGGCTGAGCGTAGTTTCCAGTGGCAGCGAGGATGTCTTTACAGCTCTCTGTTAGCAAACACAAAGGACAGAAATACAAAGAAACACTTAGGACTCACTAGAAAATAAACTGGGAGTGGAATTATTTATTTAATATTGTCTCATGATCTCTGCTGAATACATGAATTTGTCCATTCATGGACATGAATAGTAGAGCTACAACTAAAATTTTTTATTATTATTATTATTATCAGTTAAATGAAAGGATATAATATTCACTACCGTTTCACCCGGACAATTTAGTGTTTTCCATGAAAAGTCACACTTATTTACCACCATGAGTTGTAAAATGAACATTTTATTACATTCGCCTTCTGACACAGTGAGCAAACACATTGTACCATTAGATCACTGGAGTGATAGTTGCTGGAAATGGGCCTCTATACACCTATGTAGATATTGCACCAAAAACCAGACATTTGCAGCAAGAATAGTCATTTATCACATTATCAATGTATAGAGTGTATCCCTGATTAAAGTTACCTTAAAAAAACAGTGAACATTTGGATATTTTTCCATGGAAAGAACGACTTCTATAATTTATTGATTATCAAAATGGTTCATCATTTCCTGCTGACAGACTAATGTTTCAGCTCCAATAGGAGGCTTTTGAGGAGTCACCTGGGAATAGGGAAGCTCATCCGAGCTTGGGAGCCTTTTCTCCGTTTGATCGGAATATCCGCCGGCTGATAATGGCAAACGAGTGGTTTGCCACAGCGTTCTGCTCATTGTAAGGAAACGAGCTGGTAATCGTTGCATCGCAGACCCAATTTTCATCCGTGATAGTGTTTGCGTTTGATTGTATAAATTGTGACAGCACATGCTAACACCGTCACACACGCGCTGTGATGATCCTAATCACTTCAAATCCGCCAGAGTTTTGCTCCAATTGCAGAGCAGGCAGCCATTTCCTGTCACTGATAACCATCTGAGCATCTCAGACCTGCTGCATCCATCTGGCCGTTTCCTGCCATCCTGCTCTTGTGAAATATTAACCGTACTGTATATGCTGTAACCCTGGAATTAACCTTGCACCATCCCTTATAGGCATCAGTATGAAGGGAGGATTCTCTGTGACATCCTAGCTCCAATCAACCAAATCAAAATGGCTGCAGCCCTTTGCATGTTGAATAAAAACTTTTTTTTTTTAATTTTGCCAATTCTTTTTAACATTGTTAGGAGACCATAATAGTGCATTTGAACCCTTTTTTTTGCAGGTAATTGTGCACTAAAATGTGTTGTGTATGTGTGATATTCACCTGTAATAGACTGGGATGTCATTATCCACATACTCACCAGACACAGGGCTCAGTATTGAATTACCCCCTCCCCTCTCTCTCAAAGATTCGTTTTGAGGTGTTCTGGCTTTGCTCAGCTTTACATTGTTTTTGTTTCTGCGATCAGAAGAAGGCTCGCTGGAAGATTTAATAAGGTGGCCAGATCATTTAGTGTGTTATTAGAGAAATCTGCGTGAAAGCAGGATGGGGATGAGTTGTGCTTTTTCTGTGTTCTATGCATTTCCCACTGTGACTGTAAATAATCTACTGACAGATGATTTACTCCCCTGGGCATAACTACATGTCCACAAACATCCCTTCTTCTCATTTATCCGGCAGATAGAACTAAGGTTGTGTGATATTTCTTTTATCGTTTGTGACATATAAGAACCTTCCGTTAACCTACACCAATCTCCAACACTCAACAGATACAGGGATTGACGAGGCCTTTGGGAAACATGCTCAAATACAATTTCGTTGTAATGGACTGTAGAAAAAAATGGCGGTGGTGGTGGTGGTGGGGTATATATGCTCATAGGAAAGAAGGCCCAGTAAGTGCCCCATTTATATGTTGTTTTCTTCCCTCAACAATCATGTGCTAATGAGGTTTTGTAGAAAAACGTGTCTCTGCAAAGTGCAGTTTTGCAGGAAAACACCTTCAGTGTTGTCGGGTGGTTTGTAGGCGAGAGTCAGGATGTCGACTGGGTGGGGTGAGATGTGTGCTCAGGATGTCAGGATTGGATCTATAGCTGCCAAATATAGAACCTCTTCTCACAAGCGGCTTTGGGGTAGTTTTGGAAGCTCAGATATGAGATCCATTGGCCATTCAAGCAGAGAGAGATGGCAAACTGGCAGCCCATGTCAATTCTGTCAATAAAAATAACATCTCCTTCTTCTTCTCTTGGAATAGTCATCATTAGAATATTGGCGTTGTACATGTTGTAAATGTGCAGCTTAAGTTGGCCAATCACTGAGACTGTCAGTCAAAGGTGTATTGATGCTGTCATGGTCTCACAAGATGATCAAATGAATTCAATTAGGTCGCAAATGCTTGCACTTGAACCTGAATGCACTTGAGTATGTAGAGCATTCCTTAGGCGCAGCAGGTTGTTTGGTATATTGTATTGCTCCCAACCCTACGTTGCCAGTGCTCCATGAAGTCCATTATTTAAGAAAGGCTTTTTCACTGCGCACAGAGGTGGATTGATGATGTAATTAGTACTACAGAGCTCCTCCATTGATTTGCTTTTGAGCCCTTTGGTGAATAATGACAGAAATCCCCCTTTAGCCAGGTGGATGCTGCAAGAAAGATGATAGGAGCTTAAGAACAGAGTTTTTCTCACTTTTTATTGAACAAAATCACGTCTCACCAACTCCACCACACTGCTCTACAACTATCCAGTTGAACACATGCACAACATACCCACAAAGCTTCGGATTCATGAGAGGCAGCCTACTACTGTATCTGTGTTTAAATACAATCTTTCTTGTTTAAGGGTCCCATATCATGCAGTTTCCTGTATTTTATTTTGATATCACTAACATGATGTGATTTAAAGTACAAAAATTCAACTCATTGTAGTTTTACAGTCCCCTCTCAAGCACCTTGCTGGAGCTCCTGAAAGCACAGGTCTTTTTTGGTCATTCCCTTAAAAATTCATGAGCCAGTCTTCTGATCGGCTGATTTTCACTTTGAAGACTGAAAAAAATGGGTGTAACAGTGGGCTGTGGTGGAAAACCTCTACAGATGGAAGGAGCCTTTTCATGTACGGGGATGTACAAATGAGCCGTGAAACCAAGTTTTTCATTCCAGGCTGTGTGCACTGTTTTTCTGTGATGCATGGGGAAGTTTTCATATAACCCCTAGACCTTATATAGAGTTAAACAAACAAAACAAAACATGAAAGTGGCTATTGGTATGATATGAGACCATTAAGTATTATTGTTGAAGTTTAGTGGGCAAAAAATGAAACACTCCTTCAATCCATTTTTATTAACACTGATGCCTCTTCATAGACCCGTAGACCCCTGGATTTTCATTTAGTGCAATCAGTAATCAAAATTTCTACCTCTGCAACTTTTGTTCAGGACGTGACTATTACAAAAGCAAAAAACAATTTGTTACCGATAATCTGATTTAGCTACCAGCATTTAGCTAACACCATGACCTTTCCTCTGTTATATCACAACCCTGAGGCCATGGGTGTTGTAGTGGAGGTAGAGTGGATGTGACTACTCAGGGCCCAAGCTAGGAGAGGAACCAATGAAAATCCAGATTTTTTTTTGTGATGTTTTTATTTTTTTTAATTAATTGGGCCCTCTGATTAATTGATGTCATAATGCATTTCAAATATATTGATATCAAATGGGAAAATGAACTTTATGTCACAGTCCCCCAGCATATTGGACATTCTTGGGGCCCACTCATGGAAATTGTTTCGTTTGGCCGACAGCGACTGGCGGCAAGCGTAACGTCGGTAAACCCGGATTATTTGATCTGGCTGGGGGCTAGACATTATGCTGCCTAAAAAGCAGGAATCAGGTTTTCAAAAGAAGAAAGAGAGGGAAGAAAAATAAAACAAGGAAGAATGAGGGAAGGCAGCTGTTGACTGCTTTCTTTCCCAAAGGTGAACCGAGTTTTCAATGAAAGTTAACGTAGTCCACTGCAGACAGCTGCTGCTGCTGTTTTGTATGCTTACGTGAAGTCTTTAGCCTAGTTAGCTGCCAACCAGAGTGCTCGCAGCTGTGAGTATAAAGACAGTTAGCCAGCTAATGTTAGCTGTCAACATTAACCAGTTTCGGAAGCAAACAGTGGTGCTGGAGCAGGTGGAACAGCAGTGGATGAGCTCCCCCTCTGACTTCCATAACCTAGGTATGTTTGTTGGTAAAGGAGACAGAGAGATAACTGCTGATTGCTAGACTTGCTGCCTAAATATGTGTCATTTACCTTAAGTTTAAAGTAAGTTAGCCTTTGGTTCAGTGCATGTGCTGTAGTTTGTTGTCTAACACAGCAGAGCTGTGACTTAATACATGATCCACCTAGCAATATTTCTGCTGCATATATCAACATGTAAAACCCAATACCACTGTAGACTCAATTGCACGCAAGAAATATATTAATTGAGCAATAAAAAAATGGATTATATTTGTTTGGTAAAAAGCCTTAGCTTTGAAAATGCTTAAAAGCTATTGTCAATGCTCAATACATTCATGATGTTACCAAAGCGAATGAATAATCATGTTAAATAACAGCGAGAGAAAGAAGAAAAACAAATGGATATTGCTCTCAATCTATCTGAAGAATGGCTTAAAACATTTTTGCCTCTGCAACTTGCTGACCATGACAAATACATTGTTTTACAGCAAATAATTAGGCTTGTCTAAGTAGGAACCTATTGTAATCTATCCTAATCTATGGTAGGAACCATATCTGATGTTTACTTCACATTTGGCTTTTAATCTGATCTAATTGTAGCCTAAAACCCTGTTTATGCTTGTTATTTTGAATAAATACCCTTTCTCTTTTTTTGCTCACCTGCCTTGTGCACGTGGCATGGATTAGGTTCCACTGATGTTGAGAGTGTACAGGGAATTTGGTGCTACGCCCCTGCCTGAGGCCAAACTTTCATTTCTTGCCCCATTACCTATAAGGAACTAAAAATAGCAAAATTTTCTCTCAATTTTTCATCTATCCATCAAGTCTCACCCATCTCACTCACTGGTGTGTAATTAGAGCGTGGGCTCATGCCTGGGCTGTAGACTTTTAGTCATGTCGGACCTTCTGACAGCTGAAAAGGGAACAAGAATATAAATACTGTATGAAGTCCAAGGTTCTTCATACAGTATTTATAAAGGCAAAATCCTCACTGTGATGAATCACCTGTGCACTGTAGCTATTATATCCTCCATCAGGCCCTGAACACAGAGACATGACAAAAGGTTCAGTTCAAGGAGCAGGTTGATATTCTGGGACATACCATGATTCACTTTCTTGCTGGGTTTCGATGTAGAGCTGCAAAGATTAATAGAGTAGTTGGCAAATGTCAAATTAATCTGCAACTATTTTGATAGTTGATTAATTGTTTGCAGTCATTTTCAAAGAAAAAAGGCTAAATTTGGCTTCTCAAATGTGAATATTTGATGTTTGTTTCTTTAGTGCTCTATGACAACAAAGCACATTTACCCAAAATGTCAATCTCTTTGTGAGCTACAGTAACAGAGAGACTTAAATCTGCTTTTTACTTCAATAAAAATACCTGATGACCAAATATCTCATATTTGAAACCACGGTACAGCTACAACACTGCAACCATACAGTGAAATGTGCCCCACTACAAGTAGTAGAAGTGTTATGTGCTGGTATGTATGTGACTTACCAGTATGAACGTTGGGGTCTCCTGAGGTGAGGAGGAAACAGGTGGCCTCTTTCTTAGTTTTGTCTCGCCCCCGGGAGCACCGCAGGGACCACTTTTCACTGGGGGACAGCGGTTGGGTCAGGCTGCAGCCCTCCTCCTCTGAAAGGGCCACATTTGCATCGCCGTTCTGTTTGGAATCTGACAGGAAGACAAAAACCACAGAGCAGCGTAAATGCCAAAGCTTTTACCAAGACTCCCCTGAGGGCCCAGACAAAGCCAGGGGTATATTGCATGAAATCAGTATTTTTCTGTGATGAAATCCAATTTAACTGGGATGTTATGAGGAGTAATTTGATCCAAGTGTGTTACTGTCTTTATGACTGAGCGCGGTACATCTGTCAGGCAAACTGAAAAGCTTCAGGGAACTACGGCTAAGACAAGAAATCCAGGTTGTTTGCCGTCTATGTTGCCATTAGGCTCAAATAATTATCATGTGTGTGCTGGAGATTAAATGAACAAATAAAAAAAATCTTTCTAAATGAAAAAAAAAAATACAATACATTTTTCTTACTCACCTACAGTGTTATTTAGCCATGCAGATAGTTTATTTTAAGATAGCATTTATTTTTTACTCCGATCATCCACAGAATGCACTATTCAGCAGTTTTCATTAGGAATATTTATTTGGAACAAAGTAGCTCCCAGTCAGTTCTGTGGATTATTCTGAATAACTGGGACACTGATGAATTAACAGTTTTTTCAATGGAAAAACTCCATTCACCTTTATTGGAATGAATTGGCAGCAGTTAAAACTTTAGCAAATAAAAGTCATACTATCTGCATAGCTTGATATCACAACAGGTAAATGACACATCGTCTATGTAATTTGGGGCGAACTGACCCTCTAATAGTGAATGGCAGCCTGACCTGAGCGGTTCCTGCTGACATTTTCCTCAGCAGCCAGCGGACACGTGTCGCTCTGAGTGCTGCCTCTGTGCGAGTTTGTGTCCGACTTCCCAAACGAGGCAGAGTCGGTTGGAATATCCGGGTTCGGGTTGTGCTTCTTCTTCTTTTTTGGCAGCTTCTGTTTGGCCATGGCCAGCGAGTAGTACATCCCAAAGTTATTGACGATGACAGGCACCGGCATGGCGATGGTCAGAACCCCGGCCAGCGCGCACAGCGCCCCCACCATCATGCCCAGCCACGTCTTTGGGTACATGTCTCCGTAGCCCAGCGTTGTCATGGTGACCACTGCCCACCAGAAGCTGATGGGGATGTTCTTGAAGTGCGTGTGGTTGGCGCCCGTGGGGTCGTCTGGGCTGGCTCCGATGCGCTCGGCGTAGTATATCATGGTGGCGAAGATGAGGACGCCTAGTGCCAAGAAGATGATGAGCAGGAGAAACTCATTGACGCTGGCCTTGAGCGTGTGTCCCAGCACGCGCAGGCCGACAAAGTGCCGCGTCAGCTTGAAGATCCGGAGGATCCGGACGAACCTCACCACGCGAAGGAAACCCAGCACGTCACTAGCGGCTTTGGACGACAGGCTGTTCAGGCCCATTTCCAGGTAGAACGGCAGAATGGCCACAAAGTCAATGATGTTGAGCGAGCTCTTGATGAAGACTGCCTTCTCTGGGCAGCACACGATGCGCACCAGGAATTCAAACGTGAACCAGATCACACAGACGCCCTCCACTATGGTCAGGACGGGCTTGGTCACCATCTCCTTCCTCTCCAATACTTGTGTGACGTTGCCGACGACAACCAGCTCTGTCCGGTTCTCGAGTACATTGAAGGCTTCATGGGTCTCCAGGCAGAAGGTGGTGATGGACACTAGGATGAAAAAGAGGGAGGCAAGCGCCACACCCTGGAGGAGACAAACCAAACAATCAGCACAATTTTATGTCTGAATTCCTACAATTAATAAGAAATCACTACTGCTTTAAGAGTTTCCACTGAAGTAAATCATTTTATACCCATACAACATATAATTTATGTTCTAATATTTATTTTTATCAAAAAACTTAACAATGTCATGTGTCAATCAGGTCCTTTGAGGGAATGTCAGATGATTGACAGAAAGCAAAGACTAAAGTAAGGAACACTATAATTAGAATTCTTAAACTCGGGCACAAATAAATATGATAAGACACAATATTTGACAAAATAACAGTAAGAGTATAGGTTTTTTGTGATAGATCTTTGTCTGTGAATTTAGTAGAAGCATGAATGGCAGCAAAAAGCTTCATCAGCAGGAGGGAATATGAGCTCTGAAATCTCCAACTAGGCTTGCTGTGTGGAAACCAGCAGGAATAATAGAAAGGAGAGAGACCACTCAGACCACTGTGACAAACCTTAGTAGATATCTTAAAATTGGAGCAGCAGGTAAAGAAAAAAAAAAACATACACCTTAAACCTCCATTATCAGTTTTTTTTGGACACTAAGGGGTAGTCATGAAAACAATACTGACATAACATCAGTTGATATGTTGAAATTCTTAGCAAACAGCTGCTTCTTTACTCATCCAGCAGCTACAGAGCAACTATATCTTTTATTTGAAATCATGTTCCTGTCCATCTGTTGATTAAGTCCAATATTCACCCTCATTTAGCTCTGTTTTTGGGCTCCATCAACACCTGGGGGAAATATGTTCACCAGCTAGTTGGTAGCTGGTGCTAAGCAGACAGGATATAATGAGTTTTTGGAGTCTTTTTGTCTGAAAACAGCTGTCTGCTGTGGCCAAAAAAAACATCACTATGCTTTAAATTTGATCAACATTAGATAAACGTAGCAACAAGAAAAGTAGAAAGAACATATTTCAGTATTCTGTAGGGCATCTGCAAAATACAGGTAGTCAGTCGGTTTCTATACCAGCTTATTCGGTTTGCTGGAGCCAATCCTAGCGCATTACAGGCGAGAGGCAGGGATACACCACCGACAGGTCACCAATCTATGGTGAGGCACACACCATTCATACCCATGGGCAATTTAAAGTCTCCAATCAACCTCAGCATGTTTTTGGATTGTGTGAGGAAGCCAGAGAACCTGGAGAAAACCCACACAGACACGGATGGGAAGAACATGCAAACTCCACACAGAAAGGTCCCAGACCAAGGTCTTGATCCTGCGACCTTCTTGCTGGGAGGAAACAACGCTAACCACTGTGACACTGTGTCACCCTCTGTAAAATCCTTAAAATTATTCTTTAGCTTAGAGGCAAGATAGATAAGGACATTTTTTTTGGAATTAGATCAAGGCGGCAAACACTATAAGAAACTGTTCCCTGACACCAAAGCAAATGAGTACCATTCATCACTGAGATTCAAGTTTTTCCATCGGTTTTGAACCATTCATGCAGCCCAAGTAAAAACGAAAAAACTTAAAACTTTTTCCACGCTCCTCTGCCGCTGTGCCTCCTCATGACATCTCATTACTTGACAGGAAATTATTAATCGTTGTGATTGTCCACTACCACCGTTGTTTGAAGTTTAGTGACTGGAGATTCCTTTTTATATGTATATAATATTAACCTTAACCCAATGTTCTCGAAGCGAACAGACCAATTTAAAACCAATTACTCCCATGAACGCAGCCTGAATCATGCTGAGAGAAAACGTGATTCCATTAACATGGGCCCTGCCAGTCAGAAGACAGCAGGGGGTGCTCACATGGCGCCAATGCTGTGCGAAACGGACTTACAGAATAAATCATGAGTCTCCTGCAAGAGATGATTCAAATG
Organism: Lepturacanthus savala; assembly: GCA_030544235.1. Taxonomy (NCBI): domain Eukaryota; kingdom Metazoa; phylum Chordata; class Actinopteri; order Scombriformes; family Trichiuridae; genus Lepturacanthus; species Lepturacanthus savala. Next base: position 15,642,953 of record CM060480.1, read on the forward strand.
GTCTCATTTTGTCCAGATTAACCTGCTTAATCTGGTAACAACATGTGGCATTAGGGGGTCTCCAACTAGAGTGACACCACAAGGGAAAGAGAGAGAAGTGAAAAGTCCAGCAGAGCCCACCGGGACTGAACGCCGGGAGATAAAGAAGCAATGAGTCAGGGAACACTTTCACCTGCACTGCTGTCAGGTTTTTCAGACATGTTTCAGTCAGTGAAACACGGTCTCCTGCTGTCACTGTCCCTCCCGAAACAAATTAATGAAATCACCAATCTAATAAATCGGTCTTACAAATACAATAGGGAGTGAGACTACTTTGACAATTAATGGGAGACAAATCAAACAATGTGTCTGGCATCCGCATAATCCAGCACAATGACCATGTCTGTCTCTGTTTGTCTTAACATTGTGTGCTAATTGTCTTTATTGTTTACTAAAGCGTGAACAAATTGTAATGCCTCTCCAACCTTTCTGGCCTTCCAGCTGGATAAATATGTACCTGCATGCACTTAGCCATTTTTTCCCCTGCAGGGACCTCTCACATATCAGCCTGTCTTTGAGTCTGTGATTAGAAAAAGCAACTATAAAGCATGTAATGTACAATCGGAGACACTCATTCACTGTGAAACAAACAACAAACACGTTGAATAGGGATTGGATAGTCTATTGAGCTGTGTGAGTGGGAACGGTAAGAAAATAAACCAACCATATTATTGCACATGTTGTATACAACAAGGTTAATGGTCTCAAAACCCTACAAATATATATGATGAGATATGGATCAAGCCAATCAAGTCTTTTGATGGATTACTGGAACAAATAAAGCACAGATATTTCATATATGGATACGCATATCTCTATTGTGCACTCAGATAATGTATAGCTTTCCACCATGACAACCTTTGCCAGCTTGGTCCCAGCACGGTTCTGAGTTGTGCACGTTAATCCCCCGAGGAGACGGGGAACGAACAGCAGGGCAAGCCTCGGCTCTGTCCCAGGAGGAGCTCCGAGTTGCATGGACACGGTTTTCCCTGAACACCACCAGGGCTACATTATGCATGTGTGTTTGTGTGTATGTGAGAAGAGAGGAGAGAGAGAGAGTGTGATTGTGTGTGTGTGTGTGTGTGTGTCTGTCTGTGTGTGTGTGTGTGTGTCTGTGTGTGTGTGTGTGTGTGTGGGGGGGGGGGCTAACAAACAACAAAAATGCTTAATTTATTCATTTTATTTTGTTATTTTGGTTCCACTGAGAGGCAGACTGCAGATGTCAATTAATTTACACTGCATGTATTCAATGAAAATTATAAAGTGCTAATTTACATCAGAACATCCACTTGCAGGTTTTCACACACACACACACACAATGTTACCATTATGTCCTCTCATCCATGATTTCCTATAAGAAATATACGAGTGCCAGATAATTAACCAAACAACAGGGACTAGGCTTTGATGCAGGCATATCATCATGAAAATATTCAAAGTCAATTAATAAAAAATTACCCCAGTGTTTCATCAACTCTCTCTGGACTTCAGAGTCCCACTGCAGATTCTTTACTTGTTGCGCGAAAGACCTGGACGATAACTACAACAGAGGAGTCCAGGGAGTGTCAACATCTGAAGAACTGTATGAAAAGGCTTGCACAGAATTATATTAGATCACCTAATAACAAAAGGCTTTGAAGATTCTGATACCAGTGCAAATATGATTGATGACACTGAAAGCAAAGCACATTTTTTAATCATTTAACATTTTTTTAAACTTCATATACAATAAATACATTAAATAATGTTAAAGTATATATATACTTACTTTTACTCACTGCAGTAAATTTACAAACTTGATGCTAACAAAAACATGGAAGGACTTCTATTTAAAAATCTTAGTAAAGTTTAGAGGGAACTAATCTAAACAATGGTGATATTATTCTATAACCATTACACTGTGTAATCAACATTTGCTTCGTAATAAGCAAAAGCAAAAAAGTTATCTACTGCCGCTTAACACCACCCTTCATCATGGATTGCATTATTTTCATCATGAAAAGTAATAATGCTAATATGCTGATTGTGTTTCTTTATAAATTTAATGAGTAAACAGCCTGCAGAACTTCATAATTTTAACATCAGATCGGGTACATTTGTAAGTCTGAAAATTAAGATTTCTAAAGAATTTAATTTGGAATTAATAAAACTTCTATATTAATAATAATAAAAAAAATAGTTGATTCCACTAGAATGTGATGTTTCACAGTGTACAATACCTTGACCAACACCTTTAACTGAATATAGTTAAAAGGTGATCTCTGTATTGGCCTAGTTCATAACATAAAGCTTATTGTCCTGAACATCCCTGATTTGACAACAAACCAGCAACCACCACCATATAAACCCTGTGAGTCCTGCTGCTGTTCAGATGCTTTTGATGAGCCAAACAGTCCCTGACAGCGTTCGGTTTACTTAAATGCCAAATCGTTTATCCCAGAACTAAACAGAGCTGGGTATCTGCAGCCAGAGGCTGCTCTGCTGGGAAGGTGTAGAGGTCCTGGCACACACGCAACAATTTGCTCATAAAAGGCTTAACAGGAAAGTCTAATCTAACACCTGTGTGTAGAAGCGTCTGTAGCTGCCGAACGTTTTTTCTCTGGGTTTGCATATTTGTCTCTTTGGCTGCTTGTATTTAGCGGTTTGTTTGTGAGTCTTCAGCAGACTTCCATGTCTGTCGGTTCATTGTTCACCATTTAAAGGTGCCTCTGTAGTTAACTATACACATGGACGCTGTGTTGGGTTGATTCCTGGAACGTCTCTCTCCTGTCAGAGTGTTTCCATGTCAGTTTGCTGAGCCCAAAGACGTATTACAAGCAAAAATCATGAAAAAAAAAAATCATTCTACCTCTTTCTGTTTCTTGTGCATCTGTCATGACAATTTGTCTTCTTGGTGGTCGTATCTTATCTTTCTAGTACAGTTACTGTTCTTTTTGTGATGTATAAAAGGTTATTTGTGTTTCCATTTTATACTGCTTCACTACATGTCAAATGCTAATATTTTAATCTTTTGTTATTTCAACATTTGTTTGACCTCTACATGATAAGATTTTATTTATTTATAGATAGAAAAGAATTCAATGAATAAGATGTGAAGACACAGGTCTGAGGATGTTCAAAAGACAAAGAAACATAAATAAGCATGAGACATTCAAGATAAAACTAAGCGAAAAAAAAAAAATCTACATTAATATACCACAACAAGGAAAATTTGATGGAGCAGAATTGTCATTTTATTATAATTCGGTAATTTAATTTCATAAATAAGTTAATAAAAACATTATCATGAGTGGGTCCCCATGCTCAAATATTTTTAAACAAACAAAAACCTGCCGCAACTCAATGATCAGCTTTGTGAATGGTATTCAGGAAGCTGGTGTCTGTAAAAGCATAAAAAACAACGCAGGCCAATCCCTCCTCAACCACAATGTGGGTTGCGATGGTGGAGTGGTCCTGTGCAAGTCAAGTCCATTTGTTGCCTAAAGTAATAAATATGTATTACTTTATCAAATAAATATGTTGTACACATGCTGGTTCAGGTAGGACAGCAACTCTAAAATTGCCAGACAGTTACCTCTAGTGTCTAGCGCATGCATATATATATATATATATATATATGTTTGTGTGTATATATCTATGTGTATGTATTTACAGCATGTGACATTGTGTCCTCCAATTCCATGGAGGGAAAAAGCCAACTGGTACACTTGCTAGAACCTAAAGAGAAAAAAGAAAACATTTGACTGATCGCTCATGTAATTCAAAGTTTATTAATAAAACATGTCCAGAATGTCGAAATTGCACCAAATTCGACACCGAACTTACTCGGATCCCCAGCACTACAACCGCCAAGTGTGAAGACGACTGGATGATATCTTGTCAAGCTATGTGAGGAAAATACAGAAGGAGTCAGACAACAGAGATTCCTGGAATTATATATGAGATGTATCGACAAGAACCCATGGGTGACACGATATACAGTCCTGCCAATGGTTTCACACATCCAGTTATCCGCAGGTGGTTGTGACGCACAAAGAAATGTAGCAAAGAGCCAGCGAGGGAAGAAGGGAAGAAAACTGTGAGCTCGTAAAAAATGGATGTTAACAAGGATTTTAATTAACTCCGAAAATCGACTGTTCAAATGCATTCAACACGTTTGTTAGACCTACAGGATGCGCACATTATATTTTGATAAGTAACAGTTGAGGATGCTCTGATACCCGAGGAGTCATGTCAGTAGTGTGGAACGACTTTAAGGTGAATGACGAGAAAAACAAATAAAGCAGAATGCAAATTATGTCCAGCAAAACATCCAGAGAGAAGCCTAACGCTTACAACACAAGAAACTTAATTAACCCATTAAAACCTATGAGTGTTTACGTCTATAACTGTCATTTTATAATTAAAATAAAAAAGTGTAATGTTACAGCTTTTTTCCCCCCAACATGATGGTGGACAACTTAGATAAAAGGTTTTAAACAATTAATTTACGTTTCCAACTACTTCCTGTCACATGACATCAACTTCCTGTCCCTTCCTCCTGAGAACATGGCGAAGACAAACCCTCCCAGAAAGAGCCGTTTTATTTAGACTATTACGATTTTCATGTATATATCCGTTTGGGCTAAATAGATTTTTGTTTATGGACAGATTTGTGCAATCAGCAACTATAATCATTATCATCATTCAAGTCATTAAAATGCTATTTTCTGCAAAGAAAACAGTACAAAATGGAAAGAATATATAAACTACATGATTGTTAGTGACCCAACTGATATAAGTATATACATGAAATCTTTGAAAAAATCTGGGACTCTCATAGACTTAGCGGCTCTTAGGCTTAAATGGGTTAAACATTTGAAATCCCACCACGTTTGCCAAGCCAAATGTCCAGAGACAACCCATGACAACCCAGCTCTTATTGAGTATATCGCCCTGGATGACCAGCCACTGTCCGTAGTCGATAATTTGAGATTCCAGCATCTTCTCAGCATACCAAAGCCGAGGTATTAAGATTCCTAACCGTAGCCACATCACAGACACGTTGCTACCGAAGCTGCACAACTTAAAAACACGTCCATAAACTTGGTATCGGCGAGTACTTGAATGGAAAAAAAAAAGAAAAAAGCGGTATGGGTGCATCCCTAGAAACAGTTGAAGTAAACATAACTGTTGTTTGTTACCAGGAAGATTTTACAAGACCCAACCAACAAGTAACAAGTAATAGATCTGAAAATATCTTATGACACTTGCTAACAACCGGCGCAACATATTTCCATTTTTGCGAGAATGTTTTCGGCTTATTTTCCATGACAAAAAAAAAAAATCCAATAACCGCTAGTAAAACTATTAGCTACAGCTGTAGAGCAGTGGAACATTTAAGGATATAAAATGCCAAACAACGGTGCAAAAAAGACATCAATCCAAGGTCATCGGTGTGCAGACAGAGCCGAGGTCGCCCTGAGGGTCGGCCAACCAGCCCCAGCTGGGAAAGTTAGGACGGAAGGGAGAGAGGCAGGGCACGCGATAGGCAGCTGCAGCAGCAGCAGCTGGGGAGCCCTATCACTGCCATCACCTCCAGCTGTTTAGCATCACACTCTGTTACTAACATGGACACGCAACACCACAACAATGAGCCTTCTGAGCAGTCAGCAGCTGCAAAGTCAATGAGCTCAGCCGCTACTGATGTTTTCTTAGAATTCATGTCACACTGACTCATGTCTGAGAGCCGGTACACCTGAGGACGGAGGAGACGTAAAGGTCTCCTCCAGACCGGTTTTAAGATGGATATAAAAGACTTGCGTTTGAAGGATTAATTTGTGTCTGGCATTGTGTTTCCACCGATTACCACATTAAAATCCTGAAAAAGGCATCCCCTTTTGCCAAGTGTTAATGTTGACTCCTCAGAGAAACTGTACAGAAGTTTCATTATCAGTTTATATTTCATGGAAGCAGAGACGTCAGCAAAAACAAAGTGGTCTATGATGAATCAATAAAAAACAAAATCATCGAGGACACTTCTAACTTTTGTCTCCCTGCTATTGAGGGGTAATGGGTCATTTCTTTTCATCGATCAATGAACCGTAGCAACGGCAGGACTCTGGCAAATCCAAAGGCCTCCTTACGACTTAAAAGATCAGAGCATACAATCTTATCAGCGAGGTGGAGGATGGAGAGAGGTAAAACAAGCCCGTCTAGGATCCTCCAGGCCAATGTCTACAAGGAGCGGATGATAAATGCTTCAGACCAGGCCCTTCCATGGGGAGTCGCTTACAACAGATTTCCAATTGCGAGGAGTAAGCGCTCACCAAAACAAACACCTTTGGTCCACCCCTGGGATGATCTCAAGAGAAAGAGTGACTCAAGTGCGACTGCTGTGGGGAATATAACGTCGGTGAAACAGCAAGGACCCTGGACAGTCCACCAGAAACTAATGAAAATTAACAAGAATAAAAAGCAGAAACAGACAACATCAGCTGTCTGAACATCAGACGAGAAAAAAGGGCAAAGACATGAAAACAAAAACTGCCCTTGAACAGACCGTGACCACCTGTCGGACCACCGAGGATGACAACTGTCCCATCTCCATGACAACGGAGCAGGCTCGGTGAGATGTGGTTGGTGGGCGGTTAGACAATTAACCTTGAGTCGTGACTTTATTTTGTCAAAATCCAAAAACATCCACTGTAGAGGTAACGGTCTGGTGCGCGGGCTGGGAAGTCAAGCCATAAATCTCAGCTTGTAAAAACATATTTGGATATTCGGTACTGATCATAAACCAAACCTCATCATATAAATTGAAAACAATGATCCAGGTGGATTACATTGAAACAGGGGAACACACACTCCCTCTGGAATTTAAAACACAATCTGCAATCAAGGTTTAAAGCTGATAAAAAACAGAATTTGATCTGCTTGGCCAATCTTCTCCACTGATTATTTCACCACCGTTAGTTCGGTTGAGTGTTCCGTATCAAATTCTTTGAATCAGATAAATCTTCTCTTAACAAAACAGCCTTACAGGTGTAACTCAAACACAATAAGTAGCGATAAAGCAACACAGTAGCTCAGTTTGGCGATAAAACGCCGGGTTGTGATATGTAATATGAGCATAATAATCATTGATTAGTTAAAGTCATTGTCTTCCATGCCCAAAGACTTCTGGAAAGATCTTTTCAGCTGTGCCGCTCATCACTTCAGTTTTCTTCAGGGGGGGAAGTTGGTTGCCGTCATTAAATCTAATAACTTCATCCATCCAGCTGACTCCAATACATAAGAAATCCCCCCCGATCTTTAATGGACTGTCCTTCCCCCTCACGTGAGGCACGAAAAGATAAAATGACATTTGATTTTTCCAGAAGCCCTTGGACATGGAAGACAGTGATAACTAAACAATGAATATGTTTAGACACCGTAAAAAAAGTCCTATATATTTTAAAAGCAGCAAAGTTGCTAATGATAATGAGTGCGGTCCTATACCGATAAACCTGCTTTGATTTAGTTAAGATAATTTCAGTGACGTGTATTTGATTCAAAGTTTGTGAAGTCTTCCACTTTTCTCATGTTGAACCCACTGATCTCGTAGCAAGACGGCCAATCTATTTTTGGCGAACAGCTTAGAAGCGAGTAGAATAAATAAGTAACATAATCACGCAGGATTTCATTACATCCCTCCTCTCGCTGAGAATCCAGTGTTATAAAAGTCTCCTTAACAAGGCTGTGCCACTTTGATGATGTGTGAAAACTCTAATCTTGCACTCCATTCACAGAGCGGCAGAGGAAGGTGTCAGCCCCGTGAAAGCCAGGCCCAGAGGAAGAAGAGTTCTGCTCAAAACGCTGCTTTATTATTCATCATCCGGGTGTCACACTGAGACAAATGAGAATATGTTTCATGATAACCAATGAGCAAAGCAGTTTATTGAAATATATTAATCAAAAATGAAGAAAACGGTTCAAATCTAAGATATTCATCAAAATGTTCTTTTTTTCTTAAATTAGTACTTGCGTTTCTCGGACTTCCTGAAGAGAAATGAAATCTCGCTGAAGATTTGGCGACGCAAGCTGTAATATTTCAGAAGTGAACGCATAGATATAATTCTCTAATGTCAATATTCATCTTTTATCTGGATTAGACTTCCGGCTGAATATGAATATTTCATAAATAACAAAACCAGGCATGACTATCTTTAATCTGAAAGTGCTGAAAAACATCATTATAGATTTATTATTGGAAATGTGGATCCTTAATAATACGTTTCAGCCCTAAACAACCTCGCATCAGTCCATCCCTTGTTCTCATAACAAAGACAATATGATTTCTTGCTGTATGGGTGAGAAAACACGTTGGTTACTTCTGTGGGAGAGGCCGTTTTAATTGCTCACCACTGATAACAAGTTGCAGCCCTATTACCACAGCAGTGATTAATTACAGGCAGCGGGGCCAGAGATTTAATGAAACATGCATTAGGGAAGATTGTTCAAAGCAATCTGGTCTGAATTTAATGTTAATGCCAAATCTCACTGTCGTGTAGAATAAAAACTGGAGGGTGAATAGAGGCTCTCTATGGTGTTTAAACTGGAATATTAACCTATTCATTTTAATAAGTGCTTGTTTTTCATGTTAGCATTTCAGTTGAAACGATATGTTTTTCAAAGTTCTGGCACAGTACTCAAATGGGGTTAAAAGTAAAACAATCACCATAAGGTTAATGTTTTGAGAGTATTCATATCCATATTTGGTAAACAGTGTAAAAATACTCTATATACTTAGCGTCCAAATGTGAAGAAAATACACCCTAAATATGCAGAAAAGGCAGCCAAAGAGGTTTTTTTAGGACCTTTGACTGAATCATTCGCTTGAACTCTACAGAGGTCTCAGGGGCCTGAGGAGAGGGAGGTCTGAGGTCGACCTCTATATAACTGATCCAGTTTCACTTTCTGAGGACCAGAGGCCAAAACGTGGTTGATATCTATAAGTCAAAAAACTTCTGCCAATGAAGGACTATAAATATAATGACTTTGTATTAACTTGTCCAATCACTCTGTCCCGTAAAATCGGAACAACAACAAAACCAGCATCAGTATGCCAACAATGACAATGCCTAAGGCTGTATATCATTATTTTGACTGATCTACAGTTTATTTTATCGGTTTATACACTCATATTTGGGACCAGCAGAGGTTTTGTAACGTTGCTTGAAAGGAGGCCGTAAGTGTGTTAACCCTTGTAGTACAGGTGAGGTACCTTTAAAAACTTCAAGAGTCAAGCTTATGGTGGCACTAAAGGAAAAAGCAGAGGTTTGCAAAAGGTCTGTAGAATCCATCCTTTGCACACCATGAACATATGTACAAAAATTGCACATCAGTTCATAACATAGTTCGTTATTTCGGTGTCGGCCAATATGCCGTGAGATATGCAGCTAGCATGAATCAACAGGGTTACGTTTCATACACAGTTCCTCTGATGTGAATGTAAACAGCCCTGAAGCTGAGAGCCAGCACTGCATATGTTGCCTTTAATTTGTTAGCGGCGCCGCCATCAGCACGGCGGCTTCATGGTCCGACTACAGAGCTGTGCCTCCAGTCTCGGCGGTGCTGGATGGGAGGATGCGGCTTGAATGGTCGACAGATTAACTTCCCTCGGGCTTTTCAAAAATTACATTACCTGACATGAGCTCAGAGTCTCGGAAATAAAGCGGCCATAAAGGTAACGTGAGTTCCTCAAAATGCACTCAGGATGCGCGCGGAGCGAACATAGGTGAACGGATGGTGCCGGACAGGAAATGGACAGAGAACGTTGTGACTGGGTCAATACGGAGCCGCCCTTTACTCATCCTCATCACACACTCCCAGAAAGATTCACATCCACCCCCCTGGGAGCCCTTGATTCATTTAACAAATATTCAGTGGTGAGAGACAGACGTGATTAACTGGCAGGCACGGCGTGGGTCATCTTCAGATGGCACCAACGCAGCGGCAGCTGTGACTCAGTGATGTCGGCTGTTCTACAGTGACAGCCTGCAAACGCCACCTGGATGGGAGCTAAAATAAACAGGACTTGTAGTGTGACTGGCGTGCATTTAGAATGGTGAGAGTCTTTAAAAAAAAAAAAAAAAGGCTGCTCGATTCCACAAACAGGAAGAGAGAAAATAGAGTGAGCATCAGCCTTTCTGTTTCTGGATTAAATGTATTTTTTTTTTTTGGATGGCTAATGAAAGCTCCTGGCCTTTTGCCTGAGAACTCCTGCTGTAGTGACACATGATACTCGCTTTCACGTCCTCAATACGTCACCAAGCACTCCGCTGCTTTTGTCTGGAAGCCATGAGGCATATCATACTTTCAAATGTGTTCAGCTGGCTGAAATCCCCCCCCCCCCCCCGGATGTATTGGGAGCAAATTGATTTTAATTTAAACAACACAGGAACATTTATTCTATCATATACATAAAGGATGAAGTGAGGCACATACACAAGTGCATCTGGGAGGGATTGGAATCAAAAATAAATGTACAAATCCTTAGCGCCAACATTATGTTGATTTTTCAAAAATGAGGGGAAATCTACTGAACTGCAAGACCGGTAAAAAAAAAAAAAAGATGCATCTATATTTGCATTTAGAAGCCCATCGCCCTGTAATATAGCATTCCATTTACTGTACATGGACGTACACTCCTGCAGCGTTTCAAACACTTGTGCTTTGAGGACCTTCGAGTGCAAATCATGAGCAGGATGTGTGGGAACACTTCAGCAGCACAGCATTCCCATCATGAAACAGCAGTTTCTCTCATTTTCAGCATTGTATATCATAACTTATATGCAACATAAAAAAACTGTTCAGGGCATGATTGAATGTTAGATGGGGTGGAGGCCACACAAGTTCTTTTATTTCTATAGGGACCCTACTTTGGGCTTGAGTAAGACTGGGCTATTGTTTCAAAAATATTTACAAAGGCCATTAGCCTGTTGCTTTGTAGCATTAAAAGAATCTTCAGATTTTCTTTGTTGATGTAGCTTCTTTGTTCAGAGTGTCGCGGTGTCCCCATGCAACCCCAAAAGAACCTCCTTGGACTAAAAATCTAGGGTTTTTATACTCTAACTGTCCCTTATTTGGTCAAACACAACTTCATTGGTGGATAGAAAACTGCTGTGGAAAGCACCTTTTTTTACCAACAGTAACATCTTGGCTAGCTTTTGTCAAATCATCAGAACACGACCAAATGGTCACCCCTTATTAGGCATGTTGATTCATTTCGGCAAAACTAAAGCAGTCGGCATAAATAAATTTCCAGTATTACGCAATCTGCATAACAACAATAAGGTTCCAAGCCACTGTTAAACACGCCGCCTGTATCTGCTGAAAAGTGCTTTCCTCTGCAATTCTCACTTCCCTATTACACTCGTGATCTATCTTTTATACATTTAACATTTTAATCACACTTTTATTGCATTTCATAGTTTATAAATTCATTCTTGTTACATTTTCATAGTTTATTAGTACTTATTAATCATTTGTTTGTCTTATCATTAGCTTAGTTACAATGGTTATGCAAAGTAAATCACAAATCATACTACTTCATACTAGTTCCTCTTTCTTAAGGCCTTTAACATTTAACACATTTCTTAATTGTTTTTCTTTTAACCTTACTTCTTATTACACACAATGATTTCAATAATATCTTTATATACTCACAATACATTTACACTTGGGCGACACGGTGGGACAGGGGTTAGCGCTGTTGCCTCACAGCAAGAAGGTCACAGGTTCAAGACCTCCTTGGTCCTGGGTCTGGTCCTTGGACCTTTCTGTGTGGAGTTTGCATGTTCTCGTGTCTGTGTCCGGCTTCCTCCCACAGTCCAAAAACATGCTGAGGTTAATTGGCAACTCTAAATTGCCCGTAGGTGTGAGTGTGTGAGTGAATGGTGTGTGTGCCCCACGATTGGCTGGCGACCATCTGGGGTGTATCCCTGCCTCTCGCCGTAATGCGCTGGGATAGGCTCCAGCAGACCCCTGCGACCCTAATAAGGAATAAGCGGGTATAGAAAATGACTGACTGACATTTACACTTTTCAATCACCCTCCTGGCCTCTTCTTACTGTACGGTTCTTCTCAGCCTCCAGCTCCGTATTTCGGCAGGTTTTGGCTTGTCCTCCCTTCCTTTCTCGACCCTCTCGACCGATGTTGAAACCTCGCTCGGGTCCGGAATGGGAGACACTGACTTCCACGCGACGACGTCGAACATCTTGTCTATTTTTACAGGTGCCGGGGGGGTCTTCATGACTGTGGTTAATCTTGATTCGTCTTCAGATTCATCGATGATTTCAATTTCAGGGTATTTCATTTTTTCCATTAGACAAGCTTTTCTCAGGGCCCAATCTTTCCATAATACTTGGTCTGAACACCAGAGGGTGTTCGACCTCTGGTGTTAGTACAGGCATTTCAGGTTCTGGAGGAGGTCCGACCTCTGTTGCTGACCTTCTTGCTCTTCTTTGTACCCATTGGCGGATGTAAGGCCTTATATTTGAGCTTGAACGAGGCCTTTTCATGGCGTCTTGATGAAATGTTCTGAACTCGTGGGGCCTTCTGTCACCTCTGTTCCCTCCTCTGTAGTGACCCCTGTGATGACCTCTGTGCCAAAAGGCATTTATTTTGTTACCATAGATGTCCGGATTTGCGCCTCTTGCGACAATAGCCTTATTTTATCTAGATCATTCTGGTATATTCAGAAAATGACATCATTTACTGTAATGCAGCATTTTACCAGGAAAAGACAACACTTATTTGACATCACGATATTATGATATCCAAAATCTCACAATAGAGTCTCATATCACAATATCAATATGATGTCGATGTATTGCCCTTAACTGTTGCCTCAAAGACAGATTTAGTCAAAGTACAGTTTGTACATGTCAACGTGATAGATTTCCTTTGTTTTATGGTCATTGAAGACTAAAGAAATCAGTAAATATTCACATTTAAGAAGTTTGTTTTTTAACTAGAACTCAAAATGATTATCAGAATATTTGGCCGTTAAATTTCTGACAAGCAGTTAATCAATTGTTGCAACTCTAATCACCTTAAGACCAAAATTACACAAACAAATGTGAAAGGGGTGCCCACATACTTCTGACCCTAAAATAAACGTGGGTTTAATAGCTTTATAATTGTGTTCAAACACAAAGACGATCAATTGAAACTTTGTCATATATACTAGAGACATCTGTCACAGCACAACGCAACTCTAATTCTGTGGATTCTCCCGGCAGAAAGTCAATTCAAACATGTTTAAAAGTCATACAACTAGGTATGAAAATACATAATAATCTTAAAATGTTTGTGCAAGAAAATATGTGATTGCACACAGACTTAAACAGGGGGACCTGTTTTATAAGCAAAGTTTAAACCATTTTGTTTATAATTTTGTTCAGTAATGTTGTTTGTTCATGTTCAGGCTGCTCCCTTTGTTCCAGCTGCTTCATCCTTTATCCCAGTAGTTACACTCATCCTTCGCTGGTGTTGTTAATGGCTCCATCTAACACCCACTAACAGAAAACCTCTGACTGATCAGATTTCACACTTTTAGCCAACTCTCAGAAATGATCATAAAGCGGTCTGTTGGTTAAGCAAACTGTTGCTTAAAATGTGTGCAGGTTAATGTGATATAGAGGAAATTTCCAACTTTGGTTATTCTAAACAATAAAGAATCCTTGACTGAAACTACAAAGAGATCTAGAATAGAATGGGTTTACTTTTGTGTGAATTCGACCCATCATTGAAACAGGTTTCTCTCAAGCGCATACAAGGCTTCAACTGTGTGAGTCAAATAACATGGACGTCTTCCACAGGCAGGTTCATCTCTGCAGTGTTTTCCTATTGAGCTTAGAATCCTAACAAGAAGAGGAAATGTGGCACTAAAAAGACTGCAAAGTTGAACTATATACACACTTCATTTCACCAATTTGGACGACTAGTTCTATTCAACTTTAAAGTAGTCTCTGCACAGGAAGACTGGATTCTGACCCCAGCACTGACCTCGAAAGCACATTATGGAGGAATCTCGTAATGGTCTTTATGACCAGGAATAAATACAGCAAGAAAAACATTTCTCGGTGTTTGGGCGTCTGTCGTTTTAGGACACACTGAAAAAAACGTGTCTGAAAGACGCTTCCTACCCTCAGATTCTATTCTCTGGGAGACAGGGGGGTCGTTTGGATATGCGACTGTGGTAGACACGTTTTTAATTTTTAATTAGGGCTGTTGAAGTTAACTTATTTTTAACACCACCCGTATTACTCAGCAGTGTTAAAATTTAACAGGTCGCTGTGACAACTTTAGCTTGATTGGTTTGTGTCATAGTTTTTAAACATTATAAAGCTGAACTGAGGTTTGAGGTCATTAGTGAGACGATGTCTCATGGTTCCAATAATGAGACATTTACATAAAACTGCATATTATGTATCCATGCATGTGTACACTCACATGTTAACAGTATTCAAACTGAAAAAATATCCCTTTAAGAACACATTGATATTTCAATTAATTTGTGATTTGGGAGTACCTCAATCTGTAGGCTTATATTATGCATTGATAGTGATTATTGATAGCCTAAAGCTTATTGATTTTGCTCTCAAATCACACCAGATTTCTGCATTTCAATTTACAATGCCCATTTTTTTTCTTCCTGGGAGCTATAAGGATGTGTTCCTTGCCTAAAACTGAATTGCCACTGGTAGATTTTCCTACTTAACAGCAAATCAACAATTTCTGGAGGGGTAACCTGACAATATTGACACTGGACTCCGTGAGAAGCTTTGTATTAATTATTCTGATTAAAGTAGAAAAACAATTTTCAGATGAAATCCAGGTTATGAGGTGCAAGTAATAAAGAATCTTCTAGACCTAGTTGCCTCGGCCCCAGTTTAAGACTTGGAGCAGCGGCTGTAGTTGGCGCAGTGATCGGCTGAACTTCACGAGGACACCTGTTGATTAGGACAGCACGCGCCTTTCTAGCTAAACTCGCTCGTGGACGCCGCGGTCTCGCGCCGAGCGAGCACGCTCGGCTGAACTCACCCTGGCAGCTCTGGAGGAGTACGGGTCGTCGAACAGGGCCCAGACCTTCGGCTGCCAAACTTCGCAGCATCCCCTCGACCTGTCCGGACAGTCCTCGATGCCGAACCGCCTCGGCATCTCTCGGTCGTCGTCGGTGTCGTCCGGGTCCGGCGGCTCGAATATCTCCAGGGCCTCTTCCGCGTCCCGGTGCTGCCGGTAGGTCATCCAGCAGCACGGCTCCACGTCGGTCTCGTCTATCCCCCAGAAGGCCAGCTCCTCCTCGAACAGCGGCCCGCAGACGTCGGCGGGGCAGTGCAGCTTCCCGGTCCGGTAGTAGTTGAGCACGTAGGCGAAGATTCCCGGGTGGCGGTCGAAGAAGAACTCGCTGGCGGCGCCCGGGGTCGCGGCGTCGGAGTCGGAGCTGACCTGCGAGTCCGGGTCGGCCAGCCACGCCAGGCGGGTCCCCGGCAGGGTCCTGAGGGTGCTCTTGTAGGTTTCATGTCGAGTGCCGCCCACGTTGATGATAATTTTGTCTGAGTCTTCCCCTCTGGACATCTCCTCCTTCAGACATGATTTAGACGGAGGTTTGTTGCCTGACTTGCGTCCCCGGTAAGACGACACACACACGGAGCTGATCATTTAGACCTCCTGGCTGGTTCGCCTGCCGGGTTACGAACGGTTCTCCCGAAAATCAACACGATAACGAGGGCGACCTCATTTCAGACCCCCTCCCCACAGTCCAGTGGCCTGCGTGGCTCGTTTATCCCCCAAAACAAGGTCCAGGCAGCAAAAAGAAGAAAAAAAAACACCTGTTAGGAAACTCAGTCTGGCGTCGCAACAGAACGCAGGTGTCAGTGTGTTTTTAAAAGGTATTTGTCGAACAGGTCGCGCGAAGGGACTTCGACTGATGCCCCCAGGTTTGCCAGGAGTCTCCCTCCCATCAACGAAGCGCCTTTTCCAGTCAGAAGGGGTAAAACCAGCCAATTACGCACGGTAACAGGCTACAGGTTCACAGGATGAGCCACTGAGCCTCAGACAATGTCACTCATTACTCCATTTCCCACAAATCTCCTCCAAATTCTGCAATGTCAAAATCCACAACTATTCCTTCCAACTTTTCCTCTCCTCCACACACACACGCACACTTACAGACGCGCTCACTCACTCACACGCGCCAGGCAGGCAGAGAATGATCCAGTCGCGCATTAAATTCAGCCAGTCAGTGAAATATTCCACCAGTTTCTTGCTGTTGAAACACGCTCAGCCCCGGTGCCAGATGTGGGGCTTGTTTTCCAGCTGCATCTGTTGCTTCTCCACAAGTCGCTTATCTTTCCTTAGCGACGCAGCCCGGTTGGATGTTGCGTTCAACAACAGGCTCGACAATTTAACTCTTCGGCTGCTGCCGGAGGTTGGCGCATTATTGAACCACTCCCTCTAATTAGACTGAGAGGGTGGGCTGATGAGGTGTGTGTGTGTGTGTGCGTGCGCGATAGCTCAGCTGTTTTATCAACCCTTAATTATTCCTGAGAATAATCAACATATTGGCCATTCGCATGTCCGGGTCAAAATTAACATGCTGACCTGCTGTCGTCATTTATTCTCAAAGGCTGGTTCCTTTGATGATATATGGCTGTGAATTTAATGAGACATATAGATGACACGTAGCAAAGAGAATAAGCAAATAAACAGCACTGAGCACAACATGTGAGCTGCTGTGTATTGCCGTGTACCTTTTGTTCCATGGCTATTGCATGGGGCTGCTCACAGGTGCTCATGATGGGTCATCTCCTGCATGTGGAATTTAAAGGGACATACTGTGCTTTCATTCGGGGCCTGATGGGATTGTAGGCTACAATATGCAGTGTAAGTATAGGCTGCATCGAATCCACAGCAAAATCACCATCCTGAAGATCTGTAGTTAAGGCTTCTCATCATGACAATCAAAGACTAAATTAGGCCATATCGTCACTCCAGGATCATGCTAAACCATCATCATTGTTCTCCACAGGATAAGGGATTCAGTATCCATTTCAGTATTATTTCCAGGAACCACAGAGGACTGTTGTTGTTACTGAGCAGCTGTAAAGTGTGATCCAACAGGTAGCAGTGAATCCTAGTACGTTTAGAAAACTCATGTTGCTGGCGTGTCCTAATGTTGCCACCTAGTGGAGATTCTGGTGAACAACGTGTTTGAACAGCATCTTCAATGAGTGATTTGTATTGAAGGATTATGTGAGGATTTGTTTTCATCAACACAGCTTTTTTTTTTTTAACAATTATTTATTTTCATTAAAGTCCCAGTGTGCCATGAGCAAGTAAGCCATGCTTACGAAGTCGTCAGTGTGTAAAATAACGTTTTTTTATAAAGTGCACATACACAGGTACACAAGGTTTCATTTGATGAATTTAGAAACATCTCTGAAATAATCGTCTTAATAAGTTTTTCTGCATTCTTGGATAGGAGGTAGATCCCCTGAACCACCACATCTCAGATTTGTTCAATAATTCATATAATAGTGATATAAAACAAAATTGTGATTCAGGCCGATTATCAGTATAAAGAGGTGTGTGTGTTTTAAAAGCTACACAACTTGTGGTTCATTTATTGAGGGTCATTCCACAATTTCCACAAAACACTAAAATGACGAAAGGTGAAAACCATGTTTTTTTTCTCCTGTGGTAGAAACACTCTGTACATCCCAGCTTGGCAGAATTTACCATGGGGGAAAAAATATATTTTTTTCCATCACAGGCTCCTCAAAATATTGTGTGTTTCAGAAAAATCGTAACAGGTGTACATGTAATATTTAATGGTATCACAGTTTATTTTTTTTCACAATATGACAATGTTCTTTTACATTTGATGTTTGAAAACAAATTTGTAAATTATTAAACATACTTATGAACCCAAAAGAAAAGAAGCCCGAAGGTGACCGTTCCACAAAGGCAAAGATATTCAATAAATTCATGAAAACACAAGGTTTGAAATATTGGAAACATGCCAATTATATCAAAGCAGAGTTTAGAGGTGCATATCAGAAAGCACCCCCCCCCCTCCCCCCAACGATCATAATTTATTTTTGGAATGTGTAGCTGAAGAGAGTTTAATAAGTGTTTTAGACATGAACCAGATCTCCTTGAGAGAAGTGAAGATAAAGAACATGTTTCTCTAATAAGTAGAGCTTCATAAACAAGTCTCAGACACTCTTTTTACATATCTTTATATATTGAACATATTGAGAAACTAGTTCATGTTTTAGGTCTTTCGTTAAGATTTGCATCAAAACAGGCCATTCATTTTAAGTATTGCAAACGTGATAAATTTTTGGAGTAAGTATATAAAATAGCTTTATATATCTGTCTCTAATAAGTGACGAAAAAAGTAAAGAGAGTTGTATTTTTTAAGAGTTTTTATTATGACAATTCAAGAACATTTTGTGAAATAACAGCATTTATGGTACCAAACAACAGTAATATGGTCTTAAGTATTTTTGGTAAACATGAAACATTGACATGTATTTGTTTTAGTCCACTTCCTCAATAGTGGGGCCCTTAGAGCTGCCTCCTGCCTGGCTGCTGCAGCCTCCTGACGCTGCTCCTTGGTACAGCTTGGTCACAATTGGCTTGCACACCTTCTCTAGTTCACTCTGCTGATGCTCATACTCGTCTTTCTCGGCCAGCTGGTTGTTCTCCAGCCAGGAAATAGTCTGGTTACACTTGTCAATGACCACCTTTTTGTCCTCCTCGCTAATCTTCCCTTTCATATTCTCGTCCTCAACGCTGCTCTTCATGTTGTAGGCGTAGGACTCCAATGAGTTTTTCGCCGCGATCTTGTTCCTCTGCAGGTCGTCCTCCGCCTTGTACTTGTCGGCGTCCTGCACCATCCGCTCTATCTCCTCCTTGCTGAGGCGGCCTTTGTCGTTGGTGATGGTAATTTTGTTTTCTTTGCCAGTGCTCTTGTCCACAGCAGACACGTTCAGGATGCCGTTGGCATCGATGTCGAAGGTCACCTCCACCTGTGGTACGCCGCGGGGAGCAGGAGGGATTCCTGTGAGCTCAAACTTCCCTAGAAGGTTGTTGTCTTTGGTCATGGCCCTCTCTCCTTCAAACACCTGAATCAAGACACCTGGCTGGTTATCAGAGTATGTGGAGAAGATCTGGGTCTGCTTGGTGGGGATGGTGGTGTTGCGTTTGATTAGAGGTGTCATAACTCCCCCTGCAGTCTCAATACCCAGAGACAGCGGAGCCACATCCAGCAGCAGAAGATCCTGGACGTTCTCTGAAGTGTCACCCATGAGGATTGCAGCCTGGACGGCTGCGCCATACGCCACCGCTTCATCTGGGTTGATACTCTTGTTCAGCTCTCTACCGTTAAAGAAGTCCTGCAGGAGCTTCTGGATTTTGGGAATTCTTGTGGAGCCACCAACAAGGACGATCTCATGGATCTTGGACTTATCCAGCTTGGAGTCTTGCAGGGCCTTTTCAACTGGCTCCAGCGTTCCCCTGAAGAGCTCAGAGTTGAGCTCCTCAAAGCGCGCCCTCGTGATGGAGGTGTAAAAGTCGATGCCCTCAAACAGAGAGTCAATCTCAATACTGGCCTGGGTGCTGGAGGACAGGGTTCTCTTTGCTCTCTCACAGGCTGTACGCAGCCTCCTCACTGCTCTCTTGTTTTGGCTGATGTCCTTCTTGTGTTTTCTTTTAAATTCTTCTACGAAGTGATTGACCATCCTGTTGTCAAAGTCCTCCCCACCAAGGTGTGTGTCTCCAGCAGTGGATTTCACCTCAAAGATGCCATCTTCAATGGTCAGGATGGACACATCAAAGGTGCCTCCGCCGAGATCAAAGATGAGCACATTGCGTTCTCCTCTTTTACCTTTATCTAAACCATAAGCAATGGCTGCTGCTGTGGGCTCGTTGATGATCCTCAGAATATTCAGCCCAGAGATAACCCCAGCATCCTTGGTGGCTTGTCTCTGAGAGTCATTGAAATACGCCGGAACTGTGATGACTGCATTGGACACCCTCTGTCCCAGGTAGGCCTCAGCAATCTCTTTCATTTTAACTAAGACCATGGAGGAGATTTCTTCTGGAAAGAAGGCTTTGGTCTCGCCTTTATACTCCACCTGGACTTTCGGCTTTCCATTATCACTGATCACCTTGAAAGGCCAAAGCTTCATGTCGGACTGAACAACTGGGTCATTAAACTTTCTTCCAATGAGCCGTTTGGCATCAAAGATTGTGTTGGTTGGGTTCATAGCCACCTGGTTCTTAGCAGCATCTCCAATGAGCCTCTCAGTGTCAGTAAAAGCCACATAGCTGGGAGTGGTCCTGTTGCCCTGATCATTGGCAATAATCTCCACTTTTCCATGCTGGAAAACCCCAACACAAGAGTAGGTAGTGCCCAGATCAATGCCAATGGAGATTCCCTTAGCTGAGGACATCGTGCTTGTTGCTTTATAGTTCCTAGAAAAGGTAGGGAGATATTATGTTAATTTTTTTAATGCTATATGCAAAAAGACTAATCAATGCTATTGAAATTGTTAGACAATTAATGTCTATAATGCAAAGAAATGTTTAAAATGTCTAATTATCAGAGACATATGTTAGAGGTACAAGTACAGTTACAAAAAAATACTAGCTGTAGTTATACACTGATAAGGGGTCTGCCTTACAGGTTTGTTTAAATGGAACTGGACCCCTAAAATAAAAGTAGAGTCTCAACTCTGTGTGATTACCATGATCTGTAATTCACTTGTTTGCCCCAAATTATATTTGTTTTTTATAATGAAACCAGAAACTTGACATCATTTTAGCACTCAAATCAAGTTTCTAAAATGAACTATTATTGTACTTATAGAAAAATCTTAATAAATGTAAGATTTTAAATTTAAATATTTCTTATTTAAATAAGTTAGATACTTGTTATTAAATCAGTGATTTCAAATAATCATGAATAAATCATTTAGATATATTCAATCATAATCAATTGCCACTTACTTTCAGTTTTAATATCTTCGCTGCTCAAAGGTGTAAGAGGATCTCAGTAGAGTCTCCTTGAGTAGTTTCCTGTGTAGTTCTTCTGAAACTCATGCCTGGACTGACTCAGGCCCATTGCTTTTATAGTTACAACCAGGTTTCTAGAACGATCCCAGCCCAGCCCACAGTCCAAGCTCAATGACTCCACTGTTAATATTAGCAACTAATGCAGCTGGCCTGGAGCGCCAGAGATCTGGTGAATATTCCAGAGAGGGACAGCAGTTTGACAATCAGCCAGCAGGTTTGACTGAGAGAGAACATAATGTAGCAGGAAGGCACATTCAGGGAGGTATGTGGGAGGGTTAGCCGTCATGAATGTAAGCTTTCTCTCCAAAATAATGGAAAATATGCAGCTAACCAAACAATGACCTAAAATGACTCGGTCACTCTTTGTTTTCTTTTTCCTTGGTATAAACACAGTTTGTTTACAGTCTTCTCTGTTAAAAGAATTTGCTTTATTGCTGATTTAATGCATTCTTTTACATAGTATACACTTACACATTTTGATAAAGTGAATATAATTTTAGGTGACCCCACTGGATCAAATTAAGACAGTGACAATCATATGGCAAACATAAAGTCTAGTATTTTTTTTCTCAACATATAGCTCATACATTACAATTAATACCAGAAGCAGTGGAAGGAAGACATTAAATGTACCACTAATAAATGTGTTTTTTTTTTTTTACAAAAAAAGGAATGTTCATTTAATTAAGGTCAGTGCTGATATTTACTTGTCATGAATGATTTAAAAGGCACAATCATACCATGCCCTTAAAGGTATTATCCAGTTCAAACATAAGCCGACCCCGCTGCTCTTGAGTGAGACAGACCTCAGCAGGAATTCAGAGTGAGCAAATGGAAACTCAGTATTTAATGAATGTTATTGTAGCTCCAAAATGTTTCACTGGCCCCTTTTGAACCATTCTTCCTTATTAGGAAACAGCTTGTTATCTTTATCATAAACTGAGACATAACATTTTAATCTGTTGTTAGTGCATTAAAGTTTGCTTACCATTTGTTCAGGAGAAGTACTGATCATTTAGGGTGAGTGTTGAATGCCAACACCACTCCACATCTCCGTCTGAGATTTCTCTCCTGAGTCAAGTTTTTAAAATGGACTCAGCCTTTCACCGGCCAAATGAATTTCTTAAAATAAACAATACTGCGTCATATTGTTTATATGACAAGTGTGATATAACATCAGTGTAATATAAAAGCATGCCTGGGCCTTACCTTTTAGGGCATGTATGCAGATACCATTCGATTTGATTAATTAAAGCATATAAAACAACACCTCTAAAATAATGTACATTGTTACACAGAGTTTGTTTTAGCTTAGCCCAAACCCTGCCGCATGGAATGTACTCATTATAATGTACAAACATTAATGATATCTTCTGTTCCATTCTTGTGGCCTTGATTTGGCACTGTGTGTAAATAGGGTAAACAAACAAATCAACAAGTCTGATCTAGTAACATAAGCAGTAGCAACTAAATAAGTACATACACATGAAAGCATGCAAGCAGGCTTTTGTTTAAACACGTGACACGACATAAGTAAAATGCTAGTTGGTTATATGTCATATGTTTCCTATAAGTATTACTCTTATTTTTCATATGTAACACTATGTCTGAAGTGCTATTAATAAGTTACATTCAGCATAAGTAAAATAATTCCTCCGTTTTGTAGCAATTTAGAAAATAAAATAGATATCTCTGTTCATCCCAGGGCAGCTCTGTGTTGAAGATGACACCATCAGACGCTCTCATTAATACCTAAGAACAAAATACAAAGTTACTGTTCACATATGAATTTAAACTGCACATTGCTGCATTTAAAGAATGATGGATGATAAAAGATCTACAGCGGGGTGATACCTACCTGTAATAATTAGGTTTGAAGGGGCCGTTCTTGTTGAGGCCCATGTACTTGGCCTGTTCGTCAGACAGCTCTGTCAGGTGGGCGTCAAAGTTGGGAAGGTGCAAACTAGCCACATACTCATCTGGAGGAAAAGAGACAGTCCAAACTTTCTAATGTGCAGCATTTTTGCTTTGCGGGATGATGCAAATTTTAGGTCACGTCACAATGTGGAAACAGTGAGTAACAGCAGGCTGTGTCTTCTTTCTTTGATCTTTCAAAGAAAGAATGATAATAAATCAAACATAATTTCCATGTAAACAGTGAGCTCTTACCCATCTTCTTGGGGAGAAGATAGACGTCCTGTTTGTAACGTCCCTCTGGAGCATTGAACAGCTCAATCAGTGCCAGGGCCTACAGAAAACCAAACACCACACAATGTATCTTAAGGCTCACAGGGAAGCTACATGTCACTGCAGAACATCAATGTGGTTTAGTGAAAAGGAAAACTGTCCCGACGCTGCCTCATTGCTCCAAGCATCTATGCTGTAGTGTAAGTGAGTGGAGGAACATTAAATCCCACTTCTTGGCTACAGAGGATGGAACTATATCAAGTAATGCCAGTAACCTTCTCAAGCTACAGTATCTACTTAGAATAACTGCTTTTAACACCATTTGACACAGCATACCATACAGCAGGAAACTTGAATTTCTTCCAGCTCAGCTCCATCTAGAGGACACAAATATGTAAACACCTCATGGGAAATGCCTTTTAACAAGACTGGGTGAAACCTAACACAGGGGCTGGGCGCTTTACACAATTTGTGAAAGCTTAGGAAGTTTGTTACAGGGAGAGTTATTAGAAGTGTATATAGGAAACAGATTCATTACACACTTGGTTCGAAAAAATGCTGGGATAAAACACTCTAAATCAGATATTTCACAGTCGTCATTCATATATGGCTGTACTGGGAACTGCATACCACCTTACTGCATGTTACATACTATATGCTGCATACTGCCTACTAAATTAACAATTCATTTTAAAATATTCAGCAGATTGCAGACAGACAAGTATCCCAGACTGCATTTCACACCAACCGGCAGCTGAAGCAGAGATTTTTCAGCAGGCAAAAGCTGTTTTCATTGTGTAGGACAATATGTGACTTTGTTGTGTTTTAGTATTTGTTCAGGGGATTGGGTGGTATGTATTCCCAGTGTGTGGTCAGTTTATCTAGGTGACACCCATTTGGAAATTTGCTTTAGTGATTTTGGAGATGTGAGGAGTTGCCTGTTATTGCTACCCCCAAAGAGTGAATAGCCTATGATCATGCCTACATTGATACATTATAATAATACAATATTTTTAAATAAAATTAAATAAAAAATGGTTTCATCAGCTAAATAAATATGTAAATGTTAATGTAAAAATGAAGTGCTGCAGTGTAATACAGCTCTGATTTATGATGGCTCAGACTGCAACATTATTTACAGGTCCAGTAACACATCATAACATATCATGTAGCTACAAATTACAGATGTCCACAAATGTCTCATGCAGGCTGCTGGTAGTGTTTTTGCTATTACAACCAGTTAATGTAGTTACCTGCTTCATTACTGTGGATAATTACCAGCTTTACATATAAACCCACCCTAGAGGTAAAAACTCATAGCTTTCTATTCTATTAGCGAGTTCTTGCTAATCCCACTGTTGTTTACACACTGTTTAGACCTGCTATTGAAGTTGCTCAGCTTCGTTGTTTGCATTTATCCTCCTCTCCCATTTCACTTGGGGAATGACTAGGTGACTAATGTGGTAATTTTACTCCCCACGTCAGTCAGTCAGTCATTTTCTATACCTGCTTATTCCTCATTAGGGTCGCAGGGGTCTGCTGGAGCCTATCCCAGCGCGTTACGGCGAGAGGCAGGGATACACCCCAGATGGTCGCCAGCCAATCGTGGGGCACACACACCATTCACTCACACACTCACACCTATGGGCAATTTAGAGTCTCCAATTAACCTGAGCATGTTTTTGGACTGTGGGAGGAAGCCAGAGTACCCGGTGAAAACCCACGCAGACACGGGGAGAACATGCAAACTCCACACAGAAAGGTCCCAGACCCAGGACCAAGGAGGTCTTGAACCTGCGACCTTCTTGCTGTGAGGCAACAGCGCTAACCCCTGCGCCACCGTGTCGCCCTACTCCCCACGTATGCTCACTAAATATACCCAACTACACATATCCTGACATTTGGGATAAATACACTGGACCTGTGTACAATCAAAAGGTCACAATCAAGAGAAACCAAAGATGATCTTTGGTTTCACTGAAACCAAAGATCAGTGAAACATTGGCTCTATAAAATTGTATATGGTGAGTGGAACAATACTATAACTCAGAAGATTTAACCAATATCAATGTATCAATAAATATTAGCATAATATTTATTATTTACAACCCAGTATGGGCTGTTAAAAACATGGCCAGACCCGTTGATGTTGTAAATTCTTGGTGTCTATAGAAGGTGTCTATCCTCTGTATTCCAGCAACACTCCCTCAACTTCTTGATAAGAAGAATCTTCTTTAAAACACTGGAGTGCTTCTTGTTAACCTCAAGTCTCCACCATTATTCAAACCCCTTCCGTGCTACACAAAGAGGATGAAACTACTAACCTGAGTTGTAGCAGTGATGGACAACACAAACGTAGGCACCGTGGAGCAGCTCAGATTTAGGAGGCGACCCTGAGAAATAACAGCTGCTGTTAGCATTGGGGTCAAACTGCTGTGACACACCGAGGCAACTGACAACGATAGGTCATTCCTGATTTTTTTAGATGACACAGAGACGTTATTGTCAACTGTTAAATGTCATGAATCCTTAAATAAATGCAGGATTGATATTTTATACGCTGGGAGGTTTGTCTAGGATTAAGTGTGGTGTAATGTGATATTTATGAGGATACAGACCAGCAGAGGGACATTACCTCTGCCAGTAGGACGACTCTCTTTCCATCAGGCCAGATGATGTGGTCCACCTGAGAGCGCACCCTCTCCCAGGTGAGCTCAGGGCTGCGCAGACTCGTCTGAGGACATGAAAGACAGATCAGTCCTGTGGCTTAATGACAAATATTCCAAATATTCCTGGAAACAAACAAAAAAACTCAAAACACATTACCACATCAATCTCAGTGTTGGAATGTCCCATATTGCAGACGATGCAGCCATTCTTCATTCGGTCGAGCTGTTCTCTGGTAACAACATTTTTGTTGCCTATATTGACAAAAACATATCAGTTGTACGTATCAACTTATAAATTGCGATTGTAATCACAGTAGCACATGGACCCAAAAAGCATTAGTTTTGACCCAGGAATCTTAACTGGGATATGTAAACCATGCATGTATTTGTATCCTGGAAACACTTTGATTATCAAGGCAGAACTAATGCATGTGACTGCATGGGGAGCAGTACCAGTGCAAGTTATCACCACGTCCATCTGCCGGATGACCTCACTCAGCTTGACCACTCGGAAACCATCCATGCTGCGTGCATACACAAAAGATATTTTTATTTGTTCAAGCAGTGCAAAACAGAGGGAAAGCAACTTATAAAAAATGAAAATGTGTTGTCCCTCTAGCATCACAGGTACTCTGATGCACTACAAACACACTTATTGATGTAACAGTATTGAATCGTACAAGTGAGTCACTCACCATGCCTGCAGAGCACAGATAGGGTCAATCTCTGTGATGCATACAATAGCTCCGAGGGCTTTAAGAGCGGTGCAGCAGCCTTTTCCCACCTGTAGAACAGGGGGCAGTGAAATACGTCATAAGACATAAGTTTACAATACATGTAAACAGGTCTACTCCACCTGATGACAATTGAGCCTTGCCATCTACAGTGAAAATATTTTTTAAATCAAAAATTGATTCACCTCTCCATAACCACACACAACAACTTGTTTGCCTCCAAACATTATGTCTGTGGTCCTCTTCAAGCTTCAAGTGAGACAAGCAGAAATGATACTTAAATACAGTGAGACTTAACAAAAGAGAAACAGTAGTAGTGTTTCAAACAGTGGCTCGATTTCTGTCTTTTCAGGTGTTGGATGATGCGTTTTCCTCACCCGTCCAGGATAGATTCACGGCAGCAGTAAAGGTTGTCAAATTTCTGCTTGGTGACAGAGTCGTTCACATTCATTGCAGGGACACACAGCTTGCCAGCCTTAGACAGCTGGTACAATCTGAGGACACAGTGGGAAGCATGTTCATGGCAGACATCGCACACACATGCACGTATCCACACAGTGAGCCACAATCCTGTCTGACCTTATACGTTCCAGAGCATTTGGCTAATTGATCCCATTGCGAGTTGAGGATGTACAGCTGCTGTGACCTGTGGTCCAGCTCTGTCATCTTTCTCTAACAGACGCCTGACCTTTTCAATCTGCAGTGAGCGGCTTATATAATATGACTAACTGCTTGTGATCATGTTTGTGCTGACAGGAGAGACCAAATGCCCTTTTTGGGACTGCACAGGGAATTTAGTCTCTTCTACCCCAGGGGCTGATTGGTTAGGTTTAGGGATGGGGAGTGCGACGGTTTGAGTAGACAGAACAGAGCCAATCAGAAGCAGAGTAGGGGCAGGTCTTCACAGAAGTCATACTGCGTATGCAGGTTCAACGAGGGCATTTAGTCTTCCCTTGTGCCGACACAGTATAATATACATCAGGAGGCTGGGATTGTGTTCAGCTCAGCTCCATTTAGAGGAAACAAATATGTAAACACCTGATAGGAATGGACTTTTAAAAACAGCTTCATCACTGCTACAACACAGGGTCTTATTAGGTTGAATAACTAAGTTTGTAGTCTGACAATCAGAACTCCAAAGAAACAAAGAGACCAAATCAAAAGAGCAGGTGCTGCAGTGAAACAAAAGATGATAAATAGTTTTATATGGTGAGTGGAACAATATTAAAAATCATGGAAACATATTCTATCCTACAGCATACATTAACCATAGCATGATATCAATTAATACAGAAATATAATCTCAATCTTTATTATTTACATTCCAGAGACCCTTCAATGTTGTAAATTCTTGGTGTCTATAAAAAGGAAATGCTTTTTTGAAAACCTGGATTATCATCAGTTCCTCTGTCTGGCCAAAGGAAGACTGGCCAAAACTATTAAAAAAATACACATTTTCCAAAATACACTTTCTCTTCATCTTCAGTAAGTGGACAATGAAGATAAAGTATTTTTAATCCCCCAAACCCATCTTACCTATGTACTCCAGTAACACTCTCCTCTACGATGCCCCGGACCTTCTTAAAGACGCTGGGGTACTTCTTGTAAACCCAGTGAGTCAAGTCCCCACCATCATCCAGGATCTAAGAGGAACAAATCAGAGGTAACAGCGTTAAAGATAACCTCTGAAATAAAGACGACAGCAGAAAAGTAGAACAGAGAACACACAGAGGAGAATGGATTGGTGTTGAGTTTATCGTGGGATTGTTAGGTTGATACCATGTTGGCTTGCCAGCCCTCAGTGTTGACACAGCGATCGATGCACCACCAGAAGTCGTCCTCTGATTCCCCCTTCCATGCAAACACAGAGACCCCTGCAGGATACAAAACACACACTGCTAATGGCAGTGCCAGAGGAGGAGAGGACAGGCCAGCTGCAAGAGCCACAGATCCATTAGCACACATTTACACAGCGAAAGGACATGTGCTACTGGTTGCTGCTGAGTTACAACAAGATCAGCAGGAGATTAATAACCAACTATTGTTTAGTATTTATATTTTATTAAAATAAATTTTAAAGAGAACATTCTCTGATTCCAGCTTCTTAAATGTGATTATTTTCTGATTTGGTCTTTTTCGTTGCATGCAAATTCAATATACGCAGGTTATGAGCTGGTTCTTTATGGTTTGGACAAAAAGAAGACATCAAACTTTTTTTCATTGTTTTCTGACATTTTACTGAATAATCAATAACTCAAACTATCCATCTAATTATTCAATAATGAATCTTTACTATTAAACAAGATATTTTAAACACAATCAAAACTACATGCAACAATATTTTTACTGCATGGTAGACATTCATAATCTTAATGTACAGACCTATACCTATACAATTTTTGCTGATTTGTGTTATTAATATCAAAGCTAATGCAAGATAAAAATCCACTGCCATAAATATAAACATTTTATATCCATTTTAAATCTACAACTGTGCTAAAACTTGATAACACGTGAGTAGTGACAAGCTCTTCTTGGCTTTGTGTTATTTAAACTGATCAAGCGAGCAAGTAAGCAAGCAACTCTGTTGAGATTTCAGCTACAAAGAGCCAAGACGCAAGAATAGTTTTTATATATTTACATCTCCCTTCGAGAGGACGGGATCTCACCTATCTCAGCGAGTGCGGCAGCCACCTCGTTCTGAGTGGAATAGATGTTACAGGCAGTCCAGCGACACTGAGCCCCCAGGGCTACCAGAGTCTCAATCAGGACCTAAGAGGGAATGATGGAATATATAGATATGTCAAGAGGTAGTCGGGCTATAGCATAAAGAATGGAGGGTGACAACATTTCTAGTGACATGCAGTGAAGATGATGAGAGGACGTACTGCTGTCTGAGCAGTGATGTGAGTACAGCCTACTATCTTGGCTCCAGCCAGTGGCTTCTCCCCCTGGGCTCTCTTCCTCAAGGAGATCAAGGCAGACATGTCTGGGGAATAAACAAATTGTGCACACATTAGTGTAAGTTGAAAGGACATAAAGACCAGGTTTTGTGTGTTTTGAAAGAGAGAAAGGATGGTGTACCATTTTTAATACAAAAACAAGTCATTTCTACATGGCCGGTGTGCTGTAAAATGAAGACTGATTGAGCAAAAAATGTCAGCAACAGCTGTCAGTGCCCAGGTCTGAGCCTGAAGAACACTTGTCGAGCAATCACACCTACACACTTATCACTCACATGGGCAATGTAAACAGCCAGCGAGGCAAAGGAAAGAGGAGATGGTTTGGAGCATGCAAGTATATGAATATAACAAAAAAGGTAACAACAGAACTGATTTGACAAATTTTTAAGCAGCAATCCAAATGGCAGGTGATATGTGAGAACAGAATATAATTCATGAGTCCCCAAAAACGGCTCCCACAGTTGTTTTTTTATCATTCAAGATTTAGAAACAAATTATAATAATCACAATGTGCTGGTAAGGTCAGATCTACCTTGTTCTGCTATTTCAATTTCACGGCGACCAAATTCGGCCTGCTTGATGTTCTTCACACAGAAGTCGCTGCTGCCATGGGTGTTGACCTGGGCTTTGTCCCGGGGGGAGGTTTCATCATCAGAGCTGTCGGTGTAGGATGCAGCTGGGAAAAAGAACACAAAAGGACACTATTACAGAGAAGAAAAAGAAAAAAAGACAATTATGAAATACGCATTCATGTTCATTATGTGAGAGGAGGAGCTTGGAAGTGTGTCCTGTGTGTGTAAAACTGTGTGCCGATGTATTGCAAACAAGCGTGTACTATAGTCTGTGCATGTGTGTGAAAGATTTTATCCAAATAAATTACTTATATGAGCTGAGTGTGCATACTGGATTCCAATGGATCAGCCATTTCTGAGCTTATGGCAATCTTAAATCTCAAACAGTAGTCGTTTATAATCACTGTCTGCCTGTAATAGTGCAGTATGAACATCTCAAAGAAGTAGAAGTAAGGGTACCTGAGCTGTAGCTGTCTGTAGACGACTGCGAGATGGACCGAGAGAGGGAGCGGCGGCCTGCCTTGGTGGGGTATTTGCTGAATTCCTGTTTATCCTCTGTGTTTGCAAACTGGATCTGGAGAGAACAGGAAGAAAACGGAGCGTGACGTGAACATAAAAGACAAACAAAATCCAGACATTAGTCACATTGTGTTAGGACTTTCTCTGTCTCTACGCACTGATGAAGTGTCAACAATGACATCAGGGGAGCAACGGAGACTGAGGAACAAATAGTACCACAGCACACATTAACAGCATTTAACGCTCTCATTTACACGTTTTAGGTAACGTGTTCACACTCTAGTTTAAACTCATTTCGCTGTTTCGGACAATTCAAATGTCCTTTCAAAGGTAAATAACGGAGTCTGTTACAGTAAATCACAGGTGGATCAGGAAGAGGGAACTGACGCTATTTTTAGATGCTCCCTCCCACTCTGTGATTTATGCTTTGTTCCAATACACAGGCTTCAGTTGTTGATGTGGTTCACAGTATCAACACAACCCTTCAAAGGGCCCAAGATGAAAGACCTTGAAGCACATAAAGTGAATCAGCACACAGCTAGCTCAGCCAATTTTTTAAACAATCAAATCATACACCTATGGAAAAAAAGCCAGTGTCTAATGTTTGTCTTTATTTAGGGTTTACAGACTACATTCAGACTCTAGATCTGACACATCCACTAGGTGTCATTTTAATACCCTGAAACAGAAACAGCCTGGTGGTCTGGTGGTAGAAAAACATCAGTTTTCACCATTAGAGAGAACAAAACCCTCAGGTCCTTTCATAAGTGGGTCAGGTAGGACTGCAAAGAGTCACCAGTTAAAGTCCAGCAGAACAATCTAACTGAATTGATGCTGACAATAGGATAGGAATAGCAGGAACAATCCCACCCTGCAAGCAGAAATGTTTTATATTGACATACATAGACTCCGGGTGGATTAAGGATAAAGTTTCTATTTTTTTCTTTTTGCTGTAAATAAATGGGACTGTAACAAAAGGACTATTTCTGGACCGGGGTCACAGGTAGCCAGACTACTCACCATTTTACTAAATCAGAGCTGACTAAATCAGGCCTGAACGTCATGGTATCCAGAAATTTTAGACCTTATGGATTTGACTTTGTCTGCTCTATATTCATGAAAAACTCAATATCACATCTGGTACAAAGTGTTGTTCTATTGCCTAATTTTATATATATTATATATATTATATGCTATGGACTATTTCTCTGCCTCTCCAAGAAATCATAACAGTGTGTTGGTGGCTTAGCGGCGAGAAAGTTGGATCATATCCAAGCTCACACTGACGTGTCGCTCGTCTTTCTCACAACATTGTATCATGTCAGAAGACTAAATCATGCAATCAAGGGTGGCTGACATGCAACATGCTTACTGTCAATGCAGGAAGGTTTTCAGATTTATTTTTCTTGAACGGATTCTTCTTCTCGTTTGTGCATTCCTTCCTTCTTAATAATCGTGTTTTTATATTACTGGTATAAAATAGAAAGTTCTTTTATGGGTAAAGCAAGGTCAAAGGGTTCCTCATTGCTTTGACTATTATAATTCTTGGTAATTTGACTTCTACTACATGATTTCTTTAACAACAGCTTTAGAGAACTCTCAGCAGAAGAATCACCACTAAGGGTATTCTTGGCAGTTTTATTCTCTTTTTGAAACGACTGATGAATCCATTGAAATATCTTCATTCATTGTGGCAATGCTGTGGGTTTCTTGTTCTCTTATTTTAGATGTCCATAGTATGTGTTTGGACTAAAAACTAACGTGCAGGCCAGCTGAGTTGACACAACACACAGACGATAAATCCGGGAACACATAAATGCCAGACTCACAACAGTGAGTTGGGTGACATTGGTGTGATGTACACTGCACATACTGGATGGACCTATAGCTAAATCTTAACAATTTAGTATTATGATAATGACAATAAAGCAGGTTTTTTTAATGACATTACATAAAACGATTACAAACAGAAGTTATTTCCACTCAAATAAGTTTGCTGAAGATATTTTTCCGAGTTCACATTGGGTTAAAACTACATGAATGACTCGAGCCACTTGGTAGTCACCACACAAACAAGCCGAGGCTGATTAAATGAGGTTCATACAGCAAGCACTGACAAAATTTATAATCCCTGAGGGGGGAAAAAAACACAACACAACAATACTGCTTTATATTCGACTCAACGGTTTCACCTAAAACTTGAAAAATCTCATACCTGCTGTATTTTTTATTTGAAATCATTTTAAAAATTCTGTATCTTTGGCTGAAACGGCTGAAGCGATGTTCACGTCTCACAACCTCTCTCTGAGGGCAGTGACACCTGGCCTTCAACAATCTGCCGTGTCGGGATGAAGAAACTCAAGAAGCTTGTGAGATGGTGTGAGCTGAAAGGATCTCTGCATGTCTCTGTTTTCACAAGTGACAGCGGGTTGGAGCTCACACTATTTCATGTTAGCTTTGCATCAGTTTGGACTCTTGAGGATACAGTCCCTTGAATTTCGGCACGGTTCTTCCCACAATTTGTGACATGATCTAAAACACTATCTATTTCAAATACATCATCAAGGATAACAAGAGGTTAATGAGTTTAATGATGAATTACTCAGTGTTACTTCAAGAGGAAATCTCTTTCTGCTACTCTAACAGCGATTACTTTAGAGGGAAGTGGTGTGAGTAACCATTAGCCTTTCGAGGAGAAGATCATACTTCTAATTGCATTTCAGTTAAACGTCTTTGTTGCAAGACAAAGAAAACTTGGTGTGTGGACTGCATTGTTAAGATAAGGCAAAAAAAAAAGATCCTATTAGTCTTCACGACTACAAAAAGAAGACAGAAAACTTGTGACATCCCAGAAGCAACTCCAGCACACCTGTGTGGGATATGTAGTATCTTTCCAGTGATGCATTAATAGTGACTCACCCTTTCTCTCCCGTGCCCATGTTTGTGTGCCATGGCTGCCTGTCACTGCCTGGTATCTCCAGTTTTCCAGCCTACTTCCCTTTGCCCGTGTCTCCTCTGTGAGATGGTACTAGGTGTCCCTGATGCTGTTATCCCAGAACACTCCCAGGCAGAGCCAGGGGGAGGTTCCCACCTATTATCCTGATTTCTAATGGCCAACCTGGATAGGGAGAGAGAGAGAGAGAAAGAGAGAGAGGGAGAGAGAATGAGAGAGAGGCCTGGAGAGAAAGGGGAGGTTGATTCCAACTGAGCCTCTCTCTCGGTCTCTTTCACGGTCTCTTTCGCTCTCCAGTTCTGCCCTTGACAACCAGCTGCTAAAGTCAGTAAGTTGTGTTATATTGTTGATTCTTTTAAGTGCTGAGAGAGCAAATGCACGAATGAGTTGCAAAAACGAAAAGAGTCGGGCCATAAAAAAAGAAAATGTCACGCACATGCTAAAAAACACATTTGCTGCAGCTTTTACTTTCAAGCTGTACTCCTGATTTTGAGTACGAAATAAAAGGGGATTGGCAGGAGGAATTAAACCCTGTTTCCATTAGCCTTCTGCTGCATCAATAAGCGGCCCATCCAGTCCCGTCCTACAGCTAAAAATACTCTTTCTCTCTTAGATAGCAGGCCAGGTCACAGACTTAAGCTGTGGTCTGACAGTCAGTTGGTGGTGAAAGGGCTCAATGAGGTCCCGGAATAAGGCGATATTACCTACTTATCCTTACACCATGAGCGCGCTTCTGTGCCATTTGATTGAAAAGACATGCGATCGGATGAATAGAGTCTCATGACAGGAGTCCCATTCTACAAGAGACTGGAGATCAGAAATATTTTTCTTTAATGGTGCATTAACAGTAAAAAAAAAAAAAAAAGCTAAAGTCAAGCCTGTTTAGATCAGTGCATGCATGACAGATTACAGTGTTGTGAAAAAAACATACAGTGTGCTAATCCCTCCTCCATGTGACCTTTATCAAAAACTATAATGTCTACTTATGACATAAGGAAGGATATTAAGTTAACACACACACACATATCATCATAAATCGCCACACAGGAATTTTATTCCTGAATCTGTCAAATGAGTATTAAGAAAGCCAGAATGCTGATGACAAATACTGTAGTTAAAGAAGAGAAGTTCCCTTTAAATAGCAAAGGCACAACTGCGAATGCTGTGGAAGACGATAAAACTGGTCAGTATGGACGTGTTATATTTCTCAACTTATGGTGACTCCCCACCCCG
This sequence comes from Lepturacanthus savala, assembly GCA_030544235.1. Classification (NCBI taxonomy): domain Eukaryota; kingdom Metazoa; phylum Chordata; class Actinopteri; order Scombriformes; family Trichiuridae; genus Lepturacanthus; species Lepturacanthus savala. The sequence continues at coordinate 15,677,933 of CM060480.1, forward strand.
CCACCCCCAATGTTATTATGGTTCACACTATGGGACAAACATATTACTTTGCTTGTGCAGACCAGGGCAAACAGAGTCTTTCAAAACGTCCTTATATCATAAGCTCTTGTTTGTAGAAAAGCGAGGAGGCACCAGTCAGATATGTTCAAATCCTGCACAATGGGACTTTAAAGGTCCCATATCATGCAAACAGCTAGTTTCATCTTTTCTTTTTGTAGTCTAGATAAGGTCTAGGGGTCATATAAAGACTTTGACTTCGACTCGTTTGTACTGCCCACCTGCTTTCACCATTACACAAACCTGCCCCCACTGTCTCACCCACAATTTAAGTGGTTCAAGTGAAAATAATAAGAAAATGAGAAGAAAGGCTCATGAATATTTAATTCATATATTCATACATTTCCCAGACAAAAAACAACCAGTGCTTTCTATGTGGTGCTTGAGAGTGCACTATAAAACTATATTGAGATTAGTTGCATGATATGGAACCTTAAAATATAAATTCTGAATATATTGTGTTCATTTTTTAACGTAAATCCAAACATCACAGCAGTTTCACATCATATCATGTTTCCACACGTCCATTTAAAACTGCCAGGAGTGAAAAGAATTTGCATTTGACCTTCATGAAACTCAACATTTTCAAAATAAGGTATAAACATTGAGTTAATCTATATAAACCAGATAGAAATTATGATCCATGAACGAAATCACAGTGAGTGAGAGAGCCATGTTGTGTAACTGCTGAATGGATGCAGAGAGGAGGCCACACACACACACACACACACACACTTCATGTTTCATTTGTTTGATTGTTTTTGCCTGTAGCACCTTTTCAGTTGATTAAGTGATAATGAAAACTGACACAAACCCAAATATTTATTAATAGTTACAAATTATTTTTCCCAATAATTTACAGTATTAGTTTTGGCAAATTCTTTTTTTTTATGCAAACAGGTGACTCAGTTTGACACTGGAGTCTCACATTTATTAGTTACACATTGCTTTGTTTTCATAAGCACGCTGCACATTCCTACCATCCAATATGTTTTCAATCAGACTCCCTGAGGCGGTTCACAGTCCACACGTTATTGCCTCATAAGACATGAGGTCAGAGGTAATATTCTGAAGTCTAGAGCCCCGCTGCTGGGAAGAAGAAAATCTTTACTATTATGATTATGTTGTCCACCTCTTGAAGACTCGCTTAAAAAAAAAGATTAATGCTACAAAGTAAAACACATAATCCTACATTAAAACATAACCACCCACCAGCAAATGCTCAGAATTTTCTGGTTTTGTTAAAGCCACCGCAGGTGTTTATTTAATATATTTGTTTAGGGTCTTTCAAAATATATAATATATAATTTCATCATCCTGATCAGTCAGCATACTAAAAGTGTTCTATTACTGGTTGTAATAACTTGTGCAAAAATATCTTTGCAATATATAAAGATTTGGAGGTGGAATGGCACATGAGCATTTATGGATAAAGGGAACGACAGGCATCCATTGAAAGGGAGTTATAACAAATTTGTTCATTTTGTGTTGTACTATGTTGCAGTTATTTTGTGCTTTGGTGTCAATGTCGTCTCTTAAGTAACTTCGCGGAAGGAAAAATGTGTATAATACATGATATAACATTCTATCAGAAGATCAAGATACTTCAGAATAACCTCCAAAACACAATTTTCTGTTTAAAACCAGTATATATGGGAATTTTGACCTGCTACAGCTCTCATAGGATCCCAGAAACTCTGGGCAGCAACAACCTGGTCGGAGCAGAGACCATAGCTGCTGGTGCCGAGCTGCCAAACGGTGCCTGCTTTACAACTGTGATGGGCAACTGCATAGCGAGTGAAACCCTCATCGCAGTTCAGGGTGGCCAAGGTCGACCAAGGTCAGTATCCCAATGGTGAGAGACGACAGCGAGCTGGTGACAAGACGGTGGCTGAGTGGACGCCAACAACAAGCTGCAGCTCGTTTCACAGTCCAGGTCTCCGCTGAGGCTACAGTTCTACAGGTGGACACGATGGAGCTCGGGCTGGATGCCACGTTCCTGCTGTGGCCTCCAAACACCGGGAAGATGATCCACGATCTAAAGGGCAACAAGGTGGCCACATTTGGCACATTTGACTCTCCAACTGACCGTCTCTGACGCAGGAAGGAAACAGTCCGAATGAACTGTTGATAAATCTGTTTTGTTCCCAGAGTCCTGCCCTGTGTTTTCTTATTCTCAGAACATGCTGCAGTGCAGCCATTACAGGGAGCCTTCAGTTGCTGAGGGTCTGATGCTGTCCTGGTTCATCCGGTGGCTGCAATGGATCCTGTCACCTCATCCTCCACATACACCACAATTCAATATATTCCTGTTATCTTTTTAATGTCATACTCAATTTTTCCTGTTCAAATTGTATTGTTTCCATCAAATGCACACTTCATCAATTGCACGCCTGTCCATTCTGGAAGAGGGATCCTCTGTTATTCTTCCTGAAGCTTCTTCCATTTTTTTCCCTCCGTGTTAAAGGGTTGTTTTTCTGTAGTTTTTTTCTTGTACAATATAAGGGTCTAAGAACAGGGGATGTTGTACACACTGTAGAGCTTATTAGGGCGAATCTGTGATTTGTGATTTTGGGCTATACGAATAAAATTGAATTGAACTGATGCAAAGCTGTGATCCAAAGGTGAAGCGGCTAGAGGAGTGTGAAGCACAAAGTTACCAAGATGGAGCAGGAGATGACAGTGATGTCCAGCATGGAGGTGGAGGAGAGCAACAGATGAAACAGCTGCTCAACTGACTGAGAACAGAAGACAACATAGCCTTCACTGGTCCAACATCTTCGGACCAAGGTTTTTTAAAGTGAAGTTCACGTATAGGGGCAAGAATAGCAGTAACCTACTGTGTAATTACTTAATACCTTCATAACGTAGAGCTGAGCAGACATCAAATTAGTTTTATTATTAGTGATGCTGGGAAAATTGTATTAATATAAACAGCAAATGAACAGATACAGATCCATGCTGATAAAATCATCAGAAATATCTATAAATAAAAATATGATTATATTAACATCCGTTAAATAAGGGCCAAACACTTTATCAGTAAAATACAGCTATTAAAACAGGTATGTAATGATATTTCTATTTGGGATATCTGTTGACATACAGTACTACAAAGTGCAGCAGTAAAAACAGGTGTCACAAACCAAAGGTCACCTTGAGGGATAGAGAAATCCTTCACAGCAGAGTTGCTGTATTAGAGAATATAGAGTTAAATCAGCACCTCTGTGACAGTCTCGGGAAAACTATTCGCTGCAGCGCTCACAAAACCGCTATTATCTGTAATGTTCATATTTCCAACATCTGAGCAGGTTAGTTGTGAGAAACCATAGAGAAGCCTTTCAGCCTTTCTGTGTGTTCATTGTTCATCCGCCGCCTGTTGCCAGCTGTTACACAAGGTGGTGGATCGCTACTAATATAGGGCAGCCGCCCCAGGGGAGGCATTTGGTCTGATGATTCTTCTGTCCCATTGTATAACAGCCGTTTCCCACAGGTGAACCTTCCGCTGCTATCACATTTTTATCAGGCTGCTTCTTCAAGAGCGGCATCCTAAACACCAGCGCCTCCCTTGTCACTTTCCACACAGTCATGGTCAACTTTTTACAAATTAAACGTCACCTAAACCTTCAAAAGGCGTCAAAACTGTGTGACTGCAATTCATGCTGCATTGAAATCCTTAAGAACAGCCTACACATTACTTAATACATCACACTCTCTGTCTGAGCTAAAGCACAACATGTCAGCCAATTTATTTTACTTTGCAGAGTAACTGACTTGGCTTTCAGTTGCTTCCTGTTTGCAGGATCTCTGCAGAATATAGATGTGATTTAAACAGACAGGAAGGCTCCAGCCTGATTTAGACAACAATCATTTCTTTGCTATTATATGTCTGTACTTAGGTACTTAAGGAGACGAAGAAAGTTGTGTTTATTTTCTTTGTGCCCTAACTTATCCATTAATTCTAACCATCTACATGCCTTTATTTCACCCTGTGCATAGGGGCCCGGGAAAGGGAGAAGCATCCCAGCGTAGCAACAGTGAATCTAACATGTGACACTGCAGCATCACCTGCATCTGTAAAGCTGCATCGGCCTCAGCTACAGGCTGTGAATGCGAATGAAGACGTGATGCCCGTAACGTTACCGCCACCGTTACATCAGACCTCACTGCGGTACAATGCGTACCTACGCGGCTTCACGGGTCTCTCTGCCCGGGGGGGCGGTGATGGATGGCGGCTTGGAGGGGGATCACGTTTCTTACCTTCTTGACGGATTTCAGCGTGGGGACCGCGGTGAACGCTGCGGAGGGCATTTCCCCGACGTTCATGTTCACATCGCTGCTGTTCTTGCTGACCGTCAACGCAGAATATTTCTCCGCGACGTTTTCGGTCTCTTTGACATATTTCGTGGCTTGTTTAACCTCCGCCTTACTGTCCACAACCGAGTCGGTCATCGCATCCAGGTGGCGTGGAGCTTATTATCTACGGTGAAGAGGAATTCAATTTTTTTTAAAAATAGCCGGGTACAAATCTTAGCGATAGTCGTCGCCTTCTTGCTCTCTTGGCTCTAAGCTTCGTGGCTTAAAGTGACCGAAGCGACGCTGGAGCGCGACGCGGAGCAATAAGTACCTGGAGAAGCGATTAACCTGTTAGGGTTTCCTAGCTTCTCTACTTTCTACGGAGGCTTGTTCCGCTTCTCCGGTCTGGTGTCATCCAGACAGCAACATCACCGAGGGGAGGGGTGCTGCTGAGCCGCCTGAGTCACCTGAAGGACCGGAGACGTGGGCTGAATGTGGGCGGTAAACGGCCGCGGAGGGACACGGGAAAGTAACGGCTGCGGCGTAGTTAGTCGTTACCCCTCATAAAGAAAGATGCGTTGCATTATCTTTGCGTTAAGTTGTGAGACTGAGCGGACTGCTGCCCCGGGGTAGGTCTCCTAGGAAGCTGAGTACAAGCCCCGCCTCCTTTGCTGTGATTGGCTGACCGTGGTACCAACGGCCCTAATCCGCAGCGTCTGATTGGCAGAGATTACTCGGGACTATTTAACCTGGGAGGTGGTTTTCAGGGCGAAATGCATCTATCATTTTGTCCCATATCAGGAATAAATAAGTGAATCAATTGTTTTATGACATTATTATTCGTAGTATAATATTATTTATATGAATAATAATGTTAACATTAATATAGCACATTTCATACAGAAATGTAGCTCTAAATCAGAGTTGTCACACTAATTTTAGCTCCCTGGCTACATATAGACCAGTTTCATTTCATATGGGCCAGAACAGTAAAACTGATCCATAATAACCCAACACCCCCAGGTTTCTCCTTTTAATTTCATGAACAGAAATAAAGTTATAATCTGAACATTTTCACATGAATCATCCAGTTACCAACAGGTGAAGAACAGCTTTCAAAAAATAAGTGATTTTAAAAGATATTCTTAGAGCACTGAAAGCTGTTGTGAAGCACCAAAGCTTCACATTTCTGTGAAGAAATAGGAACTGGAGGAGTTTTTCTTAGAATCTTAGAAAATCCCAAAGTCTGCCCACTTTTTTCATACTCCGCAGTCATCCAGGGGCTGGATTGGACCCTCTGTTGGGCCGGATCTGACCCTCGGGCTGCATGCCAGCATCATCAAGAGATGATTTAGACAAAAAATGACTGACCATTATTTTAATAAGGTAACAATAAACCATGATGTAAACATGAACTAATGTAACCAATTTATTACATTTTGCTCAGATTCATGTGTTGGGATGAAAGAGAGATATTTATTCTGTACCTGTGCACTTCAGTTTTATGCTACTTTATACTTTAATCTTTTGAGTAGTAGTACACTACAAGAATGCTGTTTAAATGAAAATCACCTAAAATTATCATCTCAGATTATTTATGTGAGACTAAGCTCAGCAATAGATGAATTAATTTAAGACTTAATAACACCACACAAAACATTAAAGTTCCCAGTTTCCAACTCTGACTGATTGGGGCCTGTGTCAGTGTCAGTCCACATATGAGGAGGAAGCAGAAGGTCGGTGCACAGCAACCACAGTAACCGCACAATGTTCACTTTCAGAGAGAAGTATGACAGAACACAGCAGGTAAAAGAAGCTCTTGTATAAATAGCACCCTTTTCTATTCTTAAAGCCTAAAGGACTAAGAATAGGGTGTGAAGCTACAGAATCTGGATTATTTATAGATGGTGGGGATGAAAGAGCAGGGTTAACATTGTTGCAGCTGGACTTAGTGGTTTTTCTATCACTGGGGAATTCACAAGGCTACTGTTAAAATCATGAGTATCTGGGATAGTGGCCTGCAGATAAATATTTCAGTCAGATAAGATAGGCAAAGATTTCCTCACATTGGCCACTGGCTATTTGCTGGACCTCATGTCATGGTAGATGAATGACATTCCACTCGAATACATCCTTTCAAAATGATTCCAAATTGGTCAATAAAATCATAGCCAGTAGCAGTATAAGAGAGACTGGATCAAAGTCCTTTTTCTTAATATTATTTTAGTCACCCTGCTAAATCTGGAGAATTTGTTGTTTTTTTTCTGATGTCATGGAAAGCAGATTATTGACTGTTGTGACAAAACCAGCAATTTGAAGACATTAATTTAGTAAATTGTGATGTGCTTTTTGCACAATTAACTGAACATGAATTGATAAAAAAAAAAAAAAAATCTGCAAATTAATTGACAGTGAATATAACATGAATTTGAACCGTCAACAATATTAATCAAAGGATTTGCCACTTCTGCCACCACGGTTAACAGATTGACCTTCACACATGCACACAAGGAGAAGTTAAAAGATTCTGATGATTTAGGTGATATCCTGCAAAAATATTCACTTCAATTTACCACAAACAAAAGTATTAGTATTCAACAACTACCACAAGGTTTTGATGGCATACTTACAGCTCATGGAAAAAGTGAAGACATAATCACAAATAACTCTTATTAGAGTTTAATTGACATAGGTTTCATGAATTAATCGTCCAACCTTAATTTTTTTTTTATTTAAAAAAAATAGCATTGCAGAACTGCATCTGATGGGTAAAAAAAAATCTATTATCTACAATGAAACAAATCAAACACTTAGGTGGACTGCCAATAAAGAAGTAACTACATGGATAGAGCCATTTTTTCCTACAAACACTAAGTCTTACACATGAAATTGTATAAAATGCATCCACAAAATTGGGCAAATTAGTAAGTACATCCAATACACACTGGGGAAGAAAAAAAAATTCTGTACAGTATCTTCACATCAGCATCACATTTCAGTTTTTGATCCATGGTGGTAGGTTGGACTTAAGATGCTGAATCCATTCCTCACAGAACATGGGTTGAAAAAATATGAAATGTCAAAATACGAGACATTACATAAAAGATATAGCACAAGTGTATCATCAATGCTTAATGAGTGTCTCTGAAAAAAAAGGCTGTACCATTTACAAAAAATATTTAAAGCAACAAGTATCCACTGATGACAAATTCTCAGCTTTTTAAAAAGGACCAGGGTCTGACAGAGTATGGCTTCACAGCTATTATTTCCTCAGTGTGACTGGCCCTGGTTACCATTTCCTCCAAACAAGCAATTGTGAAATTAAAACACTGGTCCTAAGTGTTCGACCAGATAAACTCCTTCATTTCGAACAGGAGGACCAGAGCAGCCCACAGGCTCAGTAGCCACATGGCCCGCTCCCTGGAAGACCAGCGAAGAAGTGAAGAGAGACCAGAAGAAAGCCAGTGGTGGCACTGTGGTTTGGTGTATGATGTTGGGGCAGGAGGCAGTACAAATAAAAGAGGAAGGTGCGGCAGATGAGCTATGGTGATGAATCTCAGGCAGGGAAGAGTTCACAGACAGAAGTGATGCTGTTGGCGATGGTGCTAGGAGACTCTGATCATCTGAGCCACCGTCTCATCGGCTGCTGCTGCCTGGGCTGCCTCCTGCTGTTGCTGTGTGAGAGGACCACAAAGGAACAGTGAGCTCACCTTACAACTTTCATAAAAAAAAAATTAGATAGTTTACTAGAAATCAGGTAAATTAAAGTGCTTAGTTGACTGATTTAAAATGTATCGGCAGGCTGGATTCTGTGTCTTTATTTTATGAGTGTAATATTTTTCCCGTACCTGTGCCAGGGCCAAAGCCATTTCCTCTTTTTCCTTAGGGGAAAAGAAACGGCCTCCGTCTCCTCGCTTCCTCTGCATAGCGTGACGGTGGCGGGACTCGTGTAGGTATTTCTGCTCAAGATAAAGTAGGTTACGGTCAAGTTAACGGTTGAGTTTGGGAAATAACCTTTTCTAACGTTACATGGCTTGATACCACTACAGGAAAGCAACGTCGTCCTGTGTGGTCCCTGATTACGTGCAATAATAATCCTCACCCTCCGTTCTTTGGGAATCTTGCCCTCAGCCTCCAGTTTGGCTCGGGCCTGTCGTCGCTTCAGGATGCGATGGTACTGCTTGGCGTTGACATACAGGGGCTCCTCTTCCAGCATCTCAGCTCCTGGTAGGGGGATACGCTGCATTGTTTGAACTCCGCCACCTCCAGGCACCATCTGATGGAGAACGAGACACAAACAGGCACAAACAGCTTAGAACCACCACATCAAATTCTATATACTGACACAAATAAGCAGTTACAGTACAAATGGTTAAATCACTGTAACCTCAGTCATGTTTCAATACTGATGGACAGGGCTACATCACTCTACAGGTCTCAATTTTAAGTTGCATGTTAAGTTGTAACTTATTCAATATGATTAGACTTTGCTAAAGACTGAAATGTAGAATTAGGAATTTTATTTAGTCACTAAATTTCATGAACTTCATTTAATAGTAAACGTGCAATTGTTGCAATACACGGGCCTTTTTCAGAGACGATGATATGAAGGCTATTTAAATGTTTGAAACTGTGACAATAATCACAGTACAAAATAAAAGAAACGGGAAATGGGGTTTTCAATGGTTTATGTTTGAGGAGCACAGGAATGTCCGAGATACATAGATGGTAAGTGCAAACGTAGCAAGATATGTGCAATTTTACATGAAGTAATAGTAGTGTGGATGTAGCCTAGAATTAACATTTTCAAATAACGTTTGTATGGTTCACCTTGTTAGCTTTTAAATACAATGTGTTAGCAATTTAAGAGAGTTAAATATCACCAAATTAATTCATTTCTCTTCCCATCACAATATGATTCTACTCAAAGATAAGGGATCATTTATATTTGACCTCCACCACACCACACCTTTTGTGAGACTACTTTAAACTAAAAGAGATAATAAGATGTTGGGTACCTCTGCACAGGGTCTTACCATGACCATTCCACCTGCATTGACCATGTTGCCGGAGACGGGCAGGGTGACGGTCACAGTGCCTTGGCCGCTGTTAGTGGTGTTGGTGTTTGCACCCCCTGCCTGTACAATCTGGGCACCTGCCAAGCTGGAAGCTGGAATTGTGATCATTCCTGCAAACACACGTCATTGTCGCCATTCTTCATACTCAGATTTAAAAACTCAATAATGCTTGTGTCTAAAAAGTTCACAAAGAAGGAAGACTCTTGAATGTAGATGTTAAGTGGGTTTACCCTGCTGCAAGACGGTACCATCTGCGTTAACGGGCTGGTAGACGATGGTCTGTCCGTCAGCTGTCTGTGCCACCTGCTGGCCCTGCACGGTGATCTGCTGCCCCTGTGGGACCGCGGGTGAGGAAAAATAATAATCAGTAACAATATCAAAGATGAAATGGATAATGTTGATCTACTGGTCACGATTTAACACCTGGTTCTGTCCAGCTGTGATGGCTGTCTGGGGCTGCTGAATGATGATCTGCTGAGGCTGGCCCTGCTGGCCCTGGAGCTGAAGGGTCTGACCGCCCTGCAGCTGGATCTGACCCGGCTGCAACAGCTGGATCTACACACACACAAAAACACAGTAACACACATGTTTATATCAAACAATAACACAGTCTGTCTTTGAACACGCATCCAGTAACTGAGTCATTACCTGCTGTAGTCCCTGAGCTCCAGATACCGGGACCTGCATTATGGTTTGACCCTGACCGCCAGACATGGCTTGCACCATGATAGGTTGCCCTGATGATGTGATGAGCTGCCCACCGCTCACCTGGACCATCAGAGGCTGGCCCTGGACCTGCACAGAGATTCATAAAACTGTTACAGCAGCACTGCTGCACTGACACTCAGTGGCACTTAGGTGACCAAGTTAGAGTCGGCTTTCTCCAGAAACCCGATTTCTTAAAGGATCCTCTCTAGACATGTTTTAAGACATACATAAAATACTCTACTTTGTATAATGTGTGCCTGATATAGTTTTTCCACAAAAAAATATATTATTTTGTTAAAGTCCTTCTGTCTTGATCTCTGACAATAAAAACTATTTTGCCTCAGATGTTTTAACTGCACTAGTGGCTTCAAGTTTCCACACCACACTTATACAAGAATAGTATGCATTCATACTTCTATACTACAAGAATCAACACAGTAAAATCTAACTAATAGGGTCAGAAATTAACACCAATGCGAAATTGCAGGTAGGGGTTACTTTTTAATCTCCAGCCCCCTTAGCCTATATAGATCAACATTTTTTCATGAGCTATAATAATATCTTTAGGAGAGAGAAGAGAGACAGAGGAGTCAATGCAGGTGACTCCTCTCTGCAGGCTCGCCGCCTCAGTGTCTCTCTGCTTGTTGGTCTGCATCCACTTTAATGTCATGTAAACAAGAAACCTGTTTTTGGTAATCGGGTCATTAGGGAAACTGATTTCCCCCAGCTAGATTTCTCCTGGAAATTGACATATGAATAACCGGGATTATAATTTGCTTTTTACACGTAAACATGATCAGCACAAAGACTTCAAACAGAATAACATTTTACTAGCTGGATGCAAAAACACATCATTAGAAGACATAAATATGTGGATGCACTCTCAGATCAACAATATTTCCATCCATCACCCAGCTGAAACCAAAATTACCACAAAGTAGCCTATAGAATTATAAACAAGTCGGTTTCAAAGAATACAAGAAAGACTTGCTTCCAATATAAGCTCAAAAGGTAGAAAAAGATCTATATAGAGACCTGCTGTATGTAGCAGCTGATTTACAGTAACACAGTAACGACAGTGTATAAACATGTTCTATGTGTGTAACCTGGTTTCCTGTAATGTAAGTAATCAGATTTCTTTATTTTAATCCTCGATATAGTAGGTAATTTACAGGACTGTGAGCAACTTAGGTGAATTCAGAAACATTCTGAATACTACATCAAGGAAAATAGGATTTGATGATCTACCGCTATTCGTTGAGTCTTGGGGTATGCAGACATGAAACTAGAGTTTATCTTCAGCTATGCTGAAGAGGATTACAGGTCAAACAAAGTTGCTTGTAATCCTCAATTCTTTTTTCAGTGCTGGAATACAGCTGATAAACCATGAGGTTAAGTGAACTGCATTTAAATGTAACATTTTTTATTGTCATCAGTCAAATTTGTGTTCACTTCTAAAACTTTACAAGCACAGATGGTTCAACTAGCATCCGTAAATGAGTGCTCATGGCAGCAGTGGTGCCATGGGGGAAAATGCCAGTGGGAAGGAACCCACCACCATGTTTCATTGAGACAGTAAGAAAATATATGTATATAAATATATATAGTGAGCTAAAATGGTGAGTGCCAAGTGACAGCTTGTAACGAATATGCATCCATGCCATTCAATGTTGAACCCCAGAAGGTTTTGCTAACAGCAAAATGCATCCACGTGACTCATGTTTCAAATGGCTTTTGTACTCATTACGAAGAACAAAGTCAGACTTACAAAACTTGCCTTTTTTTTTTTTAAACAAGCGACAAACACCACTGACAGCAGTGCTTTTCACAACCACAAGAGCACAAGCGGACACCCAAGGCTGATGCACAACACACTGAGCTGAGGAACATGCAGTTCAGGCGGCTGTACGACATGCTGGGAGGTGGAAGAGGATGAACCGAACATCACAGAGATGGCTCATGATAGACAGCCCCGGTAGCATGCAGATAGGCCGTACGACTGTCATGACACTGACACAGGGCGGCGGTGACACCACTACCTGGAGTGTCTGCACCTGCTGGCCTGAGGCCGTCACCACCGGCGCTTCTGTTTGCAGCTGCACAGCCGTCACTGTGCCCTGTGTCTGCAGGCAAGGCAGGACAATACAGTCTCAGACAAGTAAATACTTATTGGGAGAATAGAGCTGGAATCCGGAAGAAAGCTTTAATCCTGAGAAACCTGATAATGTCACTGTGAGCTTATAGCAGAAGATTAAATTGTTGTGCATTTGTTTTAAATCAACTCAGATGGTGGGGCATACTTGTCTTCACCAATAAATAAATAGAACATTAAATGAGTAACAATTCATCTCACCTGCTGTTGGATCTGTCCATTGGAAGTCTGCACAACTATCTGCTCTCCAGTCGTAGTGGTGGCAGTGGTGTACTGCTCCATCATAGCTTCTTTTTTATTGCCACAATCCTCCCTTGAGACAAAAGACACACACGGTATAAACCGACGGTAGACGGACAGCTTGCATCAGCCTGTTTTAAATACAACTTGAACCTACACATTTATTATTCGCTCGGGAAAAGAATTGTTTTGTCTTTTCAGCCATTATTTAACACCGATTCGCGCTTCAATTCGTTATTAACGCCACACATGACATTAACATGGACACACTGGAGGCCCAATTTAATTCCAGCTCGTCCTGCTCGTATGTGGAATGTTGAGTCTGAGTTTAGAGGTGATATATGAACTGGTGCTGTGGGTCGGCACGGACTGTTCTGTTCATGGGGTATTTTTTTTCGTTAGGCGCTAACGAGGCTAATTTAGCTAGCCTCAGATAGCGTGGTGAATACCAATAATCAATAAACAGAATAACTAATGTAGTATATACAAACGTGAGTCTTTATTTGTGCTGTGTTTATTATGGTCAATGATAATTTACTAGGCGGTGTTCACTCGCGGGTGAATGTGGCCATTAACAACATTCCTTTGTTTGATATTTCAGCTACATAACCTAGCTAACGTTAGCGGAGACTTGTCTAGCACAGATCATGTTTCCCCCCAGGACTCGACACGGGGAAATAACACATTATTTTCAGGCTGAACAGCTCGGGACGCAGCGGTCTAAACCGAACTGTCACTCGAGTTTTTTTGCATTTAGCAGGGTTAGTAATTTGGTTGGTCCATGACAAACCAATCCGTGCTGACAACTACCAATGCCTTCAATCGGGTCTCCCTTACCGTGTCTTCGCTGTCCGGTTTCCCTCTGATTGGCTCCAGTACAGCTCGCTAAAGCCCAATCAACAAAGTGAGCGGACAAAATGGCGCAAATGAAACAACGGCGCCCGAGAGGAGAGGAGGAGGTGCTAGCTGCGTCACACGCGATCGCGTCATGGGACACGCGCAGCTGCAGCGGGTGACCGGAAGAGGCCGACATTCAGTCGCATTCGTTTTTCTTTCTCTTTTCGCGATCAGATAGTGACGTCTTTAGTTGAGTCTCGTAGTTCTGCTGTGATGTTCTTGTGGGGTGGAGGGTTACACGCCGGCATCCCTCAACTATATTATACATATATCCATATTATGACGGTTCAGATCTGGCGGTAATCTGGTTCTCTAACCCAGTGGTTGTCAATATTTTTCGTTTAAAGACCCGTGTTAGTTTTATTTTTCAAACAAAACTATGAACCCCCATTCGATAAGATTTTGTCTCAGGCTCCCAATCTGATAAGATTTTTGGTTTTAGATATTAACGAAAGTGTATGAAACCCATGACAAATGTGATTGTGTTACCTATAAATTGATTTATAATTAAAATAAATTATTCCCCTTTTTGTTAGGGACCCCCTAGACCAGGGGTTTCAAACTCGCGGCCCGCGGGCCAAATGCGGCCCGCTGCAGCTGTGCGTGTCCCGCGCGACTTTGCACGGTGGCCGGGAACCCTCAATGATGCAAATAACGGAAGTGAATTACCGGGGACTATTATTGGCGGTGTACCTGTAGTTTTTATGTGAGCGAAGAAGTATAAATATAGTATAAATACGAAGAAGATGAGGTCTTGTATAGCAGAAGTAATTAGGGGGCAAATAATTGTTTCTCCAGTAGGTGCCGCTATATGACCATTATGGCCGGCAAGGATGATTGATGACGTTCCACGCATGCGGACTGAGAGGGATTTATCGTTTTTCTAATCCAGATAAAAAGTGGAAACTCGGGTTCTGTGTTTATGGTCATTTTATTGGCAAGTTACCACATATTTTTGGAGGAATACGAAGAAGAAACAATTATTTGCCCCCTAATTACTTCTGCTTTACAACACCTCTTCTTCTTCGCTCACATAAAAAACTACAGGTGCACCACCAATAATAGTCCCCGGTAATTCAGTTCCATTGTGGAGTTTCTTTTATGTGTTTCTTTTTGTTTGCAGCATTGATGGTTCCTGGCCACTTAGCACTACTTCCGTGCTAAACAGGTCTGTCTCATTCGAAGGCCGACAGCTTCGGAGCACCCGGACTATACCGGCAACGTGACCATGCCCACGGTGCCCAGCACCAGCCTGAATACACGTGAGCACAGACAATTTCAGGAAAAATGTTGAAAACCTGATGCGGCCCAGCCTCACCCAGACCCCAGCTCCAGCGGCCCCCAGGTGAATTGAGTTTGAGACCCCTGCACTAGACCCACCTCAAGGGACCCTGGGGGTTCTTGGACCTTTGAGAACCCCTGCTTTAACTGCAATAAAGATCTGAGATCTACACACATAAATACTCATTAGTTACCGAAGTTTTGAGCGATTTCCAAACGGTTTGGTTTGGTACACATTATTAACGTTGGTATGATACACGGTGGTTGAATATTTTGAAGTTTTAATTTAACTGTCATTGCAATGTAATTCATTGTAATAAATCGTTTTCCCTTCATGGTATTTCTGCTTTTGCTTATGTGAAGGTTCTTCTACTGTGATCGTATATAAAACACTTTGTGTGTATCTATTACTGTTATATAACTATCTACATAATACTTGTATATGAAAATCCACGATTATAATTATTCTTATTTATAAATAAGAATATATAGTGTCATAACCACAGTAATGGCGATTATAACAATCCAAATCGTTTAAAAATCGATTAAAATCCGAGTAAATTGTGATTATTTTAATAGTTTATATACCGACACAAGATGGCGGCCGTGTGGGGACGCCGGTTCAGTGGACAGCAGATGGATGTAAAATAAAACATTTATACTTTTAAACTTGTATATATTTTATAATGCATCCACGGGACAACAGCGTTGGGTCATCTAGTGTTCTATAGATTTCTATGCCCCTGTTCACACCGGGATCATTTATAAACTACACCTCCACTCCGGTAGTTGGCAGTAACGCCATCTTTTTTATTTTGAGACCCCATGTTTGCGGAAGTACATCCCGCACGAGCTGTGCGCACCAGTGCGCACCTATGCGCGAGCTTGGTTTGTCACGGCCGTTCTAGGACCTAAGTTCGTGAATTGAGCTGTTGTTAAAAAAAGCAAGAAAGCAAGAAAGTGAGAAGAACATATCCGGGAAACTATTCGACTCGGTGTTTGTGAACCAGACGTGCGTTAAACTCTCGTCCGGACTCTGATCCTCCTGCAGCAGCATGGCTCGACCCGTCCCCGTCCTGTCTCTGCTGACCAGGCTCGGTTCTCTGACTCTGACACTTCCCGCTAGCAGCTGTCGGTTCGCGAGCAGAGCTGTCGGCAGGTCCTGGACCGAACAGAGCCACGAGCGCAGCGACAGAACCTCCATCAGAGCTCGGAGGTCCAGCCCCGAGGAAACTGAGGAAGACCGAGAACTGGAGGATGTAGAGGACAAGCTCCAGGACGTGGTCGCGTGAGTGCCATCTTAATAAATACATAAATGAATAGGTTAAAGGACAGCCTCACTATATTTAATGTCTGGCTTAAAACAATATGTGTAAGGTACGGTGTCCTGGCTCCAATCATTCCTCCTGCTCATACTGGAGTCTACTGCTGACCCCTCATATCGATTAATTCGTGATCGGATCTTAGTCGATTAAGGATTTGTTCGTTTTTTCTGAGTTATATCCTGAACAATTATGAACACTCGATTTAAAGAGGCCTTTATGTAATATTTATGTGGAAAACTCAAATTCTACTAACTTGGCACCAAAATAAACTGGTCAAAAATTAGCTAAATAGTTGTAGGTTGTGTGAGTAAAAATGCATGAAAATGCATGGTGCAGTTTATCTGAATATATATATATATATATATATATATATATATATATATATATATATATATATATATAATCATGTCATCAGGCTGTTGGTTACATCAAGTTGTCACATTTTCAGTGTTTTAAACATATCATTTCCTTTGTGTCAGATGAACTGTTACAATACATTTGTGCAGAAGGAATCTCATAGATTGTGCTGGTGTGTTTATGTGTCGACACTCTGCTGCCCTCTGCCTGTATTTTCTATCATTTCTACTTTTTCAGTATTTTTGTGAACAGGGACGTACCTGAACACACCACGACACACTTGGTCATACGTGATAAGAAGGGTATTAGAAGGGTAGCATCTGGATGAGTATATATATATATATATATATATATATATATATATATATATATATATATATATATATATATATATATATATATATATATAGTTTACCTGTCATGGTATTGAAGGATCTTCTAATGATCAGTGTCAACAGGAGGAATGATTTAGGGCAGGAACATATGTCATTGTTTATCTGGGGCATTTATATTGGGAATATTAATATTGTTTCTGTATGCTATTTTTTATTTACATCGCCTCTCATATGTGTTCAGTCGGGAGAGAAAGAGGCAGAAGACTGTGAAATATCATATACTAAAGAGGCAGATGAATCCATCAGGAGCTCCAGAGAGGAAACTAACCTGGGAGGCCATGGAGCAGATCAGGTAATAAGATGAGCTTTGTTATGCCAGGACAGACACTAAACTAAGGATTTTACTCAAAATCAAAAGTTACCGTTTTCAGGTATCTGAAGCAGCAGCAGCCTGAGGAGTGGACAGTGGCACGTCTGGCCGAGGGCTACTCCGTCACTCCCGATGTCATCCGTAGAGTCCTCCGGAGCAAGTTTAATCCTCCTCCTGAGAGAAAAGTCCGGCAGGACGCTGCCGTGTTGTCTAAACTCGGTCAGCAGGTGCTGCCTTCAGGTGCAGGGCCGGTGCAGGACAAGCTGAAGCTGCCTGGAAACAGAGCACAAGCTGCTCTCCCCTCAGGAAGTAGAGAAAAGGGTTTGGTTCCTGTAGCTGATGGGAATCTGATGATCCAAGAAAAAGCATCAGCATCTCTGGCCATGAATCCTGTTGCTGTTCTTCCCACCAAGTTCACAGCAGATATTAGTAAAGACACCACAGCGGCAGTAAGAGGAGAGAACTGCAGTACCAACACAGATCCCATAGAGGATGAAGAGACCTGGGATGGACACGTGCTGTCGGAGGAGGAAGTTAAAGAGTTTATGGACATGGAAAAGCCTTCTCCTGTGATACGAGTTGGGAATGATTTCACAGATGCAGAGGGCAACTTTTTGTATAGGATCTGAGTACTTATGTACCTGTGTTGGACTGTTTGTTACGTATCAGCTTGCACTTAATAATCTGCTCAGTACCTTTTTACTGTGTCTGGTTTGAACAGCAAAAGAAGAATATAAGCCTGCCGGATAAAAAAAGTTATTTCTATTTTTTTGTAGTTAATTTTATTTCTTGGTCTAATTATTTAAATGTGTATTGAATTGATTAAAGGAATAAATAAAGAACTCACTTGTGAGTGTGTATACAATTCACAAATATAGAAATGAATGTGCAACATATATATATTATATATAATAAGGTAAAAAAAAAAAAAGAATCCTTAGGGAAAACGCAACATTTAAGTTATGCAGAGGACAGAGCTGAAACTTAAAGTCCAACTCTACTCATGTATGTTTTCAGACATTTAATCTAAGATTAAAGTATGAACCTCGGCATGATTCATGACATCACATGTTTGAAGCATTAATTTTCCAGTGAGATGTCGAAAATTAAAACCTGTAGTGAACAAACATTGGGGATAGATTTTAACAGAGAAGTAGGAGACATCAAGAATACACAAGTTTGCCAAGCACAGTTCAAGTTCAGATATGTGTTCTTGACACTTTCGGTTTCACTAAGGATGCATCGGTTGGTAAGTTGTTCTAGCAGTTAAACTTTTAAAATGGAAAAATATTTGCATATTCATTGATTTGGTAATTTTTATGTCTTGACACATCTGGAGGGGATCTTTCAGAATATCTTAACCTTCCACCCGAGAACCAGAGCATGGTCTGGTAACTGCCCCCTGGTAAATTTCTTAACAGGCTTTGATAGAAACCACTATTTAAACCCAGTGATTTGGCCTTAGGAAAGTATTTTAAGTTTAATTTATGCTCAGGGGTCGCCCTTCCAGGCTCATACATTTACATTGCCGCAGGTAAGAAATAAGAATAATTTGGACAAAAATAGAGGAACATATGAATTTATTGGCAAACCCAAAGAAAATTGCCTAAAATATACAGAAGAGAGAAACATAGCAGATACAAAGATGTAACCTTGTATATTTACAGAACCGTCACAATTACTTATTAAATTATACAGCATTTTTAAACTGTAAGAAAATGTTACCCTCACTTAATGCAATATACCATCATTAAATAATAACTTGTCCAGTGTCTCCCAGTGTATAGCAGCTACATAACCCTGTATCCACTCTTTTTTTTTTATTTAAGTTGATTCTCTTATTAAAGTACCACAGTCAAAATCGTGTCTCATTTCAAGACAAGAGAGAATAACCAGATTATTGTAGACTATTCTCTTAACAAAGCTTTGTGGATTTAAATATTGCAAGTTAACATGCAGTTCAATGGGAGCTGAAATGAAACAAGACATGTCCTTCACTGCTAAAGGATTCATCTTGGGGGAAACTGGTTCAATTTAACTGACATACTGAATGAAACTGGTTACACACTAGTTTAAATAATTATCAGTAAATAGATGCTGGCCACACATCATATCCTCACAGCAGGCACTTGTATAACCACATCCAAACTATAATCACATATACTGCACGCTGAACCTGCTCGTCACAAATAAATAAAACCTGTAGGACAGCAATGTATTTAACACACAACAGACAAATATTTGTGCAAATGTTACAGGGGAAAAAAAAAAAAACGAGAAAAAGCTGTAAGACGACGTGACAGGTAAGACGTATGTTGAGAGGCATCGGCCAATCCGGTTTTGCTTTAAAATTTCAGTAGTATCAGGATAAACAAAAACAGAGATGCGACATTTTACAGTAACCCTGTTGTTTTAGAGAATTTGCTCCACCTAAAACTCAAATACCTAAAACAGAATCCCAACAGTCTTACACAACATTGCAGTTTATACAACCATGTCCGTTAACCTCTTCTAATAGGCTACGTTTTTAATTATACTATACAACATTTACATGATTTAATTGCTTTTTCACATTGCTCCTTTGCTTCTGCCACCAAATTATATGGATGCAATGAATTATCTGAACCTGTTGTAAAAAATAATTGTAGATATTTGCTATCAAACTATAGTTATTTATGTCATTTCTGAGCATCTTCGGACCACATGGCAATTTGTCATTTGTTACATAAAGTTCAAAAGTTAGTACAAAAACTGCTCAAATAATTACAAACATGACTCGTGTAGGTCTATGATCATTATTACAGTCTTCAATCATTAGGTCACACTTAGGAAAGATGTTAAACTACAAACTCTTAGCATACAAAGGACTTTGTGCTTTAGGCAGTTACAACCTCAGACAATTTGTGAACAAAATTCTGCCTTGAACCAGACACTTTTCCAACCTTTACAATGACCTGTTTCACTAATAACATCTCCATTTAACAAGTGGAGAAACTGGAGACATTAGATTATTGTACTGTTGTGCCAACAGAAGTATTCAACATGCATGGACACTATACTGAATCTAAACATGTTATTGCTATAAAAATGAATGGAAATGGAAGATTCCACTGGAGTGTTATTACTTCAACCATGGTTCTTCCAACCATGGAGTACCAAAAGTATGCAGGCTTGTATTTCAAGTACAAACTACCAACAGAGGATTTTACAGCTCAGCACCCACCGAGTCAGCGAGCAAGAGGCTGAAAACTGAAAAATGTACATACTCCTGGCCATCTGGAGCACACCGTCTCATAAACAAATACTTTATTAAAAACAGGGATTAAGACTCGAGTGGTTTGGGAGATTTTAACCAGCAACCAACAGTATCTGTTTTAACACCTATCAAATTGATACCGCATCAAAAATGGCGAAGATAAACAGGCTTTTTATTTACAAGTGCATGAGGAAAAAAAAAAAGTCTTCAACATAAGTGAGCAGTACTTCCAGGAGCATTCCCTGGTGATGGGAGAGGCAGGACCCATAATGCAATGGTGGCGAATTTATGCAACTAGCCTCGCTTCAAAACCCATTACTCTGACTCTGTCAGCAGTTCAAGTTCCTGCATCAGTTTTTTGCACCCTAAAATAAATAACTTGATTCAAACTCAATCAAAAGAATCAATAACTGCAGCGCAACACTACAAGACCTCCTTCATAGATCCCCTCAACTGTGGCATTAGTCCCAGGAAGCCTCCGTACATTCATTATACTTCATAGATGACAGCAGAGTGACAGACTTTTCGTCTGGTAGCTGAGGCCAAAGTACTAGAAAGAAAGGAAGAAGTAGCTGGAGACAAAAGAGGTGACAGCAACAGCATCCAGACATGTGGGTGTGCTGGAGACCTGTCCTTTGACAGGTTGAGCCTGCTATTCAAGCAGGTCCTGTGGAAAGAGAAGAGCAAACATACCAATGAAGCCTGAACCAACACTGGTTTGTCAAACAAGAAGCCATTAGGTCTAGGTTTACCCAGTCTAATAAATGTCTGGTCAGTTCTATTGTACCAACAATGTATAATAATGCTAAGATTTTTTTTAAACAGCTGACTCTTACTAATTAAAGTCAGATTACTGTTGTATATAGACATAGTTTAGTAGTTTCAGTTTGGGGTAAATTATTTGTGGCTAACATGAGACGACCTTTCCCACCCACCGGTCCTGACTTCATCTTATTTATTGAGGTTGTTGCATCAGTAAATTTTAACAACATTGCCATTGCATAGTTTTCCTATCAGAGAAAAGAGTCTCTTTTTGAACTGTAAAATGCCTACTTGGTGCATATGTCTTCTAACAACATATTAGCGATCCTCAATTGTTAAACTATTACTATTAGTTAATAAATCATTATTGTTTTAACATTTCAAATAGTAAGATCAGCCTCTAAAATCCAGTATTAGTGGGTTATTATGTCTATACCTCACTGCAGGTTGTGTGCTTGTGCAGTGGGTGTACACAGTGGGACAGCATGGCTTCCTATAATGTTGTCCTTAATGTTTTAATAGGCAACAAATGAGGCTTTCTTTCTACATTTATAAACCCAAGCCAAACCAGAAACCAAAGTTTCTAATTCAGAGAAGCACATATTCTCCAGTGTCTTTTACTATGATTCGGTTTATGATTAGGTTTTTTGTTTTTAGCATCACGATATGTTGCAGACTGTTTGTGATCCATCATTTTATTGTCATGTAAGGAAACATAACCTACACATATGTGGACAGTGAGCTACTGTCTGCCAAAGCATAACCCTTTTAATTTTTGTTTTCTTTAGTTCTTTTAATTTAAGTCCTATATCAAGCAGGCAGAGAGCTCTAAAGATACACACAAATGCCATTTGTTCTACAGCTAAACAACGGCTCATTCTTTAAAGTAACAGCAGGTTTACATATATATTTTTTTTAAATCAGAGGGAGAAAAAATATCCACTGTACCTCATCTGAGTCGTCATGAAACTCTATTTTTCCATTTTGAGTATGGTTTGTTTCCAGCGGCTCGTCAATTCCATCGACAGCATTGTCCTCAACATGTTGCTGCAGTACAGAGTACCTGTGAACCAAAAACCTGCAGGACATATTAAAATACTGTTAGGTCCTGAAATACTGAAAAACACATCCAACACATTAAAACCTGTAGGAAAGTCTTGCTTATGATAATGTATGGAAAGATACACTAACCTGCCACCGCAGACATATTTCTTGACGAAGACAACTCCTGCTGCAACGCTCAGCAGCATGATGATGATGACTGTTATTACAATTGGTACAGACTTGGAGCTGCGATTGCCTACCTGTAAAATTAACAGCAGACAAAAAAAGTAGGACATTAACAGATATATTGCAGGTAAACATACAACAGAAATAAAACTAGATTCTATATTATTTCTTTATAGGATTATTACGAACCAGGAGTTCTGGGCCCAGCAGGTCACTCACACACCTCTTACTGAGGTCGATCTCTTTGCGCTCAGGCATCTGTCCTCCCTCACACTTATCTCCAGGGATTCTCCTATAGCTGTGGACCAGGAGTTCATTGGTGATTTCAGGATGATTAAATCAAGGGAATATATATTTAACTGCCCATGGCTTTGACTGATTCATATTCAAATTGGTTTAAGCGACAAAACAGTATGTGATGCATTCATTTTAGTCCTTTTGCTTTTAATACCAAATAGATGTGAGATTTTACTATTTGTATGCTGTCATTATCACAATTACTTACACACTGATTAATCTGTATGAACACATCAGCATTTCCTGTTGATATTATTGATGGTTTCTCTTTCTTTCTAAGTGTGTATGTTACACTTCATGCACACAATGCAAACTAACTTCCCTCTGGTATAATAATTAAGTTTATCTTCAGTGCGTGCAGTGATGTGGATGATGTTTATTGGAAGTTTTGTTCTATCACATTAGGTCAGGAATCACTCTTCCTCATTGAAAATATGTTTTTCACTA
Source organism: Lepturacanthus savala (assembly GCA_030544235.1). Taxonomy (NCBI): domain Eukaryota; kingdom Metazoa; phylum Chordata; class Actinopteri; order Scombriformes; family Trichiuridae; genus Lepturacanthus; species Lepturacanthus savala. The sequence goes on from CM060480.1 coordinate 15,701,021, forward strand.
TCGCCCTCGCTCTGCATGACAAATACTTCCTGATTTTCACCACTTCTCTCCTCTGAGTCAGACTAAAAAGCACAAGTCACTCTCAATAACATAAAAAGTAGCTGATGCCATTACTGCAATAAAATGTCAATAATTCATAGACTTAACATATTCACATCTATCTCCTACATCTTGATAAAGAGGCATTGCCTGTTTAAGGGCTAATATTTTTCATTAATTAATTGATGCTAAATGATAAAAAATAACATGTTAAACAAACACATTGACATACAGAGGTCTGTTGTATTCAGAGGGTGAAGCTGAATTCTTACCCACTAGTCTGCAGCTGCTCCTCTTTGCCTTGCAGACAGAACTCCAGCACTTTGCCTTTCAGGTCTGGCTGCTCCACACACTCTGAGCTGTTCTCTTTACGGTAATATCCAAAGTCACTGAAATGAGGCATAAGATGCAAGGATGGTAAGCAAAGGAGCAAGAAAGGAACACTTACACACTTACAACCCTTACAATAACCCCTGTTATTATCCAGTTGCTTGGCTAAATACCTATTTTAATTTAAATTCACAATACACACATCTACATCTAATCTAATCAGCTGATGAATCCAGCTTCATATTAAACATACTGACATGAGACTGGTAACATCTTCCAACTCTTTGCCATAAAGTAAATAAGCATAATCCCATAAATATCAAACTATTCCTTTAGACTGCAGCCATTAGAGAGATTTTGTTTGAGCTCCAATAACAGATTTGAACGTTAATCACATTTGAATGAGCAACATTCAAGCTTCAGTAACTGTAAGTAAATTGTCATACAGGTACATAAACAGCAAAGGTAAGTTTAAATCTACCATCATCTGATGACATCTAATTCATTAATGACAATGAGTGTTTAACATTTGGAGGGTGCATGTCTTACCACAGGAAGTCATCCAGGGTGCAGGGACACACAGTTGGCTGGGTGTTGACCACGTAATCTCGTCCGTTCCAGCAAACAGAATCTTTCCTCAGCCGCAGAAACCTCTCTTTGTACCCCAGCATGCAACCGTCATTGGGGTCGCTGATATCATCAGAGTGGGCCAACCACTGCACATAGTCCCTGTCTTCACCTAAAAACAGCAATATTTTGGATTCTGTTTTCATAACTTTGTTATATTCTCCAAAAATGCCAGAATATATTAAATGCACCTAAATTATTTTTTTTGTACCAAACATATTATCATAACACTTACAGTCTCTGGTGAGGAGATCCCTGAAGTCAATGGTGATAGAAATCCAGTACTGGCTGAGGAGGGAGTCTCTGTAGCCCCAGATACTGACATTCATGGAACGAGCTCCCGGCTCTGATGCCAGACCAGTAAAGTAGATGGGTTCTTTGGTGAAGGTATATGTACCCCAGCACTGTCCCTCATCAGTAGAGAATCTGCCAGGACATCAAAGAGCGTACAAACATCAGCATAACCCGAAGACACTTTAATGTAAGGTAGTGATACAAATTAGGGAGTGGCACAGCATATTATATTACCACAAGGCTAATTTCAAGCATGTTAGTGCTTTCAGGCAACATTTAAATGTTGCTTTGATCTGAATAATATTAAAGGGCACTGGGTTTATTTTCTTAAATTGTGTTTGGTCCTCTGTGGAAAAAAACATGCAGCACAGGATTCAATGATTCACTGAGGAAACTGTCAGGCATGGAAAAAGAAAATAAAAAGAAAGAAAAGCGCTCACACTGTACTGCTACTCCTGACACTGAGTGTCAGGAGTAGCACTGCGAGCTACTGCTCTTCATCAGACTAGATAGACATGTAAATGTGAAACTGCAGGCTGTTAGCAAAAGGGAAATATTGCTTTTTACATAGAGGACCAAAGTGAATCTAAAGAAATAATCCCCAAATTGTGGAGGTCTGGAAGTTGACAACTCAATAGGCTTTGTGTGAGTTATTTTGACACCTCACTGAAGGAAAGGCACTGGTGTAAAAATTAAAAAGAAGAATGCCGCTTTAGTTTTAGCGTCCTGGTTGCATATTGCTCACAGTCACACTGGCGCGACTTATTTAGACACTTGAATGGAACAAACCGATGTTATAAGTAAAACTTGTGCTTTTTTGACTATGTCATGTCTATGTCTGCTGTGAAACTGCCCGTTACAGTGACTTTAAATCTAATTATTATTATTATTATTATTATTAACACCAATATTCCCTCTAACTCACCGAATCTTTTTAATAGGTTGAGTAGGACTGTGCTCCACAGCCACCAGCAGCCCTCCAGAGTCTAGAATGGCATAGTGATGGGGTCCATCAAGAGCCTTTATCCAGGTGTAACCCCCATCATCAGACACATACACATCCGGCCTCATCACTGAGATGGCGTCACCAACACTCCCTGATTGGATATGTGAGATACAAAGAAATGGTCAAAGAGATGACAAAACTTTTAAAGCTTAAGCCTATCCATTGAAATCATTTCCACCTTATCTCACACAAAACATAGATACTTATTTAATAAAATGATATGGAAAAAAACCTCTGAAGCCAGTATTACCATGAGCTAAAATGAGACCCACAGCATTTGGTTCACTCAGAGGCAGCATGGGGACGTTCAGCCTCATAGCAGTACTGTAGGCTGCGTGGATGTGGAGACTGCACTGTAGGCACAAACATAACCTGGCTGTTTATAGCACCAACACTGTGAATGTTACTGAGCCGAGGTGAAAACACTACCAAGATACAAGTACTGTGCTTGGTTTTATTGTAAAACCAAAAATAATGTCTATAAATTCGTCATGCAGTGGAATATTATCAAACACAATGTTTTAAATACTCACAGATTGCATCAGTGTTACTAAAAGTTCTATTATTGTACTTTCTCCAGAGACACCAGTTTCCTCTGTTTACCTTGTCTGGGTCTTTGGCCGTAGCATCACACTTCATGTTGGCAGGTTTCCGCAGGGGAACCCATTCCCCTCCCTGATCAAAGGACACTACTGACTGCACAGAGGTATCTGAAACAACAAGATAAAGACATTTAAAGGCGGTCTTACGCGTTTATCTGTTGCTCCTATCTAGAAATGACAAAGAAGAACAATCGTATAAGCACAGAATGGTCATGTAGAAAAGTGAAGGTAAGAAAAATAGTGGATTAAAAATATTAGCAGAAAGACACAAAGAATGTTCATTTATGAGCAGCAGACATGACATTTCAGATTTAGCTGGTGATGTGAGGCATTTCTGCTCAAGTGTCAGCCAGCCGCTTCAGACAGAAAGCACATCTAACACTGAACAGCTAATTAAATATTTAGTTAATGACCTCCCCTCTAGCATGTAATAGAGAAGTCATACGTGTGTGTCTTTCTAGGGGAATCTGAGTACGAGCACGAGTTTGTATTCCTTTATGCAAGCATAGGAACGTGAATAGAGCTACCTTCAGCCAGGACACTGGTGACGTAAACTCCTCGCAGGGAGGTGACATTAGTGAAGTCTGTATCACCCCCCGTGGTGGTGTAAAGATGACGCTCCAGTGACTTGGAGTACACAGTGCCACGGTCATCCGATACATAAATGGTACCGAATCCTGTATCTGTGGACATGAAACAAACAGCTTCACACACATACTCCATATAAAATTGAGCTCCAGGGTTTAAGAGCTGGTGAAATAATACACTGGTGATAATTAGGTATGTGGAGACATTACACCAATATGTGATAGTTGAACATCTCTTTCTAAAACCATACGCATTTATATGTTGCTCTAACAGCCTTTGCTGTTTGAGAACTGTCTGGTAGCCTGTCAACAAGGACTTGCATCCATCCAGCTAAAAAAAAAATAGCATTTGTTGGGTGAGGGGTGACAAGGGTGTGCAGATTAAGAACTCCTAAAATGCATTTTCTGGTATTAACAAATGTGAGAAAAGTTTAAACTTTTTTCAACATCTGACATAACATGTAATTATCATGTGCACTATATGTTGTACACGGGACACCTTCTGTAGCTCCTACTCTTGCATATCAGTGACACGTCTTTACTGATGATGGCTAAAAGTGTAAAGTTGCCATACAGACTGACCTCCTGGCTCGTCAACGTGCATGAACACCATTTCATCATTTGCTGCCAGGATGGAGTAAAACTGCTCGTGACCAACAGGGGGCAACTGAGCCATGTTCCAGGTCTCACCCTGGTCCACTGACACGTGGATCATCCTCAGAGTGCCCTACAAAGAAAGGAAGACACATGAGCAGGGAGGGCCAAGAAGTGTAGTTGCCTTAATCAACATTTTACTTAAGTTAACAAAACAGTCAAAGAAAAAGAATCAGAATCAGATGCATGCATACGACTAAACCAATGACATGCGTGCGTGTGTGTGTGCCAAGTCAGAGCAGCAAAATCTATATGGAGCACATATTAAAAAAAAACTATTACTAGATGTAGAATCTGACAATTTCTATAAATATGGTTAATACAGAAGAAAAAACATGACATATAATCATGTTTTTTTCCAGGAATACTTCCTTATATTTATGAACTACACTAAATAAGCTCATTTATTACACAGCATTTTTTTAAAAAACACATACTACTCAACACTACACAACTCCTTACTGTAAATCAAGTCGACTGCAGCAGTTTTTAGCAGACACAAAGGTATAAATAAACAATAATTTGTCTCATTGTGTTTCTGCATAGTGCATACAGCACTAACCTTGCCTGTCATTACAGAGGCAAAGAGGAAGCGTCCACCCAGGCCAAAGGAGTAGATCTTACTGGCCACAGTCTTGACCGTTTTTCCATAATCCGTCGTCCTCCTCAGTTCCAGTACTCCACGGTCACCTGTAAAAACAGGGAACTTTGAAATAAAATTGGAGAAATTGCACCAATTTTATGCAAATGTACTAACAGCAACATGAGATAATGTGAACACCTCATGTTGTTGTTAGTACATTTGCATAAAATCGGTTAATCATTACATAAAAGATATATGTATAAATACTTTGCTTCATCTGCCCAAGATCATTGGTAATCATGATACAATTTGTTCTTACATTGTTTTTATTCACAATTCAACCCAAAACCGGTCAATTAGGTGCTTCTCTTTCCAATGTATTGTTCCTCTGTAATTTATAGGTGCATGCACAATGCTGATAAGGTCAATGTAGACATGGGTTGAAGTTGATCTATTGATCATGGTCATTTTTTTATTTTAGGATTTGACTATAAAAAGAAGAGCACTTACTGCAGGATCCATTGAGGTTGGCTGTAAAGAAGATGGTATTTTTCCTCCCCCTAAAGTCAGAGTGGAAATACCAAGAATTTCAGATAAGGGAGTCAACGAAAATATTTCAGCAAAATAGATGTAGGCTGCTTTATTAATAAGTTACAACCTTTCTACAGCTGCCATGCCCTTCATAAATATTTACTTTGAGTGTTGTGACTCCTGCCCCAGTTGATCATGACCACATGACTGTTTTCCTGTGACCTGTTCAGATCCTGTTCGTGTATCTCTAGGTAATTGTAAAACCTTATGTTTTGTAGATACGACTCTCTTAGAATCACCGACCTTGAAAGCACAGCCCTAAAGCTGAAACCAAAAACATTGAGAGCTACCAAGGTTGCTAAGGCATTATACACCAGAAAATGCTTCCAAAACAACAAGTGTCCTGCGATGGCTTGGCCACAACAGAGTTAGTTAAACTGTCACTTATCTGCAATGCAGTTTTACTATTTGGCAAAGGTGAGGCACAACTGCAGACAAGTTTGTTAAACATACATTGTTAAGTTTTCCACTTGTCATGCAGGAGAAACTAAAACTAAAAGAACTGATTAACACGTAGCTATCACTTCTTATAATCTTGGCTACTGAAGTATATGAATGTGGTTCTTCCGGTTATCTCTGATCTCACTAAACAGAAACCACTTCCCTGACAGAGACAATTGGGGATACTGAATAACACAAATGCTTGTTTACTGAGCAACTGACGAGGGTGCAAACAATCGTCTCTTACCATTTCACCAGACACACCATGTCGTGGATCTTTTTCCAGTTGCTGCCAAAATCTTCAGAAGCCCACAGTTCATTCTGACAATAGAAAAAAATGTTTTCTTAAATAATGGTATAATGGTGTAACTGTAATTACACCACTCTTCACACAAGTCACACTATGCATCCTGAAGCTGCTCATAACTGCCACATCCGTGTTAAGAAATGTTCTCTAAACAAAACTTGCTGTTATAAGGAAGTTGTGTGGTGGCCTTTGATATAGGTTAGTTTCTGGGTTTTATAACAGGCTAAGAACAAACATTATTCACCCGCTTAAATTAACGACACATTTCAAACTACTAGTAACTGCAGCTTTTCAGTTTAGATAAGAATATCCTTACATCCACACAAGTTACTTTCCAAAGAGTCACTGCTTACATTGTTGCTGAGGACCAGCAGCGCATTGGAATCCTCAGGGTTGTACGTGATCTGCATCAAGGGAACGAAGGGCAGGTCCAGGTGGGTGAAACTCTTTCCAAAGTCATCAGAGACAAAGATTCGAGACCCGAGAGTTCCGGACACTTCTCCTGTCAGGATCACCTAAGAGCCCAAAAATTCAAACTGATGAAACCATGTTAGACGATTTAAGATTTTAAAGGCTCCTCACAGTAGTCAACTTACTTTCCCGGAGTTCTCAGGGCCGATAGAGATGCCAAACTCTGATCTGATGAAGGTGTTGTTTATGAGGGTTGTTACATCCTGGAATGACTTTCCGTAGTTCTCACTAACAGGAGAAGTGGTTGCAGCAAAGTTAAATGCAAATCAAATACAAACCATGAAGATATAATACGAGGATAATAAGATGTACCTTCGATAGAGTTTAGACTGCCCGAGCCTTATCATGAAGAAGGGGACCTGAAAAGTTGTCAATGCCAGGATGACCTGCCAAGAAGGAAGGTTCAGCTTGAGGAAAGTAGAGCATGGATCATTTATTGATGCAGGTGATGTTCTTGATGTACAGAAAACATTACGTAATGCACAAGGCTCTCGCTGTCATTTTGCAAGGAGAGATGCAACCACGTAACCATGTCACAGAGGAATCAACAGCATGAGGGGTACAAATGATGAAGAACTCACCCCTGTGCCATCTCCAACCCAGGCCAGCGACACCGACCCACTCAGATCATTGAAGGTATACTGGAAAAAAGGGAACAACCAACAACAAACAATTTCAGCCAACAACGAAAAAGAAAAAACACAATAATAATAATATATTGTATTCAAATCCAATTTGTTCATTTTGCTTCAAGGCTATGTGCTTTTCCTTCCACTGGCACCGTTGGGTCAATCATAGATTACAAAGTGTAAAAAATGAAGCATAACTTATCTGAGCAGACACACATTTCAGCAGCACATCCAAACACTCAAAGCTTCTGAACCACATTAATCCTGGGGTAAAGAGTCAAATTTTCCCTCTTCCAATAATTGTGCGCACAAAAGCAGTGTGGCTCACCGACACAACTGAAATGCTTTTGCTTTCACTGCACATTCAACTTTTAATTATTACGAATTCAGAAACTGTTTTAGGCAGGTCTCGGTCAGCAGCTCGTGCTGTAAACTGCTCTGGAGCTCGTGGGACCTGCAGCAAAAACCTTGAGGGGAATGACGATGCTGAGCCTCTAGGAATTCTGTCGACTTTAGGTTACCCAGGTCAAGTATACAAAGACTGCAATGCAAAGTTGATCACATGGCAATGGAGCAAGGCAAATCAGCTGCACAGGACTCTGCTGAGAACGGCTTCCTGTTTGTTTTGAGGAGAGCTACCAACTAGTTACCTAGATATTTCATAAGCTGCATTAATACGGGGAGCTTTCTCCTTCTGTCAAAACCGTGAGCTGAAACTCTGAAATCCATGTCACATCTGGTGACACATTTATCCCTCTCTCTGCTGTCCAGGATTTAAAAGCGAGCAGAAAACAAAATACTGTTGTCTCCGTATCCCAACAGATTCCCTGCGTGCTAAGTAACCGCTTTCGGTAGCACACAAACACAGCTTTTAATGACAAAATAACTACCGCACAGCCAGTCACAAGGATTCTCCTGGGCCATTTCCCTGTCAACAATCAGGCAGACATACACTCAGTGAGGCAGAGACAAATGGGATCTTCAAATACAGAACACAGCTCCTTCCTTGAGAAGAGTAAGATATAGGTCATTGTCATTAGTGGAGCATTTCAGAGGTAAAGCAGTCGAGTGGAGCTTCAGTGGAAGGAGATAGGCGTTGCTACTGCTTCACTACACTGTACAGCAGCATTTCACCCCACCACACCAAATATATATACACATATATAAAAACACACATAATCATGATGCTGCACAACTACTTTCAACATTTCACCCATTGTGTGTGTGATTTTTGTTATAAATAAGCAGCTAGTGTGCAGAAGCCTCCGTCTAGCTGTCATTGTGGGCTTCAGGGCTCACAGTGGAATGGAAACCAGCCCATCATGGCTAGTTTGTGAGTGCACTGAATAGCTGATTAGGCCTGTTCGTGCACCTGGTTAGCACCTGCGCAGCATCTCCTCTGCTCTCATTTCAGCGTGCAGCGGAGCAGCACCTCAGCCTGTAACTTACACTGTGGGTGTTTTCGGCTAACTTGGTGTCTAATCCCTGCAGAGCCGTGCAGCGGTCGCTGCTCTGCTCGGAGCTGCTTCGTTTTATCTTGTGACTCGGGGACGCGGACAGCCATGCAGGCAGGGACCTCTTGACGATTTTCGCGGCTCTCTCCACCGGGTTTGAACGCCTCACAAAAAGCGGCTGTCCGGAGGGTCTGGAGTCCGGCTGAAAATCTGAACCGGCTGCGAAAGTTAAAATAGCAAACAGCAGATAACAAGGCAGCAGAAGTCCCATCCTCGCTGCTGGCGAAACCGGCACAGAAAACAAAGCAAAGAAGAGGGGGGGAAAAAACACCCCAAAACGAGTCTTTGTTTAATCCTGGTGTTTCTAGAAACTGAAGGTCGCTACAGCTCTGCCGCGGATGACATCAACAAAACAGTATCGTTAGTCCTCCTGACAGCGACTATTTCGGGCATTGGAAAACACGCAGCGTCCTGGAAAAAAAAAAGCTCCGACTTTTCTCCGCGCAGCGGCGGGAAAAAATATGTAAAATAAAAAAGAACAAAAAAAATTCGCAAATTTGAGCGGGTTGTTTAACGCCAATTATTCGTCCCGCAACTCCTCAGACCAACATGATCCACTGTACCGTTCTCAGTGTGTCTGCGGGTCTACGGCTCCGTGCGGGGATGAGGCCGTCTCATTGGTCGGTTTCATCCTCGTGGTCTACGGATTCGCTGCTCTGATTGGCTCGATACAGACCAGGAGCTGCATAATTAGCTGTCACAGGCTGTCAAGGTAGGTTGAGCAATACTATCATGTAAATCCATCCAGAACTTAATTTAGAGGGGGGAAAAGCATTTTTCAGGTCACTATTGTCTGCATTTGCAGGGAAAAGCTTATTTGTATCCAAGTAACATTGTAGGTTGATACCTAATAACTGTGTTATTACACTTTAATGCTTTAGTGCTGCATTGTGGTGAATATGCTGAACCCTGTTAGTCAACCTGGACCAAATCAAAAAGTAATGTCTAATAGGTCAATAAATAAATAAGAAGAAATGTGAATATAAGCACATGTGTTCTTTGCCATTTGTGGTTTATTCTGTCAAAATTCAACACTTCCTAAAGGTACAAAAAGATATAGTTCTAAATACAAACACACAGTAACCCCTTTTCACAGCAGTCAAATTGACATACTAATTAAGGTTTTGTTCCATTTAATGTAGTAGAGCCTTTCCAGTTAGACAACATGCACATTAGCTGCTGTTTGACCTGAATGGGGCCTTAATTAGTATCGTTGGTAACACCTTTTTTAACCCACTAGTTAATATAGCAACTGTAAAAAAAAAAAAAAAAAAAAAGGTTTATTCACAAGAAAAATGTCCACAAATGAAAGACAACAAGTGTCCGAAAAGTAAAAATTGTGTGGCTTGAATTCATTAGTGTGTTTTCCCTAGCCTTTATTTTTACGGGTGATGACTTATTATACAGTGGCTGATCTCGTGTCATTTTCGAACTTTTCTTTAATGTGCACAGATTAAATACATACAGTAATCACCACCGGTGTAACTAACAAGTAAATCGAATAGTTCTACGTCTTCACACTGTCACACAGTTTACATTGTCTGGCATTGAACAGCTGGATCTGATGTAATGTTGGCAGTCTCTCCACCAGTGGGGCAACATGCCATTACAAGAGTTGAAATCCTGTGCTTAGACATAGTGTGTTTAAATCACTATTTCCGTTTGAATCCAGTTCAGGTGTTGAGTATACTGGTTGAACCTCTGAATAACCTGAACAGCGTCTCTTGACTCCTCCAAGAGTTTAAGAATTCCACTGAGCAACACATTCATTATGAGCTGCCGGTGGTCATCAGACTTTTTATTCATCCTTTTTCTGTGCTGACCTCACAGACCCCTGAGTTTGCTTTTCCACATTTCCAACAGACCTCTCTCTTCACCATAGAACAATGAACACTCTAAACACTACATTTTACTGTTACTAAACTTACTAGACTTTATTAATTTCCATCAATCTGTTTTGATTTTAATGTCTGTTTCTATATTGTTCACAAAAACAATCTGAACGATTACAATTTTTGCATCTTATCTTTGCCAGTATGGTTCAATTTCAGTTTAGTTTCACTTATAACGTAATGTATCATTTTAATCCAGCCTTGTATCTCCATGTTAATACTTGTACACAACTTTTACACCCAGTTTATTGAAGACCGCATTTAATTTATGTCGTCATACATGAGAAGAACAGGGTCATAAGGATAGCTAACCTTATCATAGGATCTTAACTTCTATAAAATGAATTACAGCAGATGTTTTTGTGTAACTGGCTGCATTCTGAAATTATATTGATTCATTTTGTCGGTAGCTACTGAGTCATATTGTGTTCTTGATTGAATTTGTGCATGTGATGGGACAGTGGGTCCCAACACATGACTGTTGGTCATGTGTTTTGTGAAAAAAAAAAAATCCAAACTCATAACTTCCTGGTCTCCAATGTTTCTTCTGTGATCATGACTCTTTTTTTGTCGAAATTTCATTGGATCAGGAATAATGTTCTGCATTGCTGGAAAATTGAATTATTCGTGACGTTGTTTCCGTCATACTAGTGGCCAAGGGCGTAGGATTTCTTTGAGCATCGGGGGATATATTAAGTAGAGGGGGTCCTCCCCTTGTAAAATTTACACTATCAAACTTGATTTCTTGCATTCATACTTATTTTATTTTATGTTTTCAAAATACAAGTCCTCCACTTCTTTCTTGTTTTAGGGGGGGGAGAAAAACATTCTAAATACTAAAGGAAATGTATCACCTGTCTCCTCGTAACGATGGGAGGATGGATTCAGGTGTTTACCAAACCAGCCCAACAAGTTTGCAAGCCAGCAACAACAATAAAAAAAGTGTCATCTCATCACAGGCAAAAATAAAAAGCCGCTGGACAAGTTAGAGGTGTTTGAATGGTTTGCGGAAACACCGAAACCTTTAAACTTTAATCTGCATTTGACTGGCACTCAAATGTACCTTTGGGAAAGGGGTGAAACTCCTTTCTGTGTGAGTGTTTTCCTGCTTGTGTATGTCTTGAATTCTCAGGTTCACGTAGAAAGCCAAACAATCTGATCTGTAGAGCAGCATTCCTTCACATGAGGACTGTACAATGGAGTCGATGCCCCTCCCCCCACGGCAGCCCAGTCCACTATTAAAAGGTGGAAACAAAGCCACTCTTATTCCTTGAGATGTGCTCTGTAAAGATGAAAAGTGCCTGTTTACAGGGATGAAGACCCTCCTGTTCGGCTGCACGGTGTGATGAGGAAAGACAGGCTGTGCCCAACTCTACCGAAATGTCTTTGCTTACCTAACCCAAGGAAAAGAAAGCAGCATTTCAATGAGCCAAACTGAAGGTCGGACATGTTGGAAAGGCTGTGTGTGAATGGGTTCAATTTACACTGATGAGAGTCATGGGAAGCACATGGCCTGTTTTAGAATAAAAGGGGTCAATTTAATAACTAGTGTAATGTGTGTATTGCGTGTGGAAATGGTGACCTCTAGTGAAAGGTAATTACCATTACTGTGAATGCACCACATACTACTTTTTGGACATTTTACATACACTAACCTCTAATACTGAAGGAAAAGAAAATTCTTAAAATGAAACCTCCTTCTCCCCCAAGCTAATATCCAGACAATATATATATTTTTTTTAATTTCAAACATTGAACTGATGTTTGAAACGTGTCTCGATGTCTCGTACATCACTGTAAAATCCATTCTCAGTGTATGTGCATGGGAGACATCAAGTTTCCGCATCATATAACTTCCATATGTAAGTTATACTGGACCAGGATTGGCTCCACAATTGTTGTCATGTCACAAATCATATAATATAAATAGACTAATATACATATATAGAGCGTATAGTGAATGCAAATTATTATTATTGTTATTATCATATATATACATATACATATTAATGTATTGATAATAATGCAATAATTTCCTATTATTTATTCTTTTATTCATCATGTTTTTGTTTACCAGGCAGGTGTTATTCTGCATAAGCAGTAGCCTGCTTTTACATTTTACTGTTAATACTTCAGTAGCTTTTAGAAAAAAAAAATAGACTTTTACTTGAGTTGTAACTGACATTTACAGCTAAAAGACAATAACAGCAGTATAATTAAGTAAATAATAACATAAAGGACGTGACTTCACTTAATACACTTTTACACTATTACACAAATAAACTATTTAATTCACTTAAATAGACATAGCGGCTCATTGCATTATCAGGTTGGAGCTGATGACACCACATATACCAATTAAGTCAAAAAGAAAGCCGAGTATCCTCAAAGACATCACATACCAAACGCTCCATGTTTGAACTGTTAGTATCTGGCAGACATTTCAGGACAGACACATGCAAAACAGACTGAGAAACAGCTTCTAACCCAGAGCTGTGGCCTCCATCACTCCACTTCCACCATCAGATCATGTTATACATGCACAGCTGTACAGCTGCTGCTATTCATTATTTATTCATTATTATAAGCAGCACTAATTTACTGCACTGACACTGTTGCTGATCTCAAAATCTTTGAGCTATCATGTATTAGTTTATTGTTTGCCTTCCCACAGTAGACTGGCGACCTGTCTGGGGTGTATCCCTGCTTCTCGCTCAAAGTACAGGTATATAAATACAGGTATAAAAAATGAATGTACGTATATATGAATGTATGTATGTATGTATATATATATATATATATATATATATATATATATATATATATATATATATATATATATATATATATATATATATATGTATACAGCTTGTTATAAAGGACAAAAAAGTTAAGTAAATATTTTGGAGGTTATATATTTTAAGAAAAATGTATTATTTGATGTATTTGGTTGTTTGAAATGTATTATTTGATGTGAACCTAGAGACATATATGTTACCAAAGTAATAAATAGTAAGCATAGATTTGACTGGTAATAAAATCAGGACAATGTGCTCACAGCCTTTTTTTTTTGTTTGTGTCAAAAACACAATAAATGTTGCAGTGTTTGAGTTCCCCACAAAAGGTATAATTTAGCCCAGTGGTGTAATGTATCAAAAGCAATAACACCGCGTTACAGTAGTCTTTTTTGGGCATATCCATAATTTACCTAAATTGTGCGTGTCGCCCTCCAATCCTCTCTACGAAATCAAATCACAATTTGGTGGGAAAAGGCAAACAACCCAAATATGTGACAGCACAGATAGTTTTCTGGTTGGATATTCAGTTCACACAAATGTGACATTGAAACCTGAACCTGTTCCAGCCTGGGAACAAATATACTTCTCTAAATTATGACTGAATAACAGAAGTGTACATTTACTTTCAATACGTAAGTACATTTAATATCAGAAAGTTACTTTTGATACTTAAGTACAATAAATTTCAGGTATTGTAATACTAATTCTAACAGGAGAATTTAAGTCATTTCCTAAACAGATATCTGTAATTTAACTTAAGTGTGGCGTTCAGGTTCTTCAAACACCTTACACCCCGTCTCCAACAACTATTGACCGATATTATTCTATCGACCACTGATCGGAGGGTGTTCCTATCACTCAGCAGCGCCCCTCGCGACGCCATAACGTCACTGAGGCATCACGTGTCATCTACTACGATCCGAGTTAAGGGGAAAAGTTTGACAAGCGAAGAAGAACGTCGAAAGATCCCGCAAAGGCGACACTGAAATCGATACTAATCGGCGTTTTCCTCCGGAGAGACGATGGAATCCGTGGCCCAGGTACCGGCCGTGAGAAGGGAGAGGAGAACGCGTTTAATGACGCATATGATGGGACTCTCTCCAGCAAACACACCTAATGTTATCTGTGCGGATTCTTTATAACGGTAGCCGTGCCCCTGTCTCAACATTGGTCTTTTATTCCTCACCAGAAAGTGCTGTCTTCTGGATTAAGTCTTGACTTGGGACCCCTGAAAGAGCCTTTGGCGTTTATCCGTCTGCTAGATTGGGTAATTTTTTCCTATTCTTTTTTTTCTTTCTTTCTTTCTTTTCTTCTTTTTACCCATATGGCCTTTTGGTAGTGTTTTTTTTTTTTTTACATGAGCTGTTCATACTTAGTAGCATCAAAAAAACAGAAGAAAAAAACGTATAAATTGATTATTCTGTTTGTCTTGTGACTTGCTGCACGCATTGAGAATCTCATCCTTTTTGAGCCGTTTCAGATATGGAATGAAGTGCAGCTCGAGGGGCGTTTGTCGTCTGTTTATATCAGATCAGCGCACCAAGATGTCAGCCAAATTAGATCAAGCGAAAGCTCACATGTTTTAGCACGTTTAAGGCAGAACCCGTAGTTATGAGCGCTTTATAATGCACAGCAAGGGTTCATTTGGTCACTAACTGTACAGATTGACACCTCAACCGATATAACAACAGCTTTTAACTGCAGATATGTGTGTAATTAAGAACATTTACCCAAGTTAAATTTTGAGGTACTTGAGTATTTCCATGTGATGCTGCTTTATACTTCACTACATCTAAGAGGGAAATATACTCTCACTTCCACTACATTTATCTGGCAGCTGTAGTCACCTCTCAGATGCATATTTTAATATTTTAAATAAAATGTATGTATTTTTATATTCTCTTGTCTTATATTCTATTATCTTATATTATCTTAAATTGTCTCATTCATTTTTTCTTTAATTTCTATGCATTTTGTGTAAAAGGTGTCAAATACTATGAAGTAGTACTATTATAAATATTAAATGATCTAAAAATGGGCTCCACACTGATAAAAGTGATTAAAATAAAAAAAAGAAAATAGTAGAATATACTAGTAAAACACAGTCTGCGAAATGACTACTTTTACATACTTGCAACATCTGGCTGATAATATTTCTGTACTACACAAACGTTTTCAGTTTGTGACTTTTAATGTTCTAAAGCATTTTAGGTTTGAACTCGTATGAGTATCTTTGACTTCCGCTGTGAACTCTGCACAGACATAACAGACACTGGCTTCATCCTATGATTAAGAACACTTTCCTTCCTGTACTGCTGCTGCATAAAACAAAGGGAAGTGTCTCTATTAGTGCGATGATAAGCATTTTATGCAGAGTGTCCTTTTATGCCGACGTGTCGCTTCTTATCTTGCGTCCCTTGCTACAGGTTTTCTCCATATTTGCCTTCGCTACAACCAGCAGTTACATCGGCGCCAGCAGCATCAACATCCAGTGTTCTGGGAAGCCAATCCGGGAAATCCACGCGGTTTTCAACTACCCGTTCAGGTGTGTGAGCGCAAACGCTGTCACACCTATTTACAGTGAGAGGTCATCTTACAGGATACGGTGTGTTTGCTTAATAGCGCAATTCAACTGATTTTGTCCGTGTTTGCACAGGTTGATGGAACATTCCTACGACGTTCCCGACTGTAAATCCAATTCGAGCGCCACGGTGGCTCACTACCTAATTGGAGACCATACATCCTCAGCGCAGTTTTACGTCACCATCGGAGTATTGTCGTTTCTCTACAGCACGGCCACGCTGGTTCTCTATTTGGGCTACCAGCACGTGTACAGAGAATCAAGTCGTGGCCCCATTGTGGTGAGTTCCTCTGAATTCTCCGTATCTCTCAGGTGTTCTGGTGAAACGCTTGTTGCTATAGTTTCTAATCATAGGTCGCTGTAAAACAAAGTGTTTGGTTTCTTTTATCTATGCAAGAAATATTTATATTTTGGGCTTTGTGTGTAAAATTTCAAGGAGTCCACTGGAATCCAGCAGGAGGTCAAAGAAAGAGCATTTAACAAGCTTGTGTAAATGAAACTGTGCCGGGGTGCGGTTCCCCGGCCGTCTGCACTATGTAGTCTCAGTCCAACAAAGCGTGACGCTACATTTAAATAGTGATGATATCCCTCGGCTGCTCTTTGCTTTTAGGACCTGCTGGTGACCGTGTCCCTGGCGTTTCTGTGGTTGGCGTCATCCTCCGCTTGGGCTAAAGGCCTGACCGACGTGAAGTGGTCCACCAGCCCCACAACCATCATAACTTTAATTGACATCTGCAAGGGTACCAGCAACAAGTGCCAGGCAGGTGCTGTGCCTCACATGGGCAAACTAAACGCCTCGGTGGTAAGTTCTAATGCACGTGGACTAGGCCCTTTTTTTTTCACGTGCAACTATAGCTTGATATTTTTGATTTATCCTCTTCTTCCTTGGCAGATTTTTGGTTTTCTTAACCTCATCCTGTGGGGTGGCAACAGCTGGTTCGTTTACAAGGAAACGCCCTTCCACAAAGCAGCCAACCCGCCTGCAGAACTGGAGGGGGGAGTTAGGCCTTCGTAACTGCACGGCTTCATACTTGTCTAACATGTAGTGTTATTAAATTAGTTGTTTTGGTACTAATTGTTCAAAGAAATCGACTGTAGGTTACAAGGTATATATACATTTCCAAGTATGCTCGGTTTTTGCAAAGCATACGTTTTAAATTTAGGACTTTTATCTCATGTACATTTTGAAAGGTACTAAAACGTGAGACTGAAATCGATACAGGACATTTTAGCAGTGAAAAATGTTATACTCATAGATGATCCGTTTGCATGTTTTTAATTATTTAAAGCCAAGTATCCAAAAGTAGGTGTCCCTTATTTCAAAGGTTGCTGCAGGTCTGGACTGTGCAGCTTTGTTGGTGATATATAATGTAACGCAGCACTACGTGAGTCTCCCTGTTAACTGCCAACAGTATCTCTGTGCCATACATTATTTTACAACCTCAGGGCTGTTGAGTGTACACATGACAAAATAATTAATATGAAATACTTGAAGTGCAATTATTAGTATCACAAGTCTAGACTGTAGTCAAAATACAACAGTCCAATCCTACAACACAGGTATCAGAAAGTTTAGTAAAAATTCATTTTAAATAGTACTTAATTTGGAAAAATAATTCAGTTGCCAATATGAGATTATATATAATGAGTGAAAGCATGTTTATTTCTTTGTTATTCGTCATCTCATTATGTTGTTTAGCACAGCTGAACTTTTTGTTGTAGACAGTGGATGTATGTGTTTGGTGCTTGTTAGTTCGTAATGAATTTGACACTTAACTAACAACTACTACGGTTATTTGGTAGAATTTGCAGGCGTCTTTCCTAAAGGATGTGACTTTTTTTTTCTTTTGCCCAGCCTGTTTAGACTGTTTAAATGAAGGAAGTTACAAGATGATTGCCCAGCAATCAACGTACAGTCAACAGCCTTAGTTTACTTGTTGGTTACAACTAACTTTTTCTGACCTGATAACTAACCTGTTATTAATTAGCTTGCGTTTTTTTTTTTAGCTTGCTTTATCCTGGCTTCTACCTCTGCTCTGTTATAATGGAAGGCAAGCTATTTTTTCTCTATTATTGCCATGATTATGATTTCCTACTTTGAGTCACAGTTTCTACCTTGATAAAAATGTCACATGAATGAAACTGGATTACAGCAAGATCTGCGTGGACATGAAATGCTGTGTATCATTAAAAGGAAAAACCGGATTTGTTGTTAGTGTGATTTTATGCAAGATTGTCCCAACAGTGGCGTGATGTTTGTAAATATGGTCAGGTGACAGCTTTGGATTCATAATGATCGCTAATAAGTATAAATCACATACTTCACTTTAATACAGGATTATTAGTGTTTAGTTTTATTATTTTGTGCTGATTAGGGATTCAGTCAGCAAGGCTGGCCAACATGTAATGTAGTGTTACACTCACTAGGTGGCGTACTCTCTCTGTCAGGTATTATCGGCATCTCCTATTTTTCTACTTTTGCAGTTTTGGGGGTTTGCACAGATCATAATTCTGGGGACATTTGCAGGGATCATGCCAGTTCTCTTGTTTGAATATTATCAGCATCTGACTCTGAGAACATCCCTCACACACACACACTCCTTCTCTCTCTTTCTCTCTCTCTCTCACACACACACACACACACGGACACAGAGGCCTCCTTTTAAATGAACCTCCTGACCTTCATCAGTCTAGTCAAGTTTTCAGTTACGCTCACAATGCCGTGGTCTGTCAGTGAATCAGATGTGAAAACATTGCTGCCTGCTGATTCACTTCTGCTAACACTTCCCAAAAACTGTAGCAGAAAAACTTAAGGAAAGAATCTAGAAACTATGCATGAGTTGCCTGTTATTGCTGAACTCTGCAAACATCTGCATGTGTTTATGTCACATATGTGCCCACAATATATTTAATTCCAGCTTGTCTTTTTAATTATAACTGAAACCATTAGTTGAAAAATATTAAAATAAAATATTTGTCTCTGTGAAATTGTGATTTATTTATATCATAGGTTTTTCAACATATGATAGCATAATTGGTTAATCAAAAAATTAATCGCTCAATCAGTTGCTAATAAAAAACATTGCTTGCTGTGAAGCAATGCTGTAGATAGATAATGCATTAAAAAATCCTTAATGTTATGTAATTTGGTGAAAAGGCTGCAGGGCATGATTACAAAAGGCGAGGGAGCTCACTTCATGTTATTTCCACTGTCCTGCACAGAATAAAAATGTCCTGTATACAACCTATTCATATTACTATTAAAAACAGCATTACACTCTGTTGCTGGGTAGTATTTATGTGTATCAACATCCAGCAAAAATCAGTTGATTTTTATCTGCTCCATGAAAAACACTCAAATCGATGCCCCCTGACATCTCAAGAATCAAAATTATATATTAGCTATGGTGTTGATTATTCCTGTAATCAGGCCCGTTCTGATGACCGAGAGCATCGTGATCCCTTATGAACCAGCAGGCCGTCTGCTTTCTGTTCCAAGAGTCAGAACTAAACCTGGAGAAGCAGGGTTCAGTTTCCGTGCTCCACATATCTGGAGCAAACTCCCAGAAGACTGTGGATCTGCTGCAGCTCTCTGTTCTTTTAAATCAAGACTGCACACTGTGACTTTTAAATCATGCATTTTATCTCTTCTATTCTACTTTTACATATATATTTTATCTTAATTCCCTACATTTCTTTCTTAATTGTATTGTAGTGTTTGTGTCTTTTCATATTGTGATTTGTAATGTTTTGTGACAAGCACATTGAATTGCCCTGTGTTTGAAACGTGCTTATTATGAATAATAATAATAATAATAACATATTTTACAACAATGCTACACTTTTGAAAAATGAACAAAGTCCTTTTTTCCGTTTCAATTAACATTTTTTTCCCAAAGCTCTATATCTTCAAATTATTCTACATCTTATCTCCATTAAATGTGGACACGCTGCCTCAGTTCCAGCCTGGTAAAAAAGGCTTCTGTAATAATTATGCCTGCGTGTGTCCTCAGAGGACCAGGCGGTGCTGCTGCTGCACACATGTGTCTGAAACTCGACTTTAATTCATCATGACCCGTTATGCGCGGGCGCGAGCCTGCTACTCGTGACGCGGATGTGGCGCGCGCGAACCGACGGCGTCACCTCGTGAGCGCGCAAGAGCAGCAATGGCCGCATTGGATCGGCGAAATCCTAATCTCGACGATTTTGTCGGATTAAGCTGGAGCTGTTGGGTAAATACGGCGAATTTTTTACCATCTGACGGTGAGTCGCCCTCGCTGCTCCGCACCTGTTTTCCGTCGCGGCTCCGCGTCCGCGGCCTGAGATTTATTTGTTGTTACTCGCGCAGACGGAGAGAGAGCGGCAGAGAGCGCAACCCAAACAAAAGACCCGCCGGGTCCTAGCGCAGGCCGGGTTCAGAACAATACAAAAAAACACATCCAACTTAAAGAGTTAACGCTATTTGCTATTTGACGTTGGCGTCGTTTATCGTTGTTCTGCTTGAACGCAACGCTCACCTGCGGGCGCGTGAATTTAGCGTTAGCCCGTAAGCTAACGTCAACAACAACAAAACAACAACACTACTTAAGCGGGATTTGTCCAGCTCGCTGACAACAAAGTTGACTCGCAAACACGAGTAGAAGCTTGACCAGAAAACAGGACGCTGCTGGCAGGTTGTGTGGATGGAAGCAGAAGTTTCAGGAGCCCAGTTTGTTCCTGTTCGCTTAAACGTACGCGTAAATGCTGCGGAAACCTCTGAAATGTGGGGCGTGATTTAAATGGATTCTCTATGCGCTGCATCTGCACTACAGCTTGTTTTGTTCTTTTATCCATTACCACATGGTACATGCGCGCAACCAACACATATGTAGCATTTTGCATCTTGCATATTCATACCATGCGATTTATACTATACAGTTTACATTAGATGGATAAATGAGACTTTATTAATCGCGATGGGAGGTTCTCTCAGGCAATTCCAACCTTCATCACACATAGCGCTGTTAAAACTTAAAGACACACAAAATAGAAAAGCAATATGTGAAAGAAACATCTTAAGTACCCAACAGCAATATATAAAATTAACACGGAATAGAGCTGTATGAATACATACACATGTAAACATTTGTGTTGGTGGTTATGAAGAGTAGATTATTGCACCTGGTTCTGATAAATAGGTAAATTACACATGGTTATGAAGATCCATCTGGTCTATATAATAAATATAATTAAACTATAAACTATTGAATGGGAAATGTTTTATTATTATTATTAATAATAATTAATAATAATATTATTATTTATTATATATATATAGTATTTATACATATATATGTCTGCTTGTAAGATGTAAGATTGTACACAGCAGTGTCTGTTATATTTATTGCATGAGTATTGAATATTGCACAGGGAGTTGTGGTTATTGCACGTTTAGTAAAGTTTATTGCATATGTCAGACAGACTGCTCCTCCCTGTCCTTACGTCCTTCATTACATACAGTTACCGCACTTGTGTCCTCTATATGAATTGTTTGAATATGTATTATCTGTTACCTGCCAAGGGACTATGGATGTAAATTAGCATATTTACATTTTATTTTAATGTTCAGTAGTATGCTCTGTCTCCTTTAAATAAAATTATCAATAAATTAAAGAACAGTTTTGACAGAAACGGTCAGGGAACCTGCTTCTTGGAAGAGGCTACTGAAATGCCCCGTATCAATATTTCCTGCTGACTCTTTTGCTTTTCATGCAGCTGCGTCTAAAGCTGAAGACAGCAGCAAGTATGGGAGGAGCCGCAGTGAGACTATGACCCTCGGGAAAGAAGGTGAAGATGGCGACTGATGAAACTCAGGTCCTTGACGTGCCAGAAAACGTATTTCACTTTGACTCCATTTTGTGTTCTCCTCTACAGACATGCACATATACGGCCACTTCCCAGCACACGACGATTTCTATCTGGTGGTGTGCAGCCACTGTGGCCAGTTGGTGAAGCCTCAGGCCTTTGAGAAGCACTGCGAGAGGCGACATGGTCCTCTCATCAAGACGTGTGGCCCGTCACCTTCTTTGGAGCCACAGCAGCGACCTGGCCGGCCTCTTACAAATGTTTCTGCCGCGAGAGAGAGGCAGAAGGATGGCAGATGTGAAGCGGGTGTCCCCTCCTCAGCCGTGTTATCTATCCACCAGCACAGGCCTGCCAAGGCCCAGAAGGAGGCTTTGAGGTACCATTTAATGTTTGTATGCTTCAAAGTTTCTTTAGGAGATGGTCAGCGTGATGAATCCTTGTTTTATTTGTTTTCCTGTACCATAACTTCTATATTATTTGGGTCTTGAAACCTGAATTCCATCACTTTTATTGTATCTAATTTGCAGGTCTCAGTTACATGAATCTCACTGATTCTTTGGTTATTTCTGAAATTTGCATCTCTTAACTTCCTCCACAGTTCACCTTCAGTGGAGAAGTTCCCTCAGGAGAACTCTCCCCTCCTGCCACATCACTCTGCCTCCACGCCTCACGCCAGGGCTCCTCAGAGGCACCCGGGACCCGTGCCCCCTGGTCACTGCTCCTCCTCTACCTCCTTCACGTCTCCGTCAGAGAAACCCCCCGTACAGAGGCCTGCAGCTGGTCTGTCTAGTGAGTCTCCCGGTCCCCTGCGGGGAACGAGAACCTACAGCCGGATTTACAAAAACATCAACAGTGAGTCTGCTTCTGTGGTTTCTCTCCTGGCTGGCACACTCCTGCATTTAGTGTATTTGCCGAGGTAAAGTGTGCTGTTTGCAGTATACAATATCTATATTATAGTATAATTAAATCTTATGCAGAATTGTTGCCTATCTGTTATAGTTAATGTACTGGAGTCTGTAATCTCCTTCCTACCAGCATGGATCATGTTGTGTATCCTGCTGTTGCCAACTACGGTGTTTGCTTTTTTTTTCCCTATAGAGAAAGAATGCGACCTGAACAAACACCGCAGAGTTGTGGATCAAGAAAGGAAGAAGCTGTATAGCCGGGAGCTTATATGCAATGTAAACTCTCTGCCTTTTCATGATTTTTACCAGTATTGTCGCCACTATCTTTGAGTTGGTTAAGAGTCCAGGTTATTTTATACACAAACATGGGAGATTTTAACCTTTTTTTTCCGCTGTGCTGTGCTTTCTCTTCAGACTGATTCCAACCACCAGCAGGAGGGAGCGCTGGGTAGGACTAAACCCTTTGATCAGGAGCAGAGAACACCTTCAGCAGTTCGGGACACGGAGCAGCTTCCTGTCAGATTGAAAGACAAGGAGCAACATTTGGACGCTTTTGAGGAGAAAATAACAATCCAGGGCAATAAAAACAAATTAAACAGCAACTGCCATATTCTCAGGTACACAATAATCTGTGATTTTTTTCTTTACATGAATGATTCACTGTAGATGAAGTTTGATTCTCTTAATTGATGCCCGCTTACATTAGAAAGTGCATTATAATAAGTTGATACAACAAATGAAGGTGGAAAACATCAGGATAATATGAAAACAGAGAAATAAAACATCTTCTGGGGAAAATATGTGTTCTGAATATCACTCATAAAGATTATCATCCTCATGGTGTTATCTGAACTTTCTTTCCCACATAGATCCTTTTGTGCTTATTGAGAAAATAGAAAATATGTTTTTTCACCTTTTACTCTCAAAGCAGGTCCAGGGATCCACCCGAGCACTTTCTGGAGGAGGAAGAAGGTGACAGTACTGTGAAAGTGGAGGTACAACATCCATACCCTTTCAACCAGAACCTGTTATCAAGTGAAGAGGGTGAAGATGATGAACAGGAGGAGGCCTCAGACCTGCCTGCCACACCCTGGCACCCCAAACCTCTTGGGGTAAGTGCAGTAACACACAGACACGAATCAGCAATTAACTTTTCACTTTAGACCCATTAAAACATTTTAAGCAGTATGTAAGAATTAAGAGACTGAAAAGCACTTCAGATTTATTAAAATCAGTTCCCTTCTTTCAATAAAATAGAGGGGACAGGAATGGATTTGACTATTCATTCAGCTTAAAGTTGAATCGGGAGTACTGAGGAAACCCGTGCGTGTCTATATTTCTGAAATTGTCTCTGCTCTGTAGCTATGCACTTTTGGATGCCACACACTGGGTTGCAGCATCTTCACGTTCGACCGGCGTTTGCACCACCTGCGCTTTGCCCTCAGTGCCATGTTGGAGCATCATGTCAGCACACACTTGTGGAAGTGAGTATCAGTGCTCTGCACTTAGAAAAAAATGTCACCTATTAGAACACAGCAAGGAGGAGGAATCAGTTGCTGAGTGAAATTGAACACCAGGAATCGGTACATGCATGTGTTCTTAAGCTTGATCTACCTACTTCTCTGCAGGGATTTTTAAGTTGTTACTTATCATCATAAAAAGTGAACACTCCTCCGTGGTAATTTGTTTGGACAGCAAACACATTTTTTTCCTGCTATTTGCTACTCTTGCATTAGTGTATCAGTGTACTACTGGCTTGTATTGCCCCCAAACCAAATAAATGTTTTAATCATCCGATAAGACATAATCGGACTTGATCTGATATTCTTATATATTCTTATAACCAACAGATTTAGGAAACACTAGTCCGTTCGCCTGCCTCTATATATTGGGGTCACATTTCAAAACTTCAGCAGAGGTTGAGCAAACTCAATCAGAGGGTTGGGAGCTAACATTTGTGAAGTTCACCCACTGGATAGTGACTCATAACTAGAGAAGCACTCTGAGAGCACAGACCTCCGCCAAGCATACTGTGACTCCTACTCAACATTGTTGTCCTGGACCTATTAAATATACTCGGCCCAGAAACAAATGAGAAAGTTGGGCCTCTGGGGGCACGTGTAAGGTTTCACCACCAGGTGGCCCCAAAAGGTAGCGCCTGTTTGAAAGTCCATTTACTGCAATGTTACCAAACAACAAAAAATTCAGTGTTTGTCCTCCCCTTTCCCGCTGTTTTTCCTTTACAGGAAAATGCCTGAAGTATCATCGGGTCTCAGATCACATCATGTCACGTCTCCAACGGCAGGAACACCTGTCCGGACTAGAGCTAGACACTCCCAGCCCCCTGGCTCCCTCAACCTCGAAACTACCTCACTGGGACAACTGGAAACCAAAAGCAATCAGTACAACCCTCACAGTACCAAACCGCCTTCTTCCACTTCCTCTGCAAGTTTTGGAGCCAGCCGACAGCGCAACTCTTTCGGTCGACCCGGCAAGGTTCGACTGAAGGAGGCGGAGCAAAGTGAAGATGCCGTGGCAGCACAGAAATCTTCCAAGCTGTCACACAGCAGCGAGGACAAATCCTCCGTGCACGTCAGGGATCCAGCCCTTCACGAGAAGGGCCAGCCACACGTCTCCTCCTCTCAAGGACCCGTCAACGGTACCTTCCCACACGGAAAGAAGCCATGTCCTCCTCTTCCACTACAGCCCTCAGAGAGACACTTGTCAGTTTTGGAGAAGCGTTCTCCTTTAGCAGCCCCTCGCCATCCGGCCCACCGCCCCCCCCGCTGCAAAGCGAGGTCCGCCGCAGGGATTCAGCAGAAAGCGGTGGGCTACGACCACAGGGCTCCCGCTCAGAAACGCAAGGGCAGCAGTGAACCACCCCCCCTCAACGCTTCACTGTCCAGGAACTCCAAGCATCAGCGTTTGTCCTCCCCTTCCCGCTCAAGCCTCCTCGCCTGGAAGGGAGAGAGCATCGAGGATGTGCTTTCTTGGAGTCTGGAGAAAAGGACGGACTCCTAAAGAGTGAGTACACTATCTAGCTATGCTGGAAAATATATACAGCTCTGGTAAATAATGAGACACCGCTGCATTTTTTTTCCTGAAATCAGCATCTCTACATTCCAGCTATTCCAGAAGAAGTCGAACACAGGCTGTGATTTAAAAATAAGGGTTAATGTACCAAATAATGATTCCTCACTCTTCTTAAGTGTAAAAATTAGAATTATGTTGTTTTAAAATGAATTTGATCTTGTTTCTTTGCAATGTTTGAGGTCTGAAAACATCTTTTTTTTTTACATATTGTCAGTAGTTTATAGACTCAAACAAAAATGTTCCTTTTGCCCAAACACATACCTATACATAGTAAAATCAGAAAAAACTGATCACTTTGCAGTGGTCCCTTATTTTTTTTCCAGAGCTGTATTTCTTACCATTGTTTTTTGTATTTTTTTTTTTACAATGTAACTATTATCTATAAGTGACCATTGTTACTTCATCTTCACAGACAGTAAAGAGGTCAGCCTTAAAAAGACCACTTGGAGAAGAGGCTGGCTACACCCTACAGCTATGTGTGCATGTATGTGTGTGTGTGTATGTACGTGTGTGTGTTCCACATTTATTTATGTCTTCACATTTTTATGCACAGACATCAGGAATAAGTGTTTGTACGTGCGTGTTATTGCAAAATGTCTATTTTTCTACATGACTACATGTCTCAGTTGATTGCCTGTGTAAGAACATAAAAATACCTCGATCCATACATTATGCTGCTAAAATTTAATGGCAATACCATTAAAAACTTTGAAATCCTTGTACCACTGTGTGTTATTTGAATGTTGCTTTGTATTAGAGGAGTGTTAAAATGGTAAAACTGAAATTTTGGTAAATTTAGTTTACTCATCCATTCAGGGATATTTTTCATCGTTCCTGTTGATTATTGATTACTGGCAAATCAAAGGATTTGAAATGTGTTTTTCAGGTTTTTTCTTGTTTGACCTGATATAAGTTTACACCAGCTTCAATCATTTTAGAAGGACATAGTTAAACTTATGTTTTTATGAAAGATGTGACACACTGTCTCCTTTAATGCTTTGCTTACACTATTTTGGTCTATGGACAAACTACAAGAATATCCTACATTTACCTTTAAAAAGCCACAGTTCAGGTGATTTGATCAGTTATTTGAAAACCTAATATTTAAACACAGTTTTCTTTATGCTCATGTTTCTGTCTCAAGTTCCAGCATTAAGCATAGCTTTATCTTTAAGGAAATAATTCTAGTATTAAGTATTAATACAATAATCTAAACAAGAATCTTGAAAAGGTACCTATTTATTATGGTACTGTTTATCTTAGCTGTTGATAGTAGAAGTGGCCAGTAAGTGTCCATGCTTACATAGAGCATGAGATTACATAATCTTACCACTAGATGGTATCAAGACATCAACTTTGCTACTCAAACAAACAAAAAAACAATGAACATTTATCCATTTTCATAAGCAAACAGTACCTGACAAACATTTATAGTTTACAGTTTATATTACAAGACAAACCCATGTATCTAGATCAGACATGTGCCTAATCTAGATGTGCGTCATGTGCCTCTGATGAAATTAAGATAAAATATTCCTACTACCAATCATGGAAATATAGCGTTCTGCCTAGAGTATCACCAAAATGGTGACTATCATTACAGTGTTAGCAATTAGAGCATTATTCATTTCACAAAATATCATATCTTTGTCCCTAAAATACTCCAAACCTGCCACAAGATTTAGAGGCAAATGACTGCAGGAACATGCTCTTGTAAAAGATTATTTCAGGACAAAAACAAGACAAACCAATACAAACTGAGGCAGTACAAAGTGTAAATCTTGATCTTTTATTAACTTAAATGGTATATCGTATTCTTTAGTGCCTACAAAGTTGCACCTATCCTGCTCTCTGAGAAGTTCTTAAACGTACCATGCAAAGCCATTCCACTTTTGCGAGACCGTTCAGATTTTATGGCAGTGACCAACCAGCTCATTTCTGAAGAGGTGATCAATAAACTTACTGCGTTTATGCTGTTAAAAGCTCCATACTCGTTCTGGAGTCACTTGCAGTAGATCACTTTCATTGCATCAATCAATCAATCATGTTTATTTGTCACATGTAATCATATAAGGTTCCATCACAGTGAAATGTAATCCAGTTCCTTCCATTTGTGCATTAAACAGAGTTTAAATAGAATAGTAATAAATATGTGTATGAATGGGGGGGTAGTCATCTTAGGCAGTGACCTCATTTAAGAATCTAGTGGCCTGAGGGTAGAAGCTCTTCCTGGGCCTCTGAGTGCTGGCCTGGTGTATCCGGTACTTTATTCCTGACCGCAGCAGAAGGAAAAGGGCCATTATCTGTGTGGTTGGGATCCTTAACGATTCTCCTAACAATTTTCTTGCAGAGCATGGTGTAAATATCCTTTAGGGAGGGTAGAGCACCGCCTGTTGTTTGTTCAGCCAAATGATCAACACTTTAAAGGGCCTTACGGTCCTGGTCATGCTGGTCCCATACCAGGTGGTGACGTTCCCCATCAGGACGCTGCCGATGCTGTAGGAGTAGGAAAACCTCTGTACTTGAGAGGACTTCCAGAAATTCCTCAAGCATCTAAGATGAAACAGTCTCTTCACTAAAATAGCGAGCTTTCAGCCCCACTACGACAAGGATGTTTACATAATTGCTACTACACAGTTAGATGAATGGAGATAGATTTATGTCAGAAAATGAGAGACCACTCCCTTCCATCATCTCTAAGGACTGGTCACTATGGGAATGGTTAATGTGCCGTTATTGCAAATAGCAAAGGGCCTGTGAATTGCACAGATCTCAAATCCAAAGATTTTACCGCTATCGATGCTGCAAATGTTTTAAAAAAATGCAATGTTTTCACAACATATTACATTAGAACTCAAAATGTACATAGTCCTGAGAAGATTTAGTTCCAATTTTTTTGTTTATTTTCCACCCATTCGAAGCCTTTTGTTTTCCAGGAATTCTGTAGTTTGGGTGAAAAGACGTCTGTGTTTTTCTACATTCCTGGTTAGACTTTTCTTACAGACAGAAATGTCTCTGCTTTAATCGTAATGTACAGCATCTGCTGAAGGTCTTTCACCTACAACTCCCATCATTCCGAGCTGCCGACTCGCTCTGTACTCGTGAGTCATCCTGACAGCCACCGAGCTCACAACAGGCTTCACTTCCTCCTTGAATTCCTTACGGTTTCGCGAGCAAAGTCAAATACTGAAAATAACTGGCGGCTACATAATCACTTTCCGTTAGGATGTGTTGTGTATTTTTCATTTAACCATATTCG
This sequence comes from Lepturacanthus savala, assembly GCA_030544235.1. Lineage (NCBI taxonomy): Eukaryota > Metazoa > Chordata > Actinopteri > Scombriformes > Trichiuridae > Lepturacanthus > Lepturacanthus savala. The sequence goes on from CM060480.1 coordinate 15,730,068, forward strand.
TCTGCAGAGTCAAAGTGTAAAATACATCCTCTTTCAATAAAAAACTAAATCCCACCCCCACTTAAAAAATAAACATTTATGTCAAGACTTCAATGTTAAAACAACTAACAGTACAACGAAATGCAAAATGACCAACAACACCGGATTATACAAGAATACAGTCAGTACACTGGTAGAACAGAGCAGTACACAACTAATCAATACTGAACACAGAAAAGTGAGTTAATACATATATACTGTATATATAGATATATATAGGAAGGCAGATTTGCTTTGGAGAGTACAAAGCCACTCTTCTCAGCTATATCAGGACCTTCACAATAGCACTTAGTTTTTCTCTGTACAGAACTGCATCTTTTGAGCGACAACCCGGAGAAAACTACTCATTAGCCATGGCAGATTCATCTGACACTCGTGACTGCTGGGCAAACACATGCTGTTCCTCAGTGGTCTGGCAGTTCACTGTGTACTATTCAACAGCTATAATATCCGGGTATGATTTTAGTTTTAAGCCATTTGAGATTCTGTGAATGACACGCCCGGACACCAGAGAAGTTTTACATAGATCAGACTCGGGGAAAGCAGGGAACGGCACATATGTGTCTGTCCTGAAGGGCAAAATTAGAGCTCAGATCCCTTAAATTGGGACAGATTCTAAGCCAACAGCAGCCAGTCTCCATTAGAGCTAAATGTGGCTTCATTTGAGTGCGTCTTGTGGTATTTTTGCTGCTCTCTATTTCTCCACCTGGTATATGTGTGAGAGAGTGGAATGATTCACACACCACCTCTCTGATAAGTGTGACTTCCTTTTCTCACCCACACAAGGAGATGCTGTGGTGCACACAGCAACTGTGAATATTCCACTGATTCCACCGATTTTTGCGTAAAAATATATAACATTTGAGAACTAAATTGAGATTTGATTGCATTTGAGTGCAACTATTGATTCTTACATGTACTTGAATGGTACTTGAACTGGAAAGCTGAATTGCACTGAGCGTTGCATTCTCCCATTATTCTTAGTGGAAGAGCAAATGTTCAATGAAAGCTCCAGGCGTTTTCCTCATAAACAAATTACAGATTAGTCAAAGGGCATCACATTCATAGCTTGGATGAATGATTGCTTTTGAAGTGAAATAAGGGCAGAGATACACAAACAAAGCAAACACATATAGGAGAATGTCTTTGTGCTGCTGTGACTCATGATAACACACCTATCCGCTCCTGCTCAGAGAGACAAAGGCATGGAAAGAAGAGGGAAGCTGCATCCCCGTCAAAACATGCAATTAGCATTAACGCTGCCCAGCCTTGTTGTATCAGGCCACGAACTCCTCACGGTTTAATGAAATCACTCTTTCCTGTCAGTGCCGAGACACAGTCTCCTGTTTTCAACTGTGTTAAATTAAATATGCACAGCATACAATGTGTCTGGTTCATACCTGCCTGGTTAAAAGGGTTCACAATGGATTCGGTTATATCTTCTGAATGATTAGAAGAGGTTTCTGCTCAGCAGCTACAAGCTCCAGTCAAATAATGTGGAGGCTCATCAGTATTATTCATAAGCTTTCTCTTCTGGTGGAGACCTTAAGCTTTTATTATGTGGCAGGCTCTGTTATCTTGCTAATACAACACATTGTTATCTACCTACCACAGGGCAAGACAGCTACATGTTAAATCTGTGTGACACTGGGAATTTTTTCCATCTGAGTGAATTGCAAGATCTAACACTTAAAATCCACAACACATTATGATGTATGAATGAACCAATGTTTCTGTACTCTCGAACAATGCAACTAAAAAATAGCTCCAATTTTGTGTCCGGTGCACATTTTATGTAAAGGAAAGAATAAATTGAACTCAAGCTGGCAGCTTTTTCCGTCTTGTAGCCTTGGCTCGGTGATTAATTTCCTGGTAGTGTGACTGAAAAAAACAAACGCTGTAACTTGGCCAAGAGCAGGAGTCAAACGCTGCTGTAAGTGGCACCTCACTGGACTTGTACAACAAGCAGAAGCCCATTTGTCCTTGTAAGGGCCATGGTACCTGTCTGTATACAGAGCTAAGACAATATGTTGATAATCGGTCAAGACAAAATATTTCCCCTCATCTGTTTCTGCCGGAGGCGTTCCAAGCTTTTAATTGCATAAGGCTTCAAAAGTTTCTCTTGGGATATCCTGTAGATGTGCAATAATTAGAGGCTACTCTTTTGACATACAATTCATTTATAAACAACAATCGAGCTGTTTAACTAATTTATGCCATATATCTATTCAACTTGATCCCTTAACATAGCAAAAGAAAAAAACATCTCTCATATTACTATACATATGAATCTGAATATGAATGAGCCTGTTTGACTGTATCTGAGTGCAATAAAATACCAGCTATTAAGCAGCATGGAAATCCTTAATTTAATATTGCTACAGCTTTCTCAATATTAATGACTAAGTGACTGATGAATCCACATTTCCTTCATCCCACTCATCCAAATTAGTCTGGAATCTCAAATAGTGTGAGTTTGTGGCATGCTGCAGATGACTCAAGGTTAATGACATGTATTGATAGCCTAATGACGGAAGTCTGTCTAAATCGCTGTCCCTTTGATGATAGAGGGGGGGATAAATGTACTTATGCCCTAATGTTTACGTAAGAGGCATTCTATTCTAGTCTTTTTAACAAATCTAATTATGATAATTATTATCTAATTATTATCTAGTTATGGCTTCCATATATACTACTGTATGTCTTTTTTCTTTATTTTTAAATCTGCGCTTTCTATATATTTCCCACCCTTAAGCACTTTAATATATCACTTCCTGAGTGCTGATATCAACAACATATAATCTACCTTTTACTCTTGTGAGACTTCAGTAGCTTCTACTGTCCTTGTACACTGCCATTCCTTCACAGTATGAATAGTAAGTGCTACAGATTAAAATGCTGGAAAAGTCCTGCTTATTGTTCTTGTTGACAAGACAGTTCAGTTTTTACTCCCTTTAAGATCTTTATTCCCGCTTGTTTGCAAATTCAGATGAGCGTCCCTCCTCTGTGTTGTTCCACAATGCCACGTTCACAGTTTAAATTAACTGAAACGTGGCTCATGATGTGCCATTTACATCCAGTCATGTGGCCTCTGCTGTCTTTGCCCTCTCAGACCACCATGGGAGTGTCTGAGAAGACGGAGCTGATGGAATCTGCTACTGACTTCTTTCTCTTTCCCTTCATAAGAGAACCGGCCTCTGCATCTAGATCTTCGTCATCCTCCTCATCCCCATTGGGGTTCAGTTTGCCATTCTGGCCCTGCAAGTCCTTGGAGTCTATGAACGCCACGTGCCTGTTCAGCTCGGCCTTGAGTGTTGGGTCCTCGTGGGTAGGTGTCACGCTGAGCATAGAGGAGTGGATGCTGTCCTCGCCCCGAGTCTTACCTTTGTTGGGGCAGCAAAAGCAGCGACATGGCGTCAGGTAAAGATACATGAGCACTAGTACCACGCTGGCAAGGCAGCCCACCAAGGTGGTGTACGCAGTGTTCAAGGTCTCCCCGCCCCCGTGCATGGTGAAGTTGTGAACCTTCAACACCACGTAGATTGTCTCATTGAAGGCCTCGCTCATTGCGAAGCAAGTGTAGGTTCCAGAGTCCTCAGCCCTCACCAGACTAATCTGCAGACTCCCATCTGGCAAGACTTTGGCTGTCTGGTTGCTCCCAGGTGTCACCACCACATTACCGGGCATCATCCAGGTCTTTGACGTGACTCTGTGTTTGGTGTCACAGGTGAGGACCAGCAATTGCTCCAGGAAAGCCTCCACATCTGCTTCCTTGAATGTGCTGCAGTTCATGTTGTCACCGCTGAGATCGAAAACACCCACTTGGGTTTTCTGCGGCCCAGGGAGAATGCATGTGTAGTCGTCTTTGAAGTCCACGGCGGAGTTGAGCTTTCGGATGTACCAGTGGGCCAGGAGCGTGTATAGATCACAGTGGCACAGCAGAGGGTTGTTGTGGAAGTAGAGGCCACTTTTAAGCCAGGCAGGCAGTACCTGGAGCTCATCAATGGGCAAAATCTTCACCTTGTTGGAGGACACGTCCAGGAGGCTAAGTTTCTCCAGGCGGGACTTTTCCTTGACCAGCTCCAAGGGGAATCGGGTGATTTGGTTCTGGCTTAGATAGAGCTTCTGAAGGTTGGACACGCCGACAAAGGCTGAGCGGTCGATCTGGGAAATTTGGTTATTGTACAGTAAGAGGACCTCCAGATTGACCAAAGGCTCAAAGATGAACTCATCCAGCTGCCGCAGGTTGTTGGAGGACAGGTCCAAGTAGCGCAGATGCTTCACATATATGAACGCCTCTGAGGACAGGAAGCGGAGGCCGTTGTGGCTGAGCAGGAGGTTATGGAGCTTCAGGAGCTTGACTGGGGTCCATTCTGACCGCAGCCGCGCGATCTCGTTGTAGCTGAGGTCCAGCACAGCGGTGTAGAGCGGCAGCCCTGTGGGGACGTTGGTCAGATTCATCTTGGAACAGCTCACTATGTTTGAGGCGCAGATGCAAGTCTTATGGCAATTTAGCGCAGATCCCGCTGTCCCCGGCAGCCAGAGGAGAGCCACACAGACGGCGAGGAGAAGGGCCCATCTCGGACACCTACTCCAATGAGGTAATGATTCCAACAGGCTGTCACCTGTTCTGGTGGAAGGCTGCAACATGCTAGCAGTTGATCTAAATCCCAGAGAGGTTTACTACGATCCCATTCTCAGAAAACAGCATGGAAGAGCAGCTGGAGGATTCCCAGGCATTGCTGAAGGCTGAAAATAAAAGTGAAACAAGGGCGATAAACAGATATTATTAGACACCAGTAAATATGATAGATAGATAGATAGATAGATAGATAGATAGATAGATAGATAGATAGATAGACAGACAGACAGGCAGGCAGACAGACAGACAGACAGACAGACAGACAGACAGACAGACAGGCAGGCAGGCAGACAGACAGACAGACAGACAGACAGACAGACAGACAGACAGACAGACAGACAGACAGACAGATAGATAGATAGATAGATAGATAGATAGATAGATAGATAAAACCATACACCGCAAGCTTTGAAAATGTACAAAGGAACTTGCTATCACTCCTGTGTTGAATGACAGATCTTTTCACACGGGGACTGGCAATATATACAGCTGATGCTGCGGTTTCTGATGCTGTTAAATATTTGTTTACATTAACACAAGCATAACAGCTTCTTATATGTTCAATTACAATCCACTGAGAGGAAAAAAAATATGCTGTTTCCGTAGGTCACATGCTTCCAACTGTCTGCATCTGCACTGAATAAATATAAGCTAGAATGGATTTTAGTAGTAAAAGTAACACGATTCATGTTGGAGAAGGCTCCCTTCATACCATTATGTTAACGGTATGTGTTTTATATATGTAATATTTCTTTGCTGTGCAATTTTTGAGTAGTATAAACTCTGCAATATATTAGGCTACTTTTAACATGCACTGGAGCAAAACACATATAAATACTCAACTAAAGTAACAGTATTGTACTTAGTGTGCAGGAAATATCCCTGGTTACTTCCTTCCCACCTCTTCACCCATGTGAATAAACAATCTTACATGAAGCTCCCTCTCTCTCTCTGCGTCTTTCACGCAAGAATCCTGCAGTGGCTGCAAACTTTCCCCTTGCTGATTTGGACAATGCGTGTCTTCCTTTGAAACAAAAACACACGCACACACACACACACACTCATGAGTGCTCACGCTAACCCATGTGCATTCACACTCCTGGAAGACATGCATTGATTTCCCTCCTGTCTCCATTTCCTTCCTTCTCGCTCCCCTCGCTCTTTTCATCTCCCCGCGACGCACACAAACACAGTTACAACACGCCATAAAGCTAATAATAACAACAATAATAATAATAATAATAATAAGACACCATCTCATCGTGAATCCATCTCAGTACCCGCTCTGCCACCATCTGAGATGTCCTTGTCCATTTGTGGATGAGCTGTGCAAAAACGTTGCATTGCACCATTCTGCTCGACACTACATGAAACCGTGAGCCGGAGAGATGGAGCCGACAGATCCACCTACCTTCAACCCAGATGCAGAGATGTTGGATCTTATGAAAACGGCCCCTCGTATGTTTTCACCGTTGCTGCACGACAGAGTCTGACTGAGTGTGCGTGTGTGTGTGTGTGTGTGTGTGCGCTGCAGAAGGTAACAGAGGATTACGCAAAATTACGCAAAAAAAAAAAAGATTACGTAAAGAGCAGACAACAAACGTCCTTTAAAACTACTGACACAACACCGACTCCCGTTCTAATCATCAATCTTTGATCTCAGCGGATCATGTTGCTCTTTCGCGCGCGCACGACCGCGCATCCGTCTTTTGCAGATAATTGGCGCATTTTGAGCAGGTCCTGCCGCTGTCGGGTCTCATCAGCAGCCACGGAGATAATTAAGAAAGAGCAGTCTGGAGCTGACAAGCCTCCTTGTGGCTCCTCGCAGGCCTGCTGCTGCTGCTGCTGTCTCTGCTGCTGCTGCTGCTGCAGTGGTTGACGTGTTTTGTTCAGCAGAGGTAGTCGCGCTTAAAACCCAGAAGGCGCTGTTTACCGAAAGTGGCCGCGCTGCAGAGACTCACCGAAGCCCAGCGTGAAAAACTAACATGGAAAAGTCGAACCGGTCAAGAAAAAAAATACAAAAGAAAAGCATTTTGGAGGTTTTATCATACACATAAGTCAATAAGTAGATACAGTATATTTACGGTATCATCACCATCTTCTTTTTCCATCATCATCATCATCATTATTATTCATCAATTACCAACTCTTCCCATGAGCGGTCATTATGTCATTGATCTCATCTAACAACCTAATAGCCAGATGGTGCAGTGCACATTTATGCTCCCAGGAGGAAAAACATATTGATCTCGGTGAACCCGTGACCTTACGCTAGCGCCACCATTACTGGAGGTCAGATTATAAATCTTCATGGCCTGGTCGTCCTTGTGATGAAATGGGTGATTATTTGTATAGCACCTTTTATGCAATAAATGTGGCTGCATCATCCAGGCATGGGAATTACATTAAAAACATGTATGTAATTACAAATAGGGGGGGGGGGACATTAGACGATTAAAATCCATCATGATTGAAAAAATCAAAATCCATAGAATCCATCATGAAATCTTTAAAATCATTGCAGAGAAGTGCAGCAGAGAGCTCAGGTTAAATGGTAAAGTAAAATGTTTTACACTTTATTTAAAAAGATTGCTTCTCATGCATACTATTCAGTTGTTCTGGTCTGATGTGAAGTCATCGCATAGCTGTTTCAAGTTCAATTGTAAGTTAAAATCATTTTTTCATGAGTTACTCAGTATGTTTGTATGTTAGTCTATGTAATGTATAGCTATTTTTTTCCCGTGGTGGATGTTCTTGTATGCTCTCCTAAAGGAGGACATAGATTTCACTTACATGTGGCTGAATGTGGCCCTGTCACACATGTTGTCTCTTCCTTCCAGCCGTCATCACTCTACCATCTGATTAGCTGTTAGCAATCACTATGTATACTGAGTGCTGCATTGATTCCTATTTGGTCACCACACACATATTCCTATTAACTAAAGTGGACCGTATTTGGTTTATTCATTATTTTGGTACCAAAAACAAGTCACAGATTGGATATAGCATTAAGTAAATACATGATGCTGGTTGTGCTTTTATTGTCATGTGTTTAGACCTAGTGACTGAAACAGAAAATGCAGCCGAATTAATGCAGAAGTAGAAAGATTAATCATTTATCAATATTAAATGTGACCATTATGTCAGGGGGCTTTAAATATGAAGAGGCATAAACCATCACTTAATACCAAAAGCAATCATATTTTCTCATAAGTAGTTGATTATAGATAACATACATACATAGTACGGACAGTAGCTACAGGTCCAGGCTTCCGGCTCTTCCTGTTCTTGTTCAGTGTGCTGTCTGCGTTTATGTATTTGATGAGGTCTGTTTAGCTCAGCCCAGTCGGTTGCTGACTGAGCTGGGGAAACCTTTGTCATTTCTTAGTCAAGTGAATCCACCCACATGCTGCTTTTTGAGATTTTTTTTTTAAGGTTTTCCTCAATTCACAGATGCTGCAGTTAGTCTGGCTTTGGCAACACCGTGAAAGCCTGTGCATGCCAATAAACTGCTGCAACCAAATAACCAATGCCACAAGAAAGGCTTCAATAAATGAATATTAACAACAGAGGACACAGGATCCTTTTTGTCACATCAGTGTTATGAATTATTATGTGATTACAGAATGATATACTGTATGAATCTAGCCATGTAATCGGAATTCAATATCAGTCGGTTGTGGTCATTTTGAATAGAAACTTGTGTCACCTTCTCTTAGAGCCAAGCTTGAACTCATTTGACCGCGAGGGGATTTATGCTCGAGAGAAACTGCTAACCACCAAGAAAATTGTGACCCTCTGTAACATCAAATATCATTCAGATTTCAGTTCTGGATTCCCACCTGTGTGAGACAGATAAGCGTGGCACGTAATTGCAGAGAACTCTGTCAGAGTTGGATTCGCCTTGAGAGGATGTGCTTTGGCAGATTTGGAGCAGACAGAACTGCAGGCAGTTCATTGTTTTAACGATATTCAGCGTCAAATAAATTCTCCAGACACAAGATACATTCTTTGACAGAGCTTTCATTTGTTTTCTGGTAAAAAAAAAAAATAAAAAAAATAAAAATAAAAACTCTAACCCTGACTCTTTTTTTTAGACTGAAAACTCGCTCATGTGTTGGGCTCTGAAATCGAGATGAGAAATCAAGCGGGGCATAAATGGACTAATAAGATATTAATTCATCCGAGATGTATTCCATTAATTATGTAAATATACCTGCAGGAGGACATCGCTCTTTTTTACCGTGTAAAACGCCAAGAACACCAGGTACCGACCAGTGTGACGGAACATCGTGTGCGACCTCCGTCTGACCAGAGCACTGTAGGTCTGTGCCTCTTGTGAGATGGAGCTGAAAGTGATTAATGCTCTGTTCAACTCCGCTTCCTGCTGTGATAGGGATAGTGTTGCCTGGCAACTGCCTGCGGCCTTTCCTTGACTGTTTTGGCTCCGTGGAAAATCTGAGGTGGCCTTGTCTCCTCTTGTTTTTCTCTGTATACCTGCACAGATTAATGTCTCCATCTCTGGAAAAAAAAAAGAAAATCAGTCAGCCTCTCCATGAACACATGGACAAACAAACAGCATGTTATCAAATGTGCTTTCCCAGTTCTTCACCGTGACAGAATATTTGCCTTTCTGTGCAAACGTGTGAATCAAAGAAGACATAAATCCCCTGACCACATAATATAAAGCGGTGATAGCTTTGTTTAAAGACTCCTGCTCTTATAACAAGCAAGGAAGCCATTTCTTTCACCTGAGATGCCCTGATCACATTTCACAAATGACAAAAGTATTAGCGAGTTACAATGGATTCAGCGATCTGAGAGCCATTAAACCTCATTGTTTTCCTGGGAGGATTATCAGCACAATCTCTTCAGTTCGGAATCTGGCTGCTGTAATCGATGTTTGCATACAGCGGGCGCTTTCTGCGCTTCACCTGGCTTCTCTGCTGACACAGTAAACACACACTCTTGTCTACAAGCTGAACGGTTTACACAACACACGATTGGATGCAACTACACTTTATGCTGGCTACACACATGCCAGCCGGGAACACAACAATTTATGTTTGCCCATATGTGATTACCCTCAGTGTCTCCAAAACGAACGAATGGTAAAATAATAAATGGTTTGTAAACTAGAGCTACAACAATTAGTCGATTATTGGTTGGTTGCCAACTATTACATTACTTTGGCTTTGGGAAACAGTGACCAACATTTCACATCATTTTATGAACCACAGAGCTAATCAATTAATTGTTTCAATAATCAATAGAATAATCAAGTATTAAAATTATTGTTTGTTGCAACTATTTGATACACTTAAAAATAGTTTGCAGATAAATTATAATGGCTTATTCTTTCATTAAAAAGTGGTACAACAGTCAGGTGCTATAGAACATTGACATTAACAGGTTTTTCTTTCTGTAGACAGTCATACAAAGAATTAATTCATTTAACATAGCTTAGTTTTAACCCCCATCACTTACATTAAAAGCGCATCAGAGAAGGATCTTTAAACGGTCGGTATGAAGGAGATGATCACAGTTAGAAATACCTCTTTTAGTGTTCAGGTCACCTGAATGTTGTTTCAACACTGATTTTAAAACAAACTGTGAAAGTGTCTTTAAAGTGACTTTAATGGGCTGAGGTGTAATTTAGGTTTTTGTCTGGTGTTAATCGCCCAGGGAAACTAGGACAGTTTGCACCAACTAGCAAAGTGTCTGATGTAGGTAACTGTGACTAAATGAAGTGTTCAGCTCATCAGGGGTCGAGTTACCCTCCTTACAGTCTCAATTCCCTCCGGCTTGAAAAAAAAAAAAATAGCCGAGACACACAGATGCAGACTTGGTAACTGGCCAAACACATTTCACTTCAATCCTTGTTTAGGCTGCATCAGGACTGTTCTTGGTTTCCATAGCAACGCTCACAGTTTTGTGTTTGATTGGAAGTGCAGGGATGAGACAAGGTCACTAATATCTCTCAGAGAGAGAGAAAAAAATAACACATGGACGGCACATGCTTCAGTAAAAGTAAATCTGTTTGCACGTCTTGTTCTTCCATCGCTTAGCAACAGGCTGCGCTTTAGACATGTGCACCTCGACGGCAGGGACCACTACTCTAAATCATGGAGAAAGGGCTGCAGGTGTCAGCCTACACCGTGAGCATTAACAATGGATGCTCTCAGGGGGCCGGGCACTCATTGTTTTCACTCTCTAATTAAAGCTGCCACTAATGCTGTTACAAGCTTTGCCGCAATAACTGGGTAGAATTACCTCTGTCAGGTGAAACTGTCGAGCCAAAGATCCACTACGGATCTATTTAAAGCTGTATCGGAGAAATATTAAATCTGTAACCGAGCTATAGTGGATGGAGAGAGAGTTATTGGAAGACAAAACATTTCCCAGACCGGATCTTTAATACCTGTTAATCCATTCCTTAGGGCAACGATAAAGAGGTTGATGCATGTTGGCCGTTCCCAGAGGAAAGACGATTCTCTGCTAATTAACTATGTGGGAAAACAACGCTAATCCTCTGCCTTTGCAGTGAGAACCGTGCCCCTGCACTCGACCAATAAGACGAGGTCCCCTGGAGAAGGCAGGAAGAGACTCTAAATAGTCAGTGACTCATTGCCTTGTAAATGTGTGGCTTCCTGTGTCAGAAACAATAAATAAATTGGCTGAATTGTTGAACATGATAAGGAGGCGCATGCTGCTGGTTGGAAATTACCGCAGCAGTTTTAGCCGACACGTCACCATGTCTCATCTCCCTCTGTGTTTTTCGTCCATGTCAGCAGCAGTGAACACAGAGCATGTTACTTGGCAGAGACGACTTCCCAACCCCTGCGAATGACTGAGACTGCACACAACCCCGAGTGGCTCTCGTTATCTTTGCTAAGAGCTCAGTCAAGTGGACAGTTTAAAATGCTGACCTGCAGGGCTTGTTTACTGAGCACTTGGCTTCCTCTCCCCCCCATTTCCTCACTTTCCAGTTTTCAGCGCCTGTGTCTGTGGCCACTAGTGGCACATCGAGCCTGGATGAGGAGTTCTTCTCTACAGCTCTCAAGTCAAATGGCAATGATTGTGCTCCAGGGGACACAGGAAATTGCATCTGAGTTTTTAGTGGAGTGCTGTATTGAGACTGAGAGGAGAGCATGCACGGGAAGTATCCTACTAGAGGATCATGGTGCCATATTGAGATGCAAATGTTTCTTAATATATATATCAAAGCAGGGAGTGTCTGTGGCTCATGTATCTTTCTGTCAGATCAACCTCAGCTTTAGGATATAGCTTGCGCATGGCATGATGGTGCATATCCTTTTTTGTTTTTTGAATGGATATTCAAAACATAAGTATTTATTATCATTAAAAGTTAAGGTGTAGGGATAGAACTCTTGCCTGTTTTCTTAAGCAGCTGACCCCGGTTCAAGTCCCACCTGGAGGACTTCCTTGCTGCATGTCTCCCTCTCTTTCTCTCCCATTACTACCTGTCTGACTACTGTATATTAAAGGTGTTTATGCTACAAACAAATCTTAAAAAAAGGTAAAAATCCTATAGACTTATCACAGTGCTATCCTGCAGTAGTGTGTATCCTACTACAGTGTAAGGATTCATATCACAAATCCACCTCATTTTGCTTCCCAGCACTTTCTTTACAATTCAAAGCTCCGTTGTCCTGTTTCTTTCTGCACCAATCGTGCATTCAATGTAACGAAAGTATTGAAACAGTTCTCAAAAACCACACGCTAAGACATTAGCCGGTTTAGCTGCTACTTTATTCCTCATACTAAGACATGTTCAGGAAATCCCAGCATGTGGGCCTTAGTTTATGTATTTATAAACATATAAAACAGTAACATGCTCAGGTCATTACACTATACAGGAAAAAGTATGAAATAAGAGATTTATCATAAGTCCAGTTTTACTCGGCCTATCAACACAATATCAAATCTGATATTTAGATTGACATGCAAATTTTCTTGATGTTACCCCTTTTTAACTTTATATGCATGTACAATGTACAATTTTCTATTAACATCATGTACCAGTCCAACATACCCTCAAATCTACTTAAGCTTCCACTTTTCCATAGAAATACATACTTCCTACAATCACTAGTTTTAAAAAACCAAGAAACAAGAGTGCTATCATTAGAAATGTGCTGGTGCGATGAATGCATTCAACTCAAATAACAGAATGTATGTAAGTATGCTTTTAACCATTGTACGTGAATGGAATCCACTTCATGGCAGATCATTTACTCCAAAACCACAGAGAGCTAAATATGGAAACATTACATTAGAATGGGCTATACGATACAGGAAGAGAGTGTAACCGAGAGGCTGAATGCTTCACCTCTGGAGTCAGAAGAGATTAAAGAGCCTGAGAACATAAATCTGCAGTGAAATGCTGATGAAGGGTTCTCCAAACCATAAAGCAAATGGCCGGACTGCGGAGCAGGATGGGGCGCGGTGTGGAGTACAAGGCCACGAGGGAGCACGGCAGGGAGGGGAGGAGACACAGGGGTGAAAGAGGAGATCGTTGACGGGAGGGTGACAGAGAGTTGGAATGTCTCTTCTGAGACAAGTGTCCCGTTGCATCACTGGATCAGGGGTATTAACTGTGTGCCTTTATTTATTCAGCCCAGGGATGTGAATAATGGAGCACACTGAGGAGGTTGTAAGTGCAGCTGAAGACGCACGCAGCTGAGGTAGAATCGATTCTCTGTTGTTGTTGTTTTTTTGCTTGTACAATATGTGGCGTCCACCGGCCGGGCAACTCGCTTGTGTGTTTGCTAATGAAACAGAACGCGCACCTTATTCGATTTAAAGGACACGTCGGCTGTCCCTTGCTGCTTCTAATATTAGCAAAGCGCCCAGGCACACCTTCTCGGTTCCCATCATTAGCTGGTTGACTATTATCAGATGCTGGGATGAGGTAATCCTCCCCCTGAGCATCGCTTCCTCTCGTTCCCCTGAACTCTGGCCTTCAATATGCCAGCCAAAACAAAACCTCACTGCCTGGATTGCTTCACATGCTTCACACATAATGCACTGCAGTGAGAGGATTTTAAAAGCAGATTTTCAGTCCCCCTCTTTTTAATCAACCCTTATTCTTCCCTTTATCCTCTCAGGTTCGTTAAATCCCGCAATGCGCTAGTGGGACGTCGGCCTAAAAAAAGCCACGTCAGTAGCGACAGAGCCAGACAGACGCACAGACTGAACTGTGATGAGCTGGAACTGGCCTTTGCAGGTGTTATATAAAGACTTCTGATGCCCCTGGCAGCATATGATGAGGAAAATGAATGAGTCAGTCACTTTGGGGCTGGAGGAGATTATCTATTATTCAAGCGCTGGTTTGCCCCCAGGGCCATGTGCCCATCTTCCAGCCGGGGCCGGACACTCGCTCAACAGGGACAGAGACGCTGCCTGGGAGTGAGCATCTGAGGTGAAAAGCTCACTGTGGCAAAGCAGCTTGCCGCTAGTGGTGCCACTGCTCATTTTCAAGTCAGAAATTGTTTCTATAAAGAGAAAAAATAATCGTGTGATGTGATTTTTTTTACCAGAAAATGTACCAGTATATGGGTTTTCCACAGCAGATACGTTTGACACGTTGTTGTAGGAAAAGCAGAGATACTTCTAATTATATTAACGACAGCTCTTCTCTATTCAAGAGTCCCAGCAATTCATGACAGTGTCACAATGAGCCACAATAGGACCCTGAAACTGTGCTTGCCTGTTTTCATGGCTCGTCTACCAAGACAAAAAAAACGTAGTGTGTCCTTATTTAAAAACAGCACTGGGGTCTTTTTCTCTTCATAAGAAAAACCTGTTGCATAACATATTTATGCTAAAAGAATAAAGACAAGTGAAGAAAACTCAAACCTCAGCTTACTCCAGAAGACCAATTACAGACAGAAGTTACATAAAACAACTGATGCTCTGTTTGAACCAGTGATTCACCTTATAAAGTTGACCTTTAATTGGCACACCTAGCAGGCAACATTAGCATTCATTCATTCATTAACTGCAGAGTCAGAGTCAGGTGATCATTCCCTGTTTTTTTTTTCACTACCAGCGACACCTTGTACATTACATGTAGTCAATTGATCCATTGATATTATATAAAGGTATTGATTAGAGCATCTTTAAGTAGATATTCTACTTATGACAGAATATCACTTAGCTATTGCTACTTGTATATGAACATTAATTCCTCTGGTACTTTTTGTTCCACTCTTTTCAACTTTTAACAATAATTAAATTCATATTCCTGTTACATTCTGACGCAATGACTCATATGCAGAGCTACAATGCAACTGCAACTCTGGTGCCATCAGATTTGGTGCCTCCTGACATTTAGTATGTCATGATGACATCTATCAAGGGTCGAGGGACGTCATACTTAGTGCCTGGTGATCCAGGAATCATGGGAGAGGGAGGGCTACTACTGTAAATTAAACAGATCTCTGTATCGTGTCTGTGTCACTTTGTAATAATCTTTTGCTTTGGGAACAGTGTTATGGCAAGCTTCAAGGGATTTAAAAGGCTCTGCTTCTCTGGCTGTTGCCTCTATTAATCACAGTCCTCTGCTCTCTGTAGTGCTGTAGTGTGTGTGTGTGTGTGTGTGTGTGTGTGTGTGTGTGTGTGTGTGTGTGTGTGTGTGTGTGTGTGTGTGTGTGCACTTTCTGGGAAAGTGTTTAATGCATGGTCATTATTATGATTCCATCCTGTTTCTGCTATCAGTGTCGAAGAGCTGTATGACAAAGAATAATAAAACTCTTGTCCTCTGACACAAAACCTGCAATAAAAAACATGCCTTATCTCCCTTTATAACCTCATGGATTTCCTCTTCTGAGTTCATTTCAACGTATGATTCAGCCATAAGCACAGACAGAAATATCCCTGCTTCTGACCTTTTCCCTGCGTTCCCGCTAATGAATACATAACCATGTATTTAGTTTCCAGTCCATGAATCCTATATTAGTGTGTCATCTTTGTTGTCAGTATTCTGATCAATCACATATAACAAACATCTTGTCATTCTGTGAATCAAAGCTCAATCAATACATCTGACAGGGAAAAAAAAGATTATGGTATTGATCATGAGAAATAAAGGTCAATAAAGCGAGAAGGAACATGTGTGTATTTACATAGGTGACACTTCCCTCTTGTTCCAGTTTGGCCAGACTGAACTAAAGCTAATATTACACAGAGATTACTGTCAGACACCACAAGGGGAAACATGAGTATTTTCGTATCTTTTATCAGTTTATGTAAATTCATTTAAGTAAACCTGTTTGATTGTTGTAACTTAGAACCTGCAAAGATTTTGTATCTGTGTCTTACATGATTATATAAACGAACAGCACTGAGCTAATATAAGTACTTAAAAAAAAGTTTAATACTCTCATTTGCTTTCAAGTGGAGAGTTAGATGAGAAGGCCATTAACTCATGTCTGTCTGTAAAATATGATTCAGCTTGCAGGCAGTCAGATTAGCTCAGCACAAAGCACAAAGACTGGAAACAGGCATTGTCCATTTAACAGTTGCCCATTCATGTCACTGATTTACTGTCTAAGTCAATAACATGTAAATCTTGTGCACACGCTGCTGTGTGAAATGTGTCTGTGTTTTTGAGTTTAAGTGCACGATCAGCTCAGAGGCTGCTTGGTTGATTTTCAGTTTCTCAAGCTTGTGCCACGCTGACAGCAGGCTTGCATTATTAACCATGCTGCATCTCCTGAATTTCACAACATAACCCCTCCTCCTCCGTCTCCCTGTCCTGCCTGCAGGACTGCAAGCTCTCTCCGGCTCTAATGAGGACGGAAGATATGACATGTTAAAGATTGCAGTGGAGCGAAAAAGAACACACTGTAGTGCATCATCTTCAACTGCCCCTGATATTTTAATCACACACACACACAGAGATCATAGGAGCTAATTTGGACAGACCAGCAGCAGCACTTTGTGTCCCGAGACACTGATTGTATTGAATTTAGTACAAAGCTTACAAATTGTTCGTGTCAATTTTTCACTTTTGCAGATTTCAGGCAATTTTAATGTTCTCATAAATATGAATGTCGAGACTATTTCTGTCACCCAATGTTCATTTGGAAAGATGGTGTGAGGAATGCTTTTTCATCAGCTGTCACACCAGAGAGAATGGATTGTGCAATTCAAAATAACGAGGTCTGAGGTCTTTTAGATGTTTGAAATGGACCAACCTATATTAGCAGCCTTACATTAAGTGATATCGCCATGTGCAAATAAAAGCTAAAAGATGGCGTATCATTGCAATGGGGAAAAAAATCATTATTGTTTTCTTTTTACTTCCAAAAATTTCAGATTTGAAATGTCAATTTTAGGCTAAGGAACCTCAAGCTCAAAACAAATAAATGAAAATATCACAATCTGTGGCAACTACACCTGTGAGTCGGTCAGTTCGTCCATCATTTTTTATCTAGACGGAAATATTTAACTATTGGATGGATTTCCATGAAATTTTGTACAGACAGTAATGGTCCCCAGTAGATGAGTCTTACTGACTCTGGTGCTCCCCTAAGTTTTCGTCTAGTGCCACCGTGAGGTTAATGTTAGTATGTTTGAGCAAAAATGTCTCAGCAGATGTTGTCATCCCTGTGTCCCATAGGATGAACTCCAGTAACTGGTGAGGCTCTGACTTTGTCTGTAAGGCATCATTGTCCAGTACTTTGGTTTGATGGTTAAATACTTGCACCGCTAACACTAAAAATGATACTGACATTCCCATTATAACTCAACTGTACTTTGTGTTTAGTGCTAATTAACAAATGTTGCATGCTAACTTGCTAAATTATAATGGAAACATGGTTAACAATACACCTGTTAACATATAAGCTAAATGCTAAAAGTCAGCAAGCTTAGACCTGCACATTGACATTGATATTATACTGTAGTCTCTCCTGTTTTTAGTGTAGCTAATACAATCCCACATAACTAGGTTACACATGTTCTCTGGACAGAGAGAGAGAATAATCTTCTTAATGAAAAACCTGAATTACAGATCAAAATAGATGAACTGAGGGAATGAAACGTGGGCTCAGTGAGGGTTCAAACGAGCTAACTGCTGTGATTTAGGGCAGACGTTCTCTGAGAGGCACTTCCGTTAAAAGGCTCTGAGTGCTGATATTTATGGTGAAAATTGATGATTCCTCTAATACTGCTGAGCTCAAGCTTCCTTAGTAATGGAAGCAAAGAAAGGAAAGATGGTCTTGAACACAAATGAACGCAAATCCAATCTTATTGCTGTGATATATGACAGATGACCCGAGATGGGGACCAACTCTCCTGAGATCCTCAATCTGTTGATCAAGTAACTGACTGATTACTTATGAGATATTACACTGCAGTGGATTTGAGAGTTATATCGAACTGAGTTGTACTTTACAGATGCTCATGCTATGTCCCATTGCAATGCAAAGCTACTGAAGCCCTAAAGGCCATTTGTGAATCAAGTGATAACATCTCACCCCATTGCACCACCTGCTAGATGCGGCGCTCCAACAGAAAATTCCTAGTAATAAACACAATAATCACCTCTGGAGAGCCCCACAAAAGTTTTAGCACTTCATGAGGACATTTTATATTTGTATATTTGCATGATGATGTGTTCTTATGTATAGCCTACTTATAAGTTTGGAGTGAAAACACCTCTTTTTTAAACCTAATCCAAAATTCGCAAATGAATCAGTCGATAGAAATTAATTTACACAGTCCATGAGAGTGAACAGAATATAGAGTCATGATTATCACAATAGAGTCATCGAGCATCTGTGGGCTTGAGGCGATGGCGCGTTGCATTTTTTCAGTCAGTTATGAACTAAAAGTTAGACACGTTTGCAAAAGGTTATATTATCAGCACTTAAAAAAACTTTTATAACATTCTAGGTTTCTTTTCTTGAGGTGCAGTATTATAATGCATCCCCAGGAAATCAGCCCAGAACGTCTGCACTCATCGAGGACTCAGTGTGAGCACCGGGTGACAGTGCCGACCAGGAGCCAACAGGGAGTGTTAATTGTGTCTGGACTCCAATGCACAACTGTGGGAAGTCAACCAACATAAACCAGTAACCATCCCTGCCTGCTGTGCTCTGTGGATTCCTACAGAGGGCAGGAATGGTGCAGTATCAAACATGATATGCTCTTCATTGTAAGTTGGCTTACAAATCTTTTCTGTATCTGCTCTTTAATTTGCTATTGTGTGTTTAATGGGAATCTGAAATGGTCAGGTGTTGCTCCTCAGTGCTGCAGACTAAATGCTTAAAGCCAGGTAGAAAAGAACACAATATGTTACATGCTCTACTAACTCTGGAGGAGTTAGTGGAGCATGTAGATCAACATTTGGTGACACTATTTCTCTCCATCTCTGGAGATCTAAGAAGACTGTGGCACCAACCCTCACCGCTCCAACACACCCTAATGTGGCGGTAGCAAATGCTAGTTGAAGGTAGAAATAATAATCCATAAAATATATAATTAACTGAAACTATTACCTTTTTTAAATCACAACGAAGCCAATCAATGCCACTCTGGGAGTTTAATCCAGAGAAATAATGTTATACTATTAGCAATAAAGGCATAGAGATTTGTTATATTGATGAGAACAGAAGATGTGGTTTCGCTTGGAAAAATATTGTTTCACTATTTCAAAGTTATGGAACTAAAACACTGACAGTGCAATAAATGAAGATGATCAGAGATGAGGCTTCTGGTGAGGAAATGGACAACGAAGGCCGACAGGTCTTAGGAAAGTCAGCCCACACATCCATGAACACTCAATATACCCACACACACACTTCGCCACCGGACACCAGTCCCAACATGTGGAGGGCTCAGCGCCACAATAGAACCAAAGAAATCAACTTAAACCAATTAATGAAAACAAAAATCAACACTGTTAAATAAGAAATCAAAAAGGAACAAAAATCAAACAAATCCAAAGAAACAAAATAAGTAAAAAATAACCAAAAGTGAAATAATAAAATGCCCCTAAGTAGCCTGTTTTAACTTAAAGATGATCCAGAGGGCAAAGAAGAAGGCAAAAGAAAATATAAAATTTACAAAAGAACTAAATGAAAAATGAAAATACTAAACACAAATAAACACAACCCCAAATTACAATTATATTATATATACATATTATATTATATTACAAAAAAATGAACTTCTGTCAGTAAAGAAAAAATTTAACTAATGAACAAATAACACAAATTTAACCCATTGTATAATGCATCCATGGGACAACCCTGAAGCAGAAACAATACAGAAACCAGTAGACCAGACATGACTACCTGCCTCTATAGTGTGTCCATGGACGGTGATTGGCTAACAGGGCCGAGCAACCAAAGAGCGACGCCACACACGTTGGCCTCGAGGACGTGAGAGCGCTACACTAGGAAATCTATTTTAGTCACTGCCCCTTTCCAAACTCCTCGCAGCTACACCTGTTTGAATAATAATGAAGGAATTAGCAGATTAGAAGTAAAGCAGAAGCATGTGAGGATGCACAGCGTTACTATGAGGCTGAGGGCTTCATCCACTCAGATGAGTGGATGAAGCCCTCCCTCGTGTGGCCTGGTGCACAATTGAGTGTTAATAAAGAACCTGATGTGACCTTCCAGGTGGATGTTGTTCTCTCAGGAGAGGATAAAACCGGTCATATATATATATATATATATATATATATATATATATATATATGTTTGCCTTTACTATTAACTAATACATTTCTATGGATATAGCTATTTCTCTTGTAATTACTACACCTAGATGACAGCAACCATTTCATTTCACGAGCATCATTATAACAGCCGTACATAGAGGTTCAATAAAACTCTGTCCTCTGCACTTTAATCATCCGGCTTTATAAGAGCTGATGAGCAGAATAAGGATATTTTCTGGGATTTCATGTGGTTTCGTAGCTTCTTAAATGTGAGAGCTCCGCCTACTGGTGAGATCTGAGATCACAAAGAAGAAGAATATTAGATCAGCGGATGTAATTGAGGGGACCAAGGAAAGCAGGGAGGCTGGAATCGGGGTTGCTATGGAAACCATTGTATTTCCCTCCCCTGCGATTGGTGCCGCTGGTGTGTGCAAGTGTCTGCTATTTCTGACAATTATTCAACACCTCAGACACGAGTGCAGTCACAGGACAAACAGCACACACACACATGCACACATTTCAAATTGAACTTCAGCAGAGCATTAACAAACGCTCCCAAAGTCTATTCTATACTCCTTCACATTGTTTCAACAATATTGCAAACCTCCCACATTAAACTTTAAGATCATAATTTATCATTTGGTGCTTCGTTCCTCTTAGCATAGTTTACTCCTAAAACAGAGAAAAGCATGTCTTTTACCTACAGGTCATATGAGTGACTGCAGCCTCTCAGCAGCATCCTGATCTTCATTCTATCCCTGCTACAAAATACAGCCAGAACAACAGCATGAGAGACAAAGCAGGCTCATGTCACGTAACCTTTGTTGATATGAACAGTGGCACAGAAATCGGATCAATAAATGATCATGCGTTCAATTTACCAATTGATTTATTAATCAAAAGAAGCAATGACTCATGAACTAATCAGGGTCCCGGGCATGAGGAGCTGCTCTTCTACTGATGAATGAATCCCTCAGGGAATACAAGGCTGCAAAGAGAGATGTCACACACTGATGTCTCCATTCATGCAAAATCCTGAGGGAGGAACGGACAATTTCTAAAGCATCAGTTGACACAAGAAAACCCCAAATAAATCCCATTCACTGTATTGGATTGGATATGCACAGTAAAATAGAGCAGCATGAAAAAAACCAACAGAAACAAGAGCCCCTTTCATGCATGAAAAGGTTACTTGTGTTATAAGCACATGTTATTAACCTTCCTCTTTGATTAGGGTCGGCACCGACCCATTTTAGATATTAAATGCAAAAAAGAACCACTTCAATTTGTTTATATGCATTAAGATTTTTTTTTTTATTTTGTTAGGTACCCCTAGTTAAACAAAATAATATGGAGTATCTTTATTTATATACCTTTATTGGACAACCTGGACAAGCTGACTGTCACCTTCACTTGACAGCTAATGACCAGGAGATGGCCAATAGTTGTGTTTTACAAAATCCTTCATGTGTCTGCATATGATCCACATTCACCAAGGCTGGAATTTAACAAAAAAAAAAGAGGAGAATGTTTTTTGAGGAGCGGGGAACGTCCCGTGTCGAACCACACATTGACCGATAGGAACAGGTGTCCCGAGATCTAGATGCAGCTGGCCTGGCATCTGTCTACAACATCAGCAACACAAATAGCATCAGCAGCATCCTCCTCAATGGACCTTACCTCAACCCCAGTTAGGCCACCTGATTCTAAATGAAAACGGTGTCAGGTCTGCCCAAGGCAGTAAGGATAGAAAGACAAACGTATTGTGCTACAAATGCAAGAAATATCTCTACAAATACACACTGAAAGTGTCACTTTTTGCCACTAATGGATCTAAACATACACACAGACATGCAAGAGTCTCTTTCGCTGAGTCTTTCAAGTCAGATCGGTTTTATCTGCTTGATTGGTTGTTACATGTTTGACTTTGCAAATCTATATTTTATGGTGTGACTTATTCTGATCTTCAAACTTCTACTTTTGATCTTTTTTATTGAAGTAAATAAAGATGGGTCAAATTGACCCGTAACACACAGATGTCATTATAGATAGTAATATTAAAATGAAAAACTAAATCAAACTAATTTATTTAGGAGGTGTGTTCTAATACCCCTCAGGAATAATCAGATAAAGCAATGTCCTTTTTTAATATATGTGATTCTCTTGAGGTTCATTTTACCGTTTTTTCAAATTTAAATCAAGGGGTATACTGACAAAATGGCCCACACCAAAAATATCAAAACCAATATTTCCATGGTTAAAGAAAACTAACAAGGTAACTGAGAGATGAGAAACATATTGGTTGATAGATAATTATTATTATGGGTTAGGGTTGGACCCAAGATGTGTTCTTTTGTATTCATCTCCGAGAGGAAGTTAAAAAGTTGCAGCGTAAAAAAAAAGCATACCAGTCAATAAATAGTTTGTACAATAAGACTGAAATTAGACTAAAAGGTTTTTTGAAGTCCAAATTTATTCCATATAAAATCATATAAAACACAGCAAATCACATTTGAGAAGCTGGAACCAGAAACCACTTCACATTTATAGTTTCTTATATGCTGGTTGTCTGGCTGAAAATGAAAACGTAATTTGTATCTTTAAAAAACTAAAAAAAACACATATTGATATCAGGTTATCAAAAGTAGATTACTATAATTAACATACATAAAACCAACATGTGAATTAAACAATCATTCATTTTACACAATCAAGTCATTCCTCTGGCGTTAAATAGTTGATTTGATGTATCATGTGTGTTGTGTGTGGTAGGGTGATAATCAGTGTTAATCCCAGCTCATCAACATCTTTTTCCTCTCTTCAAATCAATAACCCAGCCTTGTGAGAGGGCTTTGGACGGTTTTGACCTGAGCGTTAAAAGACAGAGAATAAGAGAAATGCTGATCCGGGTGGTTAAAGGTGATTTCCTCCTAATTTTCAAGTACTTTTAGACAGACATGTGGTGTGATTAGTAGAGATGAGCGAGTAGGGGGTAAAAAAAAAAACCAAACAAACGTGGAGCCCGGAGCCAGCGAGGCACTAAGACCCGGTGGAGAGCAGTAAGGGTGGGTGCTGCCTGCCCACCCGCCGCCTGCCTGTCTGCTCCGCACGTCTCTGCAGTCGCCCCTGGGCTGCTGGAGCCGGTACATGTGTGGATGAAAAGTGTGTGAGGTGGAAGAGGGGTGTGTGTTCGTGCATCACAGGCTGCGAGACAGGACCTCTGTCCTCTCTTCTCCTCTGCTCCATCTCTCCCTTCTGCTACTCCTCTGCTTCTCCCACCTGGATTGAAGCTGAAGGAGAGCTCGGGAGGAGGGTGTGTGTGTGTGTGTGTGTGTGTGTGTGTGTGTGTGTGTGTGCAGTGTGTTTGAAGGGATGGGGCTGGGGGCGGGGGTGGGGTGAGGCGATGGGTGGTCAGCTTGTGAATGGGGGTGGTTGGGTGGGAGGCGATGACGAGATGAAAGGGGCCAGGTGAGGAGGAGACACAGGAGCATCCCTCTCCTCCACCGCACCCCCCCCACCCCCTCCCTGTTTGTGTGACGTGCTGTGTGTGTGTGTGTGTGTGTGTTTGTGTGTGTGTGTGCGAGTGTGTGCGCGTGTGTTTTGCTGTGTGTGTGGGAGAGAGAGCGAAACAGGTCGGCTTTCCTTCGGCAGACTGTGAACCTGCACAAGAGGAAGCAGCCCTCTCCAGACTGAGGTATGTCACCGGCTTATCATCACACGCATCTCCGCACATACCTGCTCTGTTAACAGAGTGTGTGGGCAGCTGTGTGTGTGTGTGTGTTTAAAAAAACATGTTTTTTGGTGGGGGGAAGGGGGCGGGGGTGAAAGTTAGGACGCTGGAAAGGTGGGACAGGGGGTAAAAAAAAAATCTGGCCGAACAGCTGTTTTTCTTCCATCACGGCGCACATCACATTATATTAGTGTGTTGTATAAAAAGGGGGGGCAACATATATCCTCGCTTCACTTGCGTTTAATTTGAAAATCTTGCTCGTCACTTGTTCAACACAAGCTCTCCGACTGCTGAGCAGAGAAAAGTGCTTTGTAATGAAAGGCACCGTTGAACAAGAGGCTGCTCTTTTCTCCTCGCAGTAAACACTGTGTCATGTGCATATGATCCGGTCATAGGGCTCCCGGTCGACCGCTGAGATGATTCTGCAGCAACCGATTATTTTGGCTTTGTGTGAATTTCTAAGAGCTTCTGTGGCAGAGGTAAAAACATATACTGTACAACTCTTACTCATTCGATTAATTTCAAATGGTCTCTATTTAGTTCTGTTGGTGATTTGGATGTAGTAAAAATTAGTAAACATTGTTTTTTCCAATTTGAAATATGAAATGATATGAAATAAAAGACCCACTGAGAGACTACACCACTTTAATTATGGGGGGATGTGGTGATGATGTCTTCCTTTTACAACACTTGTTGGTCGAGCACCACCGAGTATACCACCAAAAAAAATCAATACTGATTACACTAAGAATCTACAGAGGGTTGCTCCATGCTTGTTTCTCATGGTGGAGATGACATTTATAGGTTATTTAATTGGGCTGGAGGTGACTGTAACCCTTTGACCTATTCAACAAAGGCCACCTACCTACACCTGTGCCGTCAGGTGATGTGTGTACGTGGGCAGGAGAAGAACAGACGCCTCGCGAGGGACGAGGCTTGTCACACGTCTGAAATGGAAAACTTGCACATGCAGGCATGCAGCATATGGAAATGTACCAAAGGCTTGTTCCACAGCTTTCACAGCGTGCGGGGTTGTTTCCAGGTGAGGTTGTGACAGTAAACATGGCACAGGGCCTCTTGATTACTCCACTGGTCATAGTCTTTAATAATTGAATGTATCTTTAAAGCTGCTGTAGGTTTTTTTTTATGGTTTACAACAGATCGAGTCCCTGTCTCCCTTCTTCAGTATGTTTGATTGCTAAAGTAATCATAGGAGGCTTCACTTTTTCATATAATGAGGCGCAATAATATGAGAAGTGTTTTCCTGCCATCACCCCCAGACAGCGGGGAGCTCTATCATGCTTAGTTTCACAGTTTATCTTGTGATCCAGTTTGCTTCTTGACGCTGTTAAAGGGGACATATGTTCCACTCTGTGCTTTTAGCTTCTCCCTGGGGCTCCAGCTGCCCTGAAAACACACATCTGAGGATGCAGATATCAAACATGTAGCAAAAATATGCCCTGCTACAAGTGAGCGTAATCTGACGGCTTTATAGCGAGCCCAAGGATCACAGCAACGGGAATAATGTCATGTTTTACATACTGTAGATTTGCTTCTAAAGGAATTTTTAAAAATGCTCAGTTTTGAGTGGTCCTTTGTCTTTTGATGAGTTACCTGCAGTAAACGTCACCTGAGCCTACTTAAAACAAAAACATCTCCTTTCTTTCAGATTTTTCCATGCGAAGGACATGCCGGAAAGATTCGGAGATGTTACTCCAGCTTCAGTGAACTGACTCCTCCTGCAATTCGACTGCGGAGCTCCAGGCTAAAAGTCTCCAGGAGTCAGGGCCTGTTTAGCTCCAGCTGTCACGGCAGCGACCACCACCTGAGCTTCTCGTGACACCCTACGACAGGGGAGGATGGATGATGGGCCCGTGAAAGTCAGCGGACTCTCTCCTCTTTATCCCATCCTCTCATGGAGCATCCTGACACTCCAAGCCCCTCCTGGAACGCGTCTCTCTCCAGCCTCTCCTCGTCTCCGCTCTCACTGCACTCGAATGCCTCCAACGTGACCGTCCAGGGCGGGATCAGCCTGAACCGGTCCTTGGCTCTGGGCGTCATGCTCATCATGGACATATTGGCAGTGGTGGGAAACCTGGCCGTGATGGTCGTCATCACCAAGACGCCACAGCTGCGCAAGTTTGCTTTCGTGTTCCACCTGTGTCTGGTGGACCTGCTGGCGGCCCTGGTGTTGATGCCTCTGGGGATGCTGTCAGACCGGTTCCTGGCGGATGAGGCGCTGTGCCGGAGCTACCTCTGCCTGAGCGTGTGTCTGGTGAGCGCCGCCATCCTCACCATATGTGCCATCAATGTGGAGCGCTACTACTACATCATCCATCCCATGCGCCATGAGGTGAAGATGACGGTGGGTGTGGTGGTGATGGTGCTGGTGGGAGTCTGGATTAAAGCCGTTGTC
This sequence comes from Lepturacanthus savala, assembly GCA_030544235.1. Taxonomy (NCBI): domain Eukaryota; kingdom Metazoa; phylum Chordata; class Actinopteri; order Scombriformes; family Trichiuridae; genus Lepturacanthus; species Lepturacanthus savala. Next base: position 15,756,595 of record CM060480.1, read on the forward strand.
ATGTCGGCGCTGCCGCTCCTGGGATGGTTTCTCCAGGGGAACCAGACTCTGGGGACCCCGTCGGTCCTCATTCCCGGCCAGAGACACTGCTCCCTCCACTGGACGGGAGGCAGGAACGCGCGCCTGCTTTTCATGGTCTTCTTTACATTCATCTATTTTCTGTGCCCCATGTTGATCATCCTGGTGGTCTACTGCACCATGTTCAAGGTGGCCCGGGTGGCAGCCATGCAGCATGGCCCCCTCCCCACTTGGTTGGATACGCCGCGACAACGGTCTGAGTCCATCAGCAGCCACTCCACCGTGGCGGCCAGCCTCGGAGGAACTGGTGCCCGCACGACCCCTCAGAGGACCTTCAGCGGCGGGAAGGCCGCAGTGGTCCTGGTGGCAGTGGGGGGCCAGTTCCTCTGCTGCTGGCTGCCGTATTTCTCATTCCATCTCTACTCGGCCGTGGCATCTACGCCTCCCGCCCTGCTGGCCCAACTGGAGGACGTGGTCACGTGGATCGGCTATTTCTGCTTCACCTCCAACCCCTTCTTCTACGGCTGCCTGAACCGGCAGATCCGCGAGGAGCTGGGCCGCCACCTGGCCTGCCTCTTCCAGCGGGCTGGGCCCGGTGAAGGGGAGCAGCTGCCCAGCCGAGAGGCCTCCATCGAGGAGAACTTTTTGCAGTTCCTACAGGGCACTGGATGCAATCTGGATCCATGCAACTCTCACAGCAGAGCGAGCCTGGAGGAGCCAGAAACTGAAGGCCTTCAGGAATCAGCTGTTCAGCAGAACACGCCAGCTGACTTCCACATCCCGGGGCAAATCCTTGAGGAAACCTCAGAGTTCATACAGCGGCAACAGCTGAACAATGAGCTACACGCATCAGAGAACTGCTGTAAAACTGCACCAGAGCTGTAGCCAACGCTCACATACTGTCTCTTTTGCCATCTAATAATCCAATTAACATTTTAGTTTTATTCATATTTTCTAAGAAAAAAAATGAATTGAAACATTCCTTATTCATACTACGACAGTGCTTTTAAGCTTAAAATCCAGTGAACTGCAAAACAGGGTGTCTCCTTCAGAAAAAGAGCTGATTATATTGTGTTCATCATCTCATTAATATCACTGGCAGTCACGATATATTTCGAGAGCCATGCAGTGTCGGACTGTTTACTGGGTGATGGACACTCAAACCTTGTGTCAGTCACAGTTCAGTGAAGTGACGTCATATGAGATGTGCTGAAACTTGATGGGAAATGCAGTTTTAATAGTTTATGACAAAAAAAATATGAGCCATCAAAAAAAAAATGGACTGAAGAATGAAAAGACGTATTCTCCATCATATATAAAGACCTTGTAGGTATTTCAGGGCTCACCGTCACTATTACATCCAACATATTTTATTTGAGTCTGTACTTTCCTCCCTTGGATTTAGTTTTTTTTGGGGGAAAATTCTCCCTCACTTAGTTATTTAACACTTGAAGAAACCCCCCAACAATCAGTGATCAAACTGACTTCACAGCCAGACAGATGTTTTCTCAGTTCACCACCACCACCAAAGTGTTATTGAGGTGGTAAAAGTGAAGCCCGTCAGTTATTGCAGCTGTATCAAAGTTTATTTATTCGACTCACACCTCCTCATGCGACCAAGAAATGTTGTTATTTCCCTCGGTAGAAAGGAGTGCATATTCAGAGCCATTAAAAAAAAAAGAACCTCTCTGTTTGAAATATTCATTGTGTTGAATAGGATCATTTCACAGCTGGTGCTGCAGGTGGTATTTATTATAAACAGGCTGACAGAGTAGTGTATTTTTAACCATTTTCCAGGAACATTATTATCATGTTTATCTGTTCTATGTCTTGTGATGATCACCTCCTCACCAAAATCAGCTCACATTGGTCGACTCGTGATTTTGCCCCCTCCTGCTCAAAGACAAACATTGTGTTTAGATGTATGACAGTGCCGCATTAAAAGATACAGCTTTAGCCACACCACATTAGAGGCGTCGTTTTCATTGGAATAAGGCCCTTTATGTATAGATTTGGACTACGCCAAGCAGTCCCCATTATCCTGTGATGGCTGTGCTGTTTACAGGTAAACACGGGAGCAGTGTGAGCACTCTTGTTCTTGTGCTTGTGCTGTAAACAACCAGGCTTGTTGTGGCTACACAGCGCACAGGTGTGACAGTGCTTACACATGGCAAGCTTTGCCTTTGGCCTCATTTTGCGACATACGGAAGACACTGGCGATACTTTCTCTGATCTCAGGTGGAAAATACAGTTTGCACAAGTCACACAAGCGGTGACAAATGTTCCAAAGAAAATTACAAGGCACAAATCTCTTACTAAACATTTTCTTGTCTCTTTTTATACTCTTTCTCTCTCTCTCTCTCTCTCATCTATTTTAGACTGCCTCATAACAGACTGCTGGCATGATCACAAGACACTCGACACAAGGCACACACAGGGGAAGGTTCATATTTTGCTGGGGGTCAGAATAAAAAAAGGTCCCTTTGTCAGGGAGAGGCATGATGTTTTTAATTTTCCTAGTAAAGCAACTTTGTTGCCGGCTGTTTTTCAGATGTATTTGTCATGTCTCTGTCTTAAAAAATGTGTCTTTTGTGTCAAAAGATGGCGCAGTAGTGCCCCAAAATAAAAAAACAGTGAGCACAAGAAAAAAAAAATCACTGCCATAATCCTCAATGTTTGTACAATTTGTACATATTTATAATTTGTTCCTACCAATAGAATTAAAACATCAAAAGAGAATATCGTATTATTCGTTATTTTTGCAATTTGATGTGATGAAATAACCATAAACTGGCTTGATTTATTACACCAGCGTACAGGAACAAGATAATCTGAGATCTTCCTCCATTGACCATAATTGATCGTCTCCTATTTGTGGTACGTTCAGTGATATTTCACACAGTCTGGGGTCGTTAAACAGCCCCTTGTTTTGAGTGGGCATCAAACCGCCATTCAATCAGCTGGATTTCTGTTACCATAGCAGCAAAATTACCCCAAACCAATCTGATTAAATGATTCGAGCTCTGTTTCTTCCACTATCTGTTGATTAGTATGAAGATGAAATAAGCTGATCTGAAGGTGAATGTCAGATAATTTTCCCTGGACATTGTTCACACTCAGTTTTTTTTTTCATTGTAAATCATCAATACAGCCAATATTCTCATTTTTCCTCTCTGTATCGCTTTTGTTCCTGAGCTGACTGTTTGGATTGTCCCCCCCTGTGTATTGGTTACCCATTAGTTAAAATGATTAAAGACAGCAAGAAGATGAACTCGAGTGTAGTGGTTGCTGTCGTAATTACAGTCATTTCTGATCAATAACCACATCTATGACCTGATCAATCCCGTCAATCATGTCTCCTTCTCCCCTTCCCCCTAGTTGCACTTCTTCTCTCTGTTCCGTGTGTGTGTCCTTGCATATGTATGTGTGTGTGTGTCTAGCATGAAAGAGTGCTGAAATCCATGCTATTACTCCTTATTGATTCTAATCTAATACGTCTGATTCTTTTCTGTGAGACAATTGAAAGAGAAGGACTTCAATTAACACCGGGAAAATGCCCCTAATTGTTTGTCCATGCAGTATTACTAGGAAGTGCACATGTGCACATGCACATGTGAAAAGTGTTTTATAGGTAAAATCTCAGGACAAGCATGTCTATCATCTATTCCCTGATCATCTTAATTTTCTTACCCTCTCCTGTGCTGCTCCCTAATGGACAGAGTGGAAGTTGCCTCCCACAGCACAGAGAGACAGTTCAAACAGCCCGACCTTTGTGGCTACAACGAGCCCAGCGAAAGTGCCAGAGGACGGATCATGTCACTTTAGAGGGCCGCTGGGTGTGCGGCGCATTAATTCACTATTCACTACTAAACTCCTGAAACAGAGAGCTGTGCATCATTTGAGAGGGCTGTGGTTTCCAAAGCCAGGGCTGTGGCCCTGAAAAAGCAAGAAATCGTTTTTTTTTTTATCCGTGTCTGCGGTGGAAAGTCTCCCTCGCCTGAGATGACCTAAATCACATGAATTTCTCACTTCGTTCCAAATCCTGGCTTCTCTCAACTCAGCCGTTGCCTTGGTAACCTGTGCTGATATAAAAATGCTGATGGGTTTGGTTGGTAGGAGGTGCAGGGGCTCTTCAGGCAAAAGGAGCAAAGTTAAACATTATATATATATATATATATATATATATATGCAGTCATGTTAAAAATTACAAATAAAAGTTTCATTACAGTACATTCTAACATTAATACTGATGAGGTCAATTCTGATTGATTTCGGACTGATTTTGCTTATTCATGATTACCAAAATGAATGTAAATGATTTACCAACCTGGAGGCTTCTGATGTAAAAAAAAACAAGCAAACATGTAGGAATATAAGGTTGTAGGTTAAAACTGGAAAAAAAAACAAAAATAAATAAATAAAACCACTCCAGCCTTGACTGGAGAAATATATTGTTTGTAGCTTGTTTGCTGATATTTGTGATCCTGTAGATTGAATGCTTTTATTTTTTTATATAACTCTATTTATTTAAATGAGGCCCCATAGTGACACTTTAACCAAGGTTAACAATAATGAGAAAGCATGTTGTAAAAAAATAGAAAAAGGAACAAAAATCAGTATTGATTCAACGGAGACATAGTACTTATATCCAAAACAAATTGATATAGAAAACACACATATTTACATATTTACAGTTTCCTACCATAATTCATCCATGGCGATACAAATTGAAAATAATGCTATTCACGATCATAACTGACTTCCCTCATTCACCCCACCATCTAGAACAGGTCATATAATGATAGAAACTGAATTAGACATGTGAATTATAATAAATAAGCACCAATGGTGCAAGTTAAATATTAAAACAATATGCATTTCATAAAATGATCCCACTGGAAGGAGAGAAATAGGTCGTAAAAATACACAAATACCAACACTGATCATGAATATTCCTGAAGAAAAGAAAAATAAAATAGATAAATGCCTTTAATTTGCATGTGCAGATGTGTATCTGGTCCACTGGGGGCGCTCTCACACCGCTGCTGCTGCTGCTCTCATTGACTGTTTAACACGCATCTTCAGCTCGTTCTATACTAAACTTCACTCAGATCACAGAGGTTTTAGGCTCGATATGCTAACGAGGTTGAGCAACATCAGAGCTACACCTGCAGGAAATCACACAGCCGGGCAGCTTACAGTCGACTACATTTCCCATCAGGCCCGCGCGGCGCATCGTTTTCCTTTCCCAGTGCGCCAGCGCCGTTTTCTTGGTTTGCAGCTGGATCAGCTGGATGAACGCGCGACTGCGCAGCAGCAGGTCTCATGGGGAACATCCAGATCCACTGATTATTACTGACATTTTTCTCTGAACACGAGGATTAAACGCCTGTTTTTTTGTTTTTTAAACAACTTCATACAGAAAACAGTTTGTTTTCTTCATTTTGCGCTTTTGTTTTTTGTCCCCAACTGCGGCTAAGTTACATAAAAGAAATTTAAACAAACAAAAAATAGCGTATTTTGGGGAGTTTTTTTTTCCGGTTAAAACCTATAGTTGGATGATCCGGGCAGCAGAGGTGGACAGAAGCTGTGAGAGTCCAGCAGCATCAGGCTGTGGGGGTTTTGTGCGCTGGGACAGACGAACCAGTGCCAACGCCTTTTCCCTTCTCTGTCCGCAGGGAAACTTCAGCTCACGCCGGCTCACAAACTCAGGAGCCGCCGAAACCAGCGACCAGGACGCTGAAAAAGTTTGTTCGAACTAAGGCAAAAAAAAAAAAACTAAACAAAAAAAGAAAATGGGCTGCACGATCAGCGCCGAAGACAAAGCTGCGGTGGAGAGGAGTAAAATGATTGACAAAAACCTGCGAGAAGACAGAGACAAGTCCTCCAAAGAAGTGAAACTGCTTTTACTCGGTAGGAATTACTCTTTTTTCTCTTTAAATGCTTGAAACCGGTTAGTTTAACTGTCTTCAAACCCTCCTCCTCGTTCTGTTGGTTTTATGCAGCTGCAGCTCATCACTGCTCCACTGACAGAACTTTGCAGAAAGTAAACCAGATGGTGGTTGGTGAGAACTGCAGCCTCAGTGCTTCTATCGTTTATTGTTGAAAGGTAGAAAAGTAGCTTTTCTGCAGGCCTGGTTTATTACTGCTTTAACTTTACAGCAGCAACAACATGCTGCAGACTAGAAACAAGAAATACACGCTTTTACAGTAAATGATACACATACATTCATGTGTGATCTGTCATCATCATGATACAGTTTGATTGAAATTTATTTATTGATTATTCTGATTTTTCTTTAGTCAATGAATCATTTAAAAAAAAGGAAAGTAAGAAAATATCATGTTCATGATCTTAAATACCTTGATATGATAAGATTTGTTATGATTTGATCACATACGCCAGGTAAAAGCAACAAAGCTTCTAAATTACAGAAGGTTTATTTAGGAAAACCATGATACATTCAAAATCCTTACAGATTTTCATGTTTTCAGATATTCTTCATCTTGGTCTGTCCTATGTTTAGTCATTTACTTGTTTAAATATGTTTTAGAATTAGTTTGTCTTTATTTGAAGCATTTAGCTGATACACTAAATTCCAAAACCAAAACTTAAATCAGATAAACCACATTAGTGACTTCCTGAGTTGGTTTCATACACAAATGTGTGCAGATTTCACCACTCCTTCATGCTTCACACACACACACACACACACACGCACACACACACACACACACACACACACACAAACACACACACATAGTGGTGCTGACACTGGGTGTGGATACACGCAGACGATCCAGGGGGGGATTAAATGCCCTGATTCCAGCAGCATTCATACACTCTCTGCACATTAGCAGGATCTTCAGGCAGAAATGTCCGGAACCATCTTTCTCAAAGAAGTAAAATTGTATTTGTTTAGACAATAGTTACAGAATAATAAACATTTCTGTAACTCAATCCCATGAGAGCAAAAGGCCTCATTAAAATGTTCACTGTGCTGGTCTGGCCCAGCTCCAGTCTGTGACGTAGACTTCCTCAGCTGTGTGAGAGAAAGCTGAGTGAGCACCAAGAATTTGAAAAAAAATATCCCCCTTTGGTGACTTTCACTTGTAGATACACCGAAATAGAAGATTATAAAAGACATTTTTTCTTGTAATCTTGAGAGGCCATGATTGCAAATATGTGATTTTCTGACGATCAGCGAAAAAGTTAACATCACATGAGACCATTTCCTGCTGTGGGGAGGGGAATGTCAGCCACTGAAATATGTCAACACTATTGGTTGGACTGCTGTAGCCTCAGGATGAATTGTATTGTTCATCTATCACTGTCATCATGATTATTTAACATTGTCCAATACCTGGGCTGCAACTAATGACGACTTTCATTATGGATTATATACGTGTCATTTAATTTCCTAATTAATCGATCAGTTATTTGGTTTATAACATCTATCTATAAAGCAAGGAGTGTCTGTGTGACTGTGGCTAACATCTCTCTCTGACTGACAGATCAACCTCAACTTTTGGATATAGCTTGCACATGACATGATGATGTGTATTCTTTTTTTTGTGGAATTTTTTAGATAGATATTCAAAACATCATCATTATTATTATTATCATTAAAGGTTAAGATCCCATAGGATAACGAAAGTATGGTAACTTCTCTCAGAAACCACACACTAACACAGGTCTCACTCCAAGATACGTTCACAGACCCTCAGGAAATCCCAGTATTATCACCTAACAGAACAGAATCTGGGCCTAAACTCATTTATTTATACACATATAACAGTAACATGCCCAGGTTGTTACACTATACAGGAAAAAGTACAAAGTAAGATATTTATCAGTTTTACTTGGCATATCAACATCATTTTAAAACGAATATGTAAATTGAGATCCGCACTTTCAAAATAAATTGTAGCCTTTTTCTTACAATGACAATATTTGCCTGTGTCTCCTTATCTCAATGTATTTCCAAGTCTTACCCAACGTACAATTTGTCTATTAACAGTAACAGTCGAACACACCCTCATTTGGCCAAACATGAAAAATCTACTTCCACATTTGTATAGGAATACATACACACTACAGATACTACACTGATATCAGAAAATGGCGAAACATGACAATCACTGTTTCCCAAAGCCCAAGTTGAAGTCAACAAATTCACAAACCCCAAAATATGAATTTTTCAGTAAGTCAGTAAATAAACTAAAATATTCACATATGAGAAGCTGGAATTAGAGAATTGATCAACTAATCATTGCAGCTATATTTGGGTTTATGAATAAAATATTAATGACATTCCCATCAGCCTCAGCTGCAGTTTGTGTTTTGTACTGATTGACTGGTAAACATGGTAAATATTATAAAGCCAGTATATTATATATTCAATAAATATTATATAGCCATTACAAGAAAACCTCTACTTCATGGCACCTGTCCCCCCTACCTAGTATTTGTGCAAACAAGGGCATACAATGCTGATTAGGTATAATACAATCTGATAATAATTGATCTCGTTGTATTTTATAGGGATGGCGGTCAGAGAACTGGCAGTTTAATTCCCAGCTTCTCCTCCTTTACCAACATCCATGTTGATATATCCATGTTGAACCTTTGGCAAGAGACTTAAGAGTCCATTTACCTTCAGTTTAATGTATAGAAAGGGTAAGTCCTTAATTCTGTACTCGCAGACGAAATGCTGTTGTGACTCTGCTCAAGCATTTCAGAAGTCTTAAGACTTTATTTATACCCATATGTGGAATGAGCTTGCAAATGCAATGCACCCTGATGACGTAATGGGGCCGGCCGACCAATGGCAGCACATGTTCACTCACAGAAAAACAGCAGGGACTGCAGGGCTGGCTGTGATCTGTTGGTGGAAAAAAAAAGTCACAAATAAGCATAAAAATGCCCAAAATGAAAACATTTCAACTATAGGAGCGGATGTACCACAGCTGATGGTAGGTTTGTAGTGATTTATCTTGCACCTTGATTTAGAAGATATGGCAGAACAAAACCATGCCAGTAAGTCTAGAGCCGCTTGTACACACAAGAATGTGGCATATTTTTATCTGTTTCCACTGTTCTGCTCATAGATTGTTGCGTGCGGACAATCAGACAAAACATTTATAAGCGAAACAGAAGTTAAACTTGAAATAGATTTAACATGACGTCACATAGATGTGCCAGTGAGCGTACAGATGAATCCTGCTTCCAGCTAACTGATCTGTGGGAATTAAACTTCAGGCTAATGCATGTGATGGTTGGTGAGTTGAAGGGGAAGCAGTGTTTCCAGGCAGTGCTCTGCGCTCCCTGCCAGGAGAATTATAGGGAACAAACAAAGAGGAGTTTGGGTGCTGTTCTTCATAGCAAACCACAAAGCTGCAGCCAGCTCACCCTTCCAATGAAAATGTTGTCCTGTTTGACCGTGGATGGTGATTCATAAAAAAAAAATCAGCATTTGAAATTCTTATTAAATTAGGTTTGGTTTGGAGTCGGACTCCCACATGAGTTTGGACGACTCTGTGCATGCCTGTATAAAGTTGGTCTGGCGAGAGGCCACGGTTGATCATCAGCCAAAAAAATGCTGTGAATGAGACAATTGGTGACTGACAGAACTGAGAAGAGGGATTAACACAATTTGTCCTCTCCTCCCCGTCTGTGTGAGCAGGCGTAAATCTATTTTGCTGGTGACAGCTTAACCAAAGAATTCACGGATTTAGTTCTTGTTGGCCATCCGTCCCAACATATTACTCTACTGTAAATCATCTAGCTCTAAAAGGCTCCCTGACTGGCAGAGAGAGTGTGCCTTGCCAAATTTCAGGGTAGCAGCAACATCCACACAAATTAAGTTTATCCAAGTCCGTCCTTACTTCATAATATTCCTCCATCAAAACTTTAATTGTCTGTTTAAAAACAAAATATTTCAAATTCCAGTGCTGTAAAACATCTTCATTCTGCGGTCACTGATAGTTGCTGTGATTATATTAAGCAACATAGATTCTATTGCCAGTGTAAACTCACCACAGATGTTTATGGAAATAATTTAATAAGTCATCTGAGTTTGACATCAAATGTTTGATGTCCACACATGCTTTCATGCCTCCTTAATTAAACTCCAGCTATGAAAAATTTGCTGACTCCAGGGCAAGCGGCACAGAGACACATTAAACTGCGGATCTGTTAAAGGGGCATTTTGTGATTTTCAGTTATAGTGTTGTGATGTCCGATGTCTGTTAAACAAAGGCCCAAAAACTTGTGGTGAACAGGGCAACGCTTCCTCTGCAATGTTCCCTCTGCTTCCTCCTCATTTTACTCCGGATCATCCCCGCAAACAGCCGTCCATCCCATAACGAATCCCTAAGATTTGTACCGTTGGTTTTTCAAATTGTCTAACGCATATTTCAGATCAGAAATTCTATCATATTTGTTTACATAGCCTCAGTAGCACAGCAGTTTCATCAAACTTGACCTTAAAGAGACAGAATCTAAGATGACTTGCAAACATATTCCAATGGAACCCAAGCAGATAAATATAAGCATGGAAATGTGCATGGTATGATGAGCTGGATCCAGCAGGAAGTCAAACTTACTGCCAATTTATCAAGAGACTGTTCATCTGTTGACACAACACCTCGAACAGCAAACAAGCTTAATTGACATTCTTTGTATTATGTGTTATTAAATCATAAAGACTTAAAGGAATAATTAAACATTATGGGATATAGGTTTGTTTACTGTACTGTATCTGTCTGTTGGAGCCAACAGATGGTTGACTTATCTTAGCATAAAGAATGGAAGTGGGGTAATAACTAGTCGGGCAAATCCACCTAGCAGCAGCTTTAAAACTCACAGATTAACACATTTTATCGTGTTTGTTTAATCTGTAAAACTTTGTGGCTTTGGACTGTTCTCTCTGGTGAGACAGAACAAGCAATTTAAAGATGTCATCTTGGCTTTCAGGAAATATACAAGCATTTACTCTATTTTCTGGCATTTATCAACCAAACTCTTCCTCTTTTTAGAACAAAATCTGCAGATCAATCAGTAATGATAATAGTGACATTAGTTGCATCAGCCCTGAAGTACATGTATTAAACACAGCAGTGTTCACAGCAATGTGCCTGATAAACTGACTCATGGTTCTGGTATGAAAGCGAAGAGCAATAAAGAGTCATATAGGAGCATTGAGCTTGTTTTAATTTTTCTTTGGTCATACGGATCTACAATTAGCACAAATACACATACATATAACATCTGGGTGTTGTTTTTCTGTGTGTGTGTTCTATTGAAACACACACCAAGGCTCATATGAGTGTTTTCATGACCCTCTGTGTTCTCTAACACCCAGAACAGTGTGATATCTGTGATTATCTCTGCAGTGGAAAAACACAGGCTCGGCCAGAAGCATGACAACTGTTTCCTGTTTGGCTGATTGGTTTAGAAATACTGAAAAAAGGTTCCTCATGTGAAGAAATTTTCCCACTTATTATTGCGACACTCTCCATAACACTTGTGCCATTACACTTGTGCATCTGTGAGAGATGCACACTACTAATGGATTTTCAAAGCACTTTTTTAAGAGGCTGTTTCCCACAATCCTCTCTGTGCCCATGTACTTCAAACCATGTTACTGTCAAGTAACCTACAGTATATAACTAGACTAGAGTGTATCAAGAACGACCAAAGACCGAGGGCTAGACTGAGTCAAGACAAAGACCAGATTAGTGCGAGTCACACACTGCATGACACACGCATGATAAAATGCGTTGCATGCAAACCAGCGGCACAAAGCCTTTACATCCAATCACAGTTATGATGGGGATTTTTACGCTGCTGTAGTCAATAAAATCAAGAGTCCTCTATGTCAGAGACTGAATCCAGATCGAATAGAAATGCTGTCAATTCCACAAAGAGGCCAAGACCTTTATAAATGGTCTTTAGATCAGTGTCAAGACAAAGACCAGTATCTAGTACTACAGCACTACACTGTTACATCACTGGGTAAACAGCTAGTGTGTGATCCCTCCGCATGACGCTCATGTCCATGTGTCTTCCTATGGGCAACAAGCACTTAATGATTGTAGGCTGCATTTAAACTGTTCATCATTGAAATCCATAACAAAGCTCCTTTTATATGCGTTGCCATACAAACACACTGCACACTATGATATGTGATTAACTGGCTAAGTTCAACCTTTATGAAAAGCTGAAATGGTCCATGTGAGAGTCATTCCCGGTTTCTTTGCCTCATACATGTAACCGTTGTCCATCTTTCTTAGGTGCCGGGGAATCTGGGAAAAGTACAATAGTGAAGCAAATGAAGTAAGTTACAGCTTGTAAGTTTAATATGTCTGATAACAAGCACAGTCAAACCACTACATCCTGTCTGAAACATCAAGCCTGATTTTTTTTTTTTTTGTACTAATTTGACGAATGCCAGTCCCATTCTCTCACTTCCTCGCTCCCCCTTTCTCCACTGTCAGCCTTGTAGTCAAAGGTTAATAGTGTGGGGGAGGTTCTATTTACCAACAGGGTTCATCTGTGTGGAAATGCTGTAGAGGGAATAGAAGCCTCATTTCTCCACACAAGCAAAGGAGGAAGCTCCCTTTCGCATCACATGTTTAACAAAGGCCACGGAGGCCAGTCGTGGCCTGGCAGGACCTGAATAGGTTCCCCTATTTCCCACATTAGGCATGCTGTATGCTCACGAAGCTCAAATTCCAGCACGACTGACAGTGTCGCGTGAAAACACTTTCAAATCTGTTATTTGTTCCACATTTGTTTAGATTTTTTTTCATTTATTTATTCATGTCCTATATGTTAAAATATACTAAATAAAACGTTAAAGACGTAGTTCATACTCATCCGAGTCACCTTTATCTGAAGTACTCTGCGTCCTGTGTCAGAATTATTCATGAAGACGGCTACACAGAAGAGGAATGTAAGCAGTACAAGGTGGTGGTGTACAGCAACACTATCCAGTCCATCATGGCCATCATCAGAGCAATGGGACGGTTAAAGATAGATTTTGGAGATGCCGCACGGGAGGTAAGTTAACTGGACATTATTTTCTGTTTCTATGTTCTGACAGTGAACCGTTTCAAGCTGTGAATTGCCACAGGAAGATTGTTTAAAATGACAGAGACGACTGTGTTTGCTACCAGGACGATGCCCGCCAGCTTTTCGCCCTGGCGAGCTCGGCGGAAGAAGGCGTGCTGTCGGCGGAGCTCACCAGTGTGATCCAGAGGTTGTGGAACGACGCCGGGGTTCAGGCGTGCTTCGATCGATCGCGAGAGTATCAGCTGAACGACTCTGCTGCATAGTGAGGATTCTGTTCACCTCTGTACAAACACACACCCCTAAACTTGACAAAGTGCCGGCTGCAAGCTTATTGAAGCATGAGTCAGTTTACACAACACTATGGATATTCTTTTTTCCACAGATGTTGTCTTAAAACAATACTCACATGCTCGTATGTACAGTTATTGTTTGCTAGAGCTATGGCTTTTGTCCTTAATGGCCCCATAGATATTCAGATTTTTTTTAATTTTGATTTCCATTTTCATGAAATGAAACCAGAAACAGTTATTAAATGTCACAATCGTTCAATCGAGAAGGAGCAGAAAGAAGCAATGCTTATTAGGTTCATATTTTATAAGGTAATATATATAAAACAACAAAACAGTGACAAAAAAGAAAAAAATCTATCTTTATGGGCAGTATCAATGTAACAAAGTTCGCGGTCCTCATTCTGTTACACTTCATAGTTAAAATGAAGACGATATGGGGCTTCAGCAGCTTGAGTCTGAAAAGTTCCTGATTTGAATCTTACATTGATACATGTTGTTCCCTGGGAAATGGACATCTGTGACCTGCAATGAGAGGGGTCGCAGGACAAAATAAAACACATGTCAAACAGTGAAGAAGAACAGAACACTAGGGGGTCACAGGAAAACGGGAAAAAATGTACAGCAAAGAGCAAATCAGCAAAGTTTGTTAATGAACATGATTTAGCGATTTTTTTTTTTAACTTGCTGCCAAAAGCGCATACAGCAGCTTTGTATCCCTCCTCTTCTTTAAAAGCAAAACATGGCCCAGATAAAGAGCCTCTAAATTCAGTTGCATTTGAGTTTTAAATACAGTGATTAACATTATATGAATGTCATTCCAATATAAAAATTCCCAGAATATATGGAATGATTTGCCTGTTTTGAGCCACATTGTCTCCAACACATTACACACATATTTTTTTTCAGGGTGCGGGTCTTAAAATATCTTGCACCACTGTTCTTTTCTAATCTAGAAATACTCTTGAAATGCTCTTGATTCGTCTGTAGAGCTGTGCTTGATTGAGATATATACTTGGGCTATCAGAAAAAAGTCATTCTGCTCCAGGTCTTATTTGTCCTGCACAGACTGAACATTTTCTAGTGGACTTTTGTGTGTAAATGAGAGACAGATAAATCCATCCTTTTTAAAAATTCATAACTTTTTTCGCCTCTGTTAGGAAATTCTGTATTGTAGGCACACCATCTGAAAAGTTTTAACATGTTTTTTAGGGCAAATGTGGAGTTTTGCAGATAAATTCTGCAGACAATAAAGTAATTCTGGACATTTTTCTTGCCACACGGAAGTTACACCATGGTGTGCAAGCTTCCATCATAACGCAATGAAATCATTTCCTACAAATTACCATGCGTGTAATAGGCACAGAATTTTAGTGTGAAAGAACTTTTTTGATCTTACTAGATCCAGTCTGATTTAAACGGGGGAAGTCATGTAAAAGTTTTTTTTCAGGATGTGACACTGACAGGTTGATGCAACTATTACTTTATTAGTCTTTATCTTCCATAACTGAGATAATCGTCTTCCTTCAAGAGGTTTGTAAGAGCCAGTTAAATGTATTAAGTAATAATGGGGATAATTGCGGCTTTACAGATTTTTTATTTATTCAGAGATTGTCAATATATGTATAATATGGGAGTCAATGAAACATCTTTGGGTAACAGACTGTTAGCTGAATCACTTTAAAGATGTCACTTTGAGCCCTAGGAAATGACTAGAGGCTTTTTCGCAATTTCAAAACTAGTGTGGTTAGTGTTTGTTTTCCTCAGTAACTCTTTGAATGTACATACCTTGTAGGCCTGTGAATATTAAAAGAGATTTGAAAAAATGTGAAACTCTTCACTTTAAGCGTGGGGATTCACATTGTGGAGATATATAAATAGATTATTGTCTCTTCAGAATAGTTTTCATACCGAATTTACTCAACTCACTTTCTGAAAATTCCTGACAGAAGTGAAAGTGCTTTTTTATTTTCAGTAAAGTTTGAAATTGCATCATCCATCTTCGAGCTGTCACTCCTTTAAGACGGTGTTGTGTAATCATGTTTTCCTCATCACAAGGAGGATGACAGCATTTACTGAGAACAGCTTCTGTAATACAGTAAATCCACAGGAGCAAAAAAAGGGGGGGGCAAGATGCGTCCTGTTCTTCGAGGCCTTGTGTCAACTCCAGCTTGTGTACTTCAAAAAGGAAAAAGAAAACAAAGGAGAAACTGGCAGCTGGAAGATATTTCCGCTGTCCACTGACAGCTGCTTAGATATCACGTCATTTAATAAAACGGTTCCTGTTAATATGATAGTCAACAACTGACTAAAATTTTGTGAGTGTGAAAATGAAAAATGAAAATAAAGCCATTTTAGCTAAATATAGTTCATTGCTCTTTGTTCTGCAACATTTATATCACATTTGCCCTGAAATAAAGTAGCTCAGTGTGAAGGAGGTCTTTTTTTATTTTGAAAACAGCCAAGCTGTCATGGCTCTCGGTGCACTTTGTCCATACTCAGAGATGGGAGGAACCAGTGGAGTTAGTCTGTTTTGACTCAACCCACAATGAGCCAGTGTTTATCATCCACCAAAATATGAGCCCATATTTAGTATCATTCTGTGGAGTCCTTGGATCTCTGTGTGCAGAACGAGCCCTGCTTTTCACTGGACAAAAGTGTCCCAAAACAATTTGCCACCTTGCTGTATTTGAGTTAGCCTGATGGAAAGTGTTTTCTCTCAGTCATGGAAAATGGCCAAAATCATTTCATTATCTAAAACCAATGGCGGTGCGTTCAGTGGGGTGAACTGCAGACCCATTAGTATTCTTCCTGTTTTCAGTAAACCCATGGAAAAATGAGTCCTTCAAATTGAAATCATTTTACTTCCTTGATTCTGAGGTTCAGCATAAAAAAATAGCCACTCAACCTATACTGCTCTAATCTCTATAAACAAATATCTGCATGCAAATATGCAGAATCTGAAGGTGAGGAACAATTATCTTGTGGCGAGAAACAATTTCAGAACCGTTTACAATCAGTGTAGTATTGACTGTTCATGTTTGAGCAAGCCATGGTTGTTATGGTTACATGCAAGTGATGAGTCCATGTGGTGGAAGCAATGGCTAAATTTAATTTAGTTTTTATTAGTTTTATCACTGGAATTATGGAAGTGTGTCAGACAGTAAACAATGACGAATGGAAACAAAAGTCTCAGACTTGATATCAGCTGGCTCCCCTGGAAGATATTAGACCTAGGAGATATTAGACCTTGCCAATATTCCTGAGGCTAATCGGATGGGGGAGCCAACTGTTTGGAGATTAGTACTGCTGTAACCCAATTGAAGGATGATTGGCTGTCCACTGTTAAATGCGTCTGTATGTAGCTCATAGCTAATTTTATCAAACATACCCGATGATGTACCCAATACCTGATGACAATGAAATAGTTAAGCACTAAATGTTGCCCATTTTTCAAAATAAACTGTCAGTCTAAATGACTTTGAACACTTTCAAAGGCTGCATCGAAAGGTATATTACTGTCTGCCACCATGTTCGATCCACAGTTTTCAACAAAGTTGCTTCTGTGTTTCATCATCATCTTGCTGCACCCTCCCCCGTTCTATGATTGGCTCCCTCACTGAGAGGAATATTGGGTCCTTGGTGTCCAGACTGAATTGCAGAGCAAAGTGAATTCCGGGCTATGAATCAAATAGATGATTAAAAAAATAGTTAGTGCTGTCTTACTTCAAATCAGTGCTGCTTTTAACATTATTGAACATAAGACACAAAAAAAAACTATCAGTATAAATGAAATCTGGTAAATAATCACTTGAGGAAAGTTTATTTAAAAGAATGCATCGTGTGTTCTTTAATAGTATTTTTTCTGCTACAAGGACATTAGAGTGTGGGATTCCCCAAGGCAGCTGCTTTGGTCCTCTTCTCTTTTCAACAGATGCACACAGATGATTCTACATTGTCTCAATCCACTAAAAATCAAATAAGATAATACATGTAAATGAACTACAGGAAGTGAACTTGAAAGTATGTCATACTGGATAAAAGAAAATAAAAATAAGCAAATGAATAAATGCATAAATAAATACATAAACAGATGAACATTTTCATGTATAAAAATCCTGGTTGGGGTGTTTTTATGAAGCATGTGTTAGGAGCTGACTCTATTCATTAAAGTCACACTAGGATAATGTATTTTGTGTCTGGGATCATTTATTTAAACCCGTGCTTCCTGTCTCACAGCTACCTGAATGACTTCGACAGGATCTGCCAGCCGAACTATGTCCCGACCCAGCAGGACGTGCTGCGTACACGTGTGAAGACCACCGGCATTGTGGAAACTCACTTCACCTTCAAAAATCTCTACTTCAAGTTAGTATAGCTGTACTGTACCTGCTCGTAAAGGTGCCCTGGCCTCAGGTGTGCTGTTTGCGCCATAAAAATGACTTATTAGGCTTTACTGGCAGCCGCAGCTGGAGCTGGTTTACTTTATTGGCTAACAGTGTCTGGATCCTTTAAAGGGGTGGCAAGGTACAGGATTATTACTGAGGAAGGAAACAAGAAACAACAACAAATTTATTTTCTGTTTGTTTGTTTTTTTTCCTTGTGAAATGCCTGTTTACCTCTCCAGGCCTTGAAGATGTTTTCAGATGAAAAGGTCTGGGGCAGGACAGGCTATTCCTTATAAAGAAGACACAGGAATAAAAGGTTCCTGTCACTGTTTGTGCATCAGTGACATAATTCAATGTACAATTTTACATGTTCTCATTCGATATTGCATGAAGCCAGGGACAAGATTCGTGTTCCTGTGATCGTTAGACGTAGAAAAAACTTCTTGAAAAGGAAATGAAATGTTGATTGCAAAGATGAGATATATCAATTTGTGTTGCCCGTGTTGGTTCATCTCATGCATTTTGTCTGTTTATCATAAGAATGTTTCCTTTCATCATATCGAATACTTCTTTAAAAAATTGCACATCAAGGTGCTTATTTTCTAACCTCTTTGTTACTGACAAATGCTGCCGACTGGCGTTCGGCCTAAAATGTCACCCCTGTAGCATTTTATGTAATTACATTATTTCAGTCCTTTTACGTTATTTAGTTTAGCTCCTATACTTATAAATATAGGTGAAACATTAACTGTAATAGCCTTCCTGGCCTCTCTGTGTAATCGCATAAAACACACACACACACACACAAACACACACATACACACCTATTCAGGGAAAATGTGTAATCACTGAATTGGTGTTGAAGCTCATTTTATCTGTGTGTGGGTTAAAAAGCTCAGTATGGATTCAGTTTGGCTCTGAGGGCCTCAGGTGGAGGCAGTTGACAAAAACATGAGATTACAGAGCAAGGTCGCCTGCCTGCTGTGTGTGTGTGTGTGTGTGTGTGTGTGTGTGTGTGTGTGTGTGTGTGTGTGTGTGTGTGTGTGTGTGTGTTGCTTCTGCCCCAGATTCTAACAAGGATGCTCATCCTCATAAAAACCCTCAAAGCAAAATGCCATTAAAATGCATTGTCTCTGTCTCCAGGATGTTTGATGTTGGGGGTCAGCGGTCGGAGAGGAAGAAGTGGATTCATTGTTTCGAGGGTGTCACATCGATCATTTTCTGTGTAGCGCTCAGCGACTATGACCTCGTCTTGGCTGAGGATGAGGAGATGGTGAGTTTGGTTTCATTCCACTCTGTGTATGCAAATAAATCAGAGAAGCTATATTTGATGGCTCCAGTTAAAAGGGCGTTGAAGTTACGCGGGGGGAAAAAAACGGCATCCGCTCTTTCCTCAGAACCGGATGCATGAGAGCATGAAGCTCTTTGACTCCATCTGCAACAACAAGTGGTTCACGCTCACCTCCATCATCCTCTTCCTCAACAAGAAGGACCTGTTTGAGGAGAAGATCAGCAGGAGTCCACTCACTATCTGCTACCCCGAGTACACCGGTGAGACAAACTCCATGACAGATGGATATCGAACAGATTGGTGAACAAATGTTCTAGCAGGAAGTGAGACAATGCTTATGTATTAGCAATTTATAGAAGATTGCAGATACTGTAAAATTGAGTTCATGCAATACAGGAAATCTGTTTAGAATCATAAACTAGGTGTAGTCTAACTTACCAGCATCTGTTTAGTGTACCCCGAAACAATTTACTACAGCCCATTTCTTTCCTGTCACTTTTATTAACCCAAGCTGTTCTAACGTCCATGATGGATTGTGACAGTTGCATCTATTTATAGATCAGAAACACAAAGGACTGTGCCACTGTTCATCATTTTTAACCTGTTAGAGATTATCTCTGAAGGCCGTTTCTACACAATCGTCTGACTCAATAATAAAGGTCGCCGTAGGCATTGCAAATGTTTTACTGACATTTATTCCCTGTTTTTGATTGAAAGATAGATTGATTGAATTGATTCACTGGCAGAGAACAGAAAAGGTGTTTTTCTAGCAGCGGGAAATCAGTTAAACCTGGTCTGATGAATTTCATCTTTTGTTTAAAGGCAGAATATACATGACTTTTCAGGTGGTGTTTGCAAACATAGCATTCCAACCTGGACTGAATTCCACCGACACCAGACACTGCATGTTATTGGCTGATGGGCTACATGCATATGCACAACACACACACATACACACATTTTTTTTTGCCCCTTGATGTCTAAAAATCCACAAAACAATGAGAAAAGTAGGACATACAGGTTGAGGGCATCAGGGCCTCTGCAGGTAAATACACCACCACACACTTCTTGGCCATTGGTGATGATTGAGAGGAATTACTGTTGTATGAGTTTATATAGTGTTTTAGGGGAATTCCATTAATACTCTGCTATTAAACCACATTGTTAAAAATACATTTTTTTTCCAGAAATCACATGAATCATAACCACCCTCTTTCTATAACTGACTTTTTTTGTACCGTAGGCGGAGACGCATATGAAGAGACGGCAGCTTATATCCAGTGCCAGTTTGAAGACCTAAATAAACGAAAGGGCACCAAGGAAATCTACACACACTTCACTTGTGCCACAGACACCAGGAATGTGCAGTTCGTGTTCGACGCGGTCACCGACGTCATCATCAAGCACAACCTGATGGAGATCGGGCTCTATTAAATCTCCAGGCCCTGCAGGTCAGCACCTCAAATTGCACTTGCAGTGCCATTTATTAAGAACCATGGAGGTAGACTTGATATGGTGAAATAAGCGCGCTGTGTCACCGAATCTTATTACTCACCAATTATCAGATCTGACCAAATGGCTTCTACAAAACTAACATTAAACAGTAACATATTATGACAGTGGGATTAGTAATAAGTAATAAAATATACATTAAACAATAAATAACAATACAAATTATAACGACTCCATATTTTTTATTGAATCGTCATCATCACTGCTCTGCTCTAGAAACAACATGAGTCATGTTGTTGATGGTAGTACTGTTTATTTCTATTATATCATTCTTTCTTTGGTATTATCATTGATGATATCAAATGGCAAATAGTCTAGGGTGAAATGAATCTGGTCCAGACATTCATGGCTCCCAGATAATCAATCCTAATAACTTTGGCTATCACTTGACTTTTCAAATTGCACCACCAACATGCCTAAAAGAAAATGACTGAATAATGACACTAATATATCTGGGATGGTCCAAGTGTCCAAGTCCAAAATGAGATTTATGGTCTGAAAATTAATAAAAAACATGTTCAAGGTGCTCAGAATTGGTGATTTGAGGGTTTCAAATGATAGTAGGAATGATTTGAAGCTCCTAACTCATTTAATGACCTTTTTCCTTTTCCTAACAGGCGTCAGGAGAAGAATCAGGACTTCTGGGATGGAACGTCTTGTCTGCAGAGGACGGATTGGAACGTAGGTGGTAAGGACTGAGCAAGTGGCCATGCTGCGTGTAGGACCAATAAATTCCACAATTGGAGGACTTGCTACCATGATCACGTTTGTCTTAAAAGATTTCATAATGCAGAGCATACCGGGATGAAGTAATGAGTGAAAGCGTCTTATGAAGGAAGTTCATCCGGAGTTCTTTCATATTTGCGTTGCTAAGGGATCGGCAGGTGAAGGCCCACTGATGTCGCTCAAATCCAGCAGCCACATTTATAAAATTGTCTGCCATGTGTACAAGGACCAAAAGAGACTGTCTGTTTGATCAAATCCATTTCTACATTTCACAGTTTAACAGCTGATAAGTAAATTCAGTTCACTTTTGTTTTTTGTGTTGAATCTTCTCTTGCTGTAAGCCTGTATCGCATGCTTTTATGGAATAATTGCATATGCTATATGTTGTTTTAATTTTGAATTGCATTCATATAGTATTTCCACTTTTGAATATGTGAATGCCATAATTTATGTGTAGGGAAGTGTTTTGTGTGAGCACTGAGCAGTTTTAATGTATATAACGTAGCCAACCTTGCATTGATTGAACACTATTTTATACCCGAGAAACATCACTGCAAAACAATCTGTGAAGGAATATCCTGATTTGTCTTTCCATAGGAGTTTAAAGGTACAGTGTGTAGTTCCTGGCAGCATCTAGTGGTGAGCTTGCAGATTGCAACCAAGAGATCAATGATTCAACTATAGTGGCCATGAAACTGGTGAAAAACATTTTAAAACCAATATTTGGTTTGTCCATTCTGGGCTACTGTAGAAAAATGGCAGGCCTGCTACCCATGTAGATAAAATGTCTCTATCTGTATCTAAGATAACAAACACAACTATTCTTATTTTAAATGAATTATATATCAATTACAATATAGTTATATAATAATGATATTATATTCCATGTCTGCCATCTCAGCTCTGCTAGATGCAACTAAATTTTACACACTGAACCTTTAAATATTATTATTACTATTCACTTTATAAAGATAAATATAGAAGCTTCCCATTTGTCTGGATAACTTTTTCAGTCCTATGGATATAAATGAAGAAACGAAAACACGCAGACATGAAAAGAGGGATAACAGCTTGATAGAAGCAGAGATATTTGTGTTCTTTAGCCATATCAAGAGAAGTCTCTTGTGGATACTATACTGCAGTATAGCTTATTTTGGCTTAGATCAGTCACTTCCTGCACAGAGAAGGCCTAGTAGTCCACATTTAAAATGCCACTTTGGATTTGTATTGGTTTGTTTTAACATCATTAAATGATGGCACACAGCTGTCTCTGTTTTCTGTTTTTCAACATCAAGCCAAAATCCTACCACAGGCAGCACAAATCGGTTGAAATTCACTCTGAAGATTTATAAAAAAGCCTAATCTCACTCAAACAGCAAAGGAAAGGAGATGTAACTGATCAGTCTACAAGTCAACATGAGAGCATGTAGGGACATATTATTAAATGCAACAATGTTATCATTCTGTGCATGTTTTGTGAAAAACAAACAAAAAACACATTCATATAATTTCATCTTTTAAGATGAATAAGTGATTTCCTGAAACAGCTGGGTTCTGAATTTCCTGGCAAATGTCTTTCAAACAGGAATAAATGCTCTATTTGGGCACTGCATGTATTTTTAGCTGCAGATTAGTTCTGATTATCGAAGGATGGTGTACAGTATGTGGGATCTGCTCAAAATAACCAACACTGCCTGTGTTCATCATAATGAAGACGCACTGGCTCACTGATGTGTTTCCAATAGGTTTTAGACGGCAACAATGGAGCTGAATGGCACAGAGTAATATGATATGTAAAATAAGGCTTTGGCTACAGATGCTATATTTGTTAGTAGGAATAATTAAAGGTTCCACATCATACAAATAGACACTTTCATGTTTTTTTTACTCCAGATGAGGGTTATATAAAAACTGTCTATCTGACTGTCTATCAAAAGCTCAGGAAAACAGAGAAATATGCACAGCTGGAATTTTAAAACTCTGCCGTTTAACAGCTCGTTTGTATTTCCTTGACTTTGTGATGTCAAACAGTAGCTCCCTCCACCTGTAGAGGTTCCCACAACCCACCTGCCCCCACACACAACCTGTGCTTTCTGGTATTCCAGAGGAGTTTGAGAAAGCACTGTTAAACTAGACTGAATTGAATTTTCAGACTTGTAATTGGGGCTATCAAAACTGAAAATATAATGAAGGAAATCACATGATATGGGATCTTTAATTGTAAGTTTCTATCTTTTCGTGGGACTTTTTGACAGTATGAAAAAGTCTGCAGCTTTTTGCTTTGTACATTTTGTGCATTAGCAGGTATAAACTCGTCTTGTACATATAAAGCTGCATTTTAGAAATCACCAAAAGAAATCATCCAACTTTAAATGTGTGAACAGAGGAAGTCTTCTTCTCACTCAAATCTTGATATAAATCCTCTAGTGATATAAATCTGCTCCAACACTGATTGCACTTTTAGTTCTGTCCTTGCTTGAATCTCTCACAACAGATTAATTAGATCTTTAATTTGTTTTGCTTTCACAATAGGTTTATTGTTAATGAACTTTCAAATGCTTCCATTTCCCCTCCCACTGTAACAGGGAATTTATATAACTGCAGCATTATCTCCAAAAAAAAAAAATCCCCAGCAATCCCCAGTGTTGAAAGAACCTGTTTACCTAATTCCATACACATAATTCTACAAGTAACGCAGTGATTCTGCCACAAAGACACAGAGACACAAGTGAAGTTAATGCATCTTTATTTCGTGCCTCTACAGTTCATAAGAAAGGACAAACTCAGTAGATTTTCATTCCTTTTTCATAATAAAGCATCATCCCTCTAATGTTTCCCTCACTGTCATAAATTTCATATAGATTTATGAATTATTTAGCTTTCAAAATATAAGGAAATATCTACTCTTATTTACAAAGTTTCTCTACCATGTTTTAGCTTTAGAAATTTATTCATCACATTTAAAATGATTAGTGAGTTGCATACATTAACACTATTTAGATTAGATACAAGTACAATTTGGTTTGCAATCTGGATACACTGCAAGCAAGGGGGATATCTGAGATATTTGCTCAGCAACTTTTTACATTTTAAATATCAAGACCACAGAGACTACTGTACTCAAAAAGAAAAACAAGGTTGAAGTGTTGCTATTCACAATATTAATATCTGCCCCCAGATTTAATGGTTTTGCTTCATACGAGAAACCTCTGGTGTGAGGCAAATGCTGTACAGAAAAAAACCGAATTTTAAAACTTGTCGAAAACCTGTATGTCCGCGAAAACGATGTTGCGACTTGATGGTCGTGTCGACAGCGGGGATGAACTACTGGAGACGGTGGTTGTGCTAGGAGCAGGACCGGGACTCGGCGTGGAAGAGATGGCATGAGTGCAACAAAACTGAGGATCCACTGTGCTCCGTCATTACACTTTTCAGTTAATGCCAATACATGAGGGGTTAAAGTAGGAAAGGGAGTTCTGCAAAGTGGAGAAAAATGATAAATCACTTTAAATCATGCGTCAATGTAAACATTTTTCTACATTCATGAATTAAGATATACATAATCTGCATAGTTCTAAGAAGTGTTGGAGGAACTGTAGGGACTGGGAGCGATTCTTTGGAACCTTGAGTGACATTAGTGATTAGTCAAGATGTTCCTATTGGTGTTCAAAGCCCTCGAGGGGGGTCCCCAGAACTGTTTGGTATGAAACCACCTCATTTCAAACCTGCCCTGCAGCTTCAGGAGGAAATGATTGAAATATTTAATCACAAATCACTACAGGGAATGTGTTTTTTTTTTTTTGCTTCTCATTATCGTCCTCATTCTAAGCGGCACCAAAGAATCTAAATAGCTTGTGCGGTTTTAGTTTGTGTTAGCTTGTCTTGTCGTTGCTTGGCAACACGGGATGGCCAGATATGATTCGCCGTGTGAGGTTTTAAATTGAATTGCCAGGGGTTCGCCTCGTCTGGACCCCATTAGTCTAAATCTACAGAGTCCCTGGGAGTGATGCGGTGTGGTCCTACCTCTTTTCACTCTGGCGCTGCTTAGAAAAGACCGCAACTTTTAAGGTTTTCTTTGATGATGATGTCTGTCACAGCGTTGAACACAATCTCGACGTTCTTTGTGTCTGTGGCACAGGTCATGTGGCAGTAGATTTCTTTCACACCCTTCTTCATGTTCAACTCCAAGAACTGCAACTTGATGTAGCCGGCGGCATCATCGTACGTGTTGGGGCCTAAAAGGAAACGAAGCGCACACGGAGACGGGAGCACGTTCGTGAGAAGGTTCATAAAAATCGTAAGATTCTTACATCAGTTCTCCTGCACATCATGTGCATCGCTTTGTCGGATCAGCTGACATGATAATAAAATTACTTGCATGACATAATTTGATTTCGTGGAACAACACTGAGGCTCAAACTGTCTGGAGTTTAAATCTCAGGGTTTCTCGCTTGATCTATTTAGTCTTAGCCTTTTTTTTTTTTTTTTTTAGTCACAAGTAAATCTATTGTTTTGTTATGTCACAGTTACAGCAGGTTAAAGCAGGGTCAGTAGGTCTTACCGTCATAGTCTGGGAAGCAGATACTCAGATGAACTTTCTTGATCTTATCCTCAAAGAGATCCTTCTTGTTGAGGAAAAGCACGATTGAGGTCAGTGCGAAGAATCTGTGGTTGCAGATACTGTTGAATAGATGGAGGGACTCGTGCATGCGGTTCTGAAAAAGGCCAAAGAGGAACAGGGTCAGACGCTAGCTAGCGTTTATGTCTTGCAAATCTATGCAAATCTTTTTATAAACAGGGTAATAAGAGTCTAGACTCACCACTTCATCATCCTCTACCAGCACCATGTCATATGCACTGAGAGCGCCGCAGAAGATGATGCAGGTCACACCCTCGAAACAATGGATCCACTTCTTTCTCTCTGACCTCTGGCCTCCCACATCAAACATCCTGCGGGAGAAATCCAACAAAGTCGGAAAACGAAGTCAGTCGGCGACTCCCTTTGGTGATAAAGTGAAGATTGACTTCTGTTCACTAACCTGAAGTGCAACTCTTTGCAGGAGAACTGTTCTTCGATGATACCAGTGGTTTTGACTCGAGATCGCAGCACATCCTGCTCGGTGGGGAGGTAGTCCGGCTTGCAGATCCTGTCCATTTCATTGAGGTAGCTGATGATATCGGAACAAACAGTACAGCAATCAGTCTTCAGATATTAAAATTCCTCTATATACACAAGTGATAATAGTCTTCCCTCCTATAAGTTAGCTGCGTGTTTAGTTTCCCACCAAAACATTATGAACCCCAGTAGGAGATCGGGACTCACTAGCCAGCAGAGTCGTTGAGCTGGTACTCAGCAGCTCTCTCATATCCGGCCTGCACACCGCTGTCTTTCCACAGCTTCTTGATGACGTCAGCCAGCTCGTTAGGCATTGTGCCTTCCTCAATGGAGTCTGACAAGTTCTGGAGCTTCTGTGCATCCACCTGTGGTTTCAAGCGCACAGAACAAACATTCATCAGCACTGTCACATTACCTGAGCTATTGTTAGCAGGACCGAATGTCAGTTTAAATGATTTTTGACAAGTTAGGCATGTGTCTGGTGAACGTCTTGGTTGTAACGTGAGACCTGTGCACTGGGTGAGCCAAAATCAATGCCCAGCATCTCCATGCCTCTGATGATAGCCAGAGCAGACTGCAGGATGTTGCCATAGATGATCGCTTTAAACTCCATTTGTTCCTCTTTTGTATAACCTCCTTGATGCAGAATCCTGTGCACAGAAAAAAGTGAGGAAAGGATTTTAGTTTAAAAAATAGAAACTATAAACTTATTAGTCATATATCCTTGATATATAGAAAATAGTTTCTGGAAATGTGTTGACTGTCATACCAGTTAAACTGAAACACTATATTGCAGTTTGTATGTCCGCAAATGTAAAAAGTCAAGTTCCCACTTTCTAAACAACCTGAATATCTAGAGGGGATGTATCATCTTCTGCTCACAGTGCCACCTTGTGGCAGCAGTCTGTTCTCACTCAGCTCAGTGTAACTAGCTGCACAAAACAAGTGCTGACAGATCAGAGTAAGCGGATGTTTGCCCTGTTGACCTTTGTGAAAAGCTTCACAGCAAGTGAATCAGACAAAGACAAGGGAGTTTTAGGCTGCTGCCTGTCTGCTGACCAGTGAGATTAAAGTAACCTCCTGTTGCACTGTTGATCACTTGTCACTTGTGTGGATGAGTCATAAAATCATATATTATGTATCACAAATTTGACTAAAATGAGTCCATCAATTAAACTCCTGTATGTTTACTTACTTCATTTGTTTTACAATGGTGCTCTTCCCTGACTCACCAGCACCTGGAAGAGAAGACAAAGTTTACCACCAACACCAAACAGCTTAATGACGATTTGATCAATATGTGCTTTGGCCAAAACTGAAACGTTTATGCTGTCCATTCAGTGGATGGTGTCAGGGTGATTCCCTACTGTTTGAAGATGTCTGAAGGAATGAGGAACTCTGGAATGAGTCCAAAAGCCTCACTGGGAACACTCTCATGTGCCCCTGTATGTAACCATGCAAATGTGCGTGTTATAGTATATTATATGTATTTTTGATCTTCCAAAAGATAGCACTTTTGGATTATCGGCAGGGTTTTTTGTACATTAAGAACGTGTCAGAAACGACATGTCACTCGCTCGCTCTCGCTCATTGTAAGCCCACTCAGGCCAGGAGGAAATTATCACGTCACAGATCAACCAAAGCTATCCTGCACTCGCCGAAGTCACATTAAGCTGCGGCCGCAGACTTACTGCTCGAGCGATTTAAGACTTCAAGCCTTGACTCCTGTGCCCTCATCAGGCACAAACCAGCAGTACTTAGTGAACCAGTAACCGGTTTATTTTATTAATTTGCAGTGAGGCAGCGACAGTTCACTATGAAGTTTATTTCAGTTATCACGTTGTGCTTTAATGAAGTTTCCTTTATCGCGTTTGTGCTCATTAGCTGAATGTATCTGTAGGATTTACAGCAGCATTACATCTGAGCTTTAAACAGAAGCTCAATGTCAATGTTTGTCCTGTAAATGATATTATTGGTCAACATTTTTTCATAAACTGCAGCAGATGATTAGGGTGATTGCGACTTAGTAAATAACCCTATCTAAAATACAGAATTTAACTAATTGAAATTGAAACTTGAAAATCTTTTTTTTTTTTTAATTATGTAATGTATTTTACCTATGACAGATATTATAACTCTCTATAATTGACTACATGTATTTTCAAGTACCAAACTTCACCATTTATTTCAGTGGTTCCATACCTGCACATAACAAGCACCCCACTAACACCAGTTGCAAACTTTAATTGGAAACCTGCAGAGGTTTGTCCCTCTGCAGCTCAATCTGTGTCCTTTCACTGTTTCTTAGAGCCCACAAGGTGCAACTCTTCTTATCCTAATGAGTCAGTTCTTCCTGTCTAATCTAATAGAGGTAAAGGTTAAGTCTAAAAGTGTGTTACACACTCATGTCACAGATCCGAATATTGCAGTGAGAGAGAATAAAAGCTATTACCTTATTTATAAGGTGCAGTAATCAGCAGTTCTGTGGTGTCTTTAAAGTAAATAACTGTATATACATTAAATATTTCCAACATATATCCTCAATATATCCAAAACAGCACAGAAGTTGGTACAATTTTCATTTGACAATATTCTTTTTTTTTATTTTTGTATCTAGAATTTCACACAATCTTACTATGTGACATAAAATTAACATCAATTAAGAAGATGAATTTCTTAATCCTCTCTTCTTTTGACATTGACAATGTTCATTGGTATCATGACAAACGTTGCTGTCAGTGACAATGTTAGTTATGATAAAACACATTTGATACGTTTTATGTGTGAGTTGAGGATCAACAGAGACCTCACCAAATGGATCGGCACTAAACCGGTTAGGTAATTGGATTGACATATTGCCGCCGTGCTGTGATTCATTTAGACCAAAACCTATGATCTTTTAAGCACCAACGTCCTTCCATAAGAATTCATTCTTTTAAAGTCATTCTTTTAAAATAAAGCCAGGATAGTACAAGAAAATTTCACTACCAGTTTTTCATCTATAATATGTGTCAATTTTTTTGTTTCCAATCCTTTTTGAAGCTTTTCAGAGATTAGAAATCCTGCAAATTCTTAAAAATAGCTCTGATAATGGTTTTAGCTGCAATATTTTATATTATGTAAGTTGCTAACAATGAGTCAATAAGCAGTTCATTGTATTGCTAATATTTGTTTTTTAATACATTTTACATACATTAACTATTTTATGTTTACTATTATGTTCCATTTTTATAAAATGTATTATAAATATTTTAGAAAGGAAATTTTTGCCTCAATTTGTAGCTTTATCTCTCTCTCTGCTGCCTTTCTAGGTTTTGTCCAAGTTTAAACAGTCCTCTCATCTTTCTAATATATTACTGTGGGATTTTATCTAGAAGAAGCAGTTAACTCCACCTCAGATGATGAATTTCTCAGATGCATAAGGAGTCTGTAACATAAATTGATTTTAACCCTGAAATTCAGAATCAGTTGATTACCTTTCAGAAGTCAGTTAAAAACTCACTAAATAAAAAGTATATGATGTTTTCTACTGTGCAGGTAACCTTGAGTTACACCTGTCACCTGTTGGCTGGCTGCAACATGTTCTACTTTGCAGCCCCGAACCTTCACATAAGTTCTGTCTGTTTCAGTCAAAATGGAAAATGTAAAGTTAGATCTATATATTTCAGTATCATTTGAAATTATAACGTGTCATCCAATCACCTTTGCATCACCTGCAGCCTGGGATAAAAAAAAAAGAAAAGTCCATTCATGAGTCAACTTACCAAGCAATAATAGCTTGACAGTTTTAGCATCCTTATCAGCATCTTCTTGGAGTTGTTTTTCCAACTCCTTTGACTTTTTGTCCTCGGCGCTTGCTCCCGCACCCATTCTTTCTTCCTCCTCCAATTCAAGTTCCTCAAGGTAAGAAATTTTGACGGTTCTGTTTGAGTCTCTGCAGAGAACCTGGATGAGCACTAATCGTGCTAATAGGCGATTTCCAAGCGGAAGGGGATTGGGAGGGAGGTGCTTGAGTCTTCTTGGCTCTGCTGGCTTCTTTCGATTAGATGATCAGTTGGGTCCCTCCAAGGTCTCAAGGTCTCTAATCAACTCAGCAGCTCTGTGCAGCAGAGATCCACCCTTTAATTCCCTTTGGTTAAACCCTGACTTAGGTGTTGCCTCTTCCTGATTGGCCAGGCAATCCTATTAGTCTAATAAGAGCAATCGTGAATATGGTAACGAAAAAGTAGAAAATAAACACATTCGCCTTTAGCTCAGCCATATTAATGTTTTACAACATGGAATTTGTTGATTTAATTTACATGCTCAAACATATAAAGAAAATGTGTTATCATATTATACAGTATAGCGTGTAAATATGCAAAAGTCAAACACTATACTGTTGCCTATACATCTGATGCATACATTTGGAAAACAGTACATTCTGTATTTCCTATCATCACACAGTTGGTCAGTCTGTATTTATATATACACTTTATTAAAATTGTTCAACCACTCATTAATGTAAATATTTCATCAGCCATGAGCTGAAAAAGAGAAACTGTCCAGTGAGCAGCAGTTAGTGGCTCAGGTCATTAGAGACTGGTCAGACTGGTTCGAGCTAATAGAAAGGCAACAATCACATACAGAAGGACTAGTTACACCTGACGTATGCAGAAGACCTACAATTCATTACAATGTGGCAAACAACATGAAAGCATGGAACCATCCTGCCTTGTACCATGTACATACCTGTATAATCACAGTGGCCTACTCATTATTGTACTCTGTCCCTATCAAATAACGGATGGCTACTTCCAGCAGGATAACCCACCATATCACAAAGCTCAAATCATCTGGTCTCCATTCAAATGGCTTCCACAGGTCGCAGAATCTAACAGAACACCTTTCATGTGTGGTGAAACAGGAGATTTGCATCAAATCTGCAGCGACTGCGTTGATATTATACGTCAATATCAATGACCAAAATCTTTTTTTTGCATGTTTCCAGCACCTTGCTGAATCTATTCCATGAAGAATTACAGCACCAGGTACCAGCAAGGTGTCCATTTTTTAAACATTTAAAACCAGCATAAATCAATTGAATAAATGTCAGTGTGTGGGTGCCTTGATCACTACGCTGCTGTATTTGCTGCCTGTTTGACTCTTGAATTCACAGTCAGTCACATGGACTGAGCATGGAGGGAAGCATTAAGGTCTCATAAACTTCTTATAGTTAAGACGTTTAAATCCCAGGTGGCGTGGTGCCGGCTAAATAAAGCAACTGTCACTGCTCTGTGTGGTCTCAGTGATAACATGATCAAAATGTGTGTGTGTGTTTTTGTTTGTTTGTTTTTTACACATAGCCTGCACTGATTTGGACTGAATTCATCATACTTTAAACCAATGATTCATGTTTTTGTAGTGCTGTCTAACATTTTTTGGCCTTTGGATGTTATGTTTTTTTTTTCTTCTTGTCTCCTAACCCCAACCAGCCTAGTCTGGGCCGGTCCCACCTCTTTAGGAGAAAGATTACTAGAAGTAGTCTTAATTATTATAGGTTCCTGGGGTGTTTGTTTTTCATATATCACCACTGCAGCTGAAAACCTTTTTCAGGTGATGTCTTGTTTAAATGTAATTGAACATCACGTCACCATAGTTTGCACAGGGTTTTTATATAATGGTTATCTACTTTAATGTATCATTACATTATTAATATTTTTCACGATAATCATTTTCCTTTTATTCTGATAAAGCTAAAACGGAGTTACACAGTTTTGCAACAGAAATGTGAAAACATGGTGCTGTATGTGGGATTTTCATTGATTCAAAACGTGAATGTGAATAAAGCTCAAAATAATGGTGTTATGAGATTGGATCACTTTACGTCATCAAAGCCTCCCCAAGTGTCCGTAAACTATTGTAATCCAGAGAGTAGAAATTGAAATAATCCACTTATCAACATGCAGTGCAGTTGGATCACTTCCATCTTTAGTAGGTTCCCATTGAATGAAAAAAATGATCTGAAGCACTGATTTATAAAAAACAATAAATAAATAAAAATATGGAAAAAATAGAGTTACAAGGTCATCAGCCACTGGTGATTTTATATGTATTTTAATACTTGTTTATTATTGCACTTTTTGTTGTTGTTTTTCGTCGTCCTCCATCTTCTCCAGTCTGATCTGTATTAGTTCCTAATGAGAGGAGAGGTCAGACGATAAGAGGGTCTTTGTCTCAATGACTTTGCTGATGAAGACACACCCAAGTGTGAAAACGTCCCTCTCATAATAAAATGTTTCCTATTCTGTCAGTGAAGGTCTTAGGACAAGCAATATGATTATAGGCATGTTTGGTGTAGGTTATCCGTCAACTGGTCAGCCTTGTGGGGATAATGGGTGGAGCTCAGTGGGACTTCCCTTCAGGTCTGTGTGGTTCCCATCATCAAGCGTGTTAGAGGACTTATACCGAGATGCCGTACTTAAGGCTACTAATTCAGCCAGAAGATAAGTTGCTGTTGTGTATTTTGGCCAACAAATTGTGCCAGAAGCCCGTTTGCTTTAATTAAGTGACTTCAGTGTCCCCACATTAAGAAAGATGATTCTGCATGTGGAGGCATCGGATATCAGCCGGCTCTCCTGCACTGTAGTAATTAGGTTTTTCAATGTTACAATGTGATTATGTTTCTTTCACTGTGCAGTTTATTAGATTTGGTTTATTATTTTGCCAGGGGGAAACTGGTTTGGAGTTTGTACAATTTTATGGACCATACGAACATACAAACTAAGAAAGAAAAGAAACAAACAGCATATTTTCTGGTTTGTTTAGTGTTCTATGACACTAAAATGAATATATTTGGGTGTTGGACTGTTGTGGTCAAAACAAGGCTCTTGAAGATATGACTTGATATAACTATGTAACATTTTTGGCCATATTTTGGACCAAACAATTTAGCAATTAACCAAGAGAATAACCAGATTAATAAGATTAATAACAGATTGATCAATAATAAAATAATATTGGTAGTTGCAGTTTTATTGATATGGAAACATTTGAATGATACCAAGCTCTAGTTCACAGTTTTGAAGTGTGAAGTCAAGACTTGAGGTCTATTTGGCTGTTGATGTCAGTAAAGTTTTAAAGGTTTTAAAAGATATGTTTAATTTTAAATGTGTAGTTAAATGATCTCTGCTTGACCTTATGTGAAATCATATTACCCCATTGTTAACATTGTTGTCATTATGCAAAGCAAAACTTTATTTATACATTTCATTCCAGGTGGAAACACATGGATTCACAGAGTGAGCAACCGGAAATGTCGCAGTCACAAAAACAATGTCATTAAAACCCCAAAATACAAAATAAAACATCAGACATGAATAAGTGAAGTCTTTATTGAGTCAGCATATGGGAGTGGTACTAACACAGCCTGTATATCTGCTGATAATGACATTAATTAGTTTGATCTCTTATATTTGTGATTATGGTGCAAATTAGGCAACTGTTTAATCTCCAAATGGTAAATTTGTTCAACTTTAAAATTGTCTACATCAGCAGTAGAGTCTGTTGATAGATAATCACACCTGGCAGCTGTGGCTATCTGGATAAGCCCATAAAGCTTTTTCATCAAATAAAATCTTATAAACACAGGCTGCACAGTGTTAATAGGCGGGAGGGTATAACATTTGCATAATGGCCCCATATGTTTCTAATTTTCTCTGTGAGTTTATTGAAGGTTCAGCGTTTATTAACAGAACTTGTGTCATCGATCCAGTCTAATGACGTCAGGGTCAAATAGGCTCAGCAGACAACTAAACAATCAGCAGACTGGGACCTGGCATGTGTAATATTGTAAAAACTGGGTGGAACTGAACAATATTTCAGGGTTTAAACACTGTCTTCAAAGGATGTCATCATTCATAAAATATATGTGTTTTAAAAGATGCAAATGGAGCAAATTCATTCCTTTCTGAGAAAAATCAATATCTACATAGTTTCACTTAAGACTCTGTTGTTAATCGTCAACAAATTCATGCAAACTCAGAACAAAGTCAGACCTGCCGTATCCGCGGTAACTGCATTAAAAATCACTTTCACTTTCTCACCTCAGCATCATGCACGGCCCAGTTCTGTCCTGAGATACTGACCCTCGCGATCACGTCACTGCGCCTAAGCATGTATTGCTAATTAGCTGGGGCAGGGTGCTTGAGGCCTAAATCCCTGAATGCGTCCAAGCAGGCTAATCGCAGCAGCACATCTAGTGATGGCGGCCAATCCCATTAGGCTGTCGACAGCGTAGCCCCGCTTTGTGCTCAGTTCCTGCAGCTCTGATCTGTTGACGAGATTACCCACAGCCTCAGAGCTTCCAGGCTTAACACATCATGGACGTCTTTTTGGGCTGTGGTCGCGGCGGAGAGCAGGAATAAATAATGCGTGGAAATCAATGTTTTTAATGGTGCAGAAAGGATGCAAGCTTCCTCGGGTTAATTTGACAAAGTAGGCCAAGCCAGAGTCTTATTGACTAATGCAATCACATTATAGTAAAACACCAACGCAATACTCAAAAAGAGCAGTTTTGCTGCATATATTAAGGGTTTCAGAGAAGCCAGGTCATAGAGCCGAAAAAGAATTATTCTCCTGACATGAAGAAACCAGCAGAGGCCATTTGTAATTGATAATCTTCACTTTTGTGTGTGTGTGTGTGTGTGTGTGTGTGTGTGTGTGTGTGTGTGTGTGTGTGTGTGTGTGTGTGTGTGTGTGTGTGTGTGTGTGTGTGTGTGTGTGTGTGTGGCTGCATTACAGGAAATTCCCACCTACTGATCTAAGCTTGTGAGGTTTGTGGAATTTTACTCCCACTGACGTAAAGGACAACCTGGGTAGGTTCTCCTTGCTGCAGTATAGCATTTACACACAAGATGCTGTGATACTAATCCTCTTACACAAACATTTTGGGACTCCATCATACACAATAAAACTTTGCAGGGTGATGAAGAGTATTATTTATCACAGAGATCAGAAAATGTATGTTTAAACACATTATTTTGTAAGAATACATCTTAATTTGCATAACATATATACCAACCTCATAGAAAGCCACCAATTTATTTTCTTACAGGCAATATGTAAAGGCAAAACAGATGAACTGAGTATATAATTTCAAAAAATCAAGGGACAAAAGATAAGATGATGGCAATGAGGCAAGTTACAAATATAAGTACTGAGATAAAGAATAAAAGGTAACTAGAGGCCAAAAGGAGTGGAAACCCTATGTCAAAACCCCCCAAAATGTAATTCAGCAGGCACAAATCTGTAAAGTTATGCCATGGTGGCTTTTTTGGCTTTTCATTTACTTTTTGCAACATCTTGATCTTAAGTCCTGGATTCAGCTGTGTTCATCCGGTCATGTTCGCTTCAGGTTCCTCCCACAAAACAAACTATGTCTCAGTTAAATATTGTGCCTTGTTATGGATTGATGACATGTGCGGGGTGTTTCCCTGCAGTTTTCCCAGTGCATTCTGGTATAGAATCAGCCGCAACATAATTCTCCTCTCGCCAATAGGTGCATGTATGCATGTATAGATGTGTCTTTGCAACAGGAAGCTGTGTGTCCAAGGTCGACTTTCCACCAGCTGAACAGGGATTAACCACAGACAGATTAACGTTAGAGGAAACAAGTGAAAAGAAGAGTGCGCAAGGGTGGATTTAAGGGGAGTTTATTCATGGATACAGATTCTGCTTGTCTCCATTCATCTACTCACTCTTCCATCACTGGCTGATATGAGTGACGTTCAGAGCAGCCAGTAGACACATGCATCTGAAAGATGCAAGAAAGAAGACTCTCTCCCTCAAAACAAGCTCTGGATTCCCTCATCATGTTACTATGAGTATTCACTGTGGATTGACTCACCACCATTTTTCTTTTCTTTTTCCGAACATTAATGAGCTGCATTAATTTGACAATAAATTAGATCAATACTGGCCATTGTCGAGCAGTAGAGAAAGAACAACAGGTTTCTTCTTTGGTAATTAAAGCCTCATTCAGTCATGTATATTGACTTTCGGTTTTCTATGAAATTAATTTTTTTGTAATTCCTATTTTGCCCATTTAACTGATTTTAAGTCCTATTGCAGGTTTTGGTTGTTGATATAAATTTTACTTATGACTAAGGAATTTACAGACATGCATTATGTTGTGCTGCAGTTAGTTTCACTATTTCTCCTTAATGACCATAAGAGGGTGCTGGCTCCACACAGCTCACACACCTACTGCAAAGCTCTTCTCTGTGCTCCCTTACTTAAATGTGTTTATTTATTTGCAGCTCTGCCACTAATGTCTAATTTTAGGATTATGAGAGATAAATGTCTAAATGATCAAATGAACACAAGAAATAAATGTCATTATAAAGCTTTAGTCATACTTTGAGATGAGTTCCGCAGAAAGTTTAGGTGACCGTCAATTACTTTTTCTGCCGAGATGTTTTTAATGTTGTGTTATGGAGCTCAAGGAACTGTTTGCATACAAATCAAATCACCAGACTTTAACACTATGGATTTTCAAAATAAAGTTAATATTTTCAGCAAGACAACCATAAAGCACTTAAATGAGTAACAATCTTTCCACTCACACAAAACACCACCATCTGCTGGACGACTGCGAGACATTAAAATTCAAATCTGTACTCTGATATTTAATGAATGTAATGGATACTTGTTAGGACAATATTTAGAATATATTTCCATTAATTGAATGTGTGTGTGTGTGTGTGTGCGTGTGTGTGTGTGTGTGTGTGTGTGTGTGTGTGTGTGTGTGTGTGTGTGTGTGTGTACATAGTCTTTTATCCTTATCATGTGCAATGTGGTACTATGAGTATTTTGTGTGTTTAATTTCATAAAATAACACAAAAAGCAAATACAGTAATTGTATATAAAGCAATTTATTTTATTATTTAGTTTTTATTTTAATGAAAGAGGTGGAAGCAACAAACTGTATATGTGAGCATCCTTGGAGATTTTTACAGTCTGTTGTGGAATATTAAGTAGCGTTGCAGAATATCCAGTAGCTACGTCATAACCGGAAGTATTATCAGCAAAATGCACTTAACGTCAGTCAGTCATTCATCTTCTATACCCACTTATTCCTCATTAGGGTTGCAGGGGTCTGCTGGAGCCAATCCCAGCGCATGGTCACCAGCCTATCATGGGGCACACAAACGATTCACTCACACATTCACACCTACGGGCAATTTAGAGTCTGCAATTAACCTCAGCATGTTTTTGGACTGTGGGAGGAAGCCGGAGTACCCGGTGAAAACCCACGCAGACACGGGGAGAACATGCAAACTCCACACAGAAAGGTCCCAGGACCAAGGAGGTCTTGAACCTCTGACCTTCTTGCTGTGAGGCAACAGCGCTAACCGTGTCGCCCTGCACTTAAAGTATGAAAAGTAAATGTATTCGTTATACATTTGTATTACTATTGTAATAATAATATAGTCAGCCATTTTCTATATCCGTTTATTCCTCACTAGTATCACAGGACCCCAGATGGTCGCCAGTCTATCCTGCGGCACACACACCATTCACTCACACACTCACACCTAGAGGCTCCAATTAACTCTAGCATGTCTTTGGACAGTGGGAGGAAATATTAATATAGTGTATTATATTAATTAAGATATAATTTGACTTTATCACCAACAAACGCATGAGAGCATCTTAAATGTTATAGTCCAGCAATGTGAAAACGATTTTAGGTACTTTGGGTGGATTAATAGTCACACGGTGTTATACATTAGGCATCTTGTTGAAATGTGTAATCTGCCTTTTACTTGTTCAGTATCCAGCTCAGCAGCCTGTTGATTAACCTCATGTGCACATGCTGTTTTTAGAGCCCCCTCAAGCTAAATGGCGAAAGTGTTGTTCAATCCTTTGGACACTGGAATGAAAGAAATTGCAATTATGAGAAAGATTTTTTTTTAAAAAAAAGAGAGAGAAAGCTTTTATTGTGTAAACAGTTAATTCATAATAAAAATAATTGTTACTTTCAGCCCTAAAATTAATGTAAATATTAATGATTAAACAAAAAATACTGACAATTTATACATCAATATAATTCAAAAAGTTCACATTTTCATTTAGGCAACGTTTGTTAGATAATATTTATTACTTGTCCTCTTCTGCATGGTAATAGAAGAATAAAGGTGTTGTTTCCTTTAGGTTTGTGCAGCAATTACTTTTATCATTTATTCTGTAACTACAACTTTCCTCCCCATTGGTTTGCCTACACATAGATTTGTGGTGGTCGTGGTGGTTGTCACGGCAACAGCACAGGCTAGAGCTGCCGTGTGTGTGTTTTGTACCCTTTGCGTGTGTGTGTGTTTAGTGTTTTCGCTGTGTGTTTGTGGTACGGGGGGAAGCCGAGCCTCTCATCACGCCCCCCAGCCTCC
This sequence comes from Lepturacanthus savala, assembly GCA_030544235.1. Classification (NCBI taxonomy): domain Eukaryota; kingdom Metazoa; phylum Chordata; class Actinopteri; order Scombriformes; family Trichiuridae; genus Lepturacanthus; species Lepturacanthus savala. The sequence continues at coordinate 15,795,436 of CM060480.1, forward strand.
ATCAGCGCTGCAGCTCAGGCACGAGACTCTTTCAGTGGGGTGTGGCCTGTTTCGCTGCAGAGGGGATGCTCAGCAGCCCCACGCTGGACCAAACTAGTCTGGAAATCAGGCACGTAGCGCACACACACACTCGCACCGAAGCTCCCAGCATCGGCGCCCCATCCCTCCTCCTCCTCTCCTCTGTTTTCTTCTCCTCTCCCAGTCTGTAGCAGCTCTCCGATGCGCTGTCCTCCGTCGCTCTGACTCGCTCCGCTCTCTTTCTCCCGTCCGTGCCAAAGCTGAAACCACGCAACCCGGGAACATGTCCTCCAACCTGCCCCCTGGGACCGCCGCTGGGGCAAAAAACAAGCCCCTGTCCCCCTTCAGGAAGCGCGGCAGCCTGCAGTACACAGCCAGCAACACAGGTGAGTGGACGGAACCCAGGGCTGGAGAGGGAGGACGATGCTTTGAGCGCACTGGTCCTGGAGTAGAAGGTGGAATCTGACACGAGCTGAGCCAGAGGTAGTACATGGCTCAGGTCTTGTATAGTTCTGTGAATTCTTACTTTTTTTAAAACTTATTGTTGATTTCTTATTATTTAAGTGGTTCAGAGTATCAGTAACAGAAAATGAGAGGGTGAAATTACTTTTTGGTCTGGAAGTAGTTTGGGGAAATGCAAACCTGTTGATTAGGGAGGTGCAGCATCTCTCTGTGGATACTTGCTTCTACCTTATACCCTTTTCCTTCATTTTCAGATTTATTTAAAAAAAAAATGCATACATCTGTTATCAGCCTTATTTTCAGTTTGAATTTGCAGTCAGATCTGGCATCTGCAGCATAAGAAAAAAATCTTTTCATGTTGCGTAACCTGTTGTTGGGTAAAAACTCATATTTTATTATTTATTATAATTTAACTCAAAGAATGAGGTGCTGCTTCACGAGTTGATGAACCATTTGCCTTGTAACACTTTTTCAACACATTACACATAAGGTAACACAATTTGCAAGCTCCCCCTTGACTATCAATTTTATGCTTATATGCACATTTTTTTTCTCCTGTTTTTCATTCAGTCTAATGGCTGTGGCCCCGAGAGAATATGAAGGTTGGTCCCTCAGGACTTGATCCCCTGCTGAAAGAGAGGATTAGCCCCCACTCATGTATGCACACAGCGGCTTTTCATCCAAACTACAAAGAATGAAAAATGACCATATGATGAAATATCAGCCGATTAAATGCCGCTCCTTCTGTTCGTTCAGTGTCATCTCCCAAACTAGCCATATTTCCTGTCAAATGTGCAACTGCTTCTTCAATTTAACACTAATATCATGCAAATGGTGGTGTTTTTATACAACGGCACATTGTCTTCATATCATTCGTTAGAAATTACTCTGCATGGAAATATTTGTCTAGTTAGGTCTCAAATTCAGCCTTTGTGGTTCTTATATTTCATTAAGCAAGAAAATAACATTGTAGAAAAAATGTGGCAAGATAAATGCCTCTTTTCAAGAATTCTTCCAGATATTTTAATATCTTGAAACAAGATTAACTGAGAATGACTGGTGTGCCTGTGGCACACTTGTCTCTTGATAGCTTGTTAATGTATGAGTATTAGAAGCACATCACTCTGTTTGATGTTTTTAATATCAGACTTGCACAGTGTTTGAACGACAATACCATGAAAAATGCTGTAGACATGTCTTTACAACTCTCCCTCACCCAGTTCATGTCTGTAATGGGGACGTGTGCAACTGACAGTGACATGTTGTGATGTTACAATGACTGTCAAGGCGGTCGAAGATGTTATTTCTGTTTGGAGATTGATTTTAACGGCAGCAAAAACAACAGCTGGAAGTCAGAGTGATTCACCGACCCCTCATTTACATCAGCGTGTTCTCTGCAATTACCCTCTTTTACTGCTTGAAGCTGACAGCGGCAATTAATGAAGTCACTCTGGAGTCTCTGGGAAAAGTACATAGTGGCTGGAATGATAGGAGCTTTTATTATTTGATAGAGACACATTTTTTTGCATGTAGCAAAAAAAACGGTTTATTCTAAAGCCTCTAGGGTTTCAGTTCTAAAGTCACTGCAGACACATTTTAAGATAAGTTCACATTTTTTTATTTTCAATGCATCCAGGGTAGGCTGGGTAAGCAAAGATAACATTTAGGTGACTCATTTTTTTTGTATTTCATAAAGGTCATTGATCTAATTCTGAGCAGATCAAACAGCACAGTAAATAGAAATACTTGCAGTGAAATCAGGCTGCATATAGATGATCACTTGATCACATTAGAGCCAGCATTGTGTTTTAAATGCTCACTAAATCTTTAATAGATAATTACAATAGTAGTTATTTTTAAATCTGCTGTAGCCACTCAACAGCTTCATACATTATAGACTGTCTGCTAAATGATGCCTAAATTGACACTTAGTGTGTGGGGGGAGCGCTCGCTTATTAGATTGTTAAACTGAGAATCAATCTGAACTAATAAGATCTCTGCCAATCAATCAGCGCAGCAGAGTGGAATAGACGTGGCCACATCTTTAAAGGTTATGCACCCACTGCACACATATTAAACTCCACTGTGCCTGTCAGGCAGCCTTTTACTCTCTTTGTGCTTTTTGTGTAAAGAGCCGAGGCTTCGTCCATATATAGCTCACTATTCATGTGTGGTCTGAACTGTGAGTGGGTGAGTCACTCCTCTCACTGCGAAAAAGATAATTCTTAAATTAGTGAACCACCCACTCACCAGTTTGCCTGTTCTGTGCCCCACTGTTTTTCAGTTGTTGAACCACTTAAATCAACTCAGATGAGAATACTAGAACGTTATGCTTTATACTTCATTATCATATACAGACAAGCAGACATTCAGTAATGGTAACAAATAATTCATTATAAAGTTACATGATTGACATTGACTCACTAGAGCACATGACATGCATCATAAAAATAGTTAACAAGAGCAAAATGCTCCTGTAGAAATGATCCCATCCAGACATGTTTTAGGATTTAAAGTTATAGTTACTCCTTCTCCCTAATAAATCAAAAATCTATGAATATGTGAATATTTTATTTCAAAATGTGGATATAAGACAATTTTTCCATGTCACACTCTCATAACGGCCCTCAATTCGCTCCAAAGTAGTAGCTCAAACAATGCACAGATGTCATTATGCAGAATAAAGCTCAAACATGGACCAAGAGAAACAAAACAAGAGCACAATATGAAAATACTGCAGTTAAAAGTCTAAAGTAGTAGTACAAAAGTACTATCAGAAAAAAAAACACTTAAAATATCATAAATCACTCTATGTAACAATACATCAATATTGTTATTTAATATTCTTAATATGAAAGAAGCTTTAAATGTTGCCGGATGAAGTGGAGCTAATACTGTTATCTAGTTTAATCAAAAGCAATGAAAATGTTTATATCTTATTAAGAGATATGTTTGTGTAATGTTTTTAAAATCTTGATCTACAAAAAAAAAAAACTATTTACCATAGCTATCAGATGAATAAAAATGAGTAAATAGTACAATGTTTCACTATAGAATGTGGGGGAAAGTGTAAAATTACTCTCCTCCACTGCAGAACAGTGATACTACACCAACATACTATGAAATATTAAATAGCTACGATTTACCAACCAGATGGTCTATTAATTTATACAGCAGGCTGATAATGGATCTTTGGACGCATTGTACTTTGCCTTGAATTTCATCTTGTTCACGCCTCCTTCAGCTGTGTCAGACCTTGGATCATTACAGGCGCCCACATGTCGGGGTGTGTATGGAGAACAAATACAGTAATGACAGGGAAAAAGACCCTGTAGGTTAAATGTTAAGCCCTGTCACTCCCCACTATAATGAGACCTGCACAAGTAATATCTCAGTTTGTAATTAATGATTGACCGAGCATCCGGACCACCACCCATCAGTTACCGCACCTTCACCCGATAGCTGTCGCTCAGTTACTCCTCGTGTGGTTTTGCTGTCTCTTGTGGACTTGTGCCCTGTGGGTGGTGCCACATCTTTGTTTTAGTGTTGCTCTTACCTGATGGTGATGCAGAACTCACTGATAACTGATGTCTGTTGGCAACACATCAAGCTGTGGAGGGTCCGAAACCTGTTTAAAAGGTACAGTGTTTGATGCTGCGTTATATTATTAAATGAAAGAAAATAGGCTGAAATATTGTGTTTTTGTTTATTTGGTCCCTTTGGAAAGTAACTGAGTACATTTACTCAACTACTGAAAGATTCTACTTTTAAATTACATTTATCGAACATCTGTTATTATACTATTATGTATGTTTTGCTGCTAATACTTTTGTATTTTTGTGATGTCAGGATTTTTAATTTGTGTCTATTGCTATTTTTCTTAACTCAAAGGTCTGCTTACTTCCACCACTTTTATTATAAATTATGGTAATGAACCAGAAGAAATCGTAATTTCTGGATCACGTTGAATTTTTTATTCTTTGGTAACATTGTGGCATCAGATCATTCATACAGTTGCCATCATTTTGAGCCAACTGGTGATAATACCTTGCACCTGCATAGCTTGTTTTCTTTACACACTACGCCAGAGACACTAAAGCCTAGTTTATACTTCTGGGTACATAAGTACACCATCTATGCAAATCCCTACGCCGTAATCTGATGCACACCTCCAAAAAATCCAAGTGCGCATTGCAGGAACGTGACCCGCAAGGGCTAGACTTTAAGCCTAGTTTATGCTTCTGTGGACGAAGCAATGGCATCGACGTGACGCAGGCATTGAGCATTCGAAGTTCACAGTAAATAATTGAAACCAAGTCCAAAAAAGTCTGGTACAAGACAAAAAAAAACAGGCAAAAAAACAGATATCCTTAAAATTACACCCATTCTCTTTTTTGCCAGTTTTTTTTTCCCTTTTTTGCCGCATGTATGACTAAGCTGCACTAATCACAGACTTTGACTACACCAGCTTTTTATTCCACAATAATGCCTGTATTCAATAAGTATAGGACAACAATGTTGGGTGGGAGTCACAATATGCTTGGCGGAGGTCTGCACCCTCAGTGCTTTTCTAGTTGAAATCAGGTTTGGTAGATTAAGAGCTGGTGTTGATTTGATGAAGCTGTGTGTGATACAGCTTGTATCCATGAGAGGGAGCCTGGTCTGAATAAATGGAGTGAGACAGACAAGTCAATAAATCACAATCATGTTTGTTATGCTGCTCTTGGGGCCACAACAATTTGATTAGACCTCCTGAACGCAATTTTGCTGTTGATGGTCTTGAAAAAAAAAAAAGCAACAACAATTTAACCTTGAGAGGCAGAGTGGTAATTTGTGGTCAGATTCCATTTGACTGTAGTGTTTCTCTCTGCAGAACGATGTCCTGACTGTCAGGGTTTTTCAGCTGTCGGTTTATGTTTATATTGTAGTAGTAGTAAATTATTCCTGGTTTCATAAATATTTTTTATATTGTCTGAGTAAAAGATCACCCACACAATCCTTGGCAATGTCTACTAACTCCTGCTCATCAGTGTCTGAACAGGAACAAATAGTCCTCATCAAGATCTGTTATTTATTTTTATAATACTGTGTGCAAATGTTCCCCCACACGATCCGAAACAATGACCACAAAATCCACATCCATCAAGGCCTCATCCCACAGAAATAATCCATTAGTATCAGCACAAGCAGGCGAGACACATTTCACCACGATTACACAGTGATCACATGTGACGAATACAGACTGATTGATTGATGGTTGAGTTTATGGTTCCCTGTCTGCAAATCTTTAAGTTTTCTTACCCTAACTACTTCTTCAGGCGTTTCATTCAACCTCGTCATCATTTAGCAGTTTCTTGTCCTCGTTGCTTGTCTCTTGTTTTGTCCCCTTCAAATGCCTGACAAGGTCTGGATTCTGTTTTGTTGGAGGTTCATTCAAGTACACGCCTGTCCCCTTCAGCTTCTTCTCCTGCCTGCCTCACTAGCTCTTGTGTTTTTAGATTCACAAGCCAAACTAGTAAATTTGTTGGATTTCCATAATTGTGTCTATATAAAGGTGTTTCTATATTATATAGACACAATATATATATATATATATATATATATATATATATATATATATATATATATATATATATATATATAATATATATTTTATATGTGTGTGTGTGTGTGTGTGGTGTTAGAATTCTCTGGGGCTAAAACACCATAGTGTTCATTATTTAATTAAATAAATAAGGAAAGGAGCTTCAGAAAAGGCCAACAATATTTCCAATTTTCTCATTTCCTCATTGTCAACAAATCCCATGAAAAGATAAAAAAAAAATCAATAATCAAAGTTGGGGTGGATTATGTTTTATTATGTGTTTTATTTTGCAACATATTGTTTAAAATCCCCTTCACGCACAGACTGCAACCAAAAAATTAAATGCTCCAACACATAGAAAAATAGTAACCTGTGGGATGGGCAGAATTGAATAAACTCCATCCAAACACTGTAAGCGTCATGTTGACTATCATTGGATGATGATTTGTCTCAGAAACTCAACTCACATTTAATTAATCACATTAACGAGGTCTTCTAGTGCAGCCAAACACTAAGATCACTTTTTCACTTTTCAAATTAATCTCAATTTTTGTCCAAAATCTATTAAAAAGACAAAAAATGTTTCACTGGATGACATTTTCCAAGCCACTGTAATTTATAGTAATTCCCACAACAACCACAGCTGTTTTTTGAAATTATTCTGCCTTATTTTTTAGAAATTAAACTATACTCATGACATATTTTAATACATAGAAAAAAAAACTAGTGTTGGTCTTCTCATGACAATATTATTAACAATGGTGCTAATTGTTTTACTGGTACTAGTTCATTTCAGTCCTTGATAACAAAGGCATAGAATATCATCCGTCCTATTCTTTAAAAGTCCGGTGTAAGAACAGCATCAAGTCTATTTAAGTAAGATTATTTGTCATGGTTAGAAATGGGTAAACATTTCATATTTGGACAACTTGAGTTGAACTCTAGACAGTATTGAGCAAGAGAAGATAAGACGGGCAGCACAAACTGATGTGGATTAAGCTGAACAACGCTTTTACTCTTTGGTTGGAAATTTAAACTCTGGTAACAACAAATAAAATCACCATAACAGCCATGACAGGAAGTGTTTCCATAGATTTGAATTCAAAAGCATGGAGAGTAACATACAGCCCAGTAAAACTCAGTGAAACATTCTTTAGAACATTTTATTATTTTCAAGCAGCCAGACATTGCTGTTATCCAAAGCAAATTTACATTCATTGCAAAAGTATAATAAGAGAGATATGACTGCAGGGAAAATGTTCACACAATGAAGGATTTCACAAACACTTATCCTAAAGTTCACTGACTTATTGATGTGTTATTTCTTCCTTTGAGCAAACACACAGTTCTGTGTTCATAGCATGGGAAAGTATGTTCCAGAAATTACTGCCACAACCATAATGGGGACAACGTGCTGTCCCTTTAATTTCATTCATGTGAGAGGAGATGGAGGCAAGGTCTAATTTAGACAGTCGTCTCACTCAGGCTGCCGCTGCCCGGCTTGTGAAAAGACCATGACACCTCAGTCCTTACCGCTGACACAGCACCATTTTATCCACGCACACACAGACAACACAAACATCCCGAACACATGGTCCCCTCAGCAAAACACGGCAAGGAGGGCAAAGCAGACGGGAAGTGGAGGGTGGGGGGTGCTGTGAGAGAGAGTCACAGCAGACTGCACTGTGGACGAGCCACATCCGCCGGTGATGTACAGCGTCTCCCCCCCTCCTCCTCTCCCTCCTGTGGTACGTTCCAGATAGATGTCAGGGGCATTTAAATGAGGATCAGCTCCAGAGGCAGCCAGTGCAGCGACAGCTGGCCTGAACCAGGAGGCAGACAGAGCAGAGGGGGGTCACACACTGGGATGTGAGGGGGAGTTCATGGATCTGCTGGACCAGCTCTTTGTATGTATGACAGGGATAGATTAAGGGAATAGTGGAGATGACTGGAGTATGACTCTTGTGTGTGTGCGAGTGTGCGCGTGTGCATGTGTGTGTTTGTTTACATGAGAGCAAACAGTAATGTGGGTGCATTGTTGCTAGTTTTGTCATTGGACTGAGTGTTTGAAGTGTTTCTTTCTTGTTTCCCTGTGTCTCTCCCTCCCCCATCATGTTTAACCTATCTTGAAAGGACAGCAGATGCCATTCTGGGCCATTTGCTGCTCCATCTCCCTGCCAGGACAGCCTCTCTCTCTGCCTTTCTCTCTGCCTCTCTCTGTGTCTCTCTCCTCTCTTGGCCCTGCTAGCTGCTGGTTAACGCAGGCTCTGAGGAGACAGGTACGCTCCACTACCCTCATCCTGTGCAAAAGCACAAATAAGCCCCCCCCCCACCCCCCTTCCCTCTTTCACACTCACCGCCACTCTTCTCTATCTGTCCCTTGATGGCTTTGTGTAATAGCCCTGAGCAGTGCTGTCTCTAGTGTGTTGAGGAGAATGTGTGTCGATTGATTGCCCCCATAAACCAGCTTCCTCATGTCTTTTGGAGATGGAGTGAGGATGCAACTGTGCAGGAAGAGGAGAGCAGATCGATAAATTGTACTGACTACACCTGCCAACTCTGACATCTTGAACTTATTGTTTATTTAAGGCTAGTTGACATTCTGCCTTACATGTTTAGTTTTCCTTTGTGGTGAGAGAGGAGGCTGAGAGGAGTGAAGGAAACGCAGGAGAGACGTTTCTAGGAGAATCCAAAAATCAGCTTGTTCGTACAGCTGCAGATCTATGCCCATCTCTGGGCATAGAAAGACTTTGATGACACATCTTTAGAAACATCAGCTGTTTGATGCAGAGCCAGCAGCGGATGCTGGAAGAGTAAGCATCCTTTAGGCCATTAGGTCCAGACTCCTTATTATATAGGGTGTATTATATTGTACTTTTCCGGCATTGTGTGTCTATAAGCAAACAAGAATTCATGCTTATGATTGTATAGATCTTTTAATTGTGGAATTGTGATTTGTTTTTTGGTATTTATCAAAATGTATTGTGAAGATTTATGATATTGTCTCTTTAAATTGTCATATCATTTGTAAATTAAATGCAAAATTGTCCAGTTGGAAAGTATTTTATTAAGGTAATATTCCTATTGCATATATACTATACTTCTTTGATTCACTGAATATGGTATCAGGACTGAAGTCCGTGGATCAGCACAGGTTTCAAAACATATTCAAATTAGACCCAACAACATCAAAACTTACTTCAACACAGCATTGTTTATCTTTCTCCGTATTCCTACTTTCTCAGCACATGTGAGCTGAGTGCACATGATATTTGCCACAGACACTCTGAGTCAGTGGCATTTCTTTTGGGCTGAATACCAAATCTGCATAGTCAACAGGGAGCAGGTAGTCAGCAGTTGATGATGCATGGATTGCCTGATGGTAAAAAAAGGGAAAGGAAAGGTAAAATCCCCTTTATTTAAGAGATTCAGAGATATTCAGAGATCCTTGGCTTTCTCTAGGAAGTGTAAAGTGTTTTCTGAAAAAAGTGAGAGAAAACACTAAACAGCGATGTAGATGAAGTTCCACAGGATGTTTCTTGACCCTTGGAACTCTTGCTCCCTTCTGGCCTGTCGGCTTCAAATAACTTTCCACATGTCATCTCATCCCTATAGACCTTTTGCACTGCATCATCTGGTTTGAGTTCGACTGGATGGGACTCTCCATACTCTGGTTTTACTGCTGAAATATGCATGTAGTGGCAAGTTGATACCATTTGACCTCATTCTTAGTCTTTGTGGCAATATGGAACAATGAGCTGTGGAGGATTCAACATGTTTTTTTGTGTGTTCAACAGTCTGTTTCATGCTATGAGTCCCTCCTGCTCCTGTTAGATCAATAAAAGCTTGAGCTGACCTGATTATGTATGTTCAAGTGAAACATGGCTTAATTTCTGAGTGGTTCGCTCTCCGACTGTGGGGGGATGAGTGGTTATGTAACCATAGATGCAACTGATCCAAATATAGCAGCCATTAGGGGATTAGCTCCGGGTTCTGTGGGCTTGGCTAGTCTTGGCTTTACTGTGGCCCAGCTTGTCTTTGCCGCCAGTTGAATTGCGCCCTCCGAGCTCCTTCCTATCACCAGAGGGGCATCTATCTGTGGCTTGACATTGTGGATGTGGCTGTGATCAGAGGACTTTAGCATCACAGCATGTACAGGACTCTTATGTTACTGATCTAGGATTCCTTTGGGGACTTACTTTAATGCGCCAGTTTTTCTATAACATGAAACAGCCACGACGAGTGCTGCAGTATTTTAAGTATCATCCTGGGGTTTGGGAAATGGTGAACGACATGAGTAAACAACACACCAACTGTCATCATACAACATTACTGTATGTCACGATCATTTTAACATTAGTTGGTGTGATTCACTTATTTTGAAAATAAAATTTGTTCAAGATCTCAGTTGAGAATAATGAAACTTGTCAAGTTTCAGCCACATTTTTTTAAATAATCATTGACAAGAATTTTGTTGGAGTTGGACAGAAAAAAATATATTCAAATTTTATAATTATATAAAGGGCTTTAGCTAATTGCTCAAAATTGAAATACTTCTCAACTTCTAAAGCTCCAGATGTATTTGCCAGTATAGCCTATATGGTTCAACACAACACCTAGATCACCTAAAAAAGGTCAAACTTCACCCTAAGACCTAAACTTAAATCATTTTCTAATAGGAAAAGTCAATACCTTCCCTTTGGCTTTGTCTCACTCATCTTACTCTTGGCCCTCTTTCTGATTTCGTCATTGACACTGATGGTTATTGTTCTAGAATTGTGTCTTGCTAACCGATCAACATGTATCAATCTAAAATGAAAAGTTCAACAATAAAAGGTTAGTAAAGTAACTACTGTACGTCACAGTAATCAGAAATCATACATGACACGGTATAGTATAACACAAAAACTAACAAGGAAAATGATGCAGAGCTTACAGTAATAATGTAAGATAATGTAAGATTTTTTTTATCTGAGATCCTCCTTCATATTCAAGTTCAAGTTTAACCTAACAGGCAATTTAGGGATCCATATTATTGTGATGTTATCCACAATAAAATGCATGCCTGACCTATGTGACAATTTTAATGGACTGTTGTGCAAGTGATGAATTGAAAAAATAAGTTATATCTATATGTTGTGAGGAGATTCTTGCTCTGCATCATCTCCACTATTCTAGAACCATATTAGTATTATTATATAAATATTTTACAAAAATTCATAGATAAACTCATCGCAAATATTTCTCCAGCAGAAATATTTTTAATAAGATATAAGAGTTCTCATATATGATTGATAGATGGACAGGCTGAAGGATGGAGGGACCTCTCTTCTGATTGGTTGATTTGAATGGCTGTGATTGGTAGGCAGTGACGGTGTAGGTGTGACATCAGACATTAATGGAAGGACAAAGTATTTAAGGCTAAGTTTCTGAATCTGGGCTATGAGCATTTCTCTGCAGATTGAATTTTTGATGCATGAGAACACCTCAACCTTCTATATTGGCAAAAAAAAACTATGAAAATGGTGATTTCCATGATAAGTTGTTGTTTTCCTCAAGTATTGCTCCAGTATTTTAGTTAGAGACACTTGTGTATGTTTTGACATCGCTGCCCTGTGGTGAAGGAGAACTTGTCCTGTGTGTTGAGTGGGATGTGTTGATGTGTTGATTGGACAATGTGGAGCAGAAGATGATAAACACATGGTGGTTGCGGTCTAGCCAATGATTACACAATCGCATCTCCTTCTAATGCGTCTCTCACCAATTGTTTTTATATCTTAAATTAATCATTTTGTTGGCTCGGTTATTTGGCCGCTCTGGATGCCTTCAGTAAATCAGACTTTTAACTGGGGCACCAAGGTACAAGGACAAAAGCGCTTCCTTGCCAGACAGACAGCAGGTATCACGCAGTAAACCCACCGTGACCTTCTTGTGTGTGTGTTTGGTGTATAAATCCTGATGGACAACAGACCCTTTGTCACACAAGATTAAATATTTAGCAGCAGGATGGTGAATATTTTAGCAGTAGGTGTGTAGTTTCAAGAAATTAATATCAATTCAAGCAGACTACTAATTCATCGGTGAAGGTATTCTATCTCCTGTTCTCCTTGTTTTTCACTGATGAGTTTCTGTTGTTTTCCCCGTCACTGGTAACAACCTTTTTCTCCAAGCGTCCACTCACAGCTGTCCTTGTCCCGAGTGTCTTTCCATCCCCCTCATTTTTCTTCTCGCCTTTCCATGACAACTGGGTTTGTATAAAACGTGCAACAATGGAGGGTATTAGCCAGTGCATGTGCTGATGGGCTCTTCACCTGAATGGTCCATTGTGTCTTGAGGCACAAACAGCCGCTGAGCTCAGAACTGCTCAGACCGTTGCTGTTGTGTAAAGGCCCTCGTGGCAGAGGAACAACAAGCTTTCTGCATGTTTACCACTGTAGTTATATGTGGATGGAATGAAGAAAATTATAGAAAAAAAATACACTCACCTCACTCACACAGATGTATGTCTAGCCCATTTTTTCTGTCCTGGCTAAAAAGAGAAGAAATTTGCTATTTTTGTCAAGGTTAATAAGCTCATTGACAATTAATAGGAACGACTGTTGCAATTTTTCAAACTGAAACAAGATTCCTCTGTAATGAGGAGTTTCTGTGTGACATCTCAGCATGTTTTGAAGAGAAATCCCTCAAAACTTGGTGAGATGCATAAACTGTAGCTTTCCCTCTTTGTGCCCCTATTCACAGTTGACCTCCGTGGTGCCCGCCACCTCCTCACTTCCCAACATTCCTTACCTGGGATCCCTGTGGCCTTGAAGCAATCCATTGACCTGCGTACATCCATGGATGGGAAGTACAAGGAGATTGCTGAGGTCAGTGCTCAGTGATTGTGCTCAAATATAACTAAAGATTAATTGTAAAAGTATTATATATATGTGTGTTTTTTGAACTGTGTGTGTGTCTGTGTGAAGGAGCTTTTCTCCCGCAGCCTGGCAGATAGTGAGATGCGCAGCGCCCCCTATGAATTTCCCGAGGACAGCCCCATCGAACAGCTAGAGGAGAGACGTCAGCGCCTTGAGAGGCAGATCAGCCAAGATGTTAAGTAAGCAGGAGAAAGGATGTTGATTGTTAATACATATGTACACACGAGCCTGTGATTGCAATCAGACTCTTCTCTGACGATCCCAAAGTGAGTGCAGCCTCTCTATCCTCAGGTATGAACCTGACATCCTGCTGCGAGCCAAACAGGAGTTCATGAAAACCGACAGTTCCACAGACCTGGAGTAAGTGTGTCTCCTGCTTGTAGGCAAAAATGATTAACTGTATATCTCAAACTACCAGAAATAAAAAAAAATGTACATAAAAAGTGTTGATCTATATGCCTTTAGAAAGTCATAGGTTAAAGACTTTGGTCTGGGACCTTGTGTGGAGTTTGCATCTTCTCCCTGTGTCTGCCTTTTCTCTGGGTTCTATAGCTTCGTCCTACAGTCCAAAACATGCTGAGACTAATTGAAGACTCTAAATCGCAAGTGTGAGTGTGTGAATGAATGATGTGTGTGCCCCACGATAGACTGGCAACCTGTCTGGGGTGTATCCCTGCTTCTGTAATGTGCCGGGATTGGCTCCAGCAGACCCCTGCGACCCTAATGAGGAATAAGCGGGTATGGAAAATGACTGACTGACTGACTATCTGCTGTTAGATACATGAAGGAGCAGAGCCAAACTGACCTGCAGAGAGAGCTAGTTCCAGAGAGGGAATACCAGCGAGTAACTATTTCTGGAGAGGAGCAATGTGGGGTAAGTTAGATGGCTGCTGCAGTGATGCGATAGTCGAAAAGCAAAAAAGCAAGCATTTCTTAACATAAACAATTCTCACAGAATTGCCTTTGTGTTTCTCATAGTTAAATAACACCCCCTCTCATTTTCTTTACGCATTCCCATTTGCATTATTGTTCCTCTGTCTAGGTCCCCTTCACAGACCTGCTGGATGCTGCCAAATGTGTGGTGAAAGCCCTGTTCATAAGACAGAAGTACATGGGTCTGTCGATGCAGAGCTTCTGTAAGACCACTGCTCGTTACCTGCAGGAGCTCAGTGAGAGACCTCTGGACTTAGATATTTATGAGGAGGAGATACCGGAGACAACAGAGGCCACAGTCACTGCAGGTAAAAACCAGTGATGGACATTTATTGCTATTTCTTGGCATTTATACGCTATGTCTTATCTTGTAATATACACTAAATGTTTAATCAGGTATTCAAAAAAGGGAATTAGTTGATAATGATTTTATAATGATTACTTGCACCCCTCTTCATGATTATTATATTATAGCTCAGTTTGTTCAAAAATAATAAATAATCTGATGTTAAACTGGCAACAAGTCAAGTTCACTGTGATGTGTGTTACTCCCACAGACATAACAGGGAACACCCACAGATTTCACAATCCATCTGTTCCACACCACTGAACAGTTCTAGCACAACTTGCAGGGCTCTCCGACTGAGACCTTCGCTGCATGTGGGTTCCCACCTCGTTCACTCTGCAACATTCTGTCTTCTCTCAGATGCCACAGTGCACCCACCTGTTTCTAAAACACACCCCTATGTGAACCAGGACCCTGCCAGCATGCCCCCTGACATAGGTTACGGCTGCAAGATGGTGGACGGTGTCATGCATGTGTACACGAAGAGGAACGTAATGGAAAAGTGAGATATTTTTAATAAATGCACTTGCACAAATGCATGTTTTATCTCAGGATGCTTGAGCTGAGTCTGTTTTTAGACTCCGTCTGGCTTCTGCTGAAGTTTTCATGTTGATAACAGGAGCACAGAGCTGGACCTGCCATATCCGGATTTGCAGGAATACATCGCAGATATGAACGTCATGATGGCCCTTATTATCAACGGACCAGTGTATGTTTTCCTCATTTTTAATACCTATTGTAAGAGTGTAGGGCAACAACGTGGCGCATGGGTTAGCGCTGTTGCTTCACAGCAAGAAGGTCGCAGGTTCAAGACCTCCTTGGTCCTGGGTCTGGGACCTTTCTGTGTGGAGTTTGCATGTTCTCCACGTGTCTGTGTGGGTTTTCATCGGGTACTCCGGCTTCCTCCCACAGTCCAAAAACATGCTGAGGTTAATTGGAGACTCTAAATTGCCTGTAGGTGTGAGTGAATGGTGTGTGTTCCCCACGATTGGCTGGCGACCATCTGGATTGTATCCCTGCCTCTCGCTGTAACACGCTGGGATTGGCTCCAGCAGACCCCTGCGACCCTAATGAGGAATAAGCGGGTATAGAAAATGACTGACTGTAAGAGTGTATGATATTTGACAGTTCAGATGTTTGTTTCCTGCAATCCTGTTTGAACCATTTTAATTTTAAGATGTCAGCGAAACAGTGGAATTAATTTTCAGAATATCTCAGAAAGAAAAAAAAAACACAGTGTTTTTGGTTCCTGTCACCACAGGAAGTCCTTCTGCTACCGCCGTCTTCAGTATCTTAGCTCCAAGTTCCAGATGCACATCTTGCTAAATGAAATGAAAGAGCTGGCAGCACAGAAGAAAGTCCCACACCGAGACTTCTACAATATCCGCAAAGTAATTTCAGATCTGTTTCGACTTTGCCTAATAAAAATAAATTGTCTTGATCCAGAGCCAGATTCTCATATCTAATTTTTGTTTCACAGGTCGACACACACATCCACGCCTCGTCCTGCATGAACCAGAAGCATCTTCTGCGTTTTATCAAAAAAGCTATGAAGAAGTATCCTGGAGAGATTGTGCATGTGGAAAAAGGAAAGGGTCAGACGCTCATGGAAGTGTTTGAGACCATGAACCTCACAGCTTTCGACCTGAGTGTGGACACCCTGGACATGCATGCAGTAAGTTACAGCCCTGAAAAATGGATAAACAGCGCCCTGAATGTAACCTGGTTAAATCCATCTGGAGCATGTGAGCTCAGATTTCTGTTTGTTTCATCTATCAGTATGGACTTCTTTCCATTTTCAAGAATTTCAAGAAATAGAGTAAATATAAGTACTATAAAGTACCTAGGCCAATCAGGGCCTAGGTACTGGAATTGACATCGAAACCGACTAATCACGGACTAATGTTGTCCTGAAAAACATTATGGTGGCTCTCGATGCAACAAGCGTTAACGTTAACGTTAGAAGAGTAAACACAGCTATAAGAGCAGTTATCGCACTAGAGTTTCTCAGAAAAGAAGACATTTGCGCCATTCTCCTAACTGGATTTTGCAGAAATCTCTCTCGACTGATTGGCTGAAGGAGTTTGTTTGTCAAGGCACCTTGATTTGAATTGAATTTGCAACCTAGGGCAGTCCAGACTGATATGTAGAACAAGCAGAAATGTGAGCTGATGTGACCAGGCTACCGTGGATCTGCCTCTGAGGCGGAAATGTCAAATAGTGATTCAACTAGACAGCAGAGTCAGTAAATGCGAGACTGACTTTTTTTGTTGTTGCAGGACCGTAACACTTTCCATCGCTTTGACAAATTCAATGCCAAATACAATCCCATCGGCGAGTCCATCCTGAGAGAGATCTTCATCAAAACAGACAACTACATCGAGGGGAAATACTTTGGACACATCATTAAGGTGCACACAGAACACATAAACAATCACACTTGCACCTTTAACGCTGCCTTCCACATTCATGCCAGCAGAACGAGTGTGTGAAGCGTCTGCGCCCTCTGCTGATCGTGTGTGTCACTGCCTCAGGAGGTTATGGCCGACCTGGAGGAGAGCAAGTACCAGAACGTGGAGCTGCGGCTGTCCATCTATGGTCGCTGCAGAGACGAGTGGGACAAACTGGCCAAGTGGGCTGTCAAACATCAGGTCTACTCTGACAACGTGCGCTGGCTCGTGCAAGTGCCGCGACTTTTGTAAGTGACTCCAGTGGTGCAGAAATATTGTATTATGTAAATATTGTATTATTGTTTTTCCTAATTAGACTGAGGTAGTACTTGTTATGTCTATATTTCTCTATTGTCCCTGACTCTACTCTACTCTTAAATCTCCTTAATTTGGCAAGAGTTTGCAAATACAACTCTATTTTTTTTTTTCAAATTGTCCCTACCATCTGTTTCCCCTGCTGTTGACAGAAATTTCAATCATTGCTTTCGCTTCCTAATTTTCATGACACACTCATTAGTCATACACCAACTTCGAACATTAAACCTTGTGGAATCATTTCTTTGGATTTTTCAAATGATCCAATATATCACCAGAAACCAAAGATTAGGGATAAACAATACAACAGTATTGTATCAGAACATCTTTTCTTCTTTCTTCTCTCATTAATCATCTCAAACCCCTCAGTGACCCTTTGGAGGGGCCTAAACCCTAGGTTGGGAACCACTGGAGGATTTTTCATGTAGGAGATTTTCTTGAACTGGAATATATTAATTGCTGTATCAGCGTTTTTAATAAAATAAAAGATCTCAGTACTTCTTCCACCACATGATTAAAATTAGCAGTCCTGAAGTTACATTAGTACTAATACCATAATTAGCTCATTACTGACCCCTTGATATACATTTGTTCTCTCTTCTCAAAGCGACGTCTACCACACAAAGAAGCAGCTGTCCAACTTCCAGGAGATGCTGGAGAATATCTTCTTGCCTCTGTTTGAAGTTACAGTCCACCCCGGCAGCCATCCAGAGCTGCACCTCTTCCTTCAGCACGTATGGCATTTTTGTTGTAGAGTGATGTGTTTAATCATTTATACATGGCCAGACCTCAGTGGGTTTCATGATTCTGCTCTCACTCCCCTATAACAGGTGGTGGGGTTTGACAGTGTGGATGATGAGTCAAAACCAGAGCAACATATCTTCAACTCGGACAGTCCGCTGCCAGTCAACTGGACCGAAGAGGAAAACCCACCCTACTCCTACTACCTCTACTATATGTATGCAAACATGAGTGTTCTAAATCACCTGCGCAGGTACGTGACCACAACTCACCTCAACTGGCTGCTTTTATCTGCTTTTAGTTTTCGAGCTACAATTTCAGTATCTCACTTTTAAATATGCCATTTTTCTCCTTATTCAGTTTCCGGGTGTCATCGCATTTAGCCACCAGCTGTAAAACATAATACATACAGATGTTAGCTGCCAAGCTGTCATCTCTTTTGTCTGGGACATGAGATCAGAGTTATTTATTTGATGGATTTATTTAATGAAAATCCCAGAGACAGGATCCAGACTCAACACATCAAAACAAGCAACCATACAAAAAGACACACAATATAGTTAATAAATCCATTACAACTAAAACTATTAAATCTCACAAAATAGTCTCCTACAAACAATCACAGAAATGCTCTCTCTCTCACACACACACACAAATAATCTCAGTCACATTGTGGCTTCACAGTTGCATGAAACTATGAAGACGAAAGCAAAAAGCAGAGCTGAAATTCAGCAGAACCTCTCTTCAAGCTGCTGAAGTCTTTTTCCTTGTATCTGTGTCATTTGGTTCCAGGCAGCGGGGGTTTAACACACTTGTACTACGTCCTCATTGTGGCGAGGCAGGGCCGATCCATCACCTGGTGTCTGGTTTCATGCTGTCAGAAAACATCTCCCATGGGCTGCTGCTCAGGAAGGTGAGACCTCAATATCACAACAGACACTTCATTTTTACACACAACTAGAGCTTCAGTTTGAGAAGAAGTATGACTTAAAGAAAAATTGTGCCAGCCTTGGCTTATCTGGATCATCTAGAGTCGTATTGAGTAATAATTTTTCTACCTTAGATGCTAATGGAAAAGCAGAGCTGAGGTGTTATTGCACTTGTTTTTTTTATTGTTCATTTATTACAACACAACATTTATGCCTTATGTGTCTCCCTAGGCTCCTGTGCTGCAGTACCTGTACTACTTGGCTCAGATCGGCATCGCCATGTCTCCTCTCAGCAACAACAGCCTGTTCCTCAGCTACCATCGCAACCCTTTGCCAGAATACCTGTCCAGAGGCCTGATGGTCTCTCTGTCTACAGACGACCCGCTACAGTTCCACTTCACCAAGGTCAGTGAGCACAGCCAGTCAAACGTTTGTAGCATTCTGCATTTTACATCTTAAACTTCCCTGAAAATTAGGTCATAATCCTCTACAATTGTGAAAACAATGAATATTGTATAACTGAAACCATATAATAATCGCTCTAATGAATAGCTACATGTAAATATGAAGTGAAAAACAGGTTGTTTTCATTTTATTAGCACGGGGTCATGTCTAATCACAAATGCCCTACATCTTGATCACTGTAATTAGGTGCATGAAGCGCACACAGATGCTGCATAATTGTCCTGCAATTAATGCTGGCATTGTCTACATGTTTTTGAGTAAACTGGCTTAATTAGTTGACTTTTTCTGCACACCTGCCTTTAATGAAGCAATAATTATGGATCCTGCTGGCTTGACTTTTAAAAGGACCTCAGACACAAAGGATTATTACAATGACTGTTAGCTAATGAGGCAAGCTGCTAAACTGAAGAATGAATATCTTACACGGATGTAAAGTTGGATCTGTTTTTAAGACTTTGAATTAATGCTATAATCCTCGATTTATCAACACTCTAGAAAAGCTTTGCTGTTTTGGTAGCTTTAGTTTTTCAGGCTGCTTCCCTTTCTCACTTGATCGTTCAGATTATTCATGCACAAAGCATTTACCTGTCAAGACAAAATCTGCAGCATTTTGTTTGATTTTCTGTAAACAGATACACAGGTTAGGTTAGATTATACTTTATTGTCCCCAAGGGGAAATTTGTGAGTTTTCCCTGCCATTAAAAGGCTTCGGTGCCACACCACTTAAGATAAATGAGTGCAAAACTAATGTGAGAGCATCAAAACTCACCAAATGACTTTACCCAGATGTATTGTCTGTAGTTGGCCCCCAGTGGACTTCTTTAGCAACTTTGTGTTTTAGATTTTTTCGTGTTGTGATTTTGTGTGTTATGTATGACCTGCTCTAGTTTTCCAACTATTTGTACACAGATATGGTAATGATAATGGCCCCAAATTATGTTAATATTAATATTTTTAAAATTGCAGATGCTCCTCTCTCTTGCACTGAACTTATACAGTTATTGCACAATTATATCTGTAAACACACAGAGAGACATCAGCTGTGGTTGTACGTGATGATGCAGGTTGTCATTTTCACCTAAATATACCATGTCATGTTTTTGATCCTCCAAAGACAGCAGTGATATTATTTTCTAACGCTCTCCCTCTTCTCGGCACATCCAGGCCGCCATATATGAAGATTTCTGATAGACTGGTGGCTCTAAGGTCAAACTGCTGACTGTCAGCTGTGATTGGAGCAAATTCATGTCCACTTTATTAGAAAGAGCCATGACACTCAATTACTCACATGCTAACAAAAAAAAAAACACTTGAAACCTGGAAAGTCTACTACTCTGTTTCTGTAAAAAAACAAGTAAAGTGAGTGCAGTTTAAAGTCAGATATAAAGGGATGTTGCAATATCAATGTGATGACTATTTCACTGTTTAATGTTGTGTTAGAAACATGTTCCCGTGGTTGCATCAGTTCACCCATTGAAGGAATAGCCCCGTAATCTGCAGCGTGCTGAACCGTCGGACATTGACATAGATTTGTTTGTAGGTAATTAGGGCTTCAAGGATATGATATGGGACAAAGGCACTTATTTCCTTGATATTCATTATTCTTTGGGCCAGAAGAGTATAATAAAAGGTATAAAGATATAAAAAATAGATACTAACCAAGCCTAAATTGAGTTGCAAGACAAGCATGTACCCTTGTTTACTAGTTGTAATGTAGTTCCTTTTACAGCAAAGTTACACCTTAGTTGCTTAAGTCTCTTGGAAATCCTTCACATATTTAATGTCGATGTTCATTCTTTTGCTCTTATCAGGAGCCCTTGATGGAAGAGTACAGCATTGCTGCTCAGGTGTGGAAACTGAGCTCCTGTGATATGTGTGAACTGTCCAGAAACAGCGTGTTGATGAGCGGATTCTCTCAAAAGGTATCAATTAACTTAATTAGCATTTTACACATAATCCAAAAGAGGTTTGAAGACAGTTTAATTTCACTCCTCTTCTGGATCAGGTGAAGAGCTACTGGCTCGGCCCAAACTGCACCAAGGAGGGACAGGAGAGCAATGACATCAGACGCACCAACGTTCCTGACATCCGCGTGGCTTACCGGTTTGAGACCATGTGTGAGGAGTTGAATTTAATCACTCAGGCCATCCGCACAGATGAGCTGGAGACCATCGAGGAGGAGGGCAGTCTGTGTATGGCGGCTGTGTAGGGAGTGAACACAGTGCTCACTACATTCCCTGTTTTCACATGGGGACTTTGTACAGATTTGCATATGAACATATCATACCTGTGAAAAGAGAAAAGCTTTGTTACAAAGAGATTATGAGAGTCAATATAAGAGAGGACTGACCAGTTATTCTTTGTTAGAATTGTCACAGTGATTTCAAGATGTCTCCTGATCTATTTATTTTTTAAATGATTATATTTTTGTGGTTTGTGGCCATGTTATGTCTGTGTTGCTGTGCAAAGTCTGCATTTCATGTAACAAGCCGCGAATAATTCTCACCTTTAAAACTGCACCTATTAATTCAACTTAGACACTGGATCCAACAGTGAGTGATTAAAGAAGACAATCGGGAGCAATTTTGCAAAGTCAAGCTGTTACTGTGTGCATTTAGACTGACATTGAGCTCATGTACTTGGTATGTTTTATGGCAGTTTGAGGGTGTTCATGACCATGGAAGAGATTTGATTTTACAGTTTAAAAAAGTTCATATGTTGGGAAGTTTTGAGGTTGATGCCAGTTTTTATAGACTCCACATATTAAAATTGATTTTAATGTTTACAGTTATTGATTTCCATCAAAGTTTTATTTTAAAAATGGAGAAAATATATATGAACAGCTCACTGAATATATGAAGCAATAATCCAAATAAATGTATTATTTATTTAGAGACTTTCTTTTTCAGTGTTGGGGGTAACAGTATTTCTAACTTCTTGGCTCCAGCCCTGATTACTTACTAAATCTACTATCTTCCGCAGCAAAATCTATGAACCTGTTTTGCAAAAACCTTTAAAGAATATTAATGGTCTAAAAAATCAAGTAAAGGTATCACGTATCAAATTTCCAAGTCAAGGAGGATATTTTTATGTGAGCCAAATAAACAAATGAAATGTATTTTGACTTGGCAATTTGAGACATACTTTTTTCATATGTTTTGCAACATGATCACTGGATTTAGAGTTTATCACTCCATTGAGGATCCTCATCGTTGAAGCACAGCCTCTTCTGACAAATCAATACGAGTCACATTAGAAACACTACTACATGATTTGTTTTGTCTGTTCTTTGACATTTTAAACTGTGATTAACCACAGGACAATACCTCATGCTGTGTAACTGGTTCACCTCCAGTATTCCTGCTACCGGTCATTAATTCTGTTTCCTGCAGCTGCTCTTTGTGATATTCTTGCGGTTTTCATAGTTTGTCTTGACAGTGATTCAGTAGGGTTGCATGAAGACATGTCACTGTTGTTTCTGTTGTGCAGTAATGCTACTCTGTTGTAAGATCTGATTATAATAACTCTTACTTTGTGACAATGGCTCTACTGATGGTCTGACCTTTAACCCCTAATGCCATCTGACCTTTACACATATTTAAGATACATACAGTGAATATTGCATGATCCGTTCTGTCAGTTTTACTCATTGCACAACTTCAGCCACAGTGCAAATTTCATGAGTAAACTTTTTTTTTTTTTTTTTTCACAAAACTGCATAGACTAATCTGACATTTTTCAAACTCCTGCCTCATCCAGATGTTATTGGGATAACTCGTTGCTACTCAAAAGCACTATGTGTACTCCCAGATGATTCTGTGTTGTTTGTGAAATATTATTTAATGACATCTGTGTCTATGAAAAATAAATGTTGTTCACACAGGAGTGCTTGTTTAGCGAGTTAGAAATGTTTTCTAAAACTATATATTACAAAGGTTTAACATATAAAGAGTGGGGAACAAAGACAAATATTAATAATTTATTAAGACAAATGAGGTTCAGTAGTTCATTAGTAGAGGCTTATTGTGTGAAACAGAGAGTGCATTGTGTGGTGTGGCATATTCAGCTCATTACTCTCAGATGTGGGTCAGTGTGAGCAGGAATTCATCTTTTCAAAGTTCTGAATTCCTGTGCAGGGATTAAATGTGTGGTAATGATGAAACCGTTCGTCTAATACAAAATTAACATGAGGTATTTGAGACAGACCACCCGTAGAATAGTTATGACTGATGATAATAATTTGGATGAAAATGTGAGAAAAAAGCTAGTAAAAGAGTGCAAAGTATTGTTTAGTCATAGTGTTACAAGTTTAAAATGAACTTTCAACCTTATCTCTTTTTAGACAATAAATCCCTGCAGCTATAGACCAACTATATACTATACACACCATGACTAAAAAAAGATTTCCATACACAATACTGGGTGTGCACTGTTTGCATTCTTTACTTCAGGTCGATGCATGAAGCAAAGAGACAGATTAGTGCAACACAGTCAGTGCAAACAAAAGAACATGTGTCGAGGAATGTTCCAGTAGCGTTAACTCAGTTTAAGCCAAGGGACACCACTCTTCTAGGGGGCTCTGGGTTAGAAAAAATAGAAAATTGTAAATTTAAATGCAGAAATCGGGTGCGATTTGAGAGCAACATCAAGAATAACTATCAATAATCAATGCATATCAGCCTATAGATCAAGCTTTTCACAAATCGCTAATTAATCTAACATTTTCATCTGTTCTGAATGTACCTTAAACAAATATTTTCAAATGTCTATTATTGATTTATTTATAATTAATAAAGGTATGGTTAATGTCATACCTTTACCGCAGCCTCTGGAATGACCCCCTCAGAATAGCATGATGAATTTTCATATTTATTCACTCATTGATTCATGATCTCATTTGCCTTTTGTATAAATATAAGTACATATGGAGTATTGCTATAACTACGCTATAACTACTAGTATTACTTGTAATACCACTTCGGAAAACATTTAAACATGCTGAGGGCTTAAACCTGCAAGACAAGTTGCAGAGAGAAGAAGATAAGGTCAGATTATTATGGCAGTATAATAGTATAATATTCTTCTTATTTATTTATTTAGCATTAGTATTTCATGTTTTTTCCTTCAGAAATTATTCTCTGAAAATATGCTGCTTATTGCCCCCCAATGGATGCAGACATATAATAATGGATCAACATTATTATGGAACGTAGATATTACTCCTCCATGTTGTGTCGGGGTTTCATCGCCACCCATTGGCTCCACAGCGACCAGCCTCCCTCCTCCCTCCTCCTCCCTCCTCCTCCTCCTCTCAGCGGCTACAGTCAGCTCATAGCTCCGGTTCTTTCTTCTCATTCTCCCGCTGCTGTTGAAGTCGTCGCCTCGTCGACCACATTTGACCCCGGATTCAAAATGACAATGAAACTGGCTTACTGGGATATTCGCGGGGTGAGTTTACATTTGTGCAGCGCTGCAGCTTCTCACACTACTAACCGGAGTTTTACGTGTTTAACGCGTATCATTAGCGTGTTTTGCAGGCTGCTCGTGCAACGTTGACTGAGGTAGCACGAGTTTAAACGGCTGTTAATAGGTGACGGGAGGACTTTATAAAGCTACTGAAGCTAATGTTAGTGTTATTTAGCGTTAAGGTACGTTTATGTTGGCAGGTGCATGTTTTACACAAAATCCAGTTAAACTGTGACTAAACTTGGATATACATACAGTTCCTCAGAGGGAAAGGGTGAAGTCTAATGATTTACTGCAAACTTACAAGTAAAATGACTGCAGGCCTGCAACTATGTCAATTGTGTATGAATTATACTATGATTTTAATTAATTAGCTTCTTTATAATGGTGAAAAAATAACGTGGAATTCAATCTGCAACCCACTAGGACCAACCCGATATATTATAATTGCTAACAGTCCAAAATCTCCATAATTCAAACTGTATAAAAGAAGAGGAACCCAAATAGAACTCCATATTTTGATTAGGTTGCATAAAATGTTTTGTATTTTTACCATCATTTTTTTTATTAATGTGAATGCCAGAAAAAGTTATTGCTGATCCTCCTCCTTTTGTCATTCATAGAAGTTACACTCAAAACCTCTATGAATGTTTTGAAGTAAATGCAGTAAAATCCCTTTTTGTGTATAGAGGTAATAGTTTTTCTAACACAGGTGTTGAAAATGGTCTATTTGTGTACTGTTTGTTACTTGTGTCTGGCTCCTTTCTGTACAGAAAGGTGTTCATTGAAACGCATCACAAATTCTTCTATATTGAGTTACCGTTAAACTAAGTATAGAATGGTTGCCTTTGAGCTATATAGTTGTGCTTTAAACTGCAGAGAGAAATTCCCCCCACTCTTCCCCTCTGTTGGTTTTCATTTTCACTTGGACCGTATACAGGGTTCTAATATAAAGGATCATAACACCCTGTCATTAGGCTTTCTCAGCGTTCAAAGTTACAAAGTTTAAATATTTATTTTCTGTAAGTAATCTAACTTTCCTTAGCAACAGTATGCTTTGTGGTAAAGCATCTTTAGTGTCCTTAATA
The DNA here is from genome assembly GCA_030544235.1 of Lepturacanthus savala. Classification (NCBI taxonomy): domain Eukaryota; kingdom Metazoa; phylum Chordata; class Actinopteri; order Scombriformes; family Trichiuridae; genus Lepturacanthus; species Lepturacanthus savala. The sequence goes on from CM060480.1 coordinate 15,821,150, forward strand.
TAAATACATTTCCCACTTTGAACAAGGTTTATAATATGCTATCTATAGATAGTTAGAATACTGACCAGCTTGTGGACTACATTCAATAAAGTAAATGTGTTAGCGCAGGACTCAGTAGGATCCTTCCTCTCTTTATGTATGATTGTAATTATAGAGCTACACCCAGTAGTTATCCTCTGATTATAATCTCATACCCAGTTAAATTTCATTCTTAGATTGGCTGTTTATCAATTTCTTTGTAAATTATGCCAATAAACCCTTTACTCCCTGGACAAACCACCCTTCTTTAATTCCTTTATTGCTACTTTAATGTCATCAGATGTCACTGGACATGGATAAGTTTGCCTTTTGTTTATCTGTTATCTGGAATTGTTGCATTAGAGACATCCCTTAATACTATTTTAAGGGGGCGGCTTTCATATCATCAGGGTGATGTAACTATTTTTAATATTTTGTAAATTCTTTGGGCCTTTTCCTGTTCAGTGTGGTGGCTTTTTTAAATTGATCCATGTAAATAATAGATTTCTGAGAGTAGAACAGGTTGTACAGGGCGTGTCCCTGCAGATCACTGAGCACTAAAAACTCAAACCTTCATCCCTTCTTTATATCATTTCTTCAAATGAAGCCACTGACCTTAGTCTCCTCTGTTGCATTCCTTCCGTTAACTCCATGAAAAATAGAAGAGATTGTTTCCATGCAACTTCTCAATACAAGTATCAACAGCAAGGTCTTGGCTAAAAATCTTGATCCGCAGACAGTTGTGCAACTTTCTTATTCCCATCAAGGTTGTCCAGATCCAGCAAAATTCCAGTAAATTCTTTTCCCTCCCTGTGCAGGCCTGTGTATGAGGGAGGAAAGCAACGCTAAACTCTTTCCAAATATGAAGGATATATCTATTATATAAATGCATCTTCCATTTTGAACAAAATAATCCATATTACCTTTCACAGTTCTGTTCCTTAGGCCTATACAACGAAGCAGGATTTGGGGTTAGTGAGCAAACTTCAGATTTGAATGACATATATGACTTAGCCAACAAAGTCGAGTCAGTAGTTGATGAGTTCTATGGTTGTGGGAATGAATGTTTTATTAGTTAATTAATTTCCTTTGTACTAATTGGAGAAGGAAGTTGTTAATGAACGTGTAGTTGTGACCCAGTTTGTCTTGTGCGTTTTACATGATTTAAACAGTGATATAATGTCCTGGTGCAAGTGTTAAGGAGCAGAACTGAGGATGTTCTCTATGGAGGTGTTGTAGAAGTTGTCTAAGTGTGGAGCTGTGTGATAACTGGACATAAAAATGAAAGATGATATCTTTCATTAGAACAATAATCCACACTGTTCTCTTTTTGAGAGGGCGCCATGTGAAAAGGGTTTTCTCTAACTCTCTGTGTCCTTCAGTTTCTGAGCCCTAAAGCTCCATCGCCACAGATTTACAATGCGTGCAGCTGTTTGTGAGTTTCCTGGACTGCTCAACCAGTTCCAAAAAGCCAGAAAAGCTGCATTGGTTTGAATAGAAAATGCTCTGTCAAAATATATTTACCCATTTAAGCCTAATAGTCTTTAAGTCTATGACTGTCGATTTAAACTTGAAATAAAAAGTTGAAATGTTACTCATAAACCATTTTATTATCTAATGACATGATAAAAGAAAACTTAGATAAAGACAAACCTTCCCTGTAAGAGGCTTTTTATTTAGATTGATATGATGATCAACCCTGACATGTATATATCTATTTAATCACTCAAGCCTATAGAATAACCCCCCAAAAAAGCATTTGTACATGGGATAAATATGTTTTTGTTTATGGGCAGATATGTGCAAACATAACAAATAATGGTGATTAAAATGCTATTTTATGCAAATAAAAGACTACAAAATGGGAAAAATATATATACATAACATGATTGTTAGTGCCTCAATTGATATAATTATATGCATGAAAATCTGTGCCTATGAGTTAATTGTCAATAATTCATTGGTTATAATAATGAGTTTATACTCAACACTGCAGTTGTTTGGGTTGCCAGCAATGTGTCTGCCAAATGTGATATGCAAAAGACAAACATACAGACAGATGGAGATTTTTCTAAGAAACATACCAAACATTTTCTGCTTCAAGCTTTGGTTGTGTATGACTATGAATTGAATATCTTTGGGTTTTGAGCTGTTAGACAAAGACAATTTGAAGACATCACATTTGCCTTTTAATAAATTGTGAATTTTTTTGTCACTGTTTGAATGAAGAATCACAACATAATCATCAGATCATTAGTTGCAGCTGTAATGTCATTGCTCCTTGAATGTAAAAGATTAAACAAAACCAAATGGAGCTACACCGATTGGTCAATCAACAGAACTATTTTTTTTTGTTCTGATTTTATCACTTTTAGTACATTTTTTAAAGAAAAGAAATTCTGTTTCCAGTTTGAATGTAATAATAGAAATGACTACTTTCTGGTTTCTTTAGTGTTTGATTGTTAACTAAATATCTTTGATTTGTTGACATTTGAGGATGTCAACTCATCCTCGTGGAACTATTTTTTTTCACCATTTTATAAACCAAATCACAAATCTGTTAATTGAGGAATGGATTGATTGAGATTAACTGGTGCTGATAATAGTCAAACTAAAAAAACTGTCCTCGTTCTTTCTAATGATACCATCTTCACTATAACTTTGGGATGATGATGTAGAGACCTGTTCTTACAGTCCACTTTAGAAAATAAATTTATGTTGCTATGGATACCAATATCATAATGAAAGGGAATGTTTTCACCAGCCTCTTACATCTCCTTTTTTTTATGCAGCTTGCCCAGCCAATCCGCCTGCTGCTGGAATACACTGACACCAAGTATGAAGACAAGTTCTATGTCTGTGGTGAAGGTAAATATCAGCCGTTCAACTAGCAGACGACACAAGGTCCAAGCTTCAATTATGTAACTGTTCTATTCTATATCACAGCTCCCGGCTTTGATAAGAGCTGCTGGTTTGATGAAAAACAGAAACTTGGAATGGACTTTCCCAACGTGAGTGAGATTAACTTGTGAATGGATTTAATCGTAAAGTGGACAAGTTGAAAACATCAACTAATTGTGATCGATGTCTCACCATAGCTGCCATACTTGTTGGATGGTGACAGAAAGATAGTGCAGAGCAATGCTATCATGAGGTACATCGCTCGTAAGCACAATATGTGTGAGTATAGTGTTTTATTTATTTATATATATATATATATATATATATATATATATATATTCTCTACACCTTTTTTTCAAATGAATTGATATAATAATTTCTTTATGTGAACATTGGTTGGGGTTTAGTCTTATTATCTTTTTATATTTGGTTTGTGTGTTTACAATTTGTTTACGTATTTCCTTTATTTTTTTTGTACGTCATTTTGGTATTTTATGGTCTCGTTCAAAAAGGGAACATAAATATACTTAAATTCCAGGTTTCAGATGTGGTGCAGTAAGTTTTCATCCCCTTATTAAATCTGATTGTATCACAGGCGGAGAGACTGAGGACGAGAAGGTTCGGGTCGACATCCTGGAGAACCAGGCCATGGACTTCAGAAACGGCTTCGTGATTATGTGCTACCATGACTTTGTGAGTAAAGAGCTCATTGTTAACATGAATTAACCGAAACAGCTCTGAATCTCTACAAACGTCACACTCACTCCTCCGACACCAGGACAAGATAAAGCCGGGCTACCTGGAGAGGCTGCCAGGGCTGCTGAAGCAGTTCTCAGATTTCTTGGGAGACAGGAAGTGGTTTGCTTCCGACAAGGTATTTCACCTCTCAAACGTGTTGGACACAGTCGATTTTTTAGTTTAAAGTTTAAAATTACACACGTTTGACATTTTATGGCCTTAAAGAGCTGGAATGAAAAACATATTAGTAGAAAAATAAATAACTAAGCACTCATAAGTATGCAAGCCTCTAATGTACATCTGCATTTTAGTGGTGGGAGCGTAGATTTGTCAGCTTTTTTTTGGCTGAAAACAGCTTCCTGATGTTGGGTTTTTATATTATTAATACATTTTATTTATAGCAAGTATTTATTCGCAGTTTTTGAAAATGCAAATAAGAAAAGAGAAATAAACGCAGCTAGTGACTCCTTTACATTACATGTAGGAATGTACCTTATTTTTATTGAATAATATACTATCTATTTTCTCGAATAATCAATTTGTGTGGCTCATAAAATGTGAGTAAATAAGAAAAACAATCAATCCTAAATTCCCAGTGCTCAGTTTTACACAAAAAACTGGTGAAATGATCATGAAAATTGTGGTTTATTACATTTATCAACTCCTTGTTGCACCTCTAATTACATGCAGTCATTTGACCAACATACATATAGAAGTATTGATTAGTACGGTTTATTTTTTCAACCATGTTTAGTCACTGTTTCTTTACAACAGATCACTTTTGTGGACTTCCTTATGTATGAGCTGTTGGACCAACACAGGATGTTTCATCCGTCATGTCTGGATGACTTCAAGAACCTCAAAGATCTTCTAGACCGATTTGAGGTAAGAATGATGTAAATGTGCAGTTGCTTCTCTGTCGGTAAGAGTTTTTTAATGGCTTGATGTACTATATCATCACAGGCCCTGGAGAAGATCGCTGCCTACATGAAGTCAGACAGGTTCATGAAGACTCCTTGCAACAACAAGATGGCCAAATGGGGAAACAAGAAAGAGTAATTAACAATGCATAAACAGATTAGTAACAAGAGGTAATAAATAGAAGAATAGTCACAAAAGACTAACTTGTAAATGCAGGACTAAAAGGTTTTCCTTTAACATGTTTGTCTTTTTATAAACTGGTTTGTTTAGACTTCATGCCTTTAAATTACTTCACCCATTTACATTACAAGCCTGTTTTAGTTCAATCATAATTGTATACAAAAAGAAGCAAATTTGTACTAATTATTTTTATGAAGAAATTTTAATTTGATTCAAAGCACTTATTTGTTACATTTGAAAAAAAATGTCAGATTAAAGTACATCATGTACCGACTGCAATGTTTCAGTTTGGGACTCAATTTCTGTACAATAAATTACATTTAAGAATTATTTAAATATAATGTATTGTATAAGTTAATAATGCAGCAAAGGAGGAAATACAGAGCATTCATAAAGTATTCAATCCCCTCCACTTTTTTCACATATCATATAATTTTTTTATTTCCCTCAATTGAAACTCAGTACCCCATAATGAAAGGATTTGAGATCTTTTAAAATCTATTAAAGAGGAAACTGAAATATCAAATGACCTGTACAATTCAGACCCTTCAATCAGCAATTAGTTGAAGCACCCATTACAGCCTCAACATTATTCTGCATCATAACATTTGAAAGGGTCTGAATACTTTCTGAATGCACTGTAGATATAAAAATTTGATTGAACAATGGCCTGCATAGTTATTTTTTAACCATAGCTCAGAAAAGTATGCACAATTATTCTTGAAATAACTAGAGGTACATCATAAATTAAATTAGTTTAAATTAATTTCTGACTAAAGTTTGCTGCTAGTGATACATTTCACTACATAACACAGGAATTCACTATTTGACAGACATCATTTCTTTCATGTCATCCACAAAAGATAATTTGTTGTATAATGAATTAGACAAAACAAAAGTCCAGACATTGATCCGTGGGTGAACTTGAAGGACTTGAAGAGTGACTTTGGTCGTTAATAGCGGCCGTAGTACGGGTCCGGCGCTTCACTGGCAAGCTGAAAGGGGGGGAAAAGGTGAAATGAGCGAGTGTTTACATACACACAACTGATATGTTGCAGTCATGTGTGTGTGCACACACCACACGGTGCAATAACTTACAGCAATGGCTGACTTAACAGCCTGAAGCTGGAACGAGACCTTGCCTCCCTCCTCTGGACACACAGTTCTTATCTCATCTTTAGTCATTCCCAGAAGCAGCTGACCAGTCAGAACTCCGAGGCTCTGGGCAGTGCTGCTCAAGGAAAAACAATTGAAGTGAATATCTGACCTTCATCATTCAGTTTATAACATCATCTACCATCTACTCTTGGGTCACTTATAAATTTCCTTTTTTAAGGAAAAGCACTGTTTTTTATAATGAAGAAAACTAATCAGAAATATTGCTAATGTGGTAAATGACTATTTTAGCTGCAAATGTCTGGGTTTTTGGTGCATCAATATCTACATAGGTGTATAGAGGTGCATTTCCAGCAACTATCACTCCAGTGTTCTAACGGTACAATGTGCTTCTCCTTAAATCAGAAGGCAGATGATTTTAAAAAAAAACTCTTGTGCAACCGTGTTAACCGTGGGTAGTAAATAAATGTGACTTTTCATGGAAAACACAAAATTGTCTGGGTGACCCCAAACCTTTGAACGGTATTGTATTCACAGTACAAAGAGTTCTTAAGTCCCATGTCTCTCTGAGTCATGTCACTCACAGTTTGGAGAAGCCTTTGTACTCGAGCCAGGCTCTGACCTCTGCAGGTGTGGAGTTCATGTCCAGGGTCACGGGGCCATAAGCGTCTCGCTGTGTTGTGGAGGGAGAGGAATCAAAATTGTAAAGTCTGAGCAACACGTGATGCAGCAATGCTACGCTTTATCACTCAGCTCACCGGATCTGACATGGGCATTTCACTCTTCACTGGCTCCAGAACATTCTGAGGAATGTTGCCTTCTTCACCGCGGCTGTTGCGCACGAGCCACCACTGCTTCGATTTCTGAACCACCTGTAAAAAGTTTAGGAAAGAAAACGAACCGCTTCAGACATGACTTGTTATAAAAAAACAAAATAATATTTTGTAATAATAAATAATAAACTTTTTAATGCACACTGTTGTTAATTGTACAATTACAAGCTTTAAGCATGTGTATTGTTACAGTGAACATGTTGAAATGAATGTAAAATGACAAATACAAAGATTATAACTTTTTTATTTTTGTATTTTTCATGTTCTTACCTCAACCACTTCTCCCTTCATGACGCTGAGCTCCAGGTTGTTCCTGGCCAAGAAGTCGTAAATGACACGCATGTGCAGGGGGAGTTCACTGGAGAAGAAATAGCAGACATTTACTAGCAGCAATGTATACCACCAGACAAAAAGCACAGGATTTTTTTTTTTTTTTTAATTGCCACAAATATGATCATGAAGCTACATTTGCTACAGTGTAATAACACTCACCGGGAAGGTGGTTGTGAACCCCAGGGATCGTTGCTCATAGGCTGTAGAAGACAAAATGGTACTGAATAAGTCTGAAACCTACTTGTGGTAATAACCTCATTGGAGATGTTAGTTGTCTCCTGCTGCAACTTCTCTTGTTACAGGCCTTCATCTCAAGCCTTACATGGGAATTTAACAGCTTGATGTCTTCCTGATCTCATCACTACAACATAAGGTACCAGGTGTGTTGTTAAGGCATCATATGTTGAAGTTAAAGGTGAGTTGTGTAACCATGGCGATACATTTCTACCTCTTGCATCCCTCTGGGGGAGTAACCCTGGCCGTCGTTCATCTGTTCATTGGGTCGGTCTGACGGGAAGCGCTGGCTGTTGCTCCTGCTCATCGGGCCATTCTGGTACGGAGGCAGAGACGGCATGGGTGACGGGGGAGGAGGCTGCCAGCCGTCGTAGAACTCCGGGAAGTAAGGCAGGACATCACCATCTGGCCATCTAGAACTGTCGGACAGAAAACTCTCAATTAAGTTAAAGAGAAAAGGAAGACACGTTTCTCTTTTTCCCCCTCACATCTCTGATGCAATCAAGCTCAATAAATGGCATAAGTTTTTGCATATTTTATCATCTTTTTTTTGTATACAATTCCTTCCTATTGTTTTTTCTTTGGACAGTGTTTCCCATTCAGCTGGAAAAAGGGAAAATTTGCCATGAAGATGGCAGTAAGTTTGATATAGTCTGTTGATTTGACTAACATTGTCCATCACAGCATAACTGCATTATAAAGATCTTCCAATAGCCAGAAGAAACAGGGAGAATTACAGTAATTAATTTATAAAAATTCAAAAACAAATGTAAAAAAAAAAAATGTTTAAATCGATAAATAGCATTTTAAATTTGAAAATTACAATTTTCCTAATTTTTCTTATTGCCAAGAATTTTTATAACTTTCACTAAATAGAAAACACAGTTGCTGAAGCAATCCCAATCAAACCAGTAAAAATACATCAAATTTATAAATGATTGCATATGATTTTAATTAGTTTACCTCAGAGGAGATAAAGTTCAATATCAAAGTATTTCCAATCAATGATAATTCATACAAGTAGTTGGTAGTTTTAGTCTTTTAATTTGTAATTTTATTTTGAATGTGTGGTTTTGTTTTTATTTTAATTGTGAGTCAATGGCTTTAGTGTTTTCATTTTTATTTTAATTTTTAACCAGAGGATTGGTGTTTTAATACAAACCACAAGTCAAAACAGCACGAAATGTGGCTGAATTACAAATTGGTAAAATGGAGAGCTGTTTGGGAGCCGAAAGAGTCGGCTCTTCTTAGTGAGCTGAGTCAAACGATGCTGCTCACAAAAAAGAGCCAAAATTCCCATGACTATGACAGATGTTTAAATCACCACAGGAGCTGGGCAATGTTTGGGGTTCCTCCCCTCCTCAGCAGGGTTCATGCAATATCTGCTTTGCCCCACAGGTGGCATCATGATTATGGACCATAGAATGCAACATGGATGAGGCTTTCCCACTGAGCTGGGCTCTACAGTTATATATACAGTTTATGGGGTCTACCAGTCTTTGATGATACTGCTCTCAGAGGATAAAATGATGGAGTCATTGGTGTGATGGTGTCAGCCTAAGATGACACCATCACCTCCAAAACTCACTCTCATATTATTTCTTGCATATATTTAATCTGTGCAACGACATGATCAGTCCACCGGTTGCCGAGAAGTGATTTTGTGATAGTCATCAGATTTATTTTTTGACCTTTGGACAGAGCCTGGCTCACTGTTTCCTCCTATTTCCTGCCTTTATGCTAAACTCAGCTAATCAGCTGTCAGCTGTAGCTTCATGTTTAACCGACAGATGTGAGAATGATACATAATCACATGGAACTCTTGGCAATAAAGTGAGTGAATAAAACATTTTCCTTTAAGGTTTTATTAATGGTTAATAAATCATCTACCATCCTGCACTGATCAGCAAAACCTTTAATAGGTTTTAGATTGCTAGGTTTGTGCGATATTTAAGTTTTGCTTTGGCTGATGTTTATTGTTACCATAATGTGGCTATAAACATTGGTGAGATATTAATAAATGTGTTTCTAGCTGATCCTTCCCACAGTGGGAACAATAAACTGAAGAACTACAGAAGTGTCCTGGTGTGTTTTGAAATGGGATTATTAATGGATTATAACTGATTTATAACACATTCAATTAGTGAAATGAGATTAAATATGTATTTATTAGTAATGAATATGAATTAAATTAATATATTCCATAATTTACAGCATTAGTTTTCCAAAGACAAACTTTGAGTTCTCAAGAACACGTTATCACCTTAAAACAGAAAATAACAGTAGCTTTATAATTAAATTTATCAGTAAAACATCAAAATTCTGCATTCTCCAGATGTGTTTTTCCTTATGTCATGACCTCCAACCTACAGTATATTTACGAATCAGACACATGACTCCCGATGTCAGGGTGTGCCAGGTGCAGATAAAATCAGAACGCTGTATACCAGAAAGTAACAAGCTTTATAAAAGGCCTTATGTGCGAGTACTGTAAAAGCCACCTCACCTGGGGATGTTCCAACAGTCTCCTAGAGATCTCCAGATTTGGTCCTCGTTCGGGTCAACAACCTGAGCCAGCAGCCGCAGGGCTGCCTCTGTCAGCAGGGGGGAGAGCACAGAGGGGGCCAGGTCTGGAGGATACTGAGGCAATATCTGTGGGAACCGAAAAATAGGAATTACTTACGGTCACAATTTGCAAACATAAATTCACATGGCATTGTGACTGCAAAGAACTTGAATTGAGATTCAGCCAGTCAAAGACAACCATAAAATCAGAGGAGCTCACCATGGTCAAACTATTAAAGAAGATGTGGATAAAGTCAGCAGCAGAGGGGCTGATCAGTGTCTTATCAAGTTGGCCCTGTAATGTAAAAAAAATGGTTTAAAAAAAACACTCCAACTCTGGTTAATGGGAAATAATTGGGGACATTTAACTAAAGTACCAGCAGATTGAATCCATATTTGATTTTCTGAAGACAGGCGATATATTCCTCCACATATGGCAGACACACAGCTGGTAGAGATAAGATCGTGTTACTTATTATGCCTTATTATACTTATTAGACACAAATATCTAAAGTATAGTATGTTACTCTCCAGTAATTACATGGGGACATAGAAGATAAAGTGGAAAAGATATTACCGTGTTTTTTAGAGTTTTTCTTCTTAAACACGCCTTTCTTTTTGCTCCTGTTCTCTTGCCGTGAATCTGCGTTGGATGGGGCAGACAGTTTGCCCATAAAGATTTCCAAATCATCTAAAACATGGTTTAAAATGTCCTGTGAAAAGTAAAATCATATCAGTGGCACATGGGAAGATTTACAGAGCAATATCTAAATTTTAAACAAATATAATTAAATTGAATAACAAATAAAATAATAATAAAAGATTACCAATACAG